>OY776112.1:183039286-183713453 GCA_963675035.1 Allygus modestus | reverse complement strand
ACTAGTGAGAAACATATCAATGCATTGGAAATTCGCTGAGTACGCAGGTTTGCTGCGACGGGGGGTATTTATCGTAGTATATCGATATATTTACTCGATTCCCAAACATTAGGAATCCTCTCCCCCCTCCAGGGGGAGTCCGTCGCTCGTTGTGATTGGAAACAATTTAACAGTTTGCGAAGCACATTTTCATATTTATGACACTGCTGATGGGAATATCCAATAAGAATGTTTGCGTAACTGATGGAGGGATGTTCGGCTCACTGGGGGATAATATCTTCTCGCCGTCCTGTATTATGCAGCAACAGCCAAACGGCGCTGCTCTCGCACTGTTATAACGCCGTATTCTTTGTGTTATTGCACGATGTGATTTTATTTTGTTAAATGTAAAACCTACAATATATCCGTTGAATGATTCGATCGATACAAAACAAACGGTATTAAACAACCGACACATACTTTCTCCCTTTTAGCCCTACTGTAATCAATAAATTCCTTTATATTTATATAATAAATAAATATATAAATATAGAATTATACAAAATGTTATATAAATCAGGCACTGTTTTAGTCAGTATGTCTATAAACATACAGATTGACATTAACTCAAATACCCCCGTTGTGGCAAACCTGCATACTCATCGAATTTCAAATAATACTTCATTACGTCATGAAGCCACTTCCCATCTTTCATTAAAACATATTCACAATTTTTTTGTGATTTCCATAAGAAAAACATTAGGACTGAGTATGCAGGTTTGCTGCATGAAGGACCACAACAATTTGATTTTTATGCAAATACCAATGGATCACCACCGTGTGAAGCAACATACCAAGTTTTATCAATTTATGTTCATAAACAAACAAGATATCACATGTTTCTTATTATCCATAAGAATAGCATTATAGCTGCTGAGTACGCAGGTTTGCTTCCATGGTGACCACAAAAAATGGGTTTTGTTTGCAAATATCAGTAAACCATAACCATATGATGCCACATACAAAGTTTCATTATTATATGTTCATTTAATAAGCGAGATATAAAATTGTACTTATTCTCCATAAAATTAACATTGGACATCGTACTGCGTTTAGCACTTTCAATATCTCGGTAACCAATTGACGTAGAGCAATGATCAAAATACCAAATCGTTTGTTTTTAAGCTGAATTCAATGGTGCGAACCAAAATTTGAGTTTAAAAATAATTATTTGTAAAAAGTTCAAAAAACCCATTTTTTGGGTACAACCCCCCCCCCCAAAACCACTCTTAAAATAGAGCGACCTGTCTAGTTCTCGAACTCATGAAAATAGATGCTGCCTTACACGTTTACACCATATTTCATCAAGATCGGAAATTTTTATGAAAGTTATCAGGCCTACGGACACATATATATGAATTTAAACGAAGGGTGTTTTTGACATCTGGGTGCCTCAAAACGAAAAGTTATCATGGTCCCGGGCCTAGGTGCTACCATGCCGAACACGATAATAGCTTCTTCCCTATCGAGGAAATTTACCAAAACCAATTTATTTGGTTCAAGGAACACCAAAACGATTATTTATACATCAAAACACATCTCAAGTTACAAATGTTTGGCCAAAACAATACTTTCTCCATATATGTATAGGGAGAGAAAGTCACAAACATTCTGCCGTTACGAGCAAAGATTTAGAAATGTGATTATTCTTCAGGGGGTTTAATGCGAGACTGAAAAGTATTCGATGATTTTTCATTTTTTGTTTGAAGCCCTTAATGTGAAGTGGGACTTTTTTGGGGTCCTCAAGTTCTTAAGAGGAAAATTAGTAATTCCTCAAAGTACATTATTTCCTATGTAACTTATGTCTTTCTCACATAAGCTGTTCATTAATCTCTTAACTCACTATATGATAGTTCGATTGATGGTTAAATTGTAAATTAGATCTACTTTATATATTTAAGAAAGATGAATTGTTAAGCAATTCGTCATTTGTCTGGTTATTTTGATAATGTCTTTATATTTTTATTTTGTTAGTTTAAACCTCTTATTTCCTTTTGCCTTGACTATATTTAAAATGTAATTGATTGAAATTGAAATTGAAACCATTAGTCAGTCGGTCTTGCTCTTACGTGATTCTCAGTAAATCATAGAATGTCTGTTATATGCGCAAAGTATTTATCTTCTAAAACAGGTATACTTTATCATTATAGATTGTATTTGTTTTTTAAATGATTCTAAGCTGGTTTGATTAAATCCTTTGCATTCACCTAAATAATATGTCAATCGATACATCTTAAAATGTTTTAGAGTAATTAATCCGAGGCTATAACATTTGGGTTTTGAAACTCCAAAGTAGGCTATTATGTATAGCACTTTCTAAATCAGGCTCACTAATTTTATAACTACCTTCCTATAACTATTACCATTCACTATTATTCTTTCGTAATTTTACACTAATTAAAACATTCGCATTTTCAAAGGCGAACCAAAGAAGGATTTTCCATTACTTCTCAACCCTTTGTTAAACAGCGCGCTTTCTTTCCCTTGCTTAGGGCGATTTTCTCATGTAGGCCTATAAGGTAATGGGCCAACAAAAGAGGGGGGGGAATGAAGCCACCAACCCTTCTCAGTTGCCTCTAAAACCCGATTTAGCTTCTTATAAAATTACAGCTTAATGGAGTATGCTATCGAATTTAAAAAAGCTTTTATGTTCCCAGAGCTAAAAGTTCCCTAAAGAGTTCTACCCACATTAGGGCTTCTAGCATAAACATGAACATTAAAGTTTAGGCTTACTAATTTCCAAAATATTTTCATCCCGTGTGTAGGATGAAATGCTTTTCCTAACAAAATATTTAACTGGCCCAACATCAAACATGAAATTCAACATAAAAATCCACTTTTTCGTGATTTTACCTTCGATTGATCTATGTGTGAGCAAGATAATGAAAAAGCAATATTACTAATATGTATATTTGTACATTTCAGTACAACATTTTCTGATGGGTTAGTTTATATCGTCAGTTATTTTCATCACAAATCTATAGTACGTTACTAGCTTCACATCCCTTTCTGTGGTCGTATTATTTTATAGCAGAAACATTAATATTTCTTTCATAAAAATACACTAATTATCTTGAAATAACACAACGATACCACATTGTTTTTCATATTTCTCTTGGGTACAATACTTACGCTATGTCAAATTGCATAGTTTATTAATCATTAATTCTAACGTAAATAATTATTTCCCAGGATTAGTAATTAGTTGTTTTCCCAAACTGTTTGTTCTTGCAATTATAATTAGGAGAACTATAATGTTTACACTCAGAAATTAATATTACCGATCTCCTCGTGAATTTGGTATTTAGTTCTCAAAACTGGGTAATTAAACTTCACGAGTTATTGTAGTTTTCTTGTCTTATAAGTTAGCTAGAACTAATGTTAATTATAACCGTTAGTCAACTAAGCTGAACAAAACCTTTTGTTAACTTGAACCTTATGGTAAATAACCATAAGCGAATTATAATAAACTTTTGACAGCTTTTTAATAGATAATTTACTCACCAAAACGTCATGTCGAAACCAAATCAACGACCTTTCCCAATTATAAACTGAATTTGTATTATGTGTTTTACAATATAAAAAATACTATATTACTAGGAAGCCACAAATAGAAATAAATTTACAAAAGTTACATTTGCTTTTCTGCAGACTAATTTCTTAAACTGATTAAAAATAATTGTTTGTACAAACTGATTGTATATTTTATTTTTACAAAAATAAACAATAAATGTTTATGTTCGCGGATGGAGCTCAAAGTATTTTTTTCACAATCACCCCATTTTACAAATTTGAACATAACAATTTGGGTTTTGGTTTTATTTAACAGAGGGGCCCATGAATGCCTATACTAGTCTGATATAGAGAAGTAATGGAAATTGTTAGTAACAAAGCTCCTTCGGTCGTATGAGTTCATTTGAATCTAAAACGAGTTCGCACGCAGCACGCTGACGTGAGGGAAGTGAATTTCCACATAAAAACTTTTAAAACTCAAAAAACCAGTGTAAAAACAAACATTTATTCCAATTTTCATTGACATCTGAAAACATTGATTTTTTGGCTGTTCTGATACTCCTGGTTCCATTTACTTGCAAAGCTGGGAATACAACTTTGCGCATTATAAGGTTAGAATAAGGTCCAGACAAGCTTGAAAGTAGGCGTGAGGTTACTGGGGGTGATAAAAGTACTCTAACAAAGGAATAACAGGCTTTTCTAGTGTAAAACCCCCATAAGACAACGTACTGTGTTTAGCTGATACACATTTTCTTTAATAACTCGGTAAATATTTATGCTAGAATGACGAGAGAGGGCTTAAAACTTTCGCCTTTCTAATTCCCATCTTTTTACATGCATTAATTTTACATCTGGGGCTTTTCTGACCCTTTTTGGGCCCAAGAACTCGACATTTGAAAGATTAATCCCCAAAAAATGGGTTTAGAGTTTTCCGATTGTTTTGCCCAACGAACTTGTCCAACTGATTACAGAAAGGAACGTCCGTACCAAATTTGAAGTAAATCGGACAAAAAATGCGACCGCTAGAGTGCAAACACACACACATATATATATATATATATATATATATATATATATATATATATATATATATATATATATATATGTATAAATATTAGAAAATAAAAATTCAACTGAGCACCCTTTTTAAAATCTTTTAATAAAGCTACATGTTTCGGCACTTTTAAGGCCATTTTCAAGCTAGACTTATTATTTTTATTTTCTAATATTTATAATAATAGCAGCCCTATACTGTGAATTGTTTAGTAACATATATATGTATATATATATATATATATATACATATATATTTATATATATACATATATATATATATATATATATATAAAATTTTGAACGACCCCCCAAAACGTGTTCAGGGGGTCACGTTAGGAACTTCTATGGTGGTCCCGGGCTTAAGTTTCACCGTGCGGGTCATGCTAATAGTTCACTTTCCAAAGGAAATTCACTAATAAAAATATGATTAATATGATAAATTGTGGCAACAAACACAATTAACTGTTACAAGAACTATTGCAGTTATACAAATAATTTGGATTACCAAGGTTGTTTTCTATTTTGGAGACAAATTTAATCTTCCCATAACGTTGATAATTAGTTTTGAATTCTCATGATAGAACTAAAAGTATCCCCTGAAATTGGTTTCCTACAGATAGTTTGTTAATTAAAAACTTTTCATTATAATCTTTTGCTGTCCATTAACCCAGATAGTAGTCTGAGGACCTTTCGTATCTGAACCAAGCTATATCACTTTGTGCAGAAAACCTGAAAAGTGAAAGACCTAACTAGTGAAGCCACATCCTCCTTTAGCAGAGTTTTTAGATGAAAATTTTTCTTAGGGTTGTTCATGCCAGGAAAACCCTTAAATAACTCAAATAAATAGTTGATAGCAACATAATCTGTCGGTGACCTAATCAAACTACGTCCACTTCAAATTCTGGCTAACACTAAAACTAGGACAGCTGGGCCGTATATATTGGATGTCTCTTTCAGTATATATTGGTACATACAATATAGGATTAATATTTCGTTGTACATTTAACATTTATTTTACTGTTTCGAGTTTCCCCTTTGAACCAGTAAATTTAATTTTGAACTTGCACAGAACCTGATTACAGTTATAAATTTAACTTCAGTTCTAGTGAATCCTATACTAAGGCTTATTACGCATTACAGAACCAACACTTCCTTTGGCTTTGCTTTTGTTACGACACTAAAACGTCGAATATGAACTTATATCACAGCACCTAAATATAGGATACGGTATACTTGAGAAATTATAATTTAATCATACTATATGCACTAAGCTATGCTAAAAGGAAAAAGTGATGCGAAACTTTTTTATTTCAGTCTTTTAAATAATTTCTGTGAAGTTGATATTTTTACATTTTGTTACAACCTGTTTTGTTACCTGTTTTGTTAGGTGCGAAAACAGGGGCTACAACTTACGTTTAGAGATCCGCACACTCGAGTAAGACACCTTAATGATTAGAGAACCTCAAAAATAACCATTTAATCTTTTTTGCGGCTTTCTAAAACCTTCTCTTCCACAAGAATCCAAAGAAGTTTGATACATTTTTAGGAAGAAAGTAGGAAGAAATATTTAAAACTGATATAAAATTTCACTAAATATTTCAAAAAGAGTAATACTTAGTTATAATTAACACCAGACCACTTATCATTTATCATCATTAATATGTGATAATTAACTTGGAAGGGAGGGGGCTTCAATGAACCAAGTAACCGTTGATATGATAAGATGAGGTTATATGTAGCACCCCCCCCCCCCGTTTGTCCTATATACATAAAACCGCCCTCTTTTGTCCTCCTTTTTTCCGGGAAGATCTCTGCATGGTATTTGACGTCACTTAGGTTCCCTCCCAAGAATTGTAAATCAGGCCAGTCAACAGAGACTAGCTAGATGGTCAGAACCAGGCAAACCGTCACTACACTACAAGACCACTTGCTTCTATTATACCAAAAACGAAAACGATTATTCCATATATTGTGAAAACGTCAAAAACATTTGTCTGTGAGGGGCGAACCTTCGAACAGTGGGCGGGACTGACGCAGCCCCCATGGTTCTGCTGGGCCTTCGAGCCGGGGGATGTGACAGTGACATCACGTCAGGGGCAGTGCCGTGTCGCGAGCAACAGGGGAAACATCCCCATCAATAGCGATAGAGTGTCGTTTACGCCAGTTAGCTCACTTTAAATACAGGGTGTTTGAAAAAGGAGCAATTTCCCTATTTTCTAGAGCAGTTTTAATGGTGAAACATACAAAATATTACATTTATGAATACATAGTGTGGAAGAGAATATTTTCAACTTTTAGTTTTGTCCTAGTAAAACTTGGACGTGCGCACCGTTAGTTGCTCTATACAGATCAAGACGATTTTCCACTGCCCGTCAGGTATTCGCCAACATTGCAACTCACTCAACTGCTTCGATGATCCTTTGTCCCGGCCACCTCGAAGCCCAGATTTAACCCCACTGGCCTTTTTCTTTTGGGGACATGTAAATAATGTGTAATATGCTGAAAATATCCATGACATTGACTCATTGACTATTTACGATCAACGGAGCAGTTCTTCAGTATACCTGCAATGTTGGCGAGAAGTGGAAAATCGTCTTGATCTGTGTAGTGCAAAAAATGGTGCGCACGTCGTTGTTTCCTAGGACAAAACCAAAAACTTAAGATATTCTCTTTCACACTATGTAATCATAAATGTAAAATTTTGTATGTATTGCCATTACAATTGTTCTCGAAAATATGAAGTTCTTTTTCAAACACCCGTATATTACTGGTGACTGTATTAGTTATATTTTTATTGTACTATTTGGTCTGCGTTTCATTAAAATTCTGCAAATGCTGATGAAATGTTAATGATGTGTATAAAAAAAAAACAGAATATAATTGCATGGCGTACACGTAACTTCACTCAACATTTGATTAAATTTAAATGTTTCAAGTATTAAAAAGCTAATCCTTTTAATATCAACAAGTAAAAAAAATTACCACAATCAATGCATTCATTTTGACAATATTGGATTACACTCTGCCAATCCCAATTTCTATCTCTACCACCGTTCAGTTTATTTACACTTTTAATTTTAGTTAAGTGTAACTCGTATTATATAAATGTTCCTCTCTTTAAATAGTATTCCGTATTTATAAAATCAAGTAAAAATCAATTCATTTTCTTAAGTTTCCACTTACAGTGCTAACTAATTAATGAACAGTGAGTATTCGATAACACTGGTGTTGACTTTTCAAAAGGCCTCACAACCTTGAAACTTAGATAATGTGGCATATTGTGAAGTTTGTTTTCAACATTTTAATTAGCTTGTCAGATCGGGTGAAATGTGATAAATGGCATAAGAAGCCTGTTATCTCGTAGCAGGGTGCAAATAGGAGGGTTGTCGCCTTTGGTTGGTTTTCCAACAAAGGGTAAAAGTCAACTGAGTTCAAATTGAAGGCTTTTGCATGTACACAAACGTTTTTGATGACCTAATAAAGTTAATAACTTTAGAAATATAACTATTTACAGTATATTTATGTAAAAAATAATTAAAACGAAGCATGATTTCAAATATTCCAGTTAAGTTGTGGAACAGTCTAAGTACTACACTTAAAACCTGCTTCTTTTGTTTTTTTAATTAGGCTAATGACACATGTTTTATATGTTGTCGTATTAGCAAAAAAGAAAGCTCATATCAAAGTATGCATTATATTTTTATGTTGGTATAATTTTAATAAAAACCTTGACTCGAGATAACATGCAATATGTACTTATGTTTTGAATAACTGGTTTCAGTTTGTAATTTAATAACTAACTTATGAAATAATCGTTACAAATTAATCCCTTTACTACGAAACAACATTTATATAAACCCTCCCATTTTATTTTGTTATCTATTTTCAACCTAATTATAAAAACAATTGTGTTATTTCCTTTTTTAACAGGACAATGAACTTGTAACTGTTGTTTAAGTCAGTTCGCAGGTTTTTTTAATGAAACTCAATAATAAAGTGAGTATTACACGTAATAAATCACAAATATTAATTTTAACCCAAATTTTTAAAAAATCAGATAAATTGTTTATTTTACAGTCCACCTGACATTTCATCATATTTTTTAGAAGAATCGCCGTTGCTATGCAAATGTATATTAAAACATTTTCATCACGTAAAGAGTGAGTTGTTGTAATTTAAATCGCATCAAAAACATAGTTTAACGTTTACGTCTTGAAGTTTTTAAACTGAATCTCTGTTTCAAAGCACAACTAACATATTCTTGCTAAGAGAAACATAATTCTTTTCACTAAGCATATAAAACAAATTTATAACCCGTACCAAAAGTTATCAATGCATAAACGCACAATTCTCGGATACATTGTTTCCAGCCGTAGTCCCAAGACGAGCATCGAGTCAGCATAATGGAGCCATAAACTGTTGGCGAGCAATCCTACAACGCCCGGCGCTGTTTCTGCATAATACACGACTGCCGGATATTGTGTATTGGCGCTGTTGCTGCATAATACACGACTGCCGGATATTGTGTATTGGTGCTGTTGCTGCATAATACACGACTGCCAGATATTGTGTATTGGCACTGTTGCTGCGTAATACACGACTGCCGGATATTGTGTACTGGCTCTGTTGCTGCATAATACACGACTGCCGGATATTGTGTATTGGTGCTGTTGCTGCATAATACACGACTGCCAGATATTGTGTATTGGCACTGTTGCTGCGTAATACACGACTGCCGGATATTGTGTACTGGCTCTGTTGCTGCATAATACACGACTGCCGGATATTGTGTATTAGCCCTGTTGCTGCATAATACACGACTGCACTGTTGCTTCATAATACACGACTGCCGAAAATTGTGTATTGGCGCTGTTGCTGCATAATACACGACTGCCGAAAATTGTGTATTGGCGCTGCTGTAAAATACACGACTGCCAGATATTGAGTATTGGCGCTGTTGCTGCATAATACACGACTGCCATATATTGTGTATTGGCACTGCTGTATAATACATGACTGTAGGATATTGTGCATTGGCGCTGTTACTGCAAAATATATAACTGCAGGATATTTTGAATCTGCACTGTTGCTGCATAATATATTACTTTTATATCGTGTGTCGGTGATGTTTCTGTACAAAACACGACTGCAGGATATTGTGTATTGGTGATATAGCTTCCCCAACTGTAGGATATGTATAGATCGGCACTGGTGGTACTGCGTCTAGCATAATACACGACTGCAGATTATTGTGTATCAGCACTATCCCGGTGATCAGAGGAGGGTAGATGTGAAATCATCTTCCAGGCGTCAGCTATGATCTAATCAAGTAGTGATTTCATCTTCCCTCGGGGCCAAGGGAGATTTAACTAGAGAGGAGGGTTTGCTAAGATGTGTCATGCTTACTTGTGTTAACTTCTTAATCAACAGTTGATTCTGTCACAGTATTTGCATTCAGTTATGTAACAATAAATAGCATAGTTGATAGTACACAGTTTCAATAGGACAATGTTAATAGGATAATCTTAATTTAAAACAATGTCCATTGTCATAAAAAAACATTCGTTCCAGTATTTGTCAGTACTAAGAAAATACATCTAAGTTCAAATACACTATCGCAACAATATTAAATTAATCACATTATAACACGTATTTCTAATTACAGTAATAAAACCTGTAATTTTAAATTTTAAAGTTTAAACCCATGTAACTGAAATATGTTAAATCTTTAACTACGCATTTAATACGATCGGTCAAACGCATTTGGCGTTATCGGTCAAACAAACACATTTTATAGTATGCTATTACAAATCTCAAAATAATAATATTGTTCATATAATTTATTAAAACCATCTTAATATTCCGAGAGAGTATATAAATAGACTAATGAAATCATTTTTTTAATTAGTTAAAACCTCACTCTTGAAATGCTCAGCGAAATATAATTTCAATCTACAAAAGGAACATTTTTAAAATCCTAAATAACTAGCATTTTAATTAATCAGGGAATAATTACGTAAAATGTTTGTTTTAATGCCACTGTTAATCTATTAGTGTGTGTGTCTGTCTGTCTATTAGTTTCTCACCCTGCAATAAGACCTAACTGCTTAAAAAAGCTTTATAGCATTTTGCATGCTTAAAACTCTTTAAATAACTGCTTTCAATAAATTATCCTAATTTGTGCAGTTGCAACTAGTTTTGACTTCTAAAGTGAAGTCATCTTCAGACTTGACAGGGATGGGTTGTCTCTTCCTTTGAAGGTCGTCATCACATAAAATTACATTTAAATGCACATGCAGGCACGGACATTACGAAGACAATTAACAGTCGTAAAAACAATAAAATTATTTCAAGGATTGGATTGCGATGCGACCGGACGGAAGTGGGGTTTATACTCCGCATCGACAACACATCATTGTCAAGCCTGAAGATGACTTCACTTAAAGTTTCAAAAATAGTTGCTACTGCAAAAATTTTAGGATTTCTTAAAAGCAGGTATTAAAACTATTTTGAGTATTTCTCAGTAATGCGGATATTTGGTATATTCTATTCGCAAGAGGGGCAGGGATCCGTGCAAGCGGGGCAGGGATCCGTGCAAGAGGGGCAGGGATCCGTGCAAGAGGGGCAGGGATCCGTGCAAGCGGGGCAGGGATCCGTGCAAGCGGGGCAGAGATCCGTGCATCGTAAACAAACTTCAGAGTGTCTACTAAATACACCGTCCTTTGATTAGGAAGCTTTGAAATATTAA
Organism: Allygus modestus; assembly: GCA_963675035.1. Taxonomy (NCBI): domain Eukaryota; kingdom Metazoa; phylum Arthropoda; class Insecta; order Hemiptera; family Cicadellidae; genus Allygus; species Allygus modestus. The sequence continues at coordinate 183,702,097 of OY776112.1, read as the reverse complement.
CAACCACGTCAAAAACGATCCGATGTCTCGTCGAAGTTTTAATATTTGATGGGATAAGAAGCCAATGCAGCTTTGGAAGGCATGTAAATAAGAAGGGTTGCCGGCTTTGCCCGCTCCCCCTTTGACTTAGAACATCATCTCCTGCACAAAAGAAGCGCCCTCAGCGAGGAAAAGAAAAAGCCTTTCGATAACAAAAGGGTTCCGTAGTAATGGAATCTCGCTATTGAAAATACGAATGTCCTAATTAACATACAATTAGAAAAGTACAATGGTGAGTGGTCTTACCTTAATTATATAAAGTCTCGGGAATGCTTTTGGGGTGTTCCATGAAAACTAATTCCAAAGTTTTAAACGACAGCTGTTCTTACCTCCGATTTAATAAAGGTTAGAAACTTTTAAATAGGTTCATGTAAGTAATTTAACTTCAACATGGGGAGCTTTTTTACGAAATTATGAATTAAGATTGCAATTCAGTTTTTAAATTTTATCTTAAAACTGATTAACCAGCACCATTTATGCACGTATAAATTCAATTTTTATTTCAATGTTTGCACAAGTGGAAATAACTTCTAAATTATACGAGTCAGTAAATATACAGAATGGCCCTTGGTTTCCTTAAATTAGTGTGATATTAAAATAAGCCTAGTGCGTGATTTATCTTTTAGCATTTAAATATTTGATTTGGCCAAAAGTAATACCTAATATTTATTTTTATGAAACATTTTCGCATTCGTTGGTGTAATAATTCAGAATGAAAAATGATTGTGTTTTCTTTATTTATAACTCACCCCTTGAACTACAACATGAGTTTTTGCACTATCTGAAGACAATGGATTACCTACCGAAACGTGCGTAAATTAATAACAGATTAAGAAAATCAGGTAGTTAGGTAGCACAGTGAAAACGCCATCGCCTCACATTTCTCAGGTCCCGGGTTCAAATCCCGGACCGGTCATACTGTGCTGAGTTTTTACGTTTCTTTTCTCACCTAGGAAAATGCCGGAATGGATCATCAAAGGGTCGTACCCCGCTAAGTTAGGTTTTAAAGAGAACTAAAATCCTAATCTTGCCTGGTAAAATAATTCCCTCAACAACAACAAAATGGTGAACTCTAGAACAGAAACGGTTTGCTTCAGAGACCTGTTCATTGCTCTTTTCCAGACAGGTGGATTTACAGCCTAAGCTGAGTTTCGAACCAACGGTACTGCGTCACCATCGCATATCCTAGGTGATTGGCGAGGCTCGAACACCTAACGTAGGGGCTCAGACATGCGTTTGACTAGTACACTAGGCCGCCCCTGTAGTCACGAGGTTCCTCCTTCTACTTTTAAGCCTCAGGAGTAGCATATTTTGACGAAAGTAAATGCAAAATTCACACTTAACACAACAATAATATACAATCCATATTTCTGAAGCTCTAATAGTCCTAACTATTTAAAGCGCTTATGCATCCTTCACATCATAGATTAGGATTTTTAAACCGTGTTCGTGTTTAAAATGGTGAAGCCGTTTCCAAATAAATAAATCCAACAAGGGTATCGACGTCATAAAAGTGCGAGAGCAGCGCCGTTTGGCTGTTGCTGCATAATACAGGATGGCGAGGAGATATTATCCCCAGCGAGCCAAACATCCCTCCATCAGTTACGCAAACATTCTTATTGGATATTCCCATCAGCAGTGTCATAAATATGAAAATGTGCTTCGCAAACTGTTAAATTGTTTCCAATCACAACGAGCGACGGACTCTCCCTGGAGGAGTGGCGGGACTAGTGTCTGTCCCTGGGGGTAGGGGGGATGACGTGACACGGCCCGCACGCGTGTTGGGTGATCACGAGTGTGATAACGGTAATAAGTTTGATAACGGTATCGCCGGTGATCGCCACCGTTGTTTACACGGTCATTCACAATATTTTTAGTCTAGTTTTTGTCTTAATCTATTTGATACCATACAACTTGTAACGTGAGGTCTTCCAAGGAGTAACTTTTCATATTGTTAAGATTACCAATAGGTGAGAAAAGCGAATCGGTCAAACTGATAAGAAGGAGGGGAAGCCGCAAATAGGCGAGGTAAATATTTGTTTAAAGTAAATAGTATTTGTTTTTTATGTATGTTTTGAATGTGTCTTTTAGTGTTTTTAATCGTTGAAAAATAAAATAGTTCCACTATGAAGCATTTAAACTACATAACAATGTGACAATAAACTAATGCTAACTTATACTAAATTTACTAAACTACACATACACAATAAATAAGTAAAATCATTAATATATTAAACCGATTGCTTAAATCAAAAAGGCAGCTGAGTTATTGTCCATTTAAATTGTTTTACCGAATTTTAACTCAAACATGAACATAATATTTAGATTGTTTATCTAAGTTTATTTTTTATTGCGGAATCAACTGAGTTTATTAATTGAATACCTGATTTTATAAAATAATAAACGGTATCAGGAAACTGATACATACTTTCTCCCTTTTAGCCCAACTTTAACGAATAAATTACTTTTTATTTACTAAATATAGAATACAAAGCACGGTCAAATGTACAGAAAATCTTGTAAACAAGTTGTTTTAAAAAACATCCACCCAAATCCCCTGCTTTGGAGGCACTACAGAATCCATTGCTACACTCGTGGTTTTAAGAGGGGAAATGCCCCCTATTCCCCCCCAGGGTTATTAAGGAGCAACATATTTCGAATTACCTCTGTTGGTAAATGCTAAATTGACAAGCATATCAATTTTGAATGAAATTGATCAGTAAATAAGAGAGAAATAGTAATTTTTGTATTCCCCATAAGAATAACATTGGACAACGTACTGCGTTTACCGCTAAATGAAAATTTCAATTTTCTCCAAAACCAGCAATCGTAGAATAGTAATTCAAAACACTAAATTATTTAGTTTTTTGAGCTCTTTTTAATGGTGAATAGTAATATTTTGCTATATTTATGCCTTTTTATGAAAAATCCAAAAAACTGAATTTTGGGTGTTTTAAGTCCTGTAATTTCTGAACCCAAATTTTTACAGGAATGCGGGTGGTGCCATTTTGTTGGAAAACTAAAGTCTAGAAACGACTAAAGTTTAATCAAAATCGTTAAAGCAGTTTTTGAGAAATTTTGATTTTTCATCTTTTTTGGAGCTTTTTGGGGGATAATTACCCTTAAAAATCAAAAATTCAAAAAAAATGAAAAAAATGCCTGGGGATATCGTGGATTAGTACCTACATACCAAATTTCATAAAAATAGGCCAATTGGTTAGGGCTCTAGCTCTGTACACATCCACACAGACACACACACACACACACACACACACACACACACACACACACACACACACACACACACACACACACACACACACACACACACACACACACACACACACACACACACACACACACACACACACGCACGGACACGGACACACACACACACACACACACACACACACACACACACACACGGACACGGACACGGACACACACACAGACAGACATCACGTAAAAACCACTTTTTTGGGTTCAGGGAGCACCAAAACGAATATTTCCACTAACAACTCAAATTCGAAAATTTTGACGAAAACAATACTTTCTCCATATACTTTGTATAGAGGGAGAAAGTAAAAATCAAGATCAAAATGCGTACAGTCTAACATAACCGTTTAATATAGCTTTTATTTTCATTTTGCTCAATAGTAGTCTCTGAAACAAGTATTTTGTTGTTACTTCAATAACGTTAATCTGCGGAGGTTTGTTTTAACAAGAAGAGCAAATGCAAATTATACTCTGGCTCGCACAGTAAAGATTACATTTCATTATTTTCAAGCACTATTAAATTTAATTAAACCCTCTTAAAATCTCAACTTCAAATGTGAGCGTAGATTACTTGATTGTAAAGGTTTCAGCAATATAGAACACTTTACTGTTAGACTAAAAGTAATCAACGTGTTTATGTAACTAATCAAATGTCACGTAACTAATAAGAAATTTAAGCTATAGTAATCCTAGATTAAATAATACCACAGTACAACCAACAACAAACGTAAGGTACCTCAAATTAGTTTTGGTTTTTTTTTCATAAGAATAAGGAGCTCGCAAGTAGTCGAATGGATTGTTAGTTGTTAGTCTGTGATGAGTTAGTCTCTATTAATACACAGTTTGATTTATTAAGAGTTCTATGTTCAGCATAGGTCAAGGGTCAACAGCCCACTAGCAATCATTATGAAATGCATATTCATCATAATGGAAACCCCATTAGGTTGTTCCTGTGATCATTGTTGAATTAATAAATAACGGTGAGTAATGTCTAAGTAAGCAACGGCATATAGTTTGTCTACTCGAAATTGACACACTATATGCTTTTGTAATTATTATTGATGTTTAACAGCGAAAACTATGAGTTTTTTAATCAAACCATGGAGCAGAAAGGTGGTATTTGGGTTCTAAAAAACTTTCTTGAACAAGTATTTGGTTGTATAATGTTCATACCCTGTAGTCTTTAACAGGCACTATTTTTTCATCAAAAATGAATCTCGGAATCCCGCTCAAGTATGTTGCGTAAACAGTTTTTGGGTCTCATTAATCGCTTCGCAAAATACTTAACTCCTTATTTTACGAAAACTTAAGTTTGTCTGGTCAATTTATTCGAAAATGAACAATTTTACGATTGGGCTTATGAAGTTTGAAATCATAACAGCTGATCAAAACAACGAGGGTGCTGTCAAAGTAACACTCAGCATATATTTTCCTCCGACCAAAGCTAGGCCCCCAGGTACTATGAAATCAAATTGTTAACTTTCATGCACATGGTTGATTTAGACGAAACCTTTGGACGAATAATTTAATTCTAATATATTTAAATTACTATTCAAGAAATTATTTTGCGTCATTACTGTATACAGTTACTTGTTAAAGAAAGGCTACAACAAGCACTTGCTTTGAACTGGTTTTACTTTCAAGTAGAATAATTCGTTAACAAAATTATTTCTTGAACCGTCCACAATAATGAATCTTTAGTTGAACCTCAGCAACGAACCAGCTATTGTTAGTAAGGACAAGTCTTTAGAAGCACAATGATAAAAGAATCAAACACTATAATGACTTTCATAAAAACGCTCTTCCTTTATGAAACACCATTTTATATTTTACGCTAACACAAACATTGAAGGTAAAAGTTGTCAATTAATGGCTTCGACTATTCAGTTAAACAGTACCTGGGGGCCGAGCTTTGCCTGGAGGAAAATAACATATACCACGTGATTGGTACTTTGACAGCCCGCTGGTAAGGGTTTTATTTAGTTTGTTTCCGACTCCACAAACCCAGTAAAGAGTTTTTATACGAGTTTTCCAACAAAATTATTTTTCTGAGGTTAAGGATTTTGACATCGGATTCTGAGGTCCAAAACTCTTTCAGCGAATTTCCCCTATAGGGAAGAAGCTATTACCGTAGGTGGGCATAGAAAGAGTTAAGCCCGAGTCCATGATAACTTTTTGTTTCAAGGTCCATAGATGCCAAAAGCTAATCACTCAAATTTATATCTATCTATATATACAGGGTGTCACAAAAAAGTGTGATGGGCTATACAGGACCTAATTCTACATGCAAAAATAAGTCAAAAATGAAGAATAACATTTTTTGGATTTCGGCTTAGTTTAGCCGTAATCCGCCATTTTGTTTTTTTGGGAAAATATTTATTATTTCAAAAACCCAATGAGATATTTTTACGAAACTTGGCAAAAGTGTTTACACTAAAGTAAGTAACATTTGTAAAAAAAAAAAAATTTTACCTTTCCAAATTTCAAAATGGCGGCCATTTGAATTTTTTTATGCCGAATTTCATGTAAACCGGTACCTAAATCAAAATTTTTCAAGACACAAATTTTTTTGTATTTATTATAACAAATCAACAAAACAAAAATGAATAAAATCGGTTCATAAATAAAGAAGCTGTGTTTATTTTAGTAATTTAGACTGAAATTACTTAATTACATTACATAAATTATTATTACATAAATTTCAGTCTAAATTACTAAAATAAACACAGCTTCTTTATTTATGAACCGATTTTATTCATTTTTGTTTTGTTGGATTTGTTATAATAAATACAAAGAATTTTGTGTCTTGAAAAATTTTGATTTAGGTACCGGTTTTCATGAAATTTGGCATAAAAAAATTCAAATGGCCGCCATTTCGAAATTTGGAAAGGTAAAAAATATTTTTTTTTTACAAATGTTACTTACTTTAGTGTAAACACTTTTGCCAAGTTTCGTAAAAATATCTCATTGGGTTTTTGAAATAATAAATATTTTCCCAAAAAAACAAAAAGGCGGATTACGGCTAAACTAAGCCGAAATCCAAAAAATGTTATTATTCATTTTTGACTTATTTTTGCATGTAGAATTAGGTCCTGTATAGCCCATCACACTTTCTTGTGACACCCTGTATGTATATATATATATGTATCTGTTACCTCGATAACCTTTGAAAGAAACGCCCGTTTTTTATGAAATTTTTCATAAATGCGGTAACATTTATGACTTTGGGTTCGAAAACCAGATCGATCGGACTATGGGAAGGGAATTTTATGGGTGTTTAAAATTTTCCAAAAATCACTTGAATTTTTTACCCCAAAATTTTTTAAACACTCAATTTTGGTTATATCCATTTTATAGAGCTTAAAAAAGTCTGTAAAAATTCGAATTCAGAAATTACAGGACTTAAAACATCAAAAATTCAGTTTTTTGGATTTTTCATAAAAAACATAAACATAAAAAATATTACTATTCACCATTAAAAAGAGCTCGAAAAAATCAATTATTTAGTATTTTTAATCAATATTCTACGATTGCTGGTTGCGGAGAAAATTTAAATTTTCATTTTGCGGTAAACGCAGTACGTTGTCCAATGTTATTCTTATGGGGAATACAAAAATTACTATTTCTCCCTTATTTACTGATCAATATCATTCAAACTTGATATGCTTGTCTAGTTAGCATTGACCAACAGAGGAAATTCGAAATATGTTGCCCCTTAATAACCCTGGGGGGGAATACGGGGCATTTCCCCTCTTAAAACCACGAGTGTAGCAATGGATTCTGTAGGGCCTCCAAAGCAGGGATTTGGGTGGATGTTTTGTAAAACAACTTGTTTACAAGATTTTCTGTACATTCGAGCGTGCCGAGCGTGCTTTGTATTCTGTATTTAGGTAATAAAAGGTAATTGATTCATTACAGTTGGGCTAAAAGGGAGAAAGTATGTGTCAGTTTCCTGATACCATTTATTTAAATCCCATAACGGGTTTCCGCCATTTTGGACTAATATCCACCATTTTGAATCTATGTAGGCTTTTATTTAAACGCACATTGTAAGGCTCAAACTTAACGTAGAATGACAATTTTTATTTTATTCTATTGCCCGTTAGATTTACTATAAGAAAATATAAGGTGGTATACAACTTAACTGAGTAAAAGGCGTTTTATTTACATAGTAATTAAAGAAATACTAATTATCAAGATAGTTTGTTAAGCATTATGAGCTTGATGAGGGGTGTATTGAGTTTATAACTGTACAAGCATACTCGTAATATTATATAAGCTTTTAAAATTTTAACCGTATTATTTTACTCAGTTTAGTTCCTCTGAAATTAATAATGAGTACAAAGGGGGGAGGCTCAGTGAGGCTGAACGTAGGCCCGTTGTCGGCGCCGCGCTGCGATGCGCCGCGTTGGCGGTCGTAATGAGGCTGAGCAGTAACTGAAGTGTTAAAGATACAGTACGGAAAAGATGAAGTGTAACTACAGTTTTAAATAAAATAATACTTGGGGTATGTAAGTTCCCACTCTTTAATGATAATGATTAACCTCCTTCGGTTGGTAAACATCCTAAATAACCCAGGCAAATGGGAGTTTTACCTGGAAGGTTTCATGGCAGTCTTGTTTTTGCTGTTTCCTATGTATTTTTCGGTGCTGAATCCAAATTTAAACTTTGCGTAAAGATATAACTTCCGCTAAAACCGCCATTTTGGAAAAACCGTAAAAAATTAGACAAAAATCTAGTTTTGTTTATACAGGGTGTCACAAAAATGCGTAGCGCGCTATGCAGAACCGGATTCTACATACAAAAACAAGTCGAAAATGTACAGTAACATTTTTGCGATTTCGGATTAGTTCAAAGATTCGTAATCTGCCATTTTGTATTTGTTTGAAAATAATTAATAATTCAAAAACCCTTCGAGATATTTTTTGAAACTTAGTATAAACTTTAAGTTTCTGGTTTTTAACATTTTCCAAAAACAATTTTTATTTAACTTATCAAATTTGAAAATGGCGGCCATTTAAATATTTCAAAGTCAAATTCCATGATAAATAGAAACTGAAACAAAATTTTACAAGACATAAAATTTAAAGCACTTTGTAATCCGAATCTAATGACATTTTTACTGTAAAAATCAGTTAATAAATAAAAAAGTTATGGTGATTTTTTATAATAAATTTCCAAATGGCGGCCATATACAAATTTCAAAGTCAAATTCCTGGAAAACTAGCAACTAAAACAAAATTTTGCAAGACATAAAATTTAAAGGACTTGGTCAAATGCACTAGGAAATTTTGCTTTGAACATGTTATATGGCCGCCATTTTGAAATTTATTATAAAATATTCCCATAACTTCTTTGTTTATTAACCGATTTTTACAGTAAAAACGTCATGGATTTGGATTATAAAGTTCTTTAAATTGTATGTCTTGTAAAATTTTGTTTCAGTTGCTAGTTTTCATGGAATTTGACTTTGAAATATTTAAATGGCCGCCATTTTGAAATTTGATAAGTTTAATAAAAATTATTTTTGGAAAATGTTAAAAACCAGAAACTCGATGTTTATACCAAGTTTCAATAAAATATCTCGAAGAGTTTTTGAATTATTAATTATTTTCAAAAAATACAAAATGGCGGATTACGCCTAAACTAAGCCGAAATCGAACAAATTTTAATCTATATTTTAAACTTGTTTTAGTATGTAGAATATGGTTCTGCATAGCGCGCTACGCATTTTTGTGACACCCTGTATATCTCGTTTACCGTTTGTTACACAGCCTAATGTGCCCGGTACTAAATTAAAGACGACAAAATAACAAACAACTTTGAAACCTTTAAAATTTTGTGGTGCGACGCATAATAACGCCGCTAGAGTGCACGCAAATCAAATCAAATCAAATCAAATCAAAGGACCTATATTAAAGTAAACAAAATAATCTATAATATGATCCTTCTTGCGTTAACATTGAATCATGTTTAATGGTTTTGTGTGCAGTTTTGGTATCTTGTAAGGGCTAGTCGTCAAGTTCATTAATATAGTGATTTTTTATTATTTTAAAACAATGAAAAAACCCCGACGCATCAAACCTGTGTAGGTAGGACCTTCTAATCAAATTCACAATATAAATGTATTTGACCCAGTACCTCTACAGCATCTTGACAAGATGAATTAAAACAGGCCCTGCCATATTTAGTCAATAAATGTTCATAAATAAACAATGAAATATAAAGTTCTACCTATTATCTATGAGAATGACAACGGGCAATGTTGTTACGTTTAGTTCGTTCAACAGCTTAATATCCAGTTGACTTGGGAATATTTTTTCTAGTACTTTTGATTGTTTTTTAAAGCTGAGTTTAATTATGTCATTTACGTTTTTTCCATATAAACTTTTAAACAAACTTAATTTTAGGTAGCCTAGACCTTACCACGCTGAAAAGGAATAGGTTTTTCCTTATAGTCGGGTTATTCAAATGTTTGTATAACCTCTGTTTGTAATACCTATAAAACACGTATTAGTAATAAAACAATTCGCATTAATTACATAATACCCCCGTAGCAGCAAACCTGCGTACTCAGCGAATTTCCAATGCATATATATGTATCTTAATACCACATAAAGCCACATACCAAGTTTCATCAATATACATTCATAAATAAACGATTTATGACATTTTAATTATTCTCCATAAGAATAACATGGCGGCTGAGTATGCAGGTTTGCTGAAGGAAGGAAAACAAAAAAATGGTGTTTTATACAGATATCAATATAACTCATTTAGGTAAAGCCACGTACCAAATTTCATTAATTTATTTTCATAATTAAGGGAGATAACACGTTACTTATTCTCCATAAGAATAACATGGGGCTGAGTACGCAGGTTTGCTGCTACGGGAGCCTTTGGCAAAAAAATTGTTTTTTTGAGCAAATATCAATGGTCCACAACCAGATGAAGCCGTATACCAAGTTTTGTCAGTATACGTTCATAAATAAGCGAGATATAAAATTTTTCTTTTCCTCCATAAGAATAACATTAGACAACGTACTGTGTTTAGCAATTTCAATATCTCGGTAACCAATTGACGTAGAGAAATGATCAAAATACCAAATTGTGTGTTTCTTTAAACTGAATCCAATGGTAAAAAGTAAAATTTGACTATTTCCAAAATTATATGTAAAAAATTCAAAAAACCCATTTTTGGGGTACAAAACCCCCCCCCCACAATACCCCTTCGGATAAAGCGATCTGGCTGGTTTTCGAACTTAAAGTCATAAATGTTACTTTACACGTTTATACCAGATTTCATCAAAATCGGATAATTTTTACGAGAGTTATCGTGCTCACGGACACACACATATATATATATATATATATATATATATATATACAGTTTCGAACGAATGGTGTTTTTGGGGTCTGGGGACCTCAAAACGAAAAGTTATCATGGTCCCGGGCCTAGGTCTTACCATGCCGACTACGGTAATAGCTTCTTCCCTATAGGGGAAATTCGCTAAAAAATATCCGGCATATTAAAAACAGTTTAAATTAAATATACAAAAGTTTTCCATTTCATGATAGATATTATTGTAAGTTGGTACTTATCGTTTCAGGTATCGTAAAACAAAACTCTCTTCCATTCCCTGCCCAAAACTGAGCATAGATCATGTGGCTTTAGAGCTAAGGAATAGAGAAGGGCTGGCTCAGCTTGCAACGTCAATTGTAACGTGCGCAGTGTTGATTGGAAGGTTGGGAATGTGACGTCATTGTAGTGGCACCACGCCTGTCTAGCACCAATAACACCACTCTCAACGTCCCAGGACAACCTTAAAATTGGTCTATACCAGTTGTGAGGCTGACATTGGGTACGGCGAATGAAGTTGTCATTACATATGGTAAGTCTTATGGCTGTCCATGACAAGCTTCCCTTTCAACAATGGTCCCTCAATATGCAGCGACCGGGGACGGAAACTCCGGGATTGGTTCCCAACCTGAGAATGTGGTCCCTGGCTGTTATACATGGATACCCTGTCAGTTGAGTTGGCCAGTTAAAGGGCAGAGCGGGTCCGCCTGTTTGATCCTGATCACAGCTGACACAGGAGCACGAGAGTTGGCCCACTGAAGGATCAATTTGGCTGCCTGGCCCATCCCACCCTTTCCTTTCCTGCTATATCCTATCCTTCCGGTAACCAGCGCAAAATTCCCAGCGGCTAGGCAGCTTGTGGAAGACTCGCCTAGCATCTAATGCTGGTGTTTCCTACTCCAGCACTAACAGGAATTCTTTGGCTTTTTGCTAGATTTTAATGCAATAAAGGAATTGATTGAACAACAACAATTGCTCACAACATAAATAATTATTATAAAAACAAGTGAATAGATGTACCCCTTCACTTTGGGGGGATTGTTGGGCCTGTATAGCGCCTCTGGTCTTTGTAAATGCGAATGGTCCTTTTGCTGTTTACTTGCTGGGGAAAATAATTATAATAAAGCATTGTACGAGGTTGCTGCGTCGGAGTTGTTTTTTTATCAGTGTTTAAAAAATAAAAAATAAACATTATTGAACTTGACGACTTGTTACTATATACCAAAACTGCACCAAAACCACTAAACATGATTCAACGTTAACGCAAGAAGGATCATATTATAGCTTATTTTATCAACTTAAATTTAGGTCCTTTGTATTTTACTTGTAACCGATGCAAAACCGCGTAATTTGCAAAAGAAAATTGAGGATCACGGGTGTAGAGTGAAATTCAAAATGTATAGCAAAATGCGGTGCACTCTAGCGGCGAGATCATGCGTCGCACCACAAAATTTATAAGGTTCAAAGTTGTTTGTTATTTCGTCGTCTTTAATTTGGTACCGGGCACATTAGGCTGTATAACAAATGGTAAACGAGATATATAAACAAAACTGGATTTTTGTCTCATTTTTTCCGGCTTTTCCAAAATGGTGGTTTTAGCGGCAGTTATATCTTTACGCAAAGTTTAAATTCGGATTCAGCACCAACAAATATATAGGAAACAGCAAAAACAAGACTGCCATGAAACCTTCCAGGTAAAACTCCCATCTGCCTGGGTTATTTGGGATGTTTACCAACCGAAGGAGGTTAATCATTATCATTAAAGAGTGGGAACTTACATACCCCAAGTATTATTTTATTTAAAACTGTAGTTACACTTCATCTTTTCCGTACTGTATCTTTAACACTTCAGTTACTGCTCAGCTTCACTACGACCGCCAATGCGTCGCGTCGCGGCGCCGACAACTACGGGCCTACGTTCAGCCTCATTACGACCGCCAACGCAACGCGGCGCTGACAACGGGCCTACGTTCAGCCTCACTGAGCCTCCCCCCTTTGCACTCATTATTAATTTCAGAGAAACTAAACTGTGTAAAATATTACGGTTAAAATTTTAAAATCTTATATAATATTACGAGTATGCTTGTACAGTTATAAACTGAATATACCCCTCATCAAGATCATAATGCTTATCAAACTATCTTGATAACTAGTATTTCTTTAATTACTAAATAAATAAAACGCCTTTTACTCAGTTAAGCTGTATACCACCTTATATTTTCTTATAGTAAATCTAACGCGCAATAGAATAAAATAAAAATTGTCATTCTATGTTAAGTTTGAGCCTTACAATGTGCATTTAAATAAAAGCTTACATGGATTCAAAATGGCGGATATTTGTCCAAAATGGCGGAAAACCCATTATGGGATTTAAAAAAACAACAGTATTTCTGTATTAGGGACATACTTATAAATATATTCCACATATTCTCGGCCTGCTTTTTCCAAATAGGTGGTGGTGGTTCTAGTTGTAGTAAATCCATGCAGGAAAACAAAAGAAATTGCGGCTATTTAGAATGACGTCATCCCAATAAAACGTGGGGGTTAGGAAATGACCACCCAAGATTTTTTACCTTCCTATACACCCAACTAACTATTTCAGCAGGAAGTGTCTCTTTGCGGGTGTTTGCAGACAGAAGTGTTGTCAGCTGCAGGACTAAAGGGAGCAAAGCAAAATTCCCCTATTTGCCCTCCTATTTACTTATTCTACAAGGAGATAACAAACATTTTAGTGAATGTTGTTCTCTACCATTCTCCAAACCAATTACCATATTGAAGACAAATATTTCTGGCTCCGACTGTACCTGAGTTTCCACCGTGACAGATCAACCTCTTTGGACAAATCAACTCATTCTCACTAGGCATTTAATTAAAACTAATTAGTTGTAATATTATTATTTTACCCAATGTGCAGTAAAATATTAGACAGTTATGAAAAAATAAATTATGAAACAAACAAATACGACATGAATCTGAAATGTCTATGGACAAATTGCCTATTAAAAACTCAATTATATTTGTACTGCCAGTTAAATCTCTTAGCCTATTCGTAGCATCAATCATGACTAAACAAACTTCATTTTTTCCAACCACCTTCTATGGCAATAATATCAAATGAAGCTTTTAAATTTACTGAAACAAATTGTCCGGAACTATTGATGGAGTTATTTCCCCTGTTGCTCGCGACACAGCACTGCTCCTGACGTGATGCCACTGTCACATCCCCCGGCTCGAAGGCCCAGCAGAACCACGGGGGATGCGTCGGTCACGCCCACTGTTTGAAGGTTCGCCCCTCAATTTCCCACACAGACAAATGTTTTTGACGTTTTCAAATACTTGGGGATTTTATTACTTTCATTGTTTTTGTTTTGAGAGGTTTTTTGTATGCACTGAAATAACTCGAAATACGCTCGGGTAATCAAGAAAGAAGTAAACAACTTTATGCATCAATAGACTAATAACATAACTAATAATAACATAACTAATAACTACATAATTTATTTTTAGGTAGTGAGTATCTATGAATAGTAAAATACCTCATACAAATAATTGCCTTCAGCAATGTGTTAAGTGTCAATGTTTAGTGTTTAGGAAGAAAATGACTCCGACTCTTTTAGAGTAATCTTTTTGCGATGAAGTCAATGTTGCAAAGGCTTCCGCGTCGCCCCAATTTTACTCGACCTGATTTTTTTGTGGGATTATGTGATGGACAATGTTTTTTACCCACTCTCCCATCAAATCTCTAACAGTTAAGAGCAATAATAATAGCTGCAGTAGAGAGTATTGATTAGTCCACACTTCAGAGAGTTTGGTCATAATTCAAGTTTAGGATTGATGTCTGTCATGTGAACCGTGGTGCACATATTGAACACTTATGGTGTATGGTGTATGGGAAACACTTCAAAATATGTGCTTTCTGAAAATGTTAGTTACGTCCACCTTGTAATTAAAACATAGCTGTTTTTTAATAACCAAAAAAGTTTACTTTTTTTATATTCACCCATTACAATGTTTTAGTCATATTAGTGTACTCTTCAGTTTAAGCTGATCTTTTAATAGAATTTATGACATTTAAATCAATTAGCAATTTACTGAGATATAATCAAAGACACACAGTCGAATATAACGCCGCTGAGTGTAATTAGGCAGCGGGCTGCGGTGCGGTGGCGACTGGGGCTGTGTTTGTAACGAGCTTGTGCTCTCTAATTAAACTTAATATGAGAGAATCTTTGTACAAAGCTGTCTTTCGCTCGAGTTGAAATAAACATGCAATTACTTTTAACTACTACTGTGCTTTAGTGCTTGAAATATTATTATTGCCATTCATCATTATTTTTATTTAGACCCTTAACTTTTTGTTTTGTTATTTTTTATCCTAATAGTCCACGTTAACTTGTTTTCTTTTGTAACTCAAGGACTATATAGTATTTTTATGGGTATAAAAAACTCAATTACTCCAGGAACTTGAGGTTAGAAAATAATGATGAGTACGGGTAAGGAAAGTTTAGGCAAACTATTCTGTTTTAAGTTTATATTTAAGTTCCGTATAAGAAATGAATGGCAGGGATGTTCAGTTTAATTTATGTTTTTTTCCTTCATTATAATAGAGGTAAGTTGTTAGAGTGAGCCGTTGGTACAGGGGTCAAGACGCCAGACCGTAGATTAAATATCTAGTAGTTAAACTACCGCAGGTCAATTTTTGCAGGATATTTTGTGTCACTGAATGCTGCATCAGCTCGCCTTGTTGTAGGCTCAAGGTCAGATTTGAGGGAGAAGGAGGTTAAAGAAGGTCACACTCATTCACTTAATCGTTCAATAAATACTCTGTAACTAATTGTGTATTAGCACATTCATACATTACCAGTGAGTGTTACTTTGACAGACCCTGCTTGTTGTTAATCATGTCATGATTATTCTATTTAATTTTACCTCTTTCGCTGCGTTAACCATTTATAAACATGAAAATCTCGTATGTTTTTTTTCAATGTTGAGCCACGACCCGATTCCATGGGGTGAGTTTAACTCCTTAAGCCCAGTCTAGTGAAATGAGAATTTTCCTGGGGGTTAGGAATTGACCAATTGATTGCTGACACCCAAAACCCCTACTTTGAAAGTTTGAGTAAATTCCATCCGCAGGATTCTGAGATTCATGTTTCAGGCAGACGTAACTTGTTTAAGAATATATAATTTATAACTAAAAACATAATAAAAAATGTATACCATTAAAAATAATTGAAGACAATGCTTTGCTTTTTTACTTTCTCAATTGAGAAGTTTACGCACAAAAGAGAGGTTTGCTTTGTTCAGACAAGAAAATACCTTTTTGTTATAAGCGATCTTTGCACCGATATAATCCTGCTCGATAGGTTTAGTAGACCCACAGTAAATTACGAGGAGTATTTTACTGTGTGACTGATAATTTCATTTCAATCCCGTATTTAAATCTTTAGATTTCACACAAATCTGGAAATTATGTTGAGCTACTCTTAATTCGTTGTAGAACTTCCTAATGATTGATATAAACAATTTCTATGCATATTCAAATCACAAACTTGCCCTTTGCACATAGGTTATTTCTTTACTTTGATGATAATTTGTTTATCATATATGTGTGTAAACATTATCCTACCCTTAAAACACAACTAAATGTAATATACAAATATATAGCTGAGGTATGAGGAAAACACTTTTGAAATCTTCATACATCACTACTATTATAATAAACGGTATCAGGAAACTGACAACATACTTTCTCCCTTTTAGCCAAACTTTAATGACAAAAATATTTGTTATTTACAAAATATAGAATATGAAGTATAGATAAATGTACAATACTTTCTCCATATACTATGTATAGGGGGAGAAAGTAAAAACGAGATGGTGTCTGTCTGTCTATTGTTCCATCACGCCAAAACCACTGGATCAATCCTACTGAAATTTTGCACAAATGTAGTCTATGTACCGAGGAGTGTCATAGGCCTATCGCCGTTTAGAAATGTCCTCAGGACTCTGCCCCACAGGACTTCCAAGATCCCATGTTATTCTTATGGAAGTAAGTTTTATTTGGTGTATGTCACATGTGTGTTTTCCTAATTCAATTCATTTAAATAAACAGCTATTACAAGGAGCATATAACTACAGACTGTCATTGTTTTGATTACAATTTTTCTACTCTGAATTTTAACCCCGTTGCGAAGCATAGTATGTTTTGTTTACAATTTTTCTACTCTGAATTTTCACCCCGTTGCGAAACATAGTATTACATAAAAGTTTAAGTTGTTATAATATTGCTCACAAAAGCATATCAGACAAATTTACTCATGAAAGAAGTTATCAATGCATAAACGCACAATTAATTATCGGAAACATTTTTTCCAGCCGTGGTCTCAAGACGCTCAGTGCTGTTGCTGCATATTACACGACTGCAGGATATTGTGTATCGGCGTTGTTGCTGCATAATACATGACTGCAGGATATTGTGTATCGGCGCTGTTGCTGCATAATACATGACTGCAGGATATTGTGTATCGGCGCTGTTGCTGCATAATACACGACTGCAGGATATTGTGTATCTGCACTGTTGTTACATAATGCATGACTGCAGGATATTGTGTATCTGCGCTGTTGTTGCATAATACACGACTGCAGGATATTGTGTATCTGCGCTGTTGCTGCATAATACACGACTGCAGGATATTGTGTATCTGCGCTGTTGTTACATAATGCATGACTGCAGGATATTGTGTGTCATGATTAAAGGTATAACGTTTGGGGTTCTAAGTTATATTACTTCAATAAGCTTAATTTGTGTATTTAGGCTATAAATACTAAAAAAAGTCTTCAAAGAATGTCAAATTTGTGTATCGGCGCTGTTGTTACATAATGCACGACTGCAGAATATTTTGTATCGGCGCTGTTGATGCAAAATAAACTACTGCAGGATATTTTGTATTGTTGCTGTTGCTGCATAATCCACGATTACATCCTAACTTTGGTTATCAGAATAGCAAATGACTGTGAGGTATGCGGTATGCCAAACGTCAAACGGAATCCAAAAAGAGCAGATCATTATTTTTAAATAGTATTAACAAATAAGTCTTAAGTCTATGGCATATCCTTACTTGTAAAATGTTTACATTTTTCCTGTCGGAGCTGCAAAACATTTAAGAGTTAGACTATATTAAAATTTGACATTCTTTTAAGATTTTGTTAGTATTTATAGCCTAAATACACAAATTAAGCTTATTGAAGTAATATAACTTAGAACCCCAAACATTATACCTTTAATCATGACACGCAATTTCTTATTCAGTAAAAAACCCATTGTGCGAAACTCGTGAAGTTAATTAAAGCAAGAAACCCGTCTCTGAAATTCTTCTAATAGCTATGTTAATCAGGACTTTTTATCAACAATGGGCTGAATTCTATTGCACAACCTTTCTCAACAACAGTTCATTATTATTCCTCCTGAAAGCATACCATTGTTCTCATGGTTATTCCCGGATTGAAAAGTGAAACCAGGTAAAAGCTAAAAAGGCGGTTACCTACACGATAGGGTGATAATGGTTTTAATTTAAATATTGGTTTAAATATTGCTTTTTTAGTGCCGGATTTCTAGTGATACTTTATATAACCTGCTGGTTTATAATCTCTCCGATGAGGGAAGGAAGTTTACTGTCCTTAAACAAGCTAGCACATGTCCACTTCTTACATGTAGTTATCTTTCTCCAAACTTCCTGAGTGTGCCTCTTGTTCCTACTAATTATCGAATTAGTTAAATTGCCTTAAACCCGATTTTCTTTATTGTTTTATCAGGATACGCAAAGGGAGCTCCCCTTTTCTGATTTGGATCTTTGCCAATTGGCGTCCTGGAGTGAAGTTTTCTTTGAGGGGAAGAAAATGGATTTCGTAAAGTGAACATTGTTGTCATTATTAGTGTGTTTATGTTCCAATAAATGTCAATGATTTCTGTGACAAGTTTGTCGCCTAAAACCCAAATACTTAAGAGTGGTTTTTAAAGTCGAATTATAACATGAATTTCCAGCTTAAATTGTGCCACTACCCCAATTTTCTTGTTATTGAAAATTTACTAAATGGTACATATGTTTAGAGCTCTTAATAGTTTAATTACTCCCCATTATCAAGACGTTTTAGTTTTACGAATGAAATATATAAATTACCCGCTAAATCAAACAATATCCATTAATAAACTATCTGCATTCCAATGCTTAACCTTATTTTCTTAATTGGGTTTTTAACCTCTTTAAGATTCTTTTGTGCAACTCATTAGTCTGTCAATTGTTGTTATCATACGACTAAATTATGTGGTGCATACTGTATGATTATTTCAAATCCGTGGCAAAATTAACTGTCAGAATTTGACTGAAATGTGTTCACCTGTGTCCATTGAACTTTACGCATTTTCCACAGTTGTATTAGTTTCTTTCCATAATTGGGCACAGAACATAATAAAGAGAACATTTCCCATTCGTCAAACCCAGTGCCATGCAAGTGAGTCCGCCATCTTTGTTGGTCTAACCGCCTTATCGTCCCCCGGCTTCATTTTGTATTTTCGCTCTCCAGTTTCGCTTCACCTATTATAACCCTCTTCTCTTCTCCAGGTTGGGCTCAACGCTGTCCTCCACGACGACGGCGGGCGGCGGGGTCCTGGTGTCCGCCCCCTCGGCGCCCCCGGCCGTCATGCCCGTGTTCCCGCTGCGCCCCAGTGGCCCCGCGCCCCAGTACTCGCCGTACTCGCCCTCCCGCTTCCACATTGACAAGCGCTGTCGACACCGCTGCACCTGGAAGTGCTGCAGTATCGCACTCATCCTCCTCTCCGTCGTCCTTACCGCCATGCTCGCCTACTTTGGAGGTCAGTGTACGTGTTGCCGGATGTCTTTGTGCCATTATATATTTATGTTTAATAATTTAACCTGCATAAACAAATACCTCTAACCGTTATATTCACTTTATATATCAAGGATGATCCAATTATGCTGAACAAAGTTCAACTGGTGGCCATCAAGTTTAAGTTCAACGGATGAATAATCTGTGATCCAACGATGAACTTCTAAGATTACTCAATGATAGATTGTCCAAAGATCCAAATGATGAGCTTCTTGATGATTAAACTGGAGGATAGCTTGAAGAGCAGCGAAATTCTACAGGAGTAGCACAGTGCATGGTTAGATTGTTCCTCTCATAATTTACCATATCGACCCTAAGCAAAATCTTGAAAGTAATTTTGTGAAGGTTTTAAAATTGAACCCTGCTGTCATTGGTTATTGAACTATTAATTATGACGTTCTCTAAGTGTAAGTCGACCTTAGATATTAAAAACAGGGTTATCAGTATTATTTTATTTCAAAATGTTTATAATTGCCTCTCCCATCATGAAAAAATAAGGTTCAACTACTGAAGTGCATGAAGGTTTAGCCATTGGATCACTTGAAGATTCAATTGATTTGCAACTCAACAGTGTTGGAGAGTAGAGCGCTACTATTTTAGTAGCGTCAGCTGTAGCTCTGCTTCTGTAAAAAAGTAGCTTTAGCTGTAGCTTACTACATTTTTGGAGTAGATGTAGGGGATTATATAGTTACTTTTTCACTACTTTTACAATTTCGATGTACTTACAAACTTTAATTACAAAATGACCTGAGTAAAAGAGTGACGTTACTTATTGAAAGCTTTAACTAGCTGTTGTAATATAGTTAGTTAGGTGTTATTTATTTTTTTTTTGTTACTTTAGCTTGCACATTCAATTTTTTACAATCCATTGCTATTAGCATTGACTACTTATAGAATAGTCAATGCTACTAGGATTAAGCTAGTTTGGTGCTTCAAAATCTTAACTTAAATCTTAACCATAACCATCATAACCATCTTTAACAATCTTAAAAAAGTAGCTTTCCCAACACTGCAACTCAAATTATACCACTGACAGATTGCTCAAAGGTTCAACTGATTGGCGGCTAACATGTCCAACTAGTGGACCAACCAAAAGCTCCAATCACTCATGGTATCAACTGGCGCACCCCTCTGTGGTAAATCTCATCTGATGCACCACTCAAATGATTCATTGTATCACAGATTCAACACTCTTTAAATTTCAGAACAATTAAAAGTAAACCCTTATTTAACGAATATTCGTTCATTATCTATCCAACCTTGGGGAGTGAAAAGCTAAGTTCATATTTCAGCTTCGTCCTTAGCTCAAACAGCAGTAAATATTATAAATACACTTCTCGAGGGCTTAACTTTTTTAGCAAATGTAGAAAGTTAAAATACGGAAGGCAAAAATTGTTTGCTATTTAAAACTTGCAACAACTTGGCAGAACTTGAAATGTGTTTCTGTTGTGTGAGTTTTAAAATACTTCCACGAACTTCATCTTGATTTAACAACTTCTAACAAGATCTTGCCACCAGCCCAGATCCAACTCGATTTTTGCTTTATTCTAAACACCCGATTATTCAAATATCAGTGTTTAACATAGTAAAACGTCACTTTTTCTCAGTTATTCAAATAAGCTATTTCCTGAGGTTCCATACAGAATTGCATACTATTTTAAATTGTGTAGGAGCATAACTTTATATTTAATTTAATGACGTGAGAAGGATATTCTGAAAGGTATTTTATAGCAGTTGTGTATGCACTGGTGTTTGTGTCATTAAAAAATATATATATATATATATATATATATATATATATATATATATATATATATATATATATATATATCTTTCAACATTTAATAGCTCATGTATTATATTTTAAAATATTTATTTTACTTTGTACAATAGCTGAGTATACCATTGCTACCTAACCTCAAGTTCATTGAACATAAATAAAGCGAGAGAGAAAAACAATTTTAATATGGCTTTTATTATTTTTAAAGAGTTATTTGCTTAAGCACTGCTATTCCTCTTTACAGAATCTGTCTTGTAAAAACCCGGTATGCTTAAAAACTATATTATTATGCTAGTTAGGTATCTTTGTGTTATATGCCAGCTTTTGTACTTAATATATTTTCAACCTAATTCTCAGATAGTTAAATAAAATACACTGTTTTTAAAAAGATACAAATTTATTAAACTGTAACTGTAAAACATGTTCCAATATACGACCTATCACACTTCAGCAAGGTTATTAAGACATTGTGGAAGGGGTTGATGGAGGAGGGGTGGGGAGTGTTCGTGGGGAGAAGATGGAGATGTCAAACAGCTTGATGAGAATGAAGCTGACGCTAACTCCAGTCTCTTTCAATATCCTGCAGAGTTTTAATAAGAAAGAATAATGCATTAGTAGTAGTTTCTCATTAAAAAAGTAATTTATACTGCTGAAAGTTCCTTTCTTCAAATAACGCAGGGAACCATTTCTCTTAGTCCCATAAAGGAGACAAAGCTTATTTTGGCGTTTCTTTTGCTGCCATATTACAAAGCTCCCGGTAATTAAAAGTTTTTGTGTCATTCCTCAAGCATTTGACATCGACTCTGGCAATTCCTCCCCTCTCTAAACTTTCATCTCATTTTTCTGCTAAGTACATTTAAATGATTTCCATTCCCTACCCTCGAAAACATTAATCGAGGTAATGAGCTTTTGTCTTTCTGCAAAGGTTAAAAAGTTTGTCTTTCAGTTTGCATTAATTAAAACAATATGTATATGCACTACTTAATGTCTATAAGGCTACATAAAGCCTCAAAATAATCTCTCATTCAAATCATTCTTAAAGCAAATTTAAAACAAATTAGGATATTTATTTTTTTAAATTTTCTGTAATTTTTGCATAGAAATCACCAAGTACAGGATCACTTCTATTTCCAGAAGCGTGTAACCTTTTTGGAAAGGAGGTGCTGCGGTGAAAGATTTATTTCTTTTCTTGTTTGTTTATTCCGATCCATTTTACTTTCATGAATCCTTCCCAGAAGCCATACCTTAAATCTAAAATTTAGTGTTTCTATTTCTGTAAATCTATTCCGGTAGTATTTTTGTAACTTCGGTTTCTGCCAGGAATTGTTTTTAAATACCATAATATTCCATAACTTCAGGTTGCAAGCCTGTGTTCAAAATCAATTCTAAGCCACTTTATTCTTATTTATACGTTCTGATTAAAATTAAACAAATTTTCTTCTTTCTGTAAATATTTCCAGTAGATTATCATTTTTGCACACCGCTACTCATTAATGAATTTCCTATGGAAAGTGAACTATTAGCATGACCCGCACGGTGAAACTTAAGCCCGGGAACACCATATAAGTTCCTAACGTGACCCCCTGAACACGTCCTGGGGGGTCGTTCAAAATTATATATATTCATGTATATTTATATATATATATTTATATATAGAGTGTCTGTGTATGCACTCTAGCGGTCACATTTTGTGTCCGATTTACTTCAAATTTGGTAGCGACGTTCCTTTATATAATCAGTTGGACAAGTGCGTTGGACAAAACAATCGGAAAACTCTAAACCCCTTTTTTGGGGATTATTCTTTCAAATTTCGAGTTTTTGGGCCCAAAAAGGGTCAGAAAAGCCCCAGGCGTACAATTAATGAATGTAGAAAGATGGGAATTAGTAAGGCAAAAGTTTTAAGAGCTCTCTCGTCATTTTAGCATAAATATTTACCGAGTTATTAAAGAAAATGCATATCGGCTAAACACAGTACGTTGTCTTATGGGGTTTTTACATTATAAAAGCATCTTATTCATTTTTTGGTGTTTTTGTTTCATCCCCAGCAACCTCGCGCCTACTTTTAAGCCTGACTGGACCTTCCCCTAACCTTATAATGCACAAAATTATCCTCCTAATTTCACCAAATTAACTCCTAAGGTAAAATTGCAGGTAAATTAAACCAGGAGCATCAGAACAGCCAAAAAATCAATGTTTTCATATTCCAATAAAATTGGCATAAATGTATGTTTTTACACTGGATTTGAGTTTTAAAAGTTTTGTATGTGGAGATTCACTTCCCTCACGTCAGCGTGCTGCGTGCGAACTCGTTTTTTACTAATATTGGGCTAGCTAACATAAGACTTTCAACCGTCAAAACTCAAAGTAGGAGAGGGTCTAGGTGGGAGTCTCAACTCCCACTCCAGGATGCAAATTCAATCTCTTTTACAGCTAATATTTTCCCATTTTTAGCATTTAAATTACAACTCATAATAATTATTAGTGATATGGAACTCTATACTGCTTAGCCTATATTTTCCATAATTGTATCACAGTAGTTTTATGGAGGGATGTCTGTTGCAGCAGTAAACTCAATGAGGTCAAATTTGGACCCTAGCAGTTGTATACTAGTGGAAGACGCCAAAGTGATAGCAGCTGATGACCAAATGGCGAGAGATTCCACAGCTTCTGTTCAGACGCCCACGGAAGGTAAATGGAGATAAGAACATACATAAGTACTTATAATTTGGGTGCCTTATTAGTCTAATGGGTATCGTCTTGGTTTTCTATGCAAGAGGTACCAGTTACAGGTTCGATTCCCAGGGCACCCACGTGACTCTCATGACTCTAGAGATTTGGACCGTTGTCCTCCAACATCGTTTAATACAAAATGCCAAAGGCCTAGATAACAAATTTAAAATACACAATAAGTATCATAACGACTTAGCTAACTTAACGGTATAAATAATATATAACATAATTACTTAAGGGATACATAAGTAAAATAACTTAGTATTTATATGTACTAATACAGTGAGTGTATAAGTTAGACATACTAATTGTTAAGCAAATCATATTTTTAAAGGTAACTCAAATACCCTAACTGTTTACTTTGTTTCAAATACAGTAGAGTCTATCTTTTTAAAGTAAATAATACTTCTTTGTTTAAAATTCATTGTTGGTGATTTTGATTTTATGTTGCTTAAGAGATTATTGCGGACATTTTCCAACACTGATTAGTAAAAACAATCACTGATTTGTTTTCACTAATCACTAATGGAAAATGTCCAGCAAAAATAATACTCATTATAAATTGAAATACTATGTTATGTCAGGATATGTGATTGTAAAATGTATTTTTATGGCATTTCATTAAATGGATCATCCCTTTTCATAGCGTTGTGTTAGATTGCATTAATAGCATTTGTAACCAGACCATATGATTGCTTGTGTAGTGGCACCAGGCTATAATTAACCATAACTCTATTATATCATCACTGTTTGTGCTGCAGAGTCGTTGTCAACCAGCACTACGGGGGGTTGTGCTTGCTGCACCAGGTTAAAAGTAACCATAACTCTACTATATCATCACTGTTTGTGCTGCAGAGTCGTTGTCAGCCAGCACTACGGGGGGTTGTGCCTGCTGCACCAGGCTAAAACATAACTCTACTATATCGTCACTGTTTTTGCTGCAGAGTCGTTGTCGACCAGCACTACGGGGGGTTGGGGGCCAAGCCCCAGTCTCGCAGCGTCCAGTGACCAGAGTCAGCAGCAGTACCCCCAACAGGACCTGGAGAT
Source organism: Allygus modestus (assembly GCA_963675035.1). NCBI lineage: Eukaryota > Metazoa > Arthropoda > Insecta > Hemiptera > Cicadellidae > Allygus > Allygus modestus. The sequence goes on along the minus strand of OY776112.1, from coordinate 183,676,958 downwards.
GGACACCTTCCGCACCCCGCAGCACACCACCATCCCCCCCGCTCAGTTCTGGAACATTCAGTTCAGGAACAAGCAGCCTGCATTCATCAGGTAATAGTCATCCGTATTGTGGATCCTAAAGGGAGTCTCTAAAAGTCCAATAGAACTTGGTAATGACTTTTGTTATACTTTTTTCCAGTGCACTTGTAAATGTTGAGCAAACGCACAAATCATTGTTTACTGGGAAAAGCTAAATTTGTTAAGAAAGTCTGGGAATTATAGGTTTGTAAGGTTAAAGTCTTAGAATCCATATTGTATAAAAATGCATTTCTATTCTTCAAGCCTTGTATATGTATATTGTAAATAATTAAAAACTACAAAATAATTAAAATGTGAAGGGTCAAATTTATTAACACTATTAAATATGTACAACAAATTATTAAATTTTGTACATAACTTAAATACGTTATATATTTAATATGGCTAGAATACAAATAAAACCTTTTTCCTCATTAAGTGTATAGGCCAACCAAGCCAACAGTAAATTGACTATGGATTTATGTGTTGTTGTAACATAGAATGTGAAAAAAGGAGAGACTGTTAAATTATGTTAGTAGAGAATAAAGCTGTAAGCAGCAACATTTGTAAATCTTTATAGGTAAAATAAAGCATTCTTCCCTTTCATCCTTCTACTAATGATAAAATATATTAACTTTTTGATTAACATATAAATACAATAAACGGTATCAGGAAACTGACACATGCTTTCTCCCTTTTAGCCCAACTTTAACGAATAAATTGCTTTTTATTTACTAAATATAGAATACAAAGCACGGTCGAATGTACAGAAAATCTTGTAAACAAGTTGTTTTAAAAAACATCCACCCAAATCCCTGCTTTGGAGGCACTACAGAATCCATTGATACACTCGTGGTTTTAAGTGGGGAAATGCCCCCTATTCCCCCCCCAGGGTTATTAAGGGACAACATATTTCGAATTTCCTCTGTTGGTCAATGCTAAATTGACAAGCATATCAAGTTTGAATGAAATTTATCAGTAAATAAGAGAGAAATAATAATTTTTGTATTCCCCATAAGAATAACATTGGAAAACGTACTGCGTTTACCGCAAAATGAAAATTTCAATTTTCTCCGAAACCAGCAATCGTAGAATAGTAATTCAAAATATTAAATTATTTAGTTTTTAGAGCTCTTTTTAGTGGTGAATAGTAATATTTTTTTATATTTATGTCTTTTTATGAAAAATCCAAAAAACTGAATTTTTGATGTTTTAAGTCTTGTAATTTCTGAACCCGCATTTTTACAGAAATGCGGGTGGTGTCATTTTGTTGGAGGACTAAAGTTCTACAAACGACTAAAGTTTAATCAAAATCGTTAGAGCCGTTTTTGAGAAATTTTGATTTTTCATGTTTTTTGGCGGTTTTTGGGGGATAATTACCCTTAAAAATCAAAAATTCCAAAAAATGAAAAAAACGCCTGGAGATATCGTGGATTAGTACCTACATACCAAATTTCATAAAAATCGGCCTATTGGTTAGGGCTCTAGCTCTGTACACATCCACACAGACACACACACACACACACACACGGACACACACACACACACACACACAGACAGACATCACGTAAAAACCACTTTTTTGGGTTCAGGGAGCACCAAAACGAATATTTCCACTAACAACTCAAATTCGAAAATTTTTACGAAAACAATACTTTCTCCATATACTATGTATAGGGGGAGAAAGTAAAAATCACAGGTTCAATCACAGATTCATTATTATAGACATTATTTTACTAATAAAAACTGCACCTATTGTTTTTTTCAATTATCTCTTAGTCTGGTATTCAAATATCTACATTTCTTTCAATAATTTATAATAAACTGCCCACAATTGTCCATCACATTTGCATAAAGTTAGTAAATGTTTTTTTTCTAATTCAATATTTGGGCTTTGGGTTTTAATTATTTACCAACCTAAACACAATAACATCTTAATCTCCGGAAAATCTGATCATATTTTCCTAACACAACAATAACAGCAGAAAATCAGTGGCACGAGAAGCAGCTAAGAGGGTTGGAAAATATTCATGAATCCCTTCAAAATATATCCTCGTATACATGCTAATGGAGTACAACCCCTCCCCCTCCTGCCACCCCCACCAGTACCAACCAACCAACTCCTCTGAATCCATTTATAGTTTGGGTGCTCGGATTTTAGTCTTAACCATGAAATTTCATTATTGTATAGTAGCTAAACTGTAAACGCTTCAATAACATGTAAAAATTCTATAAACCATTTTTTATCAATATTTAAATATATATATATATGTACTAATCACACTTGTTATAGGTGTTTGTAAGGGGTTGTAATTGGGTTTCACACCCAGGGTTTAAAAGTGCTGGTTAGTATAACATTTAATATTTAGAATTTGTAATACAGTTATATTGTTTCAACTGACACTAATATCGCAAATAAAACACATTATTTTCTTACCCTTATATTATAAAAAAGCTTTTTACTGTTCAGCGTCTCTTGCCACTTAGTAAATGACAGTTGAACAAATTCTGTGCATTTGCAGTAATGATTATTGGATGAGAAGTACTCTTTTATTTAGATAATAATGCATTTAAGGAGTATATATATTTACTCTAAAACAATATAACTGGAGTCATTTGAAAATTAACAGTATTAATGTTAAGTTTTGTTAAAGTATTTTAAATCATTTGGTTATTTAGTATAGAAATACTTTTGTTTAAATAATAAAAATAACGAGTAAATACATCATAATCATATTACATTTCATAAGTAAAAGTTTAGGGATGGGTTCTTAATGTTGAAGTAAAAATGTGGCAAAATATAAAGAAATGTAACACCTTAAAACTAAAGGTAAAAAGATGAATAATTTTCCTCATAAAAGCTCAAAACCACGTGAATACCGACTGCTAAAAGGGTGTTGGAGCAAAGTGTTCCTCCTCCCAACGCCACATTGCTGTCATCAGTTCACTTCTAAACGTTGTTTTCAAAGTTCTCTGCCGAGATTCTATACAGAAGTGGGCCACCGACTGAACTTGTACTTGACTTGCAACATTTACGTTCTTTTCATTTCTTAAATAAAACTGTTTAAGTAAAAACTACTTTTTAACAAATTTTATATTTAGGAACTAAATTTTGTCTCAAATGTAAAAATTATTATCAGCTTTAAGCTTGTGATGAGTTCAACTTTGAAGTGAACTAAAGTTTGTAAAATATCTTAAACTCTCATTACATTATCACCATCAAAAACACACTCTTGTTGTATCAGTATACCAAATTGTCTACACAGATGTACAGTATTGGGTTCCCTCAGTAGAAGCAACAGCCTAGTTTTAAACACTGATTCAGCTTCACTCATAAAACATATTTAATAATGATAACAACATTTTTAATTACCCCCACTTTTCAGTCAGTTAAATCTGTTTATCTTTATTATTTAAAATATAGAACTTATTTAAGGATTTGTGTAGATTAATTATCCTCACAGCGAACACCAGGACTATAAAAATATCACCACATTAGAAAACCTAGCTGTTATTGTGTTTAGATTGGTAAACAGTTACAAAACCAGTAAGTATTGAATTGGAACAAAATTTGTACTTTATACAATGTGACGGACAAATGTGGACAGTTTACTAGAAATTATCATAGAGAAACGTAGGATTTTGAATACCAGGCTAAAGCTAGAATTTAATAAAATTTATTAAAGAGAAACATAAGATTTTGAATACCAGACTAAAGCTAGAGTTTAATGAAAAACAATAAGTGCGGATATTATTAGTTCAAAAAAGTAGATGTGTGCGAATAGTGAATTTTTAGTTCGGATCGGGTTTGGTTTGGATAGCTTAGGTTCAGATCGGATAGTAAGGGTTTCGGACATTAACATTAGTTAAACAGTTCTTTGAATCTAAAAATCTCCTAATAAATTCAAGAAAACCAAATTGTTATCATTCTCTACTAGACAATCAAAAACAAAAATTAATTCAATGAGATACTACGAGAAAGCAGTACAACATTTTTAGGTATGATCATAGATGAAAATTTAAGTTGGGATAAACATACCGAGAAAATTCTAAATAAAATATCATCTGGAATGTATGCACTTCGAAGAATGTCCAAAATTTGTAATTTAAAAACGTTAAAGGTTTTATACTTTGCTCTCATCGACTCATACATATCTTATGGGGTTAGCATTTATGGAGCAACCTCAAAAAAGAACTTGAAATCCATTTAAAAAATGCAAAAAAAGGTTTTAGAATTATCCTTGGACTTAGAAATAAAGACTCGGCTAAGACAAAATTTAAGGAACTAGAGATTCTTACAGTTTTTTCTCAGCATGTGTTTAACACTGTGAAATATGTAAAAGAACACAACACCCCTCAGATGGAAGCTAGAAATCGACAATACAACACAAGAAGTTATTTAACTTTTTATTCCCATAGACTTGAGTTGTTTTTAAAAAAAGTTAATTATAGAGGCATACAATTGTTTAAGCACTTTCCAGATGACATAAAGACAGTCCAAAATCTTTCAGAATTTGTCAAAAAACTAAAGCAGTTTTTGATTGAGCATTCCCTATACTCCTTTGAAGAATTAGCTACGATAAATTATGACATGTAAATCAAATAAGTAGTTTATAAGTATGGTTTATTTTTAAAATGAACAATTTTGACACTATTCATCTGTAACAATTGTACAGTTGACGAATAAAGAATTATTTGATTTGATCTGGGTGTAGGCCTGGTAAAAAAACAAACATAAACATATGCTCAGGCAAGAGAAACAACAAGAAAACATTTAAATATGATTACAGCCTATTTAAAATACCGGAATCACCGATGTTGATAGCAAAGAGACATCACAATACACTAAAGACCTAGCATGACAAAGGCAATCAGACCCTACTGAAACAATGAATCAGTATAGGGCTTCAACTCTGTATGAGCTAACCAAAAACTACCATAACCAAAGAATTTTCTTTGTTTTATAAATTTACTAACTATAGTCCTAGTTCGAATTTATTTTGTTTACTACATATCAGAAACTTTGTTTAACCTAGTTTGTCACCGGAATATAAACAGACTACAAAGTGTCAGCTTGCATTTCAAACAATCGGCAACTTCATTATCGGTTTCGTTCTTTTTAAAGAATTTACATATCATGCTTTTCTTTCTTCTTGGTTTCATTTTAAATACATGAATTTAACTAAATCAAATAATATCTGAACGATAAAATCTGTATAAATAAATAATAGACATAACTAAGCGACGCCTTCTTGAATCCATCGTCAGGTCGTCGCTGCTTTAAACATCACGTCGTAAAGATACTGACGAGCTTAATATATCTAGAGGTCTCGTCCGGGGGGAAACAAGTGAAGTCTTTTCTTGGAGTATAAGAGCTCTAGCTAGATTAAGCTCATTGATCATAGCGGGAAACTTCGCCTTAGAGAAAGCTATGCAACTCGTTTTGCGTAAGTCAGTAATATTTTATTCATTAAGAAAAGGTGGGATACACAGCTAACTCACCTGAAGAAACTGGTTCAGATGAGCACAGCAACAAAGAAAGTATTTTTACACACATATTACATAATATTTCGTCTCCATTTGAGACTTCTTCAGATGTAGAGAGCGAAGAAGTCTACATCTGAAGAAGTCTCAAATGGAGACGAAATATTATGTAATATGTGTGTAAAAATACTTTCTTTGTTGCTGTGCTCATCTGAACCAGTTTCTTCAGGTGAGTTAGCTGTGTATCCCACCTTTTCTTAATGAAACTCCCAAGCCAAGTGCTTTTCCTTTGCAAACCTAATATTTTATTCAGTGTTTTTTAATTGTATTGAATGGAAGGAAAATATCAGTAGCAGCAATTTTAAATTTCATACACTAACATTTCCGTTTGCATTATGCAACTTTTGAATACTCTATGAGAGCTTGCTCATTGCACTCGTGAGAAGTTGATACTATCGGAAATCAACTATCGACAAAATTTTATCAACTTATTCGCCAGAAATCTACTACTGTTGTCTCGTTGTCTGCGTTTACCCCGTGAATCGTGAATCGACATCGAGTTGCAATATTGTATAAATTTCGGTTGTTTACTATCAAAAATGCTCGATATCGCACATTTCTCTTTATAAACCGTATTCTCTGTTTGCTAAAATTATGTACGATCTGGCCTTGTATCCCGATACGATACATGATTACACAAATATCGTATCGATGAATTTATACGAGTTGCGTACCGAAAACATTCAAAGCGACAGGAATTGTGTCGTATGTTACCTTGAACGACGTCAAGAGTTAAAACGTTTATTAATGGTCCAAACATATGTATTGTTTCGTTCCTACCTTTTTATCCCCAGATATCCAATCTATCCGAATAAGTCGGATATGTACTAGAACTTATCAGATATCGATAAAGCCTTCGGATTGGATTTGGATATCCGATCCGATCCAAAACTGAACCGGTTTTTCGGATATCCGCACACCTCTAACAAAAAGCAATAATATTGAATATGTAATTGGCATATTTATATGTTAATCAATAATTTAATATATTGTATTGTTTTTACTAGCCATATATTAAATATGCAACATATTTAAGTTATGTACAAAATTTAATTTAAATTTTTAATTTAAAACTTGTTGAACATATGAAAATACTTTAGCTATTTCCATTTGATTTAATCATTCACAAAGCTATAACTAACATTTTTCAATTAACGTAAGATGCTTGTCAGTAACAAAGTGAGCAAATATCAGGAACCGGGAAGGTGACTTGCTGTCAGAGATCCTTCCCCTAACCTCTCTACACTTTCCAAATGATTGTTGATGAAAATTTGTGGTGGTGAGTCATTCAGGAAAAATCTTAAATTATATTTCTTCTGCTCTTTAACTTTAGAGTTTATTTGGTATATTCCATGATATCACAGAGAGGTTCACTGAGAGAGGTTCTGTCTTGCCTTCAGGTTCAACATGAGTCTGCCGTGGGGGGCGAACTTCGCCGTGTATGGAAGACGCAACGTCGCCCCCAGCATTACGCAGTACGACTTCTCAGAGTTCGTGAAGGGCGGGAGAGTCGACCACAGGATAAAACGGGAGACCAACAAGTTGCTGTCAGACTTCCAGCACGCTGTGAGCTTCACTCCTCTAATATCAGAAAATGCAAGGTGAGTTTTTAGAGTTAGACACTCATTTAGTGACTTAACCATAAATAATTTTCGACAATTATTGCTTTTTTTCAAACCGCTATTCGAAAATACTGTTTTTATATTCTTTCCCCTGTTGTAGTAGAGTTTCTGTAATTTCTAAAGTTTCCCTTAAATAATAATATCATGTAGTGGGAGGAATTATCATTCATACAAAGTAACACAATTGGAAGGTAAAGTAAACAAAATTAATCTAGTTTGGTTTAACTTTGTAGTCTGATAAAAAGGTAAATGAGATACAGATCCCTCTAAAAGGCTGCAAAAGGTAACAAATTAGAGATTGTAAAGCAATTTGGTTTTTGTGACCTACTTAAATAAGTAACACTGGTAAATACCAGTGACAGCTCCCTGCCTTCAGTTTGGCTAGCACAAAATACCGATGCTTGAAGATTCTTCACTATGGCTACCCAATCCAAAAAGAGCAAATGGAATTTTAACAAAATTCTAGTAGCTTCTGACATTACTAAATAAAAACAATATTATTTTCCTCAAACAATTTGACATTTTTATCAATTTAGAACATTTCAATTGACAACAATAGTGATTTTAATTCAAATTGTTTACCAAAGGGCTGCAACAAATTGTAATCAAATGGAGTAAACAGTTTGCAACATCAAGAAAATGTATTAATCCTCACGAATGAATTGCTTTCATAATCGCAACAACAAGCAAATAGCGTAATGAAGGTGAGGTTTTGTAGCGCAGAGAGCAGTCCACCGCAGAATTGCACTTCTCGCTCATTGCACAACCCCTCACCTCCCCCTCCCACACCCACTGCTCTTCACAAGCAAAAACCCATTATTAGTTAAGTGCACTACGGGAATTGCTAGTATTTTTAATCGGTTATAACAGAGCAAACTTCCCTCCACTTTGATTAAAGCTGTTTTTATCCTGAATTATCTCACCTACGCAGTTTCAAAGGAATTCAAGCAATGTTTAAGTCATAAAATGGTTTATTGCAGATCAGACAACAAGCTATAACTCATTATGAATATGTCCACTCAATATGTAATCGTCATTCAATGGTTTTAGTCACTGTATGTTCTCAGGAAACAACATGTTACAAACTTCAAGAGTATTACTTTGAGGGTTTGATGATTGATTATATATAAACAGCTGTTATCATTCTTTTCTCTTGATTTTAAACTCCATAAGCCCAATGTTAGATTTTAACTTTTTATAGTATTTGTTTGAAGATTATATTATATTTCCTGGAGATGAGGCTTGTTTAGTGCTTATTTTATCCCAGGAATTAGTTATTTTCAATATCTGAAGGAAGTCATTGGAGCGTTTTTAAGATCAGAGTTGCAAGCAAGCAAGCAAACCTTACTCATATTAGAGTATAGGATTCATGAACTTTGTATTTACTCGGTTGAACTTTTCATGAAGGTTCAATATTGGACCCAGCTGTCTTTGGTAATTGGGCTATTAATTAATGATCCTGACAAATGAATCAGCTGGTCTTTGTCACAATACACTCACTCTTATACATTCATAATTGTTTAATATGCATCTTAAAATATGCAACTAAGATTGTGTTGGCATCTTGCAATTAAGTAATTAACCCTTTACTATTGATAAATGCTACTACTAATTGGTTGAGTAGCACAGTGGTCAGCGTGCTCGCTTCATAATTTGAAGTTTGCCAGATCGATCCTGAGCAAAATCCTGAGAAAGTTTTGTGAAGGTCCCTGCTGCCATTGATTATCGGGCTATTAATTAATGATCCTGGCTAAAGAATTAGTTGGTCTTAGTCAGTCACAAAACCACACGAGGCATCTCACCCATTCTACACTCATCATTCATTCATATCTGCCTTAAAATATGTCCTGGTTGCGTCGGCATCTTAAAGAGATATTAAGATATTACTTACTACTATTCATTGATTTAAAGAATTTACAGACTTAATATTTAAATACAATGCCTCTCCAAAAATTATGTCAAATGTGCATATAATAAAAATACTACCTGAAGGGGCATTGAGCTATGATAACAACTGGAGTTGCTTCAAACATGCAGAAAAGAGGAAAATGAGCTAAGTAAATCTGCTCGTCAGTTGGGGAACATGGTGAAAAATTACTTCATGTCATCTGAACAAACTGACTGACCTCCCCCGAGCAAATCTCGGTCTTCCACACCTACTACATACTAATACTTAAAGATAAAAGTAAAGTTTGTGTAACCTTTCCCTATACAAAAATGATTATAGAGTATTATTGAATACAACCAAAAATAGTGTTATAAAATATTATTTACAGTATTATTGAGTACCATTAATATTCAATGCGTAAATTTGACAATTATACTTGAAATTACTATAGGAATTATCATTAAAAGTATTATCAAAATTCTATAATACTCAATAATACAATAATTTTAATTTTAATAATACTTAATGATACTAAATATAAAATTTATAATAATAAACTATAATTTTTTATTTAAATGTTTATTTTTGTTTTAAATAGTATGATTGTTTCAATAAATTGCTTAATAAACCAATAATATAAATTTTTAAAAAGGATTTTAGCTGCGAAAATGTCATGACCAGGTCAGGTTTTAAACCTACGATCTTTGACTTACTGTCCACACGCCTTAACCCCCCCGGCCGTTTCAACTCATGAGAACACTAGGATGGAGTGGGATATACAAATTACCAATAGTCTACATCTACATGACTCGGACAATACATTAGTTTTATTTTTCTAATCGAATCTGCTCGTGCACCTCACTGAAATAAAAGTAATAAAATTTGGAACAAATTTATTTAGTTCATTTGTTTTATGTATCTATTCTTGCCATGTAGTATGATAAACTGGGAAAAATTAATATACATTTAATATAATAATAATAATAATAATATAATTAAGATAATTAATACTGAAATAATTATAACAGTGTACCCTTTAAATCTTTTTATTAAGCTAATAATACTATTATAATATAATGTTAATACAATTTATACAACAATTAACCAACCTTGGTCCAACAATATTGACAATATGAAAAGACAATTGCACCACAGATTATGACCGTTTTGAGGATATAATTTCGTCCCAAAATAATCCCGAGGTAAGATAAATCCTGCCCGAAAAATTTCCGACATTTCGGTAACTATGAGCTAAGGAACAACTAAACAAACTTTCTGTCAAACTAAGGGCGCGCGGAAATAAAATTCCCTCTAGCCAATTGATCACCGCACTTCTAAGATTATTTAAAAACATCAAGTTCCTTGGTTGACTGGCGCCCTAAGCTGCAGCCTAGTCAGCCTAATGGTTAACCAGGCTCTGGTTTTCACTTGTGCAACACACTGTATTTCATTGTCATTGACTTATAAGTTTGATAGTAACCCTCTAAATAAACAATTGTTTATTAAAAATTACTATCCTCCTCCTTTTAATTATCATACTAACTAATTAACTATCTGTAGAGCTATTTCAGTACTAATTCCCAATATGATTTAAAAAAGGTTTAATGATATTTACTACACTAAATATCACCCTGTATAATTCAAACTATAATTTAGTATTATAGCTTCAATGATGCATACTACACTTGATAATAATACTCTTTATAATACCAACTATCGCCTAGTAATAGTACAATAATGCGTATTTCACTCAATAATACTGTATGATTCAGTTTACTGGCATTATAATAATTTCCTATAGTACTTTCATGTTTATAATACCCAATAATATATACCTTCAATGATACATATTTCATTTAATAATACTGTATAATACAGTTGACTGGTATTATAAATTCTCAATAATACTCAATTTTGTATTAAAGCCAATAGTACAGTACTATTACTTCTCACAGATATCATAGACCATATTATTGAATATTATATAGTATCATTAATGTATTAATAATACTAAATAATCATTTTTGCATAGGTTTTGGCCAAGGTCTGTTGTCAGAGTTTTCAGGTCACACTAGTGTCTCTGACTTAACCTGTCAACTACTTATGTAGCCGGGACTAATGGCTTAACGTGCCTACCGAAGCAAGGTGGAAGTCGTGAGTTTCAAGTCATATATGGATTTCACCGAAAATTGAACCCGAGCCTTTTGGGTGGTAGGCCAGTACTCAACCCACTCAGCTATGAATACATATTTAAAGATACAACGAGCATACAAATAAAGTGAGTAACTATACAATATTTGTGTTGCAGGTTGCGTGAACAACTGCACCACTTCAGCCCGACGTTCCTGGGTGACAGGAGCCGGTTCGCAGCGTCCTCCCCTCCCAAGCACCGCCTCGAGGACAGCGCCAGTGACCAGTGGAGCAGCCAGTCCCAGTACCCGGAGGCCCACCTGATCTCCAAGCGGTCCGCCACCGGCCACCTGCTAGTCAACGTGTCTCTGCTGCAGTACCTCGACACCGGTCGGTGGTACGTATCGGTCTACAACGACGACCTCCAGCTCCACGAGGTCATTCTGACCATCGAGGAGGCCGAGGGCATCTCCACCGCCTGCCCCAACGACTGCTCCGGCCACGGATCCTGCTACCTGGGCAAGTGTGACTGTATCGACGGCTTCGAAGGGATCGACTGCTCCAAAAGTAAGTAAATCAAATCAAATTGATTTATTACCACAATACCTTTTACTATATATACTGAATGAGACATCCCACCTATGTGGCCTAGCTATCCCACTTTAGTGTTAGTCAGAATTTGAAGTGAACGTAGTTTGAGTCACCGACAGATTGTGCTGCTGTAAAAAACGTTAACTTGTAAAATATCTCCACCACAGAAAGCAAAGTGGTAATCAACTTATGTTTGCTTCTTGATACACCAACTGTTGTTTTATCCCCTCCTTAAAAAAATTAAACAATGACAAAATTAAGAAATTGTTTATTATTATTTTGTTTTTTTTGCTTGGTTACCTTAGAACATATTTCAAACAATTTTAGCAAAAAAAATTATATACATGATTTGTTTGTATAATACTATGTTTAGTATGTAGGGCGCACGAAGCCAAATACCCCTGTCATGTTTTACTTTGATTTGGCAATCATATACATACACCGTTATGTGTGTAAAGAAATTTGTTTTATCAGTTGGTAGCACTGTCAATATATTTTATTGTTCTGTTTCTTCTGATTGTGAGTAGTGATGGGACAATTGACTGAAAATAACAATCGACTGGTCAGTCAATTGTTTTTAAATTCACTCGGTTTTTTATCAGTCAAATGAACAACCGACTGAAATCTACTACAACCAGTGGCGTAGATAAGGGGGAGGGGGATCAGGGGGATATATCCCCCCTTGAAACTGGAGAAATAACAATTTTTTTATATCCTCCTGAAATCAAGCTTATGCCTTTTCATTTAAAAAGAAAGCTGTTACTGAAAAACAAAAACAAAATGTTTGAATATCTCCAAAATATCTTATGTATATATTACAAATATTGTTCGCATACAATAAATAGTAGCAAATGAACTGCACCGGCACACGGCATGGTATTTGCGCATTGCGTATTTTGGACGTGAGTTACCGAACAGTCTACCCTCACCCCCTAGCAGCCAGTTCGTCAACTTGCGCACCTGACCTTGACGCCTAGACAGTCTTAGTGGTGTGCTTAACTTACGGTTGCCATATTAGGTTTGTAATTTAATTAACTGCAGGGAGCCATAAATCTTCATACTGATTTTCAGCGTTTTATAACCGCAAATATATGTAAAAGTCAACGATATTCCCGACGAAATAAAGCCAAAGAGTAACAAATAATAGACGTTAGAGTGATCAGGGAAATAAGGGTTTGATGAAGTTGCAAATGTAAATACATTTTCGTTCACAGATAGGATTTCAACACAAAATTTTTGCTATTCAACGCATTTTTGGGTACAATTTTAAAAAGGGGAGATTTTTAATTTTTCAAGGAAATTCCCCGGAGCTATATTTTTATCGTGACTCCAGTAATCTCTTGGGAAATCTGGTGACTTGGCAACTCTAGCTTAATGATTACTTTCCAGCTTTCCAGTACTGATTACTGGTACTGGTAGGCCAGTACTCAACCCACTCAGCTATGAATACATATTTAAAGATACAACGAGCATACAAATAAAGTATGGCAACTCTAGCTTAATGATTACTTTCCAGCTTTCCAGTACTGATATACAACCAATAATAAACCAATAAATTTTAACTTGCCATCTTTGTCTTTTAATAAACTTTGCAAAATGGTTAAAGTGTAAATCTTTCTTTATTGTATTTTCGTATTGTTAATAAGTCTGAATGTGGATGTGACTTATTCTGATGAATCTGGGGGTTAAGGCTTGTGTATTGTTTGTTGTTTGTTGTTTGTACTACTGATACAAGTACTTTTTAGTCCCGTTACAAATACTGATTACTTTGTATCAATGGTTTATGTCTTGGATGTGTAGGCCTATATCAATAATTAAGAATGTAAGGGACACGTCAATGATGTCTTAAACTTTGTATACCGGTATCCGCGCTAGTCACGAACATAGTTTTTGTTTTGTATTCCCTAATGATATATCCCCCTCCTTGACGCCTCTATCTACGCCACTGACTACAACTATAACCAAACCTTCTATCACCTCCCGCCTCCCGCCTCCCCCCTTTGCCCGATAAAGAGTGAACCTGAATGAACTTATGAACGGAACTAAACTTCATCCCCCCCACTTCACCCTTGGACAATTTCTAGAAAATTACCGCTTGCCATTATTCCACTTTTAAGTGTAGGCCTATTTATAAAATGTGGGAGGGGAAAGGGGGAAGTTTCATGTTGAGACACGAACGAGAAGAGCTCAGTCTTTACTCTCGTGGTGTGGGGAGGGTGGGGTTGGGATGAGTGAGATTGAAAATGCAACAAATATGAAACGGTTGTCAGTGTCAAGAAAACAAACTGTTTCAAACTTGTAGACTGATGGTGGTAGACTGATTTCAGTCTATACCATCGTAAACGACTTGTTTCAGTCTGTTGATAAAACAACTGACAATTGCAGTGTAAGACTGGTTGACTGGTATCAATCATAACACTAAAACAATCGTTAAACCCCTGTTGACTGTTTTAAGTTGGTATCATTCTAAACGAATTATTTCAGTTGGTTGAAAAAATAACTGCCTAGATCAGTTTGACTGGTTTCAGTCATAAAACTGGGAATGACTACTTTCAATCATTATTGGGACAACAACTGATTAAATCGGTTGTTTTCAATCAGTTGTTCCCATCACTAATTGTGAGCTGTTTATGTTGTTTGTAATTGTAAACCAGTCTTACATTGTCAATAACTCAATAACAGTGAGTTTGTTTTCAGGATGTTTGTTCAGGGTATTCAGTAATAAGTAAGACGAGCTGCTCCCCCATAATGTTTTGCGGATATAATCCTTATAACAGCTGATTTTTAATTAAGAAAATATTGTGATTTTTTAAATTTGAAATGTAACCAAAATAAAAGTGTAAATAAAATATTTAGGTTTCACAGTGACTTAGAACTTGAAAATATATTTGAAATAAAAAAAATCATCAAAATTGGTTATGTATTAACTTTAGAAAGAGTGAGTGAATAAAAAGCAGGAATTTTTTATAAATATATAGATAGTGCAATAATGAAGCAGTTTACAATAGTAATGTGCGATACGTATCGTACCGTATCGGAATATCGCGATACGCGAGGGTCGATATGATATTTTGTCGCGATATTCTTGAAACGTATCGTTTCGCCTAAAACGATCCTCGATTTTGTATCGGCACATAGAGACGATATTTCGATATTTTTTTCTTGGCTGTAAAACAATGAGGTTATATTTATATTCAACAAGAATTTTTCAAAAGTGTTCTTTCTGTGGTACTACAATTAAAACAAGTGGAAATACCTCGATGGCCATATTTTTAAATGCAGTGTATAATACGATTTACGTCGTATCGTTTATGCACAATATGTTAAGCGATGCGATACGCGTATCGCAATACACAGCACCGATACGATATCTGACTCCGATACTTATCGTATTGCCGTATCGCACATCACTAGTTTACAAAGAAACACCATCAAAGAACAAAAGTGAGGGATAGAATAAAAAGCAACTTTGGCAGCAAACAAATGCTGACAAAATGTAAATGTCTTGCAGATCAATCAATCAAGCTCTAATTTGACTGACAATGTTGATAGGCATAATTTAGGTTCATGTCAAGCTAGACCTAGGTAAGATGTTTTTGATGATTTTGAGGTTATACCAAGTACTAGTGGTGTAAATCAAGCAACATTTAGGCCCATAAATTAAAGTGTAAATCCCTCCATATTGTTTATTATTCATACATTTGAACAACAAATGGTTCATAGTAATTTGTAGAGTTGCATTATCTTGAGTCAGGGATCTGGTTCTCACTCATTAGGGAGACACAGAAAATGGTTATCTTAAAAGCCCTCACTCACCACTAATTCTCCAACTTCCGGGCATACTACCCATGTGGAAAATTTTTCTGGCCCAGTACTGGTCCAGTACTGGCCAGTTCTGGGCCAGTACCGGCCAGTTCTGGGCCAGTACCGGCCAGTTCTGGACCAGTACCGGCCAGTTCTGGACCAGTACCGGCCAGTTCTGGGCCAGTACCGGCCATTTCTGCCACACCTGCTTCATTCTCAGTTTGGCAGAAAGTTAGTTTAGTCGTTCCTTAGCTCATGATTAGGGATGGACGGGTTTCGAAATTTAGGGAAATTTTCAGGAAAAAATAATCATATTTTTTGGGTAGGATTTTTTTTATCCTGGGATTATATCACCTAACCAGTCATCTGTGGTGCAATCGTCTTTTAATATTTTTAATATTTGTTGGACCAAGGTTGGTTGTATAAATTATATTAAGTTTTATAGTCAATGATGTTATTATGTTAATACAGTAAAAATATTTAAAAGGGTACACATGCAGTTATAATTATTTTAATATTAATTATCTTACTAATCTGCTAGCAGTTTTATCATATCCCACAACAAAAACATGGCAAGAAAATGGATACCGTACATATAAATCAAATGAACCAAATGATTTTTTTCCAGCTTTTATTACTTTTATTCCAGTGATGTGCATGAGTATAGATTCACTTTGAAAAATCAAACTAAAGTATCGTCCGAGGCGTGTATGTGTATACTATTGGTAATTTATATACCCCACTCCATCCTAGTGTTTTCAAGAGTCAGAACGGCCGCGGGGGTTAAGGCTTGTGTCTAGTAAATCAAAGATCGTGGGTTCAAGATCCGATCTGGTCATGATATTTTTGCAACTAAAATCTATTTAAAAAATTGTTATTATTGGTTTATTAAACTATTCAATTAAAAAAATCATATTTTAAAACAATTAAAACAATTATTTAAATACAAAATTATAGTTCTAGCCAGTTCTTGACAATTTTGGAAGTATCCCAGAATCTGGGCCAGTACTGGCCCAGTACAAAATTTTTCCACATGGGTAGAGTGGTGAAATTTCGTATACATTGATTCTTTATGTCTAAAATAGGTAAGTTAAAGTGTTTTCATACCGATTCAACCATAAGGCTTTGCCCTAGGGGGCTTAAAAGTTACCATGTATTCCTTATGGATGTTTGAACATTTAACAGCTGATCTTGATTTGTAGTAGTTCCACGGGCTAACCACAGAATGCAGCACAGGCATCTGTCATAGTTTACGCGGGTGAAGCCGTAACAGGTCTGCTAGTATTTTTATAAAACTTTGTGTGGTAGCCATAAAATATCTCTAAAATCCTTCCATTTAAAACATTTCCTCGCCCCCGTACCACTTCCTGTATCCCCATATTAACCACGATTGGTCCCCCAGGTGTGTGCCCCGTCCTGTGCTCCAACCATGGCAAGTATGGCGGGGGGCTGTGCCACTGCGAGGAGGGGTGGAAGGGGGCGGAGTGCGACATCCCCCTCCACGACTGCCAGGTGGCCGACTGTTCCGGGCACGGTCGCTGCATCAGGGGCTCCTGCGTCTGCCAGCCAGGGTGGAAGGGTCCCGCTTGCAACATCGGTATGGGATTTTCTTCATGCTTTTATTCCTTAATAACCACAGACGTATCACTTTTAGGACCCCAACTGGTGGCCTAACTTTAATCAAGAAGTTAGGGCTAGGAAGGGTGCTCTAGGAGTAAACTGGGAGTCTGCAAGTGGGAGGTGCAGGAGGTCTTCGATGTCACAGTGTAAACTTCCCCCTGTCAACCAGCATCAGTATTCCCAAATAACCATGGATATATCCCGTTTTAGACCCCAACAGACTGTTGGTTTAATCAAGAACTTAGGGCTGGAGAGTGTTATCTAAGAGCCTAGAATTAAGCGGGGGCACAGTAGGTATTGTAAACCAGGGGCGGATCTAGGAATTTGTTGAGGGGGCGCACTTGAGATTTTTTTCTCACTAAACGATAACGTCCCGCAGCAACGGGAGGCAGTTGTTAGCACCATAGACTAACTAGCACTCGCTAAATTCAATTAAATCATGATGCTAATAAATAAAACACCACATTGTAACACTTATTTCGTAATGAAATGTGTAATATTGATGTATTCCACTGATACAATAAACAGTAGGTACAAAAATATACACATTTTTTACAACTACTACCTCAAAAAACAACAATTTTATACCGATGTATTTACTTTCACGCACTACTAAAGGCTAAACCAAAGCACACAAAATGGCTAAGGTAGAACGTAAGGTTTCAGAAAAGAAGAAGATTGAGGAAGACTGCAGGATCGGTGCTGCGGTGTGTGCCACTAGGGCAACCAAAGGCGATAGTCCGGTGCTGTGGTGCGTTACCTTAGGGATGCTCGGCACAAGCCCCTAGGCCGGTGATGCGGTGTGTTCCCCTAGGGTTGCCGAAGGCAATAGTCTGGTGCTGAGGTGCGTTACTCTAGGGGGATGCTCTCTCCTGACCGGTGCCTGGCCTAGGGGTTGGGGCCTAGAACCCAACCCTATTAACGCCTATTGCCAAACACAACTTACTATATGTAAGGTAAAGGCACCGGCCAGGAGAGAGCATCCCCTAGGGTAACACACCTCAGCAACAGACTATTGCCTTTGGTTGCCCTAGTGGCACACACCGCAGCACCGGCCTAGGGGCTTGGGCCGAGCATTCCTAAGGTAACGCACCTCAGCACCAGACTATTGCCTATGGCTGCCCTAGGGGAACACACTGCAGCACCGGCCTAGAGGCTTGGGCCGAGCATTCCTAAGGTAACGCACCACAGCACCAGACTATTGCCTTTGGTTGCCTTAGGTGCACACACCGCAGCACCGGGCTAGGGGCTTGGGCCGAGCATTCCTAAGGTAACGCACCTCAGCACCAGACTATTGCCTTTGGCTGCCCTAGGGGAACACACCGCAGCACCGGCCTAGGGGCTTGAGCCGAGCATTCCTAAGGTAACGCACCTCAGCACCAGACTATTGCCTTTGGCTGCCCTAGTGGCACACACCGCAGCACCGATCCTGCAGTCTTCCTCAATCTTCTTCTTTTCTGAAACCTTTGCGTTCTACCTTAGCCATTTTGTGTGCGTTGGTTTAGCCTTTAGTAGTGCGTGAAAGTAAATACATCGGTATAAATCTTTTGTTTATTGAGGTAGTAGTTGTATAAAATGAGTATATTTATGTACCTACTGTTTATTGTACCAGTAGAATACATAAATATTACACATTTCATTGCGAAATAAGTGTTACAATGTAGTGTTTTATTTATTAGCATCATGATTGAATTGAATTTAGCGAGTACTAACAACTGCCTCCCATTGCTGCGGGACGTTATCGTTTAGTGAGAAAAAAATCTCAAGTGCGCCCCCCCAACCCCCCAAAAGATCCGCTTTTATTAGAACTACGTGGAGAATCCCGCCTCTTTTGTTATCAGACGGGCCCATAAGGTTTTTAGTCTAGTAAAGATACATAGTCAATACTATTACCATTAATTACACACTTTCTGAGTCCAAGGGGGGGGCGCGCGCCCCCCGCGCCCCCTGGCTGGATCCGCCACTGTTGTAAACTTCCCCCTACCAACCAGGATCAGTATCTTTATTCCTAAACTGTCAAAATTATAGTAAAATGTGGATGTGACTTATTCTGATGAATCTGGTCCCATTCACTTTTTATTTCTAAAGAGGGCCTTGAGGGTAATGCTTGTGAAGAGAGGTCAGGAGAGTGTTTCGCTTTAATAAATCATCCCTGTTAGGTTCAAGGAATAACCAGTTCAATCTTTGAGTGGCAATAAGAGACATTTAATTGCAGGTTGAATGTGTTTAATTGTTCAGTTTCATTCATACAAACTTTATCCAATATAAAAACATTAAGAGAAACACAGTGGTTTGAGCAATAATTTATCGCTACATGGACAAGTAACACAGTTCCATACCCTGAAACCAATATACAATAGACAATATTTATTCGTCATTAGGTAATTGCAATAGACTTCATTACTTAAGCTAGTTACAGAACAATAACATACCAAGTCACAGGTAATATAGGCTAGGCTATAAATTTTACCGTACAGTACTAGAGAAATTAACGGAGCCTCCCGATCTTAAATAAATGTGATTTCATACAGGTTAAATCAAGCTTATTAGTCTATGAAGTTTCTTCAAGAACTAAGATTAATAATGCACACAGTAATCAGCAATAGTAAGACATGCGATATAGAGTTGGACATCAGAACTGTCTACATTTTTGTTAACAGTGGAATCATGTTGAATGTCACCAACAAAAATTATGTAATTATATATGTATATAGTGTGTCACTTGTAATTAAAAACCGTATCTATACACATATCATTAAAGTATTTTTATTATACTGCACGAAAAGCGGCTGTTTTTGGGTCTGTATTTAGTCCATAAAATCACATTTTTCTGATAGGCCTACCATAAAATAGGGCACCGGAAAATCAGCTATGGATTTTTTCACTGCGCTAACCTCGGAAATTGTTATTGTTCCAATTAACGTTTGTGTATTTCAAAGGTAACAAACACGTGTTATATACATTTTGTTTGTAAATAAAATAAATGTAAATATTCTAAAGTTTAACCTCTCTGAACTTCCAAAACTACAAATCACCTAATCTTTGGTCCAGATTTTCAACTATCAGAGGCTTATATGGGCAGTATGATAAAAACGTTGTTCATCACACGGAGCAAAAGTGTGTTTTTGTTGCTTAATCGTTTTTCTGAGCTTGGCTTCGCCTTGCTCGTAAAACACGATTACGCACTAAAAATAACCACTTTTGCTCTTTGTGATGAAAACTACTATTAAACACTCCAAAATGTTGTTCAGTTATTTTTGATTCACTGGTTTTTCAAGCATTTGCGACTCTTCCACTTTTCAATTTTCTGTGAGCACGTAAGAATTTAGCTACAATAGCCTATATTTCTTAAATCCAATTATTTTCCCCGAGAACCTTACTTAAATTTTTCTTAATGTTTAATTGTTTTTTAAAAGCATAAATATAATTTAAGAATCCAATACCAAATTGCAGTCATTGTTTAGTGAAAAGGAGTAATTATCCTTCTTGAAAATCTACTAAAAACCAAGTATGGCTTTTAATTTCATCAAAAATATTACTGGGTTTAGTTTATTATTTATAATAAGCTATTTTATATACAATTATATAATTATAAGTTTATTGATTTCAACATTAATTCTATATATGATCCGGATCTTGTTTATCCTGTAGGGACTTCATTGTCAATCGCATTGGAGACTGGTGCCTTTTGCCATTTCAGGCTTATTTTTCATCTTTCTTGCTACTCTAGGAGGCCTACCGACTTTGCCCTCCAAAGTTGAGAAGCTTCTTTATCCCCTATGAACATCGAAGTCAGAGATTTAATTGAAAAATCTTGGAAACTAAGCCCATATTGATTATGTTTAAGATTCTACACTTCAACCTCGTGAAATTATGAAATTCAACTGATGTTTCCAAAAGCATCTTGCAGATTGAGGCAAGTGTGGTCCAACCAGGGCCGTACTCAGCTTTCACAGGCCCCTGGGAAGGCATGGTGGTGTGGGCCCTTGTTGCCGTCTTCGGATCCAAGTTGGTGACCTTTTTTTAGACACCAGCCAGTCCAGGCCCCGCCTTGACGAGCCCGGGCCCCCCCTGCCCCCCCGAGTTCGGCCCTGGGCCCAACAAACTCAGACTACAGCAAGCGCTGTCTGTAGCAAAATTTGAAATCACAGCGCTGTTCACTGCTTAATGGATATAACTTTTTTCTTTATTTGACATGCTTTGGTAGCCCAGTGGATAAAGTGTCGCATATGCAATTATGCAGCCCTAGGTTCAGATTTTACTTTTGTTGTTTACTTTTTCAGGTCTAAAAATAATCTACATTATTAAAAGAATTTCTTGGCTTTTGTTAGGTGATTTTTGGCCCCTTAAATTATTATTTTGTAAATACGTGTGGTATCAGTCAAAAAGCTCTTACTCCTCTAGATGTGCCTTTTGTGGGTTTGAAAAACATTTACCCTCAGGTCTTGGAAAACAAACATTCTATAAGCTTTCAAAGTTACAATTTTAATCTTATGGAATTATTTTATTTAGGATGTCAGCTGATTATGATGTAACAATTTTAAAACATCCGACCATATTCCTGTGTGGCTGACCATACGCAATATATATGCACCGGCTAGTTTTACTTTATTTCGTTTTTGTTTGTGTTTTGTTTCAACATCAATTGCATTTTTGTTACTAGAGTACACAAACGCTTTTAGGGAAAGCGATCCAAACACCTCCAATTTTTGTGGACACCCTGGGATTTGAACCCGTGAACCCTTGAACCGAAGTCCAATACGCTAACTGTTAGGCTAGCGAAATGCCCAAGATTTATTTTGTTTATTGTAATTAAGTTTGAAGTTTTACACTATAATTTACCCAAAAATAGGACATGGATTTTAATTTTATTATCATATCTTTCACTTAATGATCAATAAGTTTGTTAACAAATTTATTTTTAGGTCACCTTAAAAACCTATACCACAACTGGGAATTCCAGGCTGAAATAAACTGTATTACGGAGTTGTTCAGATCTAAATAAAGTTTGAGAATTATGTAACCTCAGGCATCTTGGGAGAGAATAAGCTTCAGGTTCGGTGAGACTTCTAAACAAAAGCAAGTTCTAAACAACGCTTTGACTAACCAACAAAGTTGTTTCTACTAATGGCTGTTTGTGCCTTTCAACTGTTTGATGTGAGGCAGCTGAATTTCGGGTTATCTTTCGGTGAATTTGGAGAAAGCTATTTTAACTTTGTTAATATTCACATTTCCTTTCTGTCATTATTTCATATGAATACCTTTCAAATCAGCGTCTTAAAAGTTCCCGACAGATTTTCATGAAACTGTTATTTAAGCTTAATAACAACTTTATAGAGAATTTAAGCTTTGCATTATCGTTACTGAATTAGTGAATTATTCAGATCACTTAGTATTAAAGTTTGATTAAATGATAAATAAAGCAGAATTAAAAATTAAATTTGTGCAGTATTACAATTATACTGGACATTTTTTTATAAAATCTGTAAATCAGGTCATAAAAGATAAAATATTTTACCTTTTAGATGAAATCATTGAAAAAAATCACAAGTTACACATTCCATGCTCATTCAACAAAAGGCTTTTTAACTAGAATAATTTATAATAAAAATATAATTTTTCTTCTGACTCATCGATATACACTGTCTGCAATTCATGGACTATCTGAGACTTTAGTTTTATTTGGAAAGCAATAAAATGTATTTATTTATTTATAATGACCAAATTATACTCACAAGGCAAAAATGAGTGAATGGAAATTCTTGGATCTAGAATCAAATGATGGTAGAATGTTGATGAGATACTACAACAAACCTGTTTCAATTGTTAATTATTCTATTTGTTAACACCAACTAAGAAACATACCAGTCTCGGCACCTATACTTACCTTGAGCTGTGTACTAGTTGTGTCAGCTGACCACATGTTGTTTCTATTGTGATGTCAGTCCCTTTAACTCCATTGTGATGTGTTTCACAGAGGATTGCATGGACCCGTCTTGCTCTGGTCACGGCTCTTGTGTCATGGGCCGCTGTTACTGCAAGGCAGGCTGGCAGGGTGCTAACTGCTCTCAGGTGACTCACGAATAATTGTTACTCATTAGTATTAATTTTTAATTGTAGTTGATAATTAATTGTTACATACTATACTCAGTTTAAACAATAGCAAAAACACAGCAGTTTGCCCAGACTTGTTTACCAGAGTCTGATATAGTTCAGTTTGGAAACAATTTGTAATGTAAGCAAGGTTGTTTAAGTGTCATTTTGTCAAGTAATATTTTGCTCGTTGTCAATATTGGTTTTAGCGGGGTAAAATTTCGGGATTAAAGCTTGGGTACAGCCAAGCAAAGTAGTTGAGCATCAGACTTTGGTCATGATAAGCTGATGGATCAAAACCAACTTTAAGTTGACGGTCCAATTACCTACAGCATAAATGGATAGTTTTTTCAGTAAAGAACTGTCTCTTATTTTGACATTTAAAACTTAAATGTACATTGTTTTTATTTAATTATTTTGTTTGGAAGTTAATAACTTTGGAGGATTTTAGATGAATTGTTTCCTAATATAATGTCCTTCAGGTTTTCTTCTCAGCTTTTATTCTTAAACTGAACTTACCCATAATAAGATAAAGACAGCTATGTTCGTGTTAATAGTTCTCAAAAACCCTTTATCTAATTTAAACCACTGGGCTATTTAAAACATTTACCTTCTCATTAAATGGAGTTCGGTTTAATGCAATTGTTTAACCATTGTCTAACTGCCAGGTGGACCAGAAGGTGTACCAGTGCCTTCCAGGGTGTTCGGAACACGGAACCTACGACCTAGAGACCGGAGCTTGCATCTGTGAGGAATTCTGGACTGGACCGGACTGCTCCCAAGGTGACTGTTGGCTCTAGAATAACCTGTGAAACGGCTTTAGAAGAGATATTTGATTGAAATAGTAGAAAATGAACTAGCTAGGTCTTTAAACCACTGCTGAGGGAAGTGAGACCTTGCCGAGTAGGAAGTGTGCTAGAGGTGTATATGTAAACACTGAGTATTTGACACGCGTCATTTAAATAGGGTGTCTTGTTTTGTATCTGGGGCAGTGGGGCACTTTGAGAGAGTCCTGGTGGGTAGCTGCTTCAGTATCTTTGTAAGGTTAAACCCTTTTGAGTTACGGATTTGAGATTACAGTAGAAATCCAATTATCCGAACCCCAATTATCCGAATATCCAATTATCCGAATCGATTTCGAGTGAAATATTAGAAATATAAAAATCAAGAAAATAACAGCGGGAGCGCATGTAGCGATAATGCGCCGTGAGCGCTAAAATAAAAGCCCGCGCTGTTACCTTCCGGACGATATTTTCGCAGGGAACAATGAGTCATACCCCCTTCCCGCCCTGCTCATCATCAGTCGCTACTGTTCTTTCACCGAGATTATCGTTCGAAATGAGTACAAAACGTAAACTTGTTGTCCTTTCGCTAAGTGATAAACTCACTTTGCTCGAGATGTTCAAGTGAAATAACCAACATTGAACAGTGAAATATGTACAGTATGTAGGCCTATTGAAAAGAGCAACTATATATACTGTATTCAATTTAACTCCTGTAATTTAATTTTTATGACGTATATTCTTGATACAGTTCGCTCACTTTCTGTTCACTACATTTATAATAACTTTGTCGATAAAATTCTGATTTTTTATGTATGGTGATGTTTTTTGCTTAATTCCTGAGGTATACCTGACTATCCGAATTTCTGCATATCCGAATTGGCCCGATCCCCAATTAATTCGGATAATTGGAGTTCTACTGTAGATAGTTGAGTGGAATTGATAAGGGGAAATAATTTGGAAAGTTAACTGTTTGTTTAATTTGGGTAAGGTAGATTTATTTAAATGGCAAGTTTCTAACTTACTAAAGGGGTAAGAGTCAGTAGCGTAACTGCTAAACCCGCAGAGCCCGCGGTGCGGGGGGCCCACGGGCCTGAGGGGCCCGCAAACGGAAGCGGCGGGGCCCGCGGGCCGAGGTAAAAGCTCTAGTGGGTCCGCATTATGGGATGAAATTATTATATTTAATTTTCAAAACATTTCAAATCAGCAATAATGTTGTTAGTCAAACATAAAGAATTAATTTAATTTTAGCCTAGTAATAGATCTTTTATTCGTTGTGATTAGTGTTCAATAAATGACAGACTTTAAAACTGCAATTAGGTTTATTATTTTAATTTTCCTCAATTCCAATTACTTTAACAGTAAATTTTAAAGTGAGCTATTTTAACAAATATTTCATCATTTGAATAACAATTTTAAAACGGTTGTTAGTAGTGTCAGTAAAGTTTTTGAAGGTGAATCACTTCAGGGGTAGTGATAAATGATAAATTGGGGGCTCGTGATAAGATCCTTTTCAAAACCTCAAGGTACAACCGTAAACGTTATAGCCGCCATTTCACTCCAAACTGAATATAAATCCACTCCAAATACCTTTTCCACATTTGGACGGGAACAGAACGAATTGCTGATCTGGAATCTGGAGCTTCTGGACGTCTGGCTTGAGTGGCTTCACGTTTTGACTCGACACTTGTTGGCTTAATTTGTAGGTATGTTATGTTACATTTACGTGATGAAACTATTAAAAACATTATTGCTAGCCTCTTTGAGAACCTTTTGGGTGTTCTTAAATCACTAAAACTATACAATGCTGCAGGCTGGAGGCTGGAACTGACTGAAGTTATGTATTTGGAGGTTAGGAAGCGTCTGGGTCATGCAATGTTATCCCAAAATCAAACATTTAGAATAATAGATAGGGATAGGGTGGAACTGTATGATTATGATAAATTGGGGGTGGGGGCCTGAAAATAATTTTGCGGGGGGCCCAAAAAATCAGTTACGCCACTGGTAGGAGTCCTGGTTCACACTGCCTCTAGGACACTACCTACAGAGTTGAATGAATTATTATAGTTTAATGTATGCTAGCTAGTACATATATCAGTCTAACCAGAGAGAGAGAAGTCAAGTTTGGAATATAGGAAACCAGTATTGTCTAACAGCCTATGAGTTAAAAAGTAGGAATAAACTGATCTGATATCTCGTTACGAGCTTGATTCATTTTGAGGAAATCAATTATCTATTAACATTCATTGGTAAGGTATTCTCCTAGTGATCATACATCGGTGAGGTAGTGTACGTCAATAAGAACTTGAAAGTTGAAAGTATAACTGTGTAATATTTTGATATTTTAATTCAGTTGACATTTCTACTGTATTTTAGTCAGTCTACATTCCCTTACTATCCATATAGTAAGTAAATGTCATAAAGTGAGTGGTTAAAAACTGGTTACATTAATTTAACAACATTATCAATAAGTGGTGATTTCCACTTTGCCAACTGGGAAAGCAACTGCTCGAATGAAATCTTTCCTTAGATCCTTAAGCACTCTGGTTGCAATGTTTAGATGCGGTTTCTGGCAGTTTCAAATGCGATTACAAATGAATTCAAATGTGATTGGGCAGTAGAAACCCAACAAAATATTTAAAGTCTGTCTTAACTAGGAAAGTAACCAAAGCAAGAGAGATGTCAGTTTGTTATAAGGTGAAAGAGAGGCTAACATACAACAGGATAACCCATATTCTCACTGCCATAACAAACTGGTATTAGGCCTGATTGAAGCTTCAGTGATCAGGTCCTTGTTCATTCATTAAGAAAGCTTTTGATAAAAAAATAAAAACGTCTGTAGCGTTCATTGACCTCTCTGGTTTTATAGCATTTTCGCCCTTTTATTTTGCATCTTTCTTTGACATTTTGCTTAGCAACAGGATGTTCAAAGTACCTGGGTGCAAGAAATGTTCTTTCAGTCATTCAAACTATCCCAGGTGTCGATACTGGTCACACACTTTTTAAATATCTGTGTTGCCTAAGTACAAT
The DNA here is from genome assembly GCA_963675035.1 of Allygus modestus. NCBI lineage: Eukaryota > Metazoa > Arthropoda > Insecta > Hemiptera > Cicadellidae > Allygus > Allygus modestus. The sequence continues at coordinate 183,649,797 of OY776112.1, read as the reverse complement.
TATCTGAGTCAAGGAAGCAGGTTATTTATGTTTAGTAAAAATAAAATCAAGGGGTGTTGGCTACTGGTCGCCACAGTGTCCATAGCTCGTGTTGGCTGAGGGGGCTGAACCTTAGTTCAATAATGCAAGATGTTTAACGATATATTTTACCTCTGGCGACATTTGCTTACAATTAACACAATTCCAACGTTACAGCCGTGTGCAGCCTCGACTGTGGCGTTCATGGTCAGTGTGACCAGGGCCAGTGCGTGTGTCTACCGGGCTGGAGCGGCGAGCGATGTGACTTGCTGCCTTGCGACTCTCGCTGCGCTGAGCACGGCCAGTGCAAGAATGGCACTTGCGTCTGTTCTCAGGGCTGGAATGGTCGTCATTGCACCTTGCGTACGTATTTTACTGTAAAAGTGTTAACTGCTTTTTACAAATTTTTATATCTAAAATGTTATGGAGTCTTTTTGAGGGCTATATTCTATTCAAAACTTGATAAATCATATTAATATGGATGCTGAACTTCAGTCACTTTTAAGTTTTGATCTTTTACCCCATTTCCACTAATATTTAGACAATTTTCTTTACTATTCAATATTTCTACATGAATTTTTAAATTTTTCTTTCACATTAACCTCGGTTGTGTTTTTGTCGCCTTGTTGCAGGAATACCAAAATTACAGTAATTATTTCTTGTACATAGTAGATTGTTAAGTTATTATACCTACAAATTTAAACCATAAAAGGTCTATACTAAATCATGACTATCTCATATAATATATTTTAAATAACTCCTATTTTTTAAATTGTTTTAATACAGCCACGTTTTTCACAAGTATTTATAGTTGATGTGTACATAGGGTAAATTTAAAGAGCCTTTAGCAAGCCTTGAGCCTGCTTTAGGATGTCCATACTTAGCAAATCCACATAATAATCTCATGAGGATGTACACTTTACAATGTGGATCTGTGTTGGTTGCGTAGCTGGCTGTGTGAACGCCTGTAACCGGCACGGCAGCTGTGTGTTAGTGGACGGGGACTACCAGTGCCAGTGCAACGAGGGCTGGGCGGGAGTGGACTGCAGCGTGCGGCTGGAGATGGACTGCAATGACGAAGTGGACAACGACCAAGGTACGACTACATATTTGTGGATGATTTATAAATTTCACATCCTAATATTATACACAAGCAGGTTTTGTGTAAGGCTGAGATCTCAGGAACAACTAGTCTGATTTTTATGATTGAAGTATCTATGGAAAGGTCTCAATGCGTATGTTTGCAGAACATTTTTAAAATTTACATTGACCCTCAGGGTTACATCCCAAAGGCCTTCAAAGTTGCAATGTTAATCTTATGAATTATGGAAGAACAGTAATCATTGAAATTGATCATTTGACAGCTGTTGAAGATAACTAAACACAGTAAAAAAGCAAGATCAGCTGTTTTAAGCTAACTTCTGGAATGGCATCACAATTTAAACTAACAGAACCGTATTTGCTTGAATTCAAGCTGCTGGATTTGCTAGTTATAAAAAATTTCTTGCGTATATTGAGATTCTCTGATATATGCTTACTTTTAAAGTTTTATTATATCAGATGGTTCAATTCAATTGGTTTATTCCATCAGTGATACATTTCGTCACATCAAATGTAAATGTTTTCTATAACTATATAAAGTTATATAGGACTAGAATACTCTCACCTACGCAGAGCCCGGCTTGAATATGAGGAACGATACAAGCTTTTTTCAACCTGAAATATGAACCTTGTCGACAAATTTGATACAGGAATATTGTTGCAGTTTTAAAGTATATTGTATTCTCTTTTCAGCATATTAAAACTTTAAAACAATTCCTGAAGGCACTTATTAAGGCAGTCCCACACTTCTCGTGAACAGGCCTGAACATTCCGTCCCTTATGTTCCAGTATGTATTCAAAAGTTCGTGCAGCTCCCACTCTTCTCAGCCGAATGTTCGGGTGTGTTTGCGAAGTGTGGGACCACCTTTAGGTTAACGGAGTTTGTGGTTGATGTACGAGAACCACAAAAAGCTGTATTACGAAATTAATATTACTCTGATCAAGAATAATCTATAGCAAGTGCTATTAATGTAATACCAGTTAAATTTAAAAGTGTTCTGAATTGTTTCAATTTTAAAGATTATTATAAATATTGGAGAATAAAATAAGCTTTAGGGTATGGAAGAGTAGCTGCCCTCCCATTTGTCATACTGCTATTTCCATCACCTCATAAGTTGTGTGTGTCGTCTCTGTTGATGATTATGTTGCCCAATCTGTCAAAGGTCTGATCCCGTTTTTCGTTTAACTATCCCGTGAGTAAACATAGTTGTATCTCTCTATTGTTTTATTGTTTGTTTTAATGTCAAAACCACCTTGGAAAACTATTGAGACCTTCACTGTTATATAGTCTTTCTGATTATTACTGAATATAGTTTGCAGCTCTAGTTGTTTACAGGTTAAAGACAGGAGAGGAATACTTGACTCAGTACTCTTACAAACTGTCTCTCACCGACAACTTGTAATTTTGAACTCAGCTTGCTCAGTATTTTGGAATTCCCTAAATACCGACTGGTCCCACTTCCAGATGGCATGATAGACTGTTCGGACAGTGAGTGCTGCTCGCACCCGGCTTGCAACGAGCACATCATGTGTCTGGCCTCCAACGACCCAGTGGAAGTTCTCCTGCGTAAACAACCTCCTTCTGTCACCGCTTCCTTCTATCAGAGGGTCAAGTTTCTGGTCGAGGAAAACTCCGTCCAGAGCTACGTTCACCAAGACGAATACACAGAAAGGTAAGCGTAGATCAAAGTTTATATTAAGTCTTACAATATTATTGAGAAATAGTAAAATAAGTTTTCTTAAAAACTATACAAATATAAACAAATTAATTTTATTGTATTTTTTCTTTCAATGCTATCACATAATACTGTTGAAAGAATTTTTTTAAATTTACCAATCTATTTTGTAAACTTAATTAATGTTACGATTTTTCTGAACATTGAATAAACATATTTGAAATGTGAAACAGCTGAGGACATTTTGTTGTCAATCAACTCATACAGAATGTACCTTTTGTATGACATCCATCAAAATGTTATTATGTTCATGTTATTATGTTTCCTCATAACATGTGTGCAAATAATTTGGTTTCTAAAGGTTTGATTTTATTTTAAGGTCAATACTTTGCACTAAATGTTGTGATGTAAAAAGTGTTTAATTTTTCGTTTTCCTTTTCCTTTTGTTTCTTAAGTGTACTGTTACACCTTTTGTGTTATAATTTCCATGTCAATTTCTCCCACACCTTACATTGTGTTTGGTCTGATTATTCCGATGTCGAATTCGATATCTCATGAAAGCTAGTACTGTGTATACCGAATTGCCATCAGAATCGACATACGGACTAAACACAGTTCCCCTTGAGAGACTGGAACAGTTATTAAATTAGAAAAGTTTTGAGCACGCTCGAATCAATTTTAGTAACAGTGGTAATCCCGCAGAGTCTTCAATTAAATTACCTCTATCAAAACACTTTGCGAACTGTAAAATGAGCTTTTATCACAATAAAAGGCAAGTTTATTTCAATTTTTAATAATGGATTGTTAGGCTGTGGCAAAAACATTTTAACGAATATTCATGTTCCATTACATACATCGTAGAGATTTAAATTTTGACAATGAGTATGATGAAATTAAAAAATGATAAATCGAGAAAAGTATGTCCAATACATTTTGATTGTTTTAAATATCCTATGAATTATGTTATTTGAATCTAATGCAAAAAAATAATACAACTAAAGTTGTGTGAAATAATGTTCAGGTTAAAATCGGGTTTATACTGTTATACTGTTACCTGAAAACAGTATAATCGACAATAACAAATATAAAGCTCCTAGTTATATTTAGACGACATCTTTTAAAAGAATTACATTAGGGCGTTTAAATTAAGGGGGTGAATATTTATGCTGGGAAAAATTGTAATACCATTAAAATTGAATGTTTCCTCACAGTGGTAGTGTAAACTGTTCCAGTTATTCCCACCCCCTGCCTCAATGTGTCTTGTCTACGTCTTGTGTGTGTGGCCCCCCTCTCCCCCCTCCCCCTCTTCCCATGTCGGTCTAGCTTCTTTGTGGGTGTCTTTATCCAATACATGTTTCAAAGAGGCTCGCCTTCTCAAAACCACTCCAAGGATTATTCTCATTATCAAGTCATTAATTAAGTTTTAAGCTTCATGCTTATCATTAGTTATCAAGACATTTTTAAATATGTGTTTTAACTCTTTTCTTAATCACGATAATTAGATATAACTCATTTTACTAAAATAAAAGAGAAAATATCAAATAGTAATAAACTGTTATGTTTTAGCAAGTATGAGTTAAACTTGTTTTTTTTAAGTAGATGTGGTTTTAACCGAATTAACTAGTATAAAGTACTCTTCGAATACTCAAGCGATCCCAGAATCATACAAACCCGATTACCTTTTTTAATCCACTTATGACTTTTTAATTAATTTACTATGTTAACAGTAAAACATTCATCGACTTTTAGTTAGTTTTGTTTTATTTTTTTTATTTTGTTCGCATCTCTATTACCACAACTGTAAGTTTCCTTTGTGCTTCTAGTGCTTTCTGCTCTTTGTTTTAAAATAATTTGGCTTTAGTTCCACTCGAGTAGAGCAGCCATTGACTCTGTGAGTGGTCGCATATAGATGAATACTTCTTGCTTTGTGGCTGACGTGTCAAACACAAAGTAACAAGGATTCGGCTATACAATCAGTAATAACGTGTGCTTTGGGAAGTATCACAACCGTTGACTGAATATTGTTTTATCTTTTGTTTACTTTAGTCTCCTACATCTCCCTTGTTGTGTTGTCTAAAATGTATTTTATGTGCTGTTTTGTTCCATCCTTAAAACCCACTGTGTAGTGTCTTATCCTAATGGCTAAATGGCTCAACGAAGGTTTTAACGATAGGTTAATGACAAAAGTATTCAGGGCGTATTTTGAAACAAACACTTCCATGACAACTTCCCACCTGTGTGTGTGTTGACCCTCCCCGTCCTTCCCTATTACCAGTTGGCATGGCAAGTGTAATTTACTTCGTTTTTGAATTCTCCACTTTTACAATTTAAGGCTTTAATTTTTTCAGTATACATAAACTAAATGTTATTTCTAGGTCGACTATATTAGTGGCCTAACCTCTGGAGGTTTTGTAGTATTTTCAGAAACAAATAGGAATTGTATTTTATATTAACAATTAAATATAATATATGGATTCAAAAAATAGAGACATAAATTGATACATTATTGAAATTTCAGAGCACTGGCTCAAATTGATATATATTTAAATATTTATTTATCATAACATGTAGGTTTGATTTTTTTATTGAAAAAAGTTTTTCCCCTAAGTTCACCAAATATATAATATATTTTACTATTATTTTCATTCATTTCTAATGCAAACATCACTTAAAAACCGTTTGAATGTTTTTGTATAACGACTTGAATTTATTATTTAGTATTAATATTATTAATGTATTTTTTTAAAACTTGGGCAGCTTTTCTTTAAAACAACCACTTAGTTCTAAATATTTTTATTTTTATACTTTTTTGCTTACCGGTACTCTATAAAAACCAGTAGCAGATTTTATTTGATACCGATATCGCTTTACATTTGGAAAAATCTTATGTTAAAATACCTCAAAGTTTACAAATTACCTCATTTTTTAATCCTTCTTTTAATACTTTCTCCAAATCCGAAATAATTAATCAAAATTATAATGTCAAAAATAAGTTACGGTATTCTGACATTAATTTTCAATATCATAAAAACCATAAACGATCTACAAGACCTCCAGGTCTACCGAGTCATTCATATGGTAATTATTCCTTTTCTCTTTGCCCCTCCCCCTGTTTAGTCAATTCTGGAACTCATTTTCTCCTCGGTAAGTTATCAGAAGTTTCCCAAATAATCTCATTGGTAATATCATTTTTGCTATTTATTTAAACTTTTCACAATTAATTATATATGTTATGTAGCTTTGTATTTTCATTTTCACACACAAGCCCTACGTCCACTGTATGTTGCATTGTATGCCCCCACACATTCCCTGATCTGCTAGTTGGTGACAGCCAAAGAATATAAGTAAATTAATAAATAGTTTCTTAATCATTAAAATACAGGTTGCATTAAACATTTCAGATTTCATAGCAAAAACCATAAAACACATACAACAAAGTCAACGCTATGATTGAAGTGCACTACTGATGATTTTCTTTTAAATTTTAATCAATCCACTTCACCAATTTTATTTTACAAAATTTATCATGTTAACTTCGGTTCTAGGCTGATGGCCTAAAGTCTAAAACTTCATTTCATATTTCATATTTAGCCGTATCAAGCAATCGTTCATTTAAGGGAATGAAATTGGTGGTTTTTTTTTCAATGAACAGCATCATCTCGGACCAAATGAGTACTACCGCTAGCGAAAACAATAATTGTTGGTGGTCTGTTTTTTATAGACTTAATCTTTATCGTCCTACTGTTGCGGTTCAGAGGTTTCATGTACAACATTCTTGCAGTCTACATATTAGCGATCTCTATCTATTTTCTGCGGCAGTACCACGTTACTGAGGAGTGCCACTTTCACACTTTAGGTAAACAACGGTCAACAGCATCTCTACGTCAATCTTATTATTCAGATGAATAAGATCAAACTGCATTCAGTACGCCCAAACATCTTGTGCGCCATATTTTCACACTATGTACATACTTTTTCATGATTGTCTGACTTTTTCATCATTAATTACAAGCTGTTACCAACACCGCAGTCCCGACACGACAAACTTTTATTTTCGTTATTGTGTGAGCAAGTGTTTGTCCTTTTATTTTCTGCACTGTTCGCTACTTTTATTTATTTTTTCATCTCTATGTGTATCCGAGTGTGTATTTTAAATTTTTTCCACAATTTGTTCTGTAAATGTGACGACTTTGTTAGCTTAGTTTTTCGTTTTCATTTATTTCATTTTTAATTTTAAGGACTCGATTTATATCATATATGTTCATAAAATAAAATATATATAGGAAATCGATAAACTATTCGTATCTTTAATTACCACTGAGAGAGTGAAGGATCGGCAGCCATTTTGAAAGTTTCCTCCCTGTGTATCCCTGTCTGGTGTCTTTGTCTAATGTGTCTCACCTTTTGTCCACAGCCTCCTTACATTTTTTTTCTGTTTCTTGAGTGTTTTATTTCACTTAAGGACAGTCTGTTATTAGTAAGTTAATCGTGTATTTCTTTATACTTTCTTACAGCTTCCAGCACAGTGAAAATTTCTTTTAAGTAATTACCATTGATTTAGTGTCTAATTTTTCAGGTTTTTTTTTAAAAAAAGCTTAGGGAAATGTTTGTATGTACTTCATGTAATAAGTGATACATTATTTTAATATCTAAAACTTTGGAGTGTAATAAAAAAAAGAAAACCGTATACTTTTAGAGAGGATTAGAGTTCAATCAACTTATACATATTTTAAGAAGTATATAAAGTCTTAATGTAGATTGTACATCACTTGGAACAGTTATTATAAGCTGAGCCACAAATGAAGCCAAGCGTTATAGTGGCCAAAACAGACGACACTCGGTCATAGGTTACACACATAAACTTCTTGTAGATTTTAGTAGAATTGAAAATTGTTAATAATGATACAGTTTAAGAAATACTGCCAAAGTATGTTTTTCCAATGTCAACTTTCAAAGCCCATCCCTCCTAACGGATTAACCAAAATCGTAGGTTTATAGTTCATTTATAAGAACAAAACAATTCCTAGTGATTTCAGAAAAAATGTTAATATTAACTATTTTTGAATGTTATTGAACGATTATTATTAATGACATCAAAATTTTGCTCACAGAAATTGCTAGGTATTTTTTTTTTTTTTTTTGCTATTAAAGTACCGTGTGGTTTTCAAGATTTTGTACAGGCAAATTTCTGTAAAACAATTTAGATTAAACTAATAGTAAGACTACGGTTGTTATAACCGTATGACAATAATGAAGTGTTTTTAAAATAGGATCATGATTCGACACCTAAAACAATCTCCATGAAAATATCAATAGTTTTAAACCAGTTATGAAATTAATTTAAACATAGAACTAAAGGAGATACATTGAGATGTAAAATTGACCTTGCCACGAGAAACTAGAAGTTCTCGTAATTAAAACCAGCAAACTTGCGAAGCTCTGAACTCGACCGAATTCTCAAGAGGGAGAAGAACTCAAGTTAAGTGTTTCACCTCCAGGTAAACTCATGTTTTATTATCTTAGTGCCTGGAAAGTTTGAATTCTTCTCTGGTTTTCTAAGTGATTAAATAAAATCACATGTTCCTTTGAAAGTGTTTTCAGCTGTGCTAGATTCCCACATCTTACGACAATAAAGTAATTTGGATTTTGAAAGACCATCAGAGGTTTTCCAAATGGTTGAATTAAATTTAGGTTTGGAGAAATTTGTGTTCCTACATTCACATTTATTCTCAAGAAACAGCTCTTTTCTAAAAATTTTTTTTAATCATATTAAATAACCTCCACCTATTTATGGTAAGAGTTTCATTTGTTAAAATATAATAGTTCTGATATTGAGGTAACTTTCATTGATCAAACGCCACAAAAGTTAATAAGTAAAAGTTCCTCTAAAGCTTAAATTCTTATCATTATCTTTAAAAACCTTTAAATCAATTCAGTCTAATTACTGAGAAAGATGATGAACAAAATTATTGTGCTTCTCATTCTGAAAGGGTGAAATTGGGAACAGAGGTGCCCTTTTTTTTTATTCCTCAAGGAAAGATTTTGGCCTACATTATCTTGTCATTTGCAAAGGGGTTTTTTAAAAATAATTTTTATTCCAAAATTATTTGATTTTTTTACAACAAATTTTAGAAAAATATTCTAAAGTGCCAAATTTAGCCATGAGCTTTGAAAAATTACAGTACACAGCCCATGGTTACATATTTAATATAATCATCCACTTTATGAGAAACCTTTTAAAAAAATATCCTGTAAGGGCACAATCTTTTTTTTACTTTGAATACTGAGTTGTAATTTGAAAAAAGTTAAAAAATGTTATAAATATAAGCTTATATAATAACACTGAATTCACATACCAGGCGGTAAACATATATACAATTTACGGTACAAGGCTATCAATTTCAGCCAGTCACAACAGTCATCATCAGTCCCAATGAGAGAATTAAAGAATCATAATAGATAGTAACAAAACCAGGGTTTTGTTAGTTCCGTTTCAAATCGTAAAAATTGCAACCACCTTGTTTTTGTACACACATAAAACAAACCATTGGTTAGAAGAAGCAGGTATAAACGCAAAGTCTTTAGGTCTGGAGCCCCCTCTTAAATATCCTTGATAATTAATAGGATAGGCAACAAATTCTCCTTGAAAAGCCAAGTTCAAGTAATTTCTAGTTTCTAACTTTGTGTCATATTTCCTCAGAAGTTGTGAAACTCTTGGAAACAAGTTAGCAAATGAAAAATAAGTGTTAACAAATCTGGTCTACTCTTCAAATTCTTATAATTTGACGCTTGTGTGTTGGAGATTTGTAGTTCCGGACATTAACAAAAAATATCGCTGCTAAAAAATAATTACAGAAAACCAAACTGTCAAGAAAGAAGGAAAGAGATCTTCTTGACTCTTTTGTTTTAAATATCCCCCCTTTAAACAATCATTCCATGATGATATTTGGTATCAACGGATTCCTTTTAACCTTTAAACACCTTTTTGGGGTTCGGCACTGCACGCTTTCAAAGCTAAAATCTTTCAGAGTTATTTTATTTAAACAGTTGATTTATAAACCACGTCGGGGTAGATCCAGAGTAGAGGTGAGTGAATGGGATGCTTCAGTAGAACATTTTGAAACACTTTGATTGTACTTTTTGTACTTGAGTAAGTTGTTGGCGTAGCAGCCAAGGCGACAAACTTTGGAACGGAACCATTTGGTCCATATGGAACCATATTGGAACCATATGGGTCGTGGATTCCAGTCCCAGTACAGTAAATTTTATTATAGTCTATTTAAAGTAGCTTTAGGATTGACTCTAATGACACCTGTGTGGGGCTGGTGAAAACTATAAAGCAGTAGCGTCTCGCCCGGCCAATGACGGGACAGCTTTGACCGAACATAACCATAGCAACCAATCTCAAACACATGTGTCCTGCAGTGCCAGATTGCTTTTGTTTACTGGTCACCATATTTTTGAGGTGTCTGCTTGGAATAAATTAATGTTTGCTTTTATTCACTCATGGAAATTATATTATGCTTTTATTATTATTATGGAATGTGCAAGTTTTTTGTTTAATTTTGATCCTTTCAATGTTTTATAAAATATCTGAGGTATTTAATGTATGTTTCCTATGGATTTTGCAAGCTGAGGAATTTCATAATATGATTTCACTGTATGTAACAGAGTCTCCTGTTGCTTGGGAGATTTGGCAACATTGCACCACAAAAACTTCCGATAGCTGTCACTTGGGCATTACAGTTAATCCTAAGCTACTTTAATACTGACCAGCTTGTTCTTTAACGGCTCATCCCTTGCTTTCCTGGGCACATTCCTCACACAGATCTGTAGTCAATGTGGACTGACTAATTAAGGTAAAAAGATGCCACCAATCTCTCTTTCAAACAAGAAATTTACTATTGATAAGTTTTTAATAAACAAATGTCTCAGTTGTTGCACCTTTTAGGAAATGTTTTGTTTCCCCATTCACTTAATTGTCTCGCTTACCACTGTTCAAACGATCTTTGGGAGTTATTTCTTCACTTCTCTTTAACCATTTAAAAATAATTGTGGTGAAATCTTTCTTGATTATCTCTATGACTAAATTCAGAATATACTGAACAAAATATTTTCAAATATGACAATCAGAATCTCATAAAAATAGGTACCGTAATCCTAACCAGAAGTTGGTAATACCCTCTTTGAGCACATGGTTCAAAACATGACAATGAGATATTTTTAAAATTAAATTGATTAATTAGTTCAATTTTCTAAAGCATTTTCGATACCAAATCTTGGTTAATAGGTGGAGTGAAATTTTGAAATAAATAAATGACTATTTTTACACTGGTTTGAACGCAAAACATCATGACCACATGATCGCACATCTGCCCGCGCTGCTCGTGATTTTCCTTTGGCCAAATTAGTTTTTGTCTCATGTAAAATGTGTAAAACTATACGTTTTGTGTGTGTCGGTGATAAATGTAACACCGTGTTTTTGAACTTTTACAACCTCCTATGAGTGAAAAAGTTTTGTTAGAGCCTTATTATGAGTATTGAGATTTCTCTGAACAGGTCGTTTATCAGGAACAGAACGTAAACAAGGTAACATAAACCATTTTTGTATTCATGATTAATTGGGCTGCATCAATTTTCCTAAAAAAATTGAAATATTAAACCTCATGAAATTGCGTTTGAAAGCTTTAGATTACTACATTTTGGGAAATAACCTTTGACCTATGGTCGGTTTTTGATTAGCCTTTCCCTTCAAACTGACAACAAACAGGTCATATTTAACCCATTTGCATCGGATGCCGTACCAGTACGTCAAGTCCGTGATGTACAGTCAGTGGCGGACCGACAGGGGGAGGCGTGGGCGGCGGTCCGCCCCAGGTCCCGCTTTGGCATAGGTCTCCAAAATTTAAAAAATGTTTGAAAGTTTAAGCGAGTATTTCGCGCCGATCTTCGGAAAATTTCTGCCGATTTTCTGTTGTATTTTCGACCGTTATTATGTAGTAAAGTCGTCATTTTTGGACAGTATTTTATTTTCCGTCGACATTTATAGCCGATATTACGCGGCAAGGATGTTAATTCCAGATTAAATCATCTGTAACGTCTTCAATTACAGCCAATAATACGCGGTTTGGTCGCCATTTACACAGTTCGGTTGTTTTTTTATGGCCAATTCATATGACATTATGTTATGTCTCGTAATTTTCGGCCGATTTTTCACTGTGCGATCGTTGTTGGTGGCCTTTTACTACATGATTTGGCAGGTCGCAATAGTCCAAAGTTTGGCGGGAAATACTCGCTCGAATCTTTGAGTATTTTTCAAAACTTTGAGTTCAGTTGACTATTTAAATACTCAAATGTTGAGTACTCGCACGCCCCTAATACATAGTATACATTAGGCCCCCCTCGTAATCTGGTCTAGTCTTCAAATTCTTATAATTTTACGCTTGTGTGCTGGAGATTTTTAGTTCCGGACATAAACAAAAAATATCGCTGATAAAAAATAATTACAGAAAACCAAACTGTCAAGAAAGAAAGAAAAAGATCTTGATTATATATGAGTAGGCCCCCCTCGTCAACCCCTAATGTATACATAGGCCCCTACAAATATATCCGCCGCCCCAGGTCCCCAACTACGACAGTACGTCACTGTGTACAGTATCAGGGCTGACGTACTGGTACGTACAAGGCTTGTGAACGCCTGCAGCCGTCAGCCGACTTCCCGCGCATCAACCTCCTGCTTACTACTCTTTTCCCGCTTAAAATCATGTGTTGCGTTTGTTCTCGCTCCCGCCATAATGCTCGATCTTTGTGTACAAATAAAAATGTAGAAATAAAAATACATGATATTAGTTTAATCTTTTAGCGAATTTCCCCTATAGGGAAGAAGCTATTACCGTAGGTCTCATGGTAAGACTTAAGCCCGAGACCATGATAACTTTTCATTTTGAGGTCCCCAGATGCCAAAAACACCATTCGTTCAAATTTTTATATATGTATATATATATATTTATATATGTATATATATATATATATGTGTGTCCTTAAGCACGATAACTCTTGTAAAAAGGATTCGATCTTAATGAAATTTGGTAGAAATGTGTAAAGTACCATTTATTTGAACGAGTTCGAAAACCAGATGAATCGCACCATCCGAAGGGGGGTTTTGGGGGGTTTTTGTACCCCAAAAATGTGATTTTTGGGGTTTTCACATGTAATTTTAATTAAAATCAAATTTTAATTCATACCATTGAATTCAACTTAAAATAACAAACAATTTGGTATTTTGATCATTGCTCTACATCAATTGGTTACCGAGATATTGAAAGTGCTAAACACAGTACGTTGTCTAATGTTATTCTTATGGAGAAAAAGAAAAATTTTATATCTCGCTTATTTATGAACATAAACTGGCAAAATTTGGTATATGGCTTGATCTGGTTGTGGTTTATTGTGGTTTGCACAAAAAAACAATTTTTCGCCTATGGTTCCTGTAGCAGCAAACCTAGGTACTTGGTCCCCATGTTATTCTTATGGAAAATACTTAAAATGTTATATATCGCTTATTTATAAATATATATGGATGAAACTTGGTATGTGACTTCACTAAGATGAGTTCTATTGATATTTTCATAAAAACCAATTATTTTGTGTGCCTTGTTGCAGCAAACCTGCGTACTCATCCCCAATGTTATTCTTATGGAGAATAATTAATATTTTAAATATCGCTTGTTTGTGAATACATTTCTTATGAATCCTTTGAAGTGTTTTAATGTGTTATGTTATATATTCATTGGAAATTCGCTGAGTATGCAGGTTTGCTGCGACGGGGGTATTTATTTTCCTGAAATACATGCAATTCAACTGAAATATTTTGGTATTTACAGCAAAGGATCAATCTAGACTTGAAATAAGTGTTGTGTTGTAAGTGGGACCTACATTATGGTCACATGAGGCATGGGCGACGCGACGTTGCAACCACGGCCGCGCTGCGCCGTGCTGCTCTTTGCGCCATACTAATGCCAGCGCGCTGAGGGCTTTAGTCCCTATGTACCTCCAATTACCATATATATTATCTGAATATATTTTTGCAATTCTGTGGGTATTTTTATCGAAAGGTTATGCATAGATTTTGTTATTGGAACTTTTTTTAATTTGGATATTTACAACAAAGTACCATTTATAATATTTTTATATATATATATATATATAAAATATTTAAATTTGTTCAACAAAATATTATACTCCTTGAACGATTTGATAATTACGTAATGCAGGCAGGTATGTAACTACTTTTTTGGAAAGTATAAAGAATAGTGTAAACATATCCTAAATACATATAAATATACATAAAAAATACATAATTATATATACATATACACATTTTTTTTATTTTTAGCTATGAAATACTAAAAACAATTATAAACAATAGTCTATTTTTTTTATTTTTTTAATGTTTCAGTGATAATGGGATTTTTGTAAATAAATGAGACGATGCAAATGGGTTAATACACAAAATCGTGCTCTGAGTCACAATACAAAATTCAATCTGAACAATACCCTTTGGCCAGAACGATAGTACTTTATTTGTAGACCATTCAGCCATATAGTCGCCTCTTCTAACTGCCATAATGTTGGTTAAAGTTAAGCACTCAGAGCTGTGCGTTGCGTTGCTGACTGTTTGACACTTGGAGTCACATTTCTTAAATTAATTTTTTTAGTCTGAGTAAAATGCCCTGAATTTGCTTCAGGATTATAAAAGTTGCTGCATTCTATTGGGCATTATACATATATCGAATAATAAACACCTGTACAACAAAAATCTGATCTATAAATATTATATGTCCACAAGATTAATGTGTCAATGGGGCAAAGCCCTAAGGATTTTCGGAAGTGGGATAGGTTAATTGCTGGTTAAGTTTTATTCCTTATTTATTCCTTTTTTACGTTTTTTTTCCTACATTTTAACTAACTTTTCATTACTCCTCAGAAAACTCCTATACACATGAAAAATACTAAAAATTAACGTTAATATTGATTGATTCACCACATGAAAAATACTAAAAATTAACATTAATATTGTTTGATTCAACATTGATATTTGTAGCTGCATTTGTTTCTGTCACCATCACACTTATTTTATCAAGAATTTTGTTTACTTATTTTATTAAATCTAGACTGAAATAAAAAAGTAAAAGTAATTTACTAAAACATATTTTTCTTCGTGACAGCTGATATTTTTTCTTCTTCAGTAGTTAGTTTATACTACTTTATGTCAATCTCACAATTGCAGTACTGTTTTATATAATATTCGCTGTAAAGTTTGTGTGAACTACTAGTTTGCTTATGACATCATTTTGAACCTTAGCATGGTAATTTTTGGGTTCTAATAGTATAATAGACAAAATTATATTAAAAGCAAAGAATCAAATGATTGATCAAAAGCCAACAAAAGTTCAAGAATCAAGAATTTTATTTGCCATTAAATAAAACATTTTTACAATAGGCATCGTCAGAATACATTAAAATCAATAAACCTAACAATAGCAAAAGAGCATAAACAAACTTATCTAATACAATAAAAAAACAGATATTACAAGCATTCCTTACACTAGTTCAAGTCATTCATATTAAATTTTAAATACTCTTCAAGTGTATAAAATCCTTGTTTATTAAGCCAATTGGTTACCATTGTTGAAAATTTCCTTGGCAGGAGGGACCTAATAGTAGTGGGAAGCCTATTAAAAATCAAAATTTGTTGATACTTGTAACTTTGATAATACTTATTTAATCTTATATTTGGTTTAACTAAATTTCCTTTGTCTCTTGTGTTGTACCCATTTATTGAGGATTGTTCAGGATTGTTGTTGTTTGTGACTCTCAAAAATAGCAATATTGTAGAACATAAGTGAGGCAATTTATAATAACGCCGATGATGTGCCCGCCATCATCACAGCTAGGACTTCGGAGTTAGCTCAGCTTCGCTTAATCAGGTGATGATCGGGGTCAACACTATGATGAGAAGCCATGAACTCGAGGTGACAATTGCCAAGACTGAGAAGGTCATAAATGCATTTCCCCTAGTACAAAAAAATTATAAGAATTCATTGGTAAAAATACGTGGCACCGACAACACCTTGCAAATTCTTAAGGGAATCAAACATCTTTTAGAACAAGAAGGAAAAAATTAAAAATCTCAAACGATTTGCAAACTCGAATAACGTGTACAATACAGGCATATTAGAGGTTGCTTCTTCAACATTTTATAAGGAATACAAGAAGAATGTTTGCAAGCTTACAAAAATAAAATATTTTTGATGTTGCTGTGCACATTTCAGACTGTAACCATTTTAAGCTCGGTCAAAGATAAACTTAAAATCCTGCAGGTGGCAAGTAAACAAGGACTAGATTAACTAGATTAACTACACAAATTGTCAGTATACCATACTCAAAAGGATTAACCCCAGTAACCAAATACGCCGGTAGATTTCACTGAAAATATGATATAAGTTACAGATATTGAGTTGACATAGAGTAGCATAAACTAATATGGTTGGCAAGACCAAATACCACCTTGTGTATAAATGGCCATGGTAGTCTGGGAACAAGTGTCATATACCGTACAAATATTTCACTTCAGGACACTAGCACCAAACTTTGGGGATCGAATGAATACATGTAAAGGAGTAAAAATTCAGCCGAGAGCCAAGCTCAGAAATGATGAAGTCACGAGATGTGACATCATCAAAATGGCCGCTCAGCTATTTCTTTAAAGTCCCATGCCTCAGTAACTGCTTATCCGATTTTTATAAATGAGGTTTCATTTTAAAAGTCTTGTTATTTCCTAAATTAAATGTTATTACATATTTTGTTAAAAATATAACAGGTTTTGAATAAATTTAAAGATTGTGATTTTATTATAAAATTCCGTATTTTTAGCGAATTTCTTCGTAGTAGTCTGTGGAACAAGTGTCTTATTGTCATGTACCATAACAATATTTCACTTCCAAACACCAGCACCAAACATTGGGGATCGAATAAATACATGTAGAGGAGTAACAATCAGCCGGGAGCCAAGCTCAGAAATGATGACATCACGAGCTGTGACGTCATAAAAATGGCCGCTCATTGAACTTATTAAAGTACCATATCTCGGTAGCCTCTCGTCCGATTTTGATAAATCATGTTTAGTTTTAAAGGTCTTGTTATTACCTAAAATAAATTACATTACATGTTTTGCCGTAAATGTAAGAGTTGTTGAATAAACTTAAAAATAGTTATTATATTATACTATTCTTTATTATTAGTGAATTTATTTGTAGGAAAACTGTATTATACAAGAGCAAACTGTAAACTGTAGAGCAAGTAGTATGACAGTAGGCTCTGGAGTGTTATAAATTGTCATTTTGAAGCCCAATCACATTAAAAGTTCAGCAATTAAGAATATTTATACGTTTAAAAATGTAAGTTTGTTATAACATGACAATTTTTAAAACTGAAGTTTGATGTTTGGGACAATCATGTAAAGAGGATTTATTTAGTAAAACAATAAGGTATTTTTGATAGATCTGAATTTTAATTACAAAAAAAATAAAATAATAGTTTTATTCATTTTTATAACGATTATAAAAAAAATTGTATTAAAATTATAGTTATAAATTTCCATAGTTATAATTTATTCGGCCAAATCATCACTCTAAATTTGGTTTAGATGTTTCTAGACAAAAATTTTCCCTTTAGCTGTTGGTTGCTTTTGTATTTTTCTTAAGCTACAAGTTGCTAAAAAATGTAGGTCTTTGAATTTGTCACACCTTAATGGTTTGAATTCAACAATCAAAGTAATTAATTAAACATCACAACAAACATACTGAAAAAATTACCCGGAAAGATGTTAGAGCTGGTCTTAATGTTCAGTTTGACTACCTATGCACATAGTCCTATATTTTTTAGCACTTGTAGGTTATGAACAATACAAAAATAACCAACAGCTGAGGGAAGCATTGTCTTATCTATAATCATCTAAACCGAATTTTGAGTAAGTATTTGGCCAAATCTATAATATTATTAAAAAGAGGTGGTTTCTGTCTGTCTGTCTGTCTGATGTCCCGGGTGAGCACAAAAACTACTGAACTGACTGGGCTGAAACTTTACACAAAGGTAGATCTTGAACCCATGCAACACATAGGCCTAAGGCCTATTCACTTCCTTAAAGTTCCCTCGGGCTACGCCCCGTGAACGTCTTAAGTTTCAATGTTTACATTTCAGAAGAAAGTAAACATTCATTAACTGTAATGCAAACAGCTGAGTACACTTCCATTTGACAGCTTAAAGAGCAGAAGCAAGAACAGCTGTTTCAAGTTAACTAAAATGCAAATTGCATTGACTATAGAACGGGTAAAGAAAACCCCTGTGCGAAGAACGGGTGCATCAGCTAGTAAGTTATAACTGTCAAAATACCCCCGTCGCAGCAAACCTGCATACTCAGCGAATTTCGAATGAATATATAACATAACACATTAAAACACTTCACAGGATTCATAAGAAATGTATTCACAAACAAGCAATATTTAAAATATTAATTATTCTCTATAAGAATAACATTGGGGATGAGCACGCAGGTTTTCTGCAACAAGGCACACAAAATAATGGGTTTTTATGCAAATATCAATAGAATTCATCTTACTGAAGTCACATACCAAGTTTCATCCATATACATTCATAAATAAGCGATATATAACATTTTAAGTATTTTCCATAAGAATAGCATGGGGATCAAGTACCTAGGTTTGCTGCTACAGGAACCATAGGCGAAAAATAGTTTTTTTGTGCAAACAACATTAAACCACAACCAGATCAAGCCATATACCAAATTTCGCCAGTTTATGTTCATAAATAAGCGAGATATACAATTTTTCTTTTTCTCCATAAGAATAACATTAGACAACGTACTGTGTTTAGCACTTACAATATCTCGGTAACCAATTGACGTAGAGCAATGATCAAAATACCAAATTTTTTTTAAGCTCAACCAAATGGTATAAATTAAAAATTGATTTAAATTTAAATTACCTGTGAAAACCCCAAAAAACACATTTTTGGGGTACAAAACCCCCCAAAAACCCCCCTTCGGATGGTGCGATTCATCTGGTTTTTGAACTCGTTCAAATAAATGGTACTTTACACATTTGTACCAAATTTCATTAAGATCGGACCTTTTTTACGAGAGTTATCGTGCTTACGGACACATATATATATGTTTTGTTTACGACCATGACTATGGCCTTAAGGTCCGAAACATGTCGGTCTTGAAATAAAATAATTTAAACCAGGGTACTGTGTTTAAAATGTTTAAAATAATAATATATATATATATATATATATATATATATATTCATATATAAAAATTTGAACGAATGGTGTTTTTGGCATCTGGGGACCTCAAAATGAAAAGTTATCATGGTCTTGGGCTTAAGTCTTACCATGAGACCTACGGTAATAGCTTCTTCCCTATAGGGGAAATTCGCTAATAAGTTATAACTGTCAAAATATTTAAATTTTGTAATACTTTTATCTTTTATATCTGTTATACAATTTGATTAAACCATTGTTTTATTTTTAATTACAGTGCACTTTTAACAAGAATGTCTTATTATCATACAAAATAGATCCTCTTTACATTCTGAAATTAAATTACTTTATCTAAATTTAACTTTAATTAACAATTTTTAAACAAATCAATTTTGTTAATTGCTGAAATTTTGACTTTTTTGGGCTTCAAAATGATAATTCATAACAATCCAGAGCCCACTGCCATACTACTTGCGTTAGTCTTTCTACAAATAAATTCACTAATAATACAGAATAGTAAATAAAATCACTATTTTTAAGTTTATTCAACAACTCTTACATTTACAGCAAAACATTTAATAACATTTGGTTAAGGAAATAACAAGATCTTTTACATGAAACATCATTTATCAAAATCGGATAATAGGTTACTGAGATATGGGACTTTAAAGAAATAGCTGAGCGGCCATTTTGATGATGTTACATCTCATGACGTCATCATTTCTGAGCTTGGCTCCCGGCTGATTATTACTCATCTACATGTATTTATGCGATCCCCAAAGTTTATTGCTGGTGTCCAGAAGTGAAATATTTGTACGCTTGGGTCACGGACAATGGGGGTATGTAAGAGTAGGATAAACTAACTTATATCTATATGGCAGTGAAGAAGTATGCCTCAAAACAGTTTTAAACACACATAAAAAAAACACAGAATCTTCATAACACAGAAAAGATAACATTGGACAACGTACTGTGTTTAGCACTTTGAATATCTCTGCTACGGTTGGATTTAGAATCACAATTTAAACACCAAAATAATTTTTTTAGAGCATAAGTTATTGGTAAAAACTTGTGTGCAATTTTCAGTAAAATTAACTGAGGAAAAGCTAAAAACTTTTTCCCACAAGATTAAAATGGGAAATTGTATGAACACTTTTTTTAGATTTCATCCGCAACCACTAGGTTAAAGATTCAAAAAATTAGGTTATTTGTTTTAAGATCTATAAAATGGACAAAACAAAAATTGTGTAAATTACAAATTTTAGAGTTAAGAATGCAAAAAAATGTTTTT
This sequence comes from Allygus modestus, assembly GCA_963675035.1. NCBI lineage: Eukaryota > Metazoa > Arthropoda > Insecta > Hemiptera > Cicadellidae > Allygus > Allygus modestus. Next base: position 183,629,367 of record OY776112.1, on the reverse strand, counting down.
TTTTTTAATTGTAAACCCCCATAAAATCATCTTTCCATGGTCCAATTTTTCTGGTTTTAAACTCAAGTTATAAATGACACATTACACATTTGTGCCAAATTTCATCAAATTCAGAAGTTTTTTCCAAAAGTTATCGCGTTCACGGACACATTTATAGATATATATGTGGTACAACACTTCCCTAAAACCCCCCTTCGGATAATGTGTTACGTCTGGTTTTCAAACTCATTCAAATAAATGCTGAATTTCATTAAAATTACACATCTGTGCCAAATTTAATTAAAATTGGACCTTTTTTAAGGCCATTATCATGTAAACGGTCACCGAAAAAGCTGAAAATTTTATTTCCCATATAGACACATATAGAAAGTTGGAACAAATCTATCTATACTTATTTAATAGGCGACAGGTTTTTTGTGACAATCACTCCTCCTAAACTATTGAACCGATTTTCATGTTTTTGGTGTCATTGGAAAGAGCTTAACGTGAAGTTGAGCAGGAAACCTTTTTTATAGAGAAATAATTTGTGAGTGAGGCCCTGGGGCCCCTTAAAGTTGAGTTTTTTCCTATAAGCCTAAGATTGGAAAATAACTATAAGTTTTAAGCAATCAGCTGGATAGATAAAACACAGTTAATCAGCAGTCCATGTTGGCTTTGGAACGGTAACACAATATTTATACGTGAATTTCAGTATAATATTTCGTTGTGATCGTGAGCGAAGCCGCAACAGGCTACTAGTAGTGTTTAATGTAGTTAAATATGAGTTTCCGACAAAATTTGTATTGATATCTGAAATCTACTGATAAAAATACATCAGTTACAATCAATAAAATGTATCTTCAATAAAGAGCCGTAATATTGGTTTAAAATTAATTTAAAATTGTGTAACACTCACCAATATTTTGTACAATTTGTATACTCAGTGAGGCCTTTCACCAGCAATGTCGGCATCATCAGACTAACTCACAAGCTGAAAATAGGTTATATTTACAATAATAATTTCAATATAAAACATATGATTTAGAGAAAGTCAAAGTGTTATGAAATTAAATTGAATAATATATTAAAATTTCAAATCAGTTCTATACTTTTGAAATATGTTGTAAAACCCAAACTACCAGATGAATGGGAATCTTTGTATATAAATATACCCCCGTCGCAGCAAACCTGCATAATCAGCGAATTTCCAATGAATTATAACATAACACATTAAGCCACTTAACACTTATTTCGTATTCATAAGAAATATATTCACAAACAAGCGATATTTAAAATATTAATTATTCTCCATAAGAATAACATTGGGGATGAGTACGCAGGTTTGCTGCAACAAGGAACACAAAATAATGGGTTTTTATGCAAATATCAATAGAACTCAGCTAAGTGAAGTCACATACCAAGTTTCATCCATATACATTCATAAATAAGCGATATATAACATTTTAATTATTTTCCATAAGAATAACATGGGGACCGAGTACCTAGGTTTGCTGCTACGGGACCCATAGGCCAAAAATTGTTTTTTTGTGCAAACAACAATAAACCACAACCAGATGAAGCCATATACCAAATTGCGTCAGTTTATGTTCATATAAATAAGCGAGATATACAATTTTTCTTTCCCTCCATAAGAATAACATTAGACAACGTACTGTGTTTAGCACTTTCAATATCTCACTAACCAATTGACGTAGAGCAATGATAAAGATACCAAATTGTTTGTTTTTTTATGCTGAATTCAATGGTGAAAATTAAAATTTGATTTTAATAAAAATTACATGTGGAAACCCCAAAAAACCCATTTTTGGGGTACAAAACCCCCCTTCGGATGGTGCGATTTGTCTGGTTTTCAAACTCGTTCAAATAAATGGTACTTTACACGTTTGTACCAAATTTCATTAAGATCAGACCTCTTTTACGAGAGTTATCGTGCTTACGGACACACATATATATATATCTATATATATATATATATATAAATTTGAACGAATGGTGTTTTTGGCATCTGGGGACCTCAAAATGAAAAGTTATCATGGTCTCGGGCTTTAGTCTTACCATGAGACCTACGGTAATAGCTTCTTCCCTATAGGGGAAATTCGCTAATAATGAACAATTTAGTAAATAATGACTATGGACCAATTCCAAATTCTCCATTATTAAATTCAGAGTATGTAAAATTATAAGAGGTTTGTGAAGAATATATTTTTAACATTTTACTATATTATACAATTTGATTTCATAAATATATATATATATATATATATATATATATATATATATATATATATATATATATATAAGTTGACTTTTAACTTTTAACACTTTGACTTTCTCCAAATGATATGTTTTATATTTAAATTATTATTGTAAATATAACCCATTTTCAGTTAAGGCCTCACTAAATATACAAATTTTACAAAATATTGGCGAGTGTTATAATTTTAAATTAATAAAATATATGTTTGCCAATGATACCCTATACTCTATTTTAACCCTTCCACGATGCAACCTACGGTTATTACCTATTCTATTGATCTTTCCTACAGTAGGAAATTCGCTAAAAATCTTAAAATAATTTTAATTTTGTTGTTACCTGAAAAATGTATAATATTTAAACAAAAATATAGCTAAAATTATCTGACATTTATGAGAGGATTTTGGTTTGTTTGAACACCAGTGTTATTTTACAGTGTTTTAGTAGAGAAAAGTAAAACCCCACTGATCTGACTGGGGTAAGTTTCATCCCTGTCATGTAAAATGTCATAAAATATTTTATTGATATGCGATTAAGTTTAATATTGCCATACCATTATGTTTATTTGACAAAGTCTATTGTAATTTTGTATTACTTAATGACAAATAAATATCTTGAATCTTAAAATTGGCCGTTTCACAGAAAGTGACATTAAATATAAACTGAACACCTTTTTAAAGTTTGACAAATATTTGCAATACTTTTCCCCAGGATAGGATCAACAGACCCCACATTATGAGAAGATCATTCTAACAGTGACGTTGAGGTACTGACATAGAGACCTGGGATGACACTTGTTGATGGGAGCCTGTATAAATAACTTAACTAACATTATAACACATATAGATATTTATTTATGTAGGTACACTAATTACTTATAACACGTACTATATGTGTTCGCTGTTACATTTTTACTATCCTCCCCCCCCTAAAAAAATCCTCTAACAAAGTTCTCTTAATAAAATTTGTAATTATCTTAAAATCTAAAGTTGAAATTTTCACTGTGCTGGAATTATTTTCCCTTCTATTTAATACTTATTGCTTAGTGCTGTAGACTAAACTGTAGTAAATCTATTTTTCGTCATACTATGCGGGAACATATGACTTTCAATACTTAAATGCAGCTAGAAACTTGCTGTTTTCATTTAAAATAACATATGTTCCTGTGTTGTCTTTTCCGTTCACTTCTTTTCCGGTCACTAAAATACTCTACATGTTAATCTTATGGTGAAAGCCTATTTTTGCCGGACAGTTCTTTTCCGATCAGTTTCAGAAGTTTCAAACGCGACGCAACAGCTGACTTTCACTGTTGTCAAATCATTGGCCACAGTTAACCTCTCATTGATGTTACACGTGTGAAGCATATTATGGCATTGTGTTTTTGTAATTATATGACTTTTTTGTAGTATGACGAAAAGTATCGTTCAATACTCGTCCGAAAAGCTCTTTGCCAGTGCTTGATCTAAATCGTAAACACGATCTCGCACTGGCAAAGAGCGCTTTTCCAGACTAGTAACGAAATATACTATTCCTTAATGTAAGAACTTTTTCATCTTGCATTATTCTGTGTTGAATTAAATTTATCGAATATTTTCAATGATTATTATTTATCCTAAGAGTCGGCAGGACCATTAGCCGGTAGCCATTAGATATTATATTTATTTCCCATAAGACTAGAATTGAACTTTCAAGCAATTTATGGTATTCATTACTAAGACTGAAATATTGTATTTAACAAGTTTCAAAAGATATGACAAATTGTTGATCCTGCCTTTGACTTAATTAGTTTAGAATACAACTTTTTTTACATTTTCTATTTCTATTGAAGTGGACTGACGAAATATCAAAAAAAGGGTGATCTATGTGGAAGTCACATACTTCAGTATTATTGATTGCAAGATAATATTGATGAACTTTCTTGACTGTATCTTTTTTGGGATATTGTGGGAAAGAGGAGATAAAGACAACCAGGATGGCTTACTATAATGAGGGGGTTAAAGTAATTATATGTGATGAGATTAAGATAGTTAGGAGTTGAACTTGCTTGAAATTTGAACCATTGTTGGGGGAAGTGGGACCTCGCCAAGTAGGAAGCGTGCTGGAGGTGATTGTTTGATTTTTAAGAACTGAGTGCCTTGACACTCTGAGTTCATTTGGGTTTTGAGTTCAGATAGTATATTCATTGAGTGAAATTTATGAGAGGAAATATTGTTGAGGGTTAATTGTGTGTTTAAATTGGGAAAGGTAAATGTATCTTAATAAATTACAAGTTTAAAATTACTAAAAGGGAAAGATTCTTGGATTATACTGCCTCTAAGATTGTTCTTGGGCTGATTGATTCATTGTAGCTGGCCAGTTCATATAACAAAATTACCAGAGAGAGAATTGAGAGTTTGGAATATCAGTAATCGGTATTGTCAAATCATCCAATAGGAATTGAATAAACTGTTCTCTTGTTATGTAGTAACAAGCTTGTTTCATTTTGAGGAAACCCGCTCTATAGTAGAGTTCGTTGGAGAGCTATGCTCCTAGTGATTGTACGTCACATTACCCCACTCTTACATTACTCAGAGGTGGTGATGTTAGTCAATCGCAGTCCATAACAAATTTTAATTTATTAAAGCAGTTTGTTATTGTTTTATTTATACATATTAAAATAAAAAGACCAACTTACTTATAAATTCGTAATATTTCGGCTTATGCCATCTTCAGACGAAACTACATTACAAAAACAAATATATATATATATATATTACAGTTTATTCCTCATTTACAACATTGAGTTTATTTTGATACCAGAGGAGTGTTATTTACTATCTGTTACTTTGAACCTGTTAATGAATATTATTTGATTAAATCTCAACAATCTAAAAGATAACTAACTGGTTTAAGGGTGATGGAATAATTTGAGCTGCAGTAGATTAATAACTGTTATGAAAAAAATACATATAGCCTAGCCCATCACTGTTTTTCTTACCAACAAACAGTGAAATGAGAAACACTTCCCCTCTCCTCCCTCACAATTTCTTGTGGTTAGAGGAAGATATGTTGGGGGATCTGCCTGAAAATGGCGTGTACAGTATTCTTGCATAGAACACTCTGAAGATTATTCATTCTTTAAAAGACATTTTAGGTGGGGTATTTTAAGTTATTAAGTATTACTCAAGATTATTCCGTTATTTAGTAAGTGGCCCTAATGGCACAACAGTAAGTAACCACTATTTTAATCTTCTCCTGCCCACTCTTAATCTTTGTAGAAAATATTTAATACGTTCACATAATTTATTTAATGTGAGTGTTGGAGGATTATTTTGCAACACCGATGAGAGATAGTTTAAGAGAATATGGCATAGTTATACATTTCAATCAAAATTAATATTTTGTACAATTTAAAACTGTTTTATATTTTACAGTATTTTAAGGAAATCAAATTCAACAAATTTTGGAATTATGACTGAAAACCTAGTTTTTAGCATGCATTTGTCATTATGAGGATTTCTTCCAACATGTGGTATCAGCTGGGTTCCGTGTTTGTACATTGTGTGGCATCACTTCCCACAGGCGAGTGTCCGTGATGAGAGGCCAGGTCTTGTCTCCCCAGGGTCTGGGGATTGTCGGGATCAGAGTCTCGGTGGATCGAGATTCTCGGTTCGGTTTTACCCTAACCAGAGCCGGAGGATGGTAAGTTCTTAATATATAAATCATTGTAAACCACATTTTTATGACAGTTTCTATTGTATTTTAATGAGTAAGATAAAAGATAGTTTGTGCTTTGGGGAAAAAAATAGTGTGTACGTTTTCCATGCCATTTTATTGGAAGCTTTAAGGTCAAACTAATATTTTCCAATACCTAATAATACCTCCATCTTCATCTCTGACCAGTGGAACTGGATTTACTGTGTCAACTTATTTAAAACACTTAAACACTAAAAATCTAAAACTTTAAAACTCTTTTGTTTATTATTTACAAGCGGCGGGCTGACAACAAAATAATTGTTAGCAGTAATTAATACAAATGAACTATCAGAAAAGGAAGTCTTAACATACTTGGAGAAGAGGCTTTATGCCCACACCGCAGGGATGCAGAGAGTTTTGGCATTGGGGCTTTCATACGGCGCGTAGTATAGGGTCCTCAAAAATGGTTGCAGCAATTTCCAAAAAATCATATCTTCTTAACGTAATTGAGATAAAGTAATAATCCAATATGCCAACTAATTAGGAGATCATCGAGTTTTTTAGACGTGGCTGTGCTCTGCTCGTGACCTTGAGCTGATGCTCAGAACGGCTGTGTGACAGAAGCTCCTGCTCCACAGTCTCACTAGTCATTACGAGTGCAATGCACATAGTGAATATTAAAACCAGTTAAAATATATTTCTTATATTCAGTTTTTTCTATGTATGTGATAATGCGTACCCAACGAAAATGGAAGTCGATAAGCCTGAATTTCCTACATACTTTCTAGCTTTTTATGCCCCCCATATTAGAGAGCTTGGAGTGAAATTCGTTCTTTGTTACAATACCAACATGTAACATGTTGTGGTTTTGGTCATTTAACTGTGAGTGACGGTGGTATCCAGCTTGGACTTTGGAATTCAACTTTCCCAAGAATTGTTGTGAATAGCATTACGAACTTCTACATGCAAATGTAATAAATAAATAAATAACAAAATCGTTATCTTGTAAAAATGCAACTATACAAACATATACAATGCACTTGGTATTACATAATGTATGGCGTATATAATATGTAACATACATCTCCCACAAAGCATTACTTAAATATTTTAATCATCACCAATCAATTTTTACCCATAATAATTTTGATAAATCCCAAGGTTAACAGTTCCAACCCTATAAATCGTATAGCTTCTGATACCTCTGAAGCTCTATTACTACTAGTCACATGATCGCTCCCCCAGGTTCGATGTGCTGGTCAATGGCGGGGGCGCGGTGACTCTGCAGTTCCAAAGGAGCCCCTTCCAGCCCCTGACCCGCACCCTGTTTGTCCCCTGGAACCAGATCGTGGTGCTGCCCCCCATCACCATGCAACTGGGGGATGATGCAGATGGCTACCGAGGCCCTCCCCACCCCACACTCGCCCTCGGTAACCTTTATATTGTTGTTTTTAATTTTATATTTTAACATTTTAGTAATCTTTTAATATTACACCGATTTGTTCTCTCTCGTTACTAAACTTTAATTTCACACATACACTTTGTATTTGGAAAACATTTTTTCACTAGAGAACTTTGTTTGTGTTTTGAAATTGACTACATTTGTTAACTCAACTGGCAATTACTGTTGGCCAATAGGCCTGTGTCATGATCTAAATAATGTTGATTTACCATAACGGCTTTAGTCACAAGGGCAAGCCTGAGGTGACCGTACCTGATTATAATCATAGCTGTCAGTTGGGATTGAACGTCTCTGAATCACACAGTCTGATGTGTAACTCACTCACACACTCACTCAGGTATACAAATTCTAGACCACTTCTAGATGAGCTAGAAATATGAAATTTGGCATGCATGTTTCTTGTACCTTGTAACCCTCAGGAAAATTGCCAAAACATATCATTTAAAATTTTAACTCCCTCAAAAAATTCAAAAAGTCATAATTTTTGGACCTTTCAAAACTGTGTCTTTTTATGTGAGCTCTAACGGCCAAACAAATGGTACTATCGATTAACGGAGACCACCTTTGGGGCATGGATTTGACACGATCAACAACTTTGGTCCTAAGACTTTTTGCCGTGTATTGTGTACTTCAGCGTTAGGTAACGCTAGATACGTTGACAATGTTTCAAGATTTCTTCATGGTTTCCTATCGCTCTAATATAATACTTAGGCTCCACAAGTCCCCAAGTTAATGTGGAATATAATCAACTGAAGACATATTTGTTTCCATATATTTGATTATTTACGCTTTCATATTTTGAAGTTTTTCATTCAAATATCGAATAATAAGTGAACAATGTCTGGTGTAGCTACTGTTCAGCAATGCAACTGCAACTTGTTTCTGTGTTGTCAGGAGCCCCCAGCCTGATGACAGCTCTGCACATGGTGGAGCCCTGTCTAGACCACGACAACACTCTGCTGGTGCCTGTGGTGCTCTCCACCTGGATGCCAGAGAAGGTCGGCGGTGTGGCAGGCAAGAGCCTCATCTTTGCCGAAACTCAGGTTGGTCTTCACCACTTCACTATAACGTAAAACATTTATTGAATCAACTTTCAATATTATATAATATATGGAGACATCAATTTCATAAATTTTCCTTGACCCTACAAGACTGAAGAAATAAGAATTGACAAATTGAGTTACATACCTCCGTCAGCAGCCAAGATAGTGTAAACGGTGTTACATTATTCTGAACTGCTGATGAAGGTACGCAACTCAATTTTTCATTATACCGCAGTTTAGGGGATACAACAAGAGAAATTTCAAGTTATTATTTTGCTTATTTAGATAATTAAAATGTGTTTTACATACAATTTAGACTGAACCAAGCAATTTAATATGTATGAAAAACTAGTCTAATTAGGACTAATGTTAACAATTTAGTTACTTTTAACTAAATTTATTACAACCCTTTTAGTAAGCATTAAAGGAGCTATGGCCTAACACCAATATTGTTTATTTATAAAACACATTAGTTCAATTATTTATATTGAAATTTTTGTGTATGTTAGGGAGATTACGGATAAATAGCACATCTGAACTTTAAACTTAGTCTAGACTTATAGGAGAATCATTTTGAAAAATGTTATTATCTAAATCCAATAAATCTTTTAATAATAAGTAGTTAAAATGTATTATGGCTATTGCTGTAATATATTTTGCATTTTTTTCCAATCTATTGTTTCCGAAATAACAATTTTGTTGTTTTATCTTTACCACATATACGAATATAAGAACTTGCCAATAACTAGCATTAAATCCTATCTTTCACCCTCTCCTCTCCTTGTATATTCTATAAGTTATCTGTAAATGTTTGAGATTTTCCAACTAACAATTGTAAAGAAGGAATGTTAAACTTTTTGATCAGAAGAGCTTTGTATACTGTTGCAGAATTTACAGAACGAAACTGGACGTTTGGGACTATACTCTGTTTCACGTTCACCGTGCAGTACAGATCTTATGGAAGGGTGTTAGAACAGTAGCTTAGTACATTGTTGGTGTTGTTACACTGGTTGCATCAGCTGTCCCCGCAACCTGTGTGAAGGCGCTTAAGGAAATGCTTTCAGTACGGCCAGTACAACTCGGATTGCCATTTGAAATATTTTGCTAATGGGCGCTCCATACTGCACGGTGAACATGGGACTTATAGTTAGCCCTATTGTTTCTTACGAGCCTATAAATTTGTACAAAATTGATCTTGTCGCATGTTTCTCACAGATGCTGCAGGAGAGTATCCGCATGCCTGGGTCGGGGCTGCACCTGATGTACCGCAGCAGCCTGTCGTCAGGATACCTGTCCCGCGTCGTCATGAGGCTCACCCGCTCCCTCATATCTTATCTGATCTTATCGCGTGTCCCACACAGATGCTGCAGGAGAGTATCCTCAAGCCTGGGTCGGGGCTGCACCTGATATACCGCAGCTGCCTGGCTTCTGGATACCTGTCCCGTCTGGTCATGAGACTCATCCACTCCCTCTTATCTTATCTTATCGTGTGTCCCGCACAGATGCTGGAGGAGAGTATCCGCATCCCTGGGTCTGGGCTGCACCTGATGTACCGCAGCAGCCTGTCGTCAGGATACCTGTCCCGCGTCGTCATGAGGCTCATCCACTCCCTCTTATCTTATCTTATCGTGTGTCCCGCACAGATGCTGGAGGAGAGTATCAGCATCCCTGGGTCTGGGCTGCACCTGATGTACCACAGCAGCCTGGCGTCTGGATACCTGTCCCGTCTGGTCATGAGACTCAGCCACTCCTCTTATCTTATCTTATCGTGTGTCTCACAAAGATGCTGCAGGAGAGTATCCGCATGCCTGGGTCTGGGCTGCACCTGATGTACCACAGCAGCCTGGCGTCTGGATACCTGTCCCGTCTGGTCATGAGACTCAGCCACTCCTCATATCTTATCTTATCGTGTGCCTCACAAAGATGCTCCAGGAGAGTATCCGCATGCCTGGGTCTTGGCTGCACCTGATGTACCGCAGCAGCCTGTCGTCAGGATACCTGTCCCGCGTCGTCATGAGGCTCACCCGCTCTCTCATATCTTATCTGATCTTATCGCGTGTCCCACACAGATGCTGCAGGAGAGTATCCTCAAGCCTGGGTCGGGGCTGCACCTGATATACCGCAGCTGCCTGGCTTCTGGATACCTGTCCCGTCTGGTCATGAGACTCACCCACTCCCTCTTATCTTATCTTATCGTGTGTCCCGCACAGATGCTGCAGGAGAGTATTCGCATCCCTGGGTCTGGGCTGCACCTGATGTACCGCAGCAGCCTGGCGTCTGGATACCTGTCCCGCGTGGTCATGAGGCTCACCCACTCCCTCATCCCCCGCTCCCTCGTACGGGTCCATGTACGGGTGGAGATCGAGGGCTCTGTGCACACCAAGACCTACGAGGCCGACCCCAACCTCACCCACACCTTCGCGTGGAACAAGAGGAACGTTTATAAACAAAAGGTGAGTAGTAAAGTAAGAGACTGTAGATAATATTACATGTAACTAATTCTTTAGTTTCTGCAGCTTTCTTTGCATTACCTGATGAGCTTGTTTATTCTTCCAATTATTGTTTTATGATTTTGTTTTGTTTTGTTTTAATTTGAATAAAACAAGTATCTGGCAAGTTTCTAGTTTAAATCCTTTTTTAAATCTGTTATATTTTTGTCTAGGTAAAAAGTAATTTTTTTGAATTGTTACGTCTTTTTGTCCACCACCTTATGTTTAAACTTCATAAAAGTTATCTTTATCTTTATGAAATACAATATTTTTAGGATATTCTTTTAATCTGTTGAACAGTTATTTTACATGTTTAAATAACAAACCTTTTAGACTAATTTCAGTCATGTACATACATGTATTTATTTTTAAATGAAGCAGTTAATCATTCAAGGTTTTAGTATATAACAGATTGTGCTTTAATAACTGCAAGCTTTTAGTTATAATTAAACTAGGTAATGTGGCCCTATCTTTTTCAAGTGATGCATTAAGTCATTTGTCCAAATACATGATAAAAATTCCTAACTAGGTAATGAAATTTGTAAAATTCACTCTACAACCGGCAATGCTTGGGTGAGAAGGAATGCGCAATAGTTAGGTTGTCTAGGAGCGCTGATTGGCCAAATGTGGTCCTGGATGCCAGTGGTTTTCGCTCGGTGACCAATGATGTGTCCAGGTTTACGGAGTGGCCCAGGCGAAGATATCAGTCGGCTATGAACACGCGACGTGTCCGAACGTGATCTGGGAGACGCAGACTGCGATGCTGCAGGGCTTTGACGTGGATATCTCTGACGTTGGAGGATGGAGCCTGGACATTCACCACCACTACAACTTCCATGAAGGTATACGGGATGTAAATGAATCATGAGATTCTCTTACACACAATATCAAACAGAGTATAAGTGTGTCATAAGATCCTCTTACACAATGTCAAATGGGATGTAAATGTATCATAAGATTCACTTTTACAATGTTAAATGCCCCAGCAGCACACATCGTTGGGCCATCATCGGCATTGTAGGATATGGTAGGGAAACGGTCGGTTGGCATTAACGCGGTTGGGCCAACGAACCAATTGTTGGCTAGCCCATGTTGGCAAATCCAACCGTAGCCGACGTTGGGCCATCAAACGCTATTGTTGGCAAATCCTTCCATTATATTATTATTAATTATATATTCATATATATATATATAATCCAGACCCAACCGAGACTCGATATTTTTGCATCTTAATTCCTTTTTTTAAATTTCTAAAATTGGTTTACTAAACAATTTAATTAGATAAATCATGATTTTTTAAATAAAAATAAACATTTAAATACAAAATTATAAACCATTGGCATTTGGTTGGGTATTGGTTGGCATTGTTGGATAATGGTTGGTTAATCCATCGATGGGCCAACCTTGCGCCTCGCGACATGCCACCGTTGGCCAACCATTTCCGCCGACCATTTGCCAACGTTGGCCCAACGATTAGTGCTGATGGGGTGGATTATAAATGTGTCATAAGATCCTCTTGCACAATGTTCTATGCATTAAGAAGGCTTTTGTAAGCTGATTTATTATGGATTGTAGACGATATCCAAAATCACATGATAATGTTCCAACATTATTCTTTAAGATTTATATGGTATTTAAAACTGGACAGTTATGCATCATATAGGAGAAGGTTTGCAAGAGTAAGGAACCCCCTATTTAGTCGATTAGATAACTTAAATTAATTGTTACATTTCTAGTTTCTAATGTAAAAGTCTGAGAGATACCAATGTTCCAGTTTTTTTAGTTTTAAACATTTTGTCCTTGTCTGGGCCGGATTCAAGCATAGGCTACATAGGCGCGCACCTAGGGGCCCGCGCCACAAGGGGGACTCCACCCCTTAAAAAACCATAATCTAACCATACTAAAATTACGTACTAAAAAAAGGTCATTGACTAAAAAAAGTCACATACTAAAAAAAGGTGGTAAGGGGCACCACAGCTTGGAACCTAGCTTGAACCTAGGGGCCTACAGATCCAAAATCCGGCCCTGGTCCTTGTACTAGATGGTTTTGATTCCATGGACTGATACTACAGGTTACAAATACAAAATGCAAGGTGCTATAAGTATAAATAAGGGAATAGGTAATTAGGGTGTAAGGGATAGGTTATTCAGAGATTAAATTTTGTTTCCCTAAACTAACACGACATCATGAAAGAGATCAAACATAATAAGGCTATAAAATGGTTATTTAGTTCACCTTGTATGTGGCTAAATTTCTGAATTACATACTGATTCAGTTCAGTTATGTGTATTTCAAAGTCCAGTTGAATGTGCTGTAAAATTCCTGAGATGTATTTCTAATACTGAACATTTTTCCCATCCAGGTATACTACAGAAGGGAGACGGGTCGACACTCCACCTCAAGCAATTCCCTCGGACGGTGCGGGTGGTGATGGGAACGGGGCTGCAGAGACCTTTGGTGTGCAAGGATTGTGACGGTCCCGCTAAAGACGCTCGGCTTCTGACCCCGGTTGCGTTGACCTCGGGTCCGGATGGGTCACTGTATGTTGGGGACTTCAATCTTGTCCGTCGCCTAACTCCGCAGGGCAGTGTCTACAATGTGTTGCAGCTTAGGTTAGCACTGTTTTAATTAGATTTTTGAATTGATAAAGATGATTTCACACTCTTGTTCAAGTTATGGAGCTTCTGTTTAGCAATGTAAAAAATGAGGATGTTAGTTATGTTTCTTGGTACTTATACATGCCTTTGGAGTGAAGCCCTAATGTTTCTTATATTAAACAAAACAAAATTCTCATGTATGAAAAGGGCTTTCTTTTTATACCAAATATGAATACAGAAAAATAATTCTGAGCACAAGTTATGGTACAAAAATCAAGAAATATTTGAAAAATTGTATATTTAAGTCTCCTCAATATTCTGGTAAAACTAAACAAATAACTAGGGGAGGGACTATAAAGTACATTTATCAATGTAGATATTCAGTTGGATTAACATCAAGTAGCAGGTACCCATCAACACTGATGCATTTGCCTTTGCCTGTCTTGATTTGGCCAAAGTGTGAAGCAGATTTAGGGATCAAGATATAATTCGTAGATGAAAAATTCAAATTCAGAATGACAGGTAGAGTTTAGTTTTCAACTTGCATTTTACAAAGCATAGTTAATTCAAGGGAGTGACTAATACAATAACTCATTCTTCTCACTAAGTTGCGCCGCTCACATTTCAACCCCCGGTTACAGCGCGACGCAGGTCTCATACCAGTACTACCTGAGTCTCTCACCGGCAGACGGTCGCCTGTATATTTCGGACCCGGAGAGGCACCAGATCCTGCGGGTGCTGAATCTGGACTCTGTCCCGGACCCCAGCATCAACTGGGAGCCGGCCGTGGGCTCTGGGGAGAGGTGCATCCCAGGGGATGAGACCAGCTGTGGTGACGAGGGCCCAGCCATCTCAGCCAAACTGGCACACCCTAAAGGTGAGAAATAAATAAATAGTACTTAATGTTTGAAACAAGTTATATTTTTAAACTGTAATTTGATGAGAAAACCTTTTTAGTCTTGTTATTTAGTCCAAACCTCTTATCTCAAACAGCAAGCAACTGTACTCATTAGGTCTTGAGGAAACCCTCCTTATGCTTGAAGTTGCAATTGTGGCTCCTGTCTGGTTCTGCATTATTAAATTGCAGAACCAACAAAAGTCTTTAAGCAGATTTAAGTTTTGAACTCTATTGCTTTATATACAAAATTACTGTATACATTAGTCCCACAAACTCTACACAATGTGGATTTAGACACTATTGAGTTTGGTGACTGTCGAGTTTCCTGGAGTTACATTGGGGGGGGGAGAAAAAAAAACAAGCATTAAATTTTATATTATATCACATTGAAACACATTACAGTACTGTATATGGTATTACAAAACATAGAAAAACCATAAACCATAAATTGATGTTCTCAAAACCACAAGTCAGAGTGAAGAAATGCAATATTTTCCAAGAACGATCAAAACAACAGAAATGCTTGAGATACGGTTGAAAATTGGAAGCGCTTGAGGTGCGGTCGAGAATCAAAAAGTGCATGCCATGCTTTAAGGTACCAGAGGTAAAGAGACGTTGAGTTTCTTGGAGTGTCTAGTTATCAGGAGCCGAGTGTGTGAGACTCTACTGTACTCATTACAATTACAACTGAAGTAACTCAAAAAAATGGTAAAAAATAAAAATTTAGTTTTATTACTTTTTAAAATAATTGCATAAACCTAGAAATTTTAGGATCCAACAAATTTTTTTTATCTTTTGAATTAAGATACATTAAAACCTAAATATTTCTTGTGGCTTACTTACAGTGGCTCACTTTAAATCTGAAACTCCTTCAGCTTCATTCTGATTATTGTTTTGTCTGTAATGTATTTTACATGGCCCGTGGAAACAAAACTAATCTTTAAGTACTTTAAACATATCAGTATGTCATATGTTTAACACCTCTCTCCATCAACAAGATGTATGTTATGTTTGAATACAAAGTAATCAACAAGCGATTGATCGTGTGATTGTTCACTCTGATTGCAATAATTTCAACAGCTTAAATGTCATTTCAGGCTTAGCCATAGCAGCAGACAAGACCATGTACTTTGCCGACGGGACCAACATTCGGTCGGTGGATCCTGATGGCATCATTCACACATTGATCGGTCATCACCGTCACCTCAATGTGTGGCAGCCCATTCCCTGTCAGGGCGCCATTCCTGCTCAACAGGTACTCCTATCACAATGTTCAAAAACATTAAAAACTGCTGCTATGATAATAAGTATAAGAGTTTTAGGTTTTTTAAACTAGATATGAATGCTAATCTATAATAATAAGAGGTTCCTACTCTTAAATTTGTGATTACTCTATTTTCCATGAATTCTTGACCATTCAATTGTTTACATCCTTCAATAACTCAAGGCAAATAATTTAAATACCCGTCTATTAAGCCAAACTGTTCCAAAAACTTTTGAGAAAACCGTAAGTAGGACACCCATGCTCTATATACTTCAATGAAAGGTTTCGGTGAGGAAATTGGAGAAAAATATTAGTTTTTGGATACCGTACAACATCTCAAGCAGCAACATGGCATGGCTTTATCATTACTGTATATCTTATACTGTAGTGTACTTATCCTTGCTTTGCTTGATAAGTTCCACGTACAGGCCCAAGACCCATGTGGGCAAACATAGGAAAGAAATACCGCCAAACTCTTTGAAAATAAATTTGTACTGGTAACTCTGAAAATTCCTACTCACTAACAAGTCATTGGCTGACACCACAGTGACTCTTTTCTCTCTGTCAATAAAAAATTGGCCAGTGACTAATGGAATATCTCAAATTATTTTGTATTTTCTTTTGTTTGTGTCCATGGAACAAAGTCTCTGTCTCTATCAAACCTAAATTACCAACCTGGCCTAGAGCCCTTTCTTAAAAATACCTACTGACTAACAATGTTTTTTTTTATGTCTAGGCTCAGCTGCAGTGGCCCACAGGTCTGTCGTTGAGTCCGTTAGACGGCAGTCTTCACTTCATCGATGACAGACTCGTGTTGAAGCTAACAGCTGACATGAAGGTTAAGGTAGTTGCTGGCACCCCTCTCCACTGCCATTCTCACAAGGAGGACAAGAAATCTGATGGCCACTCTGTCAGAACGGAGAACCAGCATAAGAGTCAGGTTTGTTAAATATTAGATGAAAGGAAAATTATATCATTGATATCCCTGTCATAAAAGTGAGAAAGACATAGGAGACAGAGGAGAGATAGGTGGGACATAATCGTGTCTCCTCTCTTCGTTATGGTTAGAGATAGTACGCTAAGTCTGAATTGATTTATAAATTGTTGACAGACTTCAATTATGTGGCTGTGGCAAAGACACTGGGTACATATTCAAGGCATAATGGGTTTCATATGATATAAAATACCCCCGTAGCAGCAAACCTGCGTACTCAGCGAATTTCCAATGCATATATATGTATCTTAATACCACATAAAGCCACATACCAAGTTTCATCAATATACATTCATAAATAAACGATTTATGACATTTTAATTATTCTCCATAAGAATAACATGGCGGCTGAGTATGCAGGTGTGCTGAAGCAAGGAGTACAAAAAATGGGGTTTTATACAAATATCAATACAACTCATGTAGGTAAAGCCACATACCAAATTTCATTAATTTATTTTCATAATGAAGGGAGATAACACGTTACTTATTCTCCATAAGAATAACATGGGGCTGAGTACGCAGGTTTGCTGCTACGGGAGCCATTGGTAAAAAAATTTTTTTTTGAGGAAATATCAATGGTCCACAACCAGATGAAGTCGTATACCAAGTTTCGTCAGTATACGTTCATAAATAAGCGAGATATAAAATTTTTATTTTCCTCCATAAGAATAACATTAGACAACGTACTGTGTTTAGCACTTTCAATATCTCGGTAACCAATTGACGTAGAGAAATGATCAAAATACCAAATTGTGTGTTTTTTTAAGCTGAATCCAATGGGAAAAACTAAAATTTGACTATTTCCAAAATTATATATAAAAAATTCGAAAAACCCATTTTTGGGGTACAAAACCCCCCCAAAATACCCCTTTGGATAGAGCGATCTGGCTGGTTTTCGAACTTAAAGTCATAAATGTTGCTTTACACGTTTATACCAAATTTCATCAAAATCGGATAATTTTTACGAGAGTTATCGTGCTCACGGACACATATATATATATATATATATAGATATATATATATAGATATATATATATAGATATATATATATAGATATATATATAGATATATATATATATATATATACAGTTTCGAACGAATGGTGTTTTTGGGGTCTGGGGACCTCAAAACGAAAAGTTATCATGGTCCCGGGCCTAGGTCTTACCATGCCGACTACGGTAATAGCATTGACTATACACCTGTACTAGACGGTAAACCCAATGTTGGATTCGGTTAACCAAAAATCAGCGCATTCTGTTGAGTGCGGTCGGCAACAGGGGCTATGGAAGGTGCTTCCTCCTAGCAGACATTAGGCTAACTACTTGAAATTGCCGAGGCAGACGAACAGACGGACAGTTTCAGACAGAGCAAGCTGGTGACAGTTACGACGTCAACAACATCCGGTCCACCTCTCGTACTCTCTCCCTCCTCCCCCCTGACCACCACTCTTCCGTGAATACCGATAAGAAACTGTCGTCTCTACTGGCGGCCCAAAGCAGAATTTCAAATCCATGTTAGCGTTAGCATTGCATTCGATAGTTTCTGTATTAGCATTGACTATACACCTGTATACTCAATGATATTAGGCTTTATAATCTACAATGCACAGTAAATATCTTTTGACCTCATTTCAATGATAAATTATGTTCATATTATTTTGTTATTTGAAATTTATATTTCTCAAACTTAAAATAAAAATAGTAACGTGTAGTTTAGTTTTTGTTTTACTTTTTTTATCAGTTTGAATATTCAGTTTAACAAATTGTTAAACTTTATTAGTATTATGTATCGTGTGTTTTGAGATATTTAATTACTGAGAGTACAAGCGAGGCGCTAAGTTGGCAGAGGGATGATGGAATGATTAGATCTAATCATATTACAAACATTGTTACACACATGCATTTGTCAGATGCACTAATAGATTATGTCTCTATTTTTAGGACTGAATTTTAAGCTTAAGTTCTTATGGCGATTAATTAAAATTGTATATATCGCTTATTTGTGAATATATGTTTATGAAACTTGGTATGCGGCTTTATGTGGTATTAAGACATTATTATGCATTGGAAATTCGCTGAGTACGCAGGATTGCTGCGACGGGGGTATTTAGGTATTTCCAATCTGAAGGGCACGGGCTGCCCTCAAAGTTCGTTTTTCGCCCATAAGATTAACATCTCTATATATAATTCCGTAAGTCAAATTTTTGTAAAGAAATTGTGAGTGACTGGATGGCCGTAGAAGGATGGGAGGGGTATCATTTTAAAGGTCTTGACGTGAATTTTGAGGGAAAACTATTCATTTTTCTTATTTTTTTACCATAAATTCGCAACAGAATAAAACTTTTCCCATTAAAACAACATGGGGTTTAATTTGTTTACATCTTTTGAACACTAAACCCCTAACACACCCTTTCGTAATAAGATCCACCTTGCTCAATGCCATCATTGCCACTGAGGGAAGAGAAAACGCGCAAGACGCGCCGCTGTCTGTGTGCGAGGTATACGCTAGCATGACGCGCCGCGCCGCCAGTGCCGTGCCGCGCCGCATCCTGTGTACCCTTATCAAAATTAAATTTAAAAAACCCGCCACGGCCGAGCTGAGCGCGCCAAGCGGCATGAGCCAGAGTTACGTCCGCCATTGCGTTCTATGGTAGCGATATCTATCCAGTGCTGTCAGAACTACGTGGAGAACCCCGCCTCTTTGGTTATCAGAACCGTCCATAAGGTTTGGCGTCTAGGACAGGTGTATAGTCAATGGTAATAGCTTCTTCCCTATAGGGGAAATTCGCTAAAAAGTAAGAGAACATAAAAATATTGAATATTGTTCAATTGAAGTAGTCTTTTTATTCTTTTAATATTTTTTTCTTTAAATTCTCCTCTTTAAAAAAACTTTCTTACACCAACCTTCACCATGTTAGGAGCCCTCCTTCAGACTTTAACTAGATATCCAAGCTCAGTCATGGACAATTTATTATCCTTTGCGGGAACTAAAGTGAAAAAGTCATATTATAAAGCCATAAGAGTTACAATTTTAGTGACAGCCTGTTTTCTTTGTTTCTGATTTCAAATTTTGAGTTAGTATAAATCAGACAAAAGGCAGAACTAGTTGATATTTTAATTTTTGTAAAATCATGTTTCAAATTTGCTAGATCAACTCAATCAATGATTGCAAAAAATCTTTAGCTTATGCTGCAGAAACAATTCCAGATAACAAAATAAACATTCAAAACATAATTGAAAGAATTCAGTTGCTACATATTAGTTGAATAGCTCCCGCCAGTAACGTTGTAAGCGACAAAATGTAAATTTTTCAGGAAACGAAAAAAAAAACTGGAAAAATAAATAACAATAAAATATATGTTTCTTTTGGTCACATATGTATTAAATAGTACAAGTGGACATTAAAATAAATATTACAATAATATCTTTTGTAGTAATTAAGCTATGACCAAATACGTGATTTCAGAATTGCAAAAACTTTGCAAACGACAGTCGTTTACAACGTTTTTGCGACTTTTTAGGTTTAATGACGGTTGCAATGTTATTGGGTAAAAAAAGATAAGAGCTGTTATGTTTAGAAAATCTTATTAATACAATAATAAATACATATTGTACATGTCCTAAAATGGAAAAGTCAAATATTTGCCTTAAACTTACAATATAAAACCGGTTATAATCAATAAAAGTTAAAATATTTACCTTGAAACTACATTTATTTGATGGCAAAAGTAAACTAAACAAAAGTTTCAATGTATAACATAAAATTAAATAAAACACATTTCTTGTAAACAACCATGAGCCCTTTAATTTTAAACCTTAAGACTTGTAAAACTGGTAATGTTTAGTTTTATGATAAACAAGAGTTACAGCACATACCTCACGTGGTGGCAGTTTTCGGGGTACAGGTTTTTTCTTTTCACTGATGTAGGGTTCCTCAGCATTCCTGTTTACTTTTCAAACATTCCTGGACCAGTTTTGAATGTTAATTGGACGTTTTTATTGCGGTTAAGCCAATTTATATCCGAGGGCGAAAGACTCGCCCGCGGTGGTGTTGCCATCCCGAACACATGCAACGTTACTGCACGGAGGGACCAAAAACTCGTGGTTTTCCACCAGTCCTAGTACTGCCAACTTATAAGATATCAACAACCCTGCACTAGTTTAGGATGTCGTTTCTAACCTTACTGCATAGAAATCTCGATTTTCTCAAATTGGTCGCTTACAACGTTACTGGCGGGAGCCATTCAGTTGAGAATTAAAATTTTACACAAAAAACATTTTCTTGGTGAGTTCTTGGACAAGTTAAACAAATTGTATTTTCTATCATCTGACATTCATTTTGACCTTAATGTGTTTTCAATGTACTCCATCATTTTGCAGAACCAAGACGACGACAGTTCCTCCACGCTGGGACAAGTGTTGGCCTTGGCGTTCAGCCCCAACGGGCAACTGTTCATTGCCGACAGCGACTCCCGGAAGGTGAATGCCATCCGAGTTGTGGACCCAGCTGGCAGAATGGCTGACTTTGCTGGCAGAGGACACTTCTTCGACAAGAGGTATTGTCTGACAACTTCAACAAGCTGTTAAGCAAATTTTTACAAATATTTTTCTGAGAAGTGTATATTTTTAAACTATTACTTTGTACAGATTGAATTGTTATCTAATTAATTTAAATTCTTTTACTGGAATATTTCCAAGTGGAACTTGAGTTTCATACTGACACCAGAGCAGTGTAGGTTGGTTGTTTTTCTCTTTTACAAATAACACATTTGTACCCCTTGTTGTTTTGGGGTGGTATTGATTGATTCCACTCCCAGTAAAAAACTACTTTTATTTTTCTCCTCCAGAACTGAGAATTAAACAGGATTTATTCATGTAGATTTGTCAATATGACCCTAATCTCCTCCTCACCCCTCGCCCCAGTAAGAACCTAATCCCCATGATTGTTTCATCTACTCCCTTGCTATAATATCACCTCAACAAATTGTTTGATCCCATCCAAATGTTACAGGGAGTGTGACTGCGTGGCCAGCAACAGTTCAGCCACAGTTCCATGCCAGTGTTGGACGGAAGCGAGCATCACCTCTCGGGAGACCCTCATGTCTACAACTGCTCGCTTTACCTCTATCTCTGCCATTGCTGTGTCACCAGATGGTGTTGTCAATGTTGCTGACCAGGTCTGTTGATTTTTAAATTATTTTTATATGACGCAATATTTAAAAAACCAGCAGAAAGTAAATCTTCATAAAACGGGATAGAGAAATCTTCATTTACCCTTTTATAAGGAGTGCCGACTTGTTTTTAATTTACAAACTTAACAGTTCTGTTTAATAAGGTTATATTTTAAGAATGTATTCCTAACCTGGCTTGTTTTTCTTGTAGATAATAACTAATAATGTATTTGATATAACCCTGAAAAAACAAAACTTCATTCTATTTATCAATTGCATATTTGCCATGGTTTAAAAAGCTCTACCAGGATGAGAGGCCACCATCAATAATTGGCTTTTTTGCAAATCTTGAAATATCATGACTGTACCTCTTCAACAAAATGAGAAACTTCTCTATAGTGTAAAACATGCTCACACAATTTATTTGTTTATTCACACCTGGAAGGAACAAACTGCAGATGTTTACCTCACTTACCTCTCCCTAAAAGGGAGGAAATGAGTATTGGAGTAGAAAAGCCTGTGTAGAACAATCCTGTGATTTAACCCTTCCCAAGCGGCGACTGTGGGCTAAGTCTCTACTCAGTACACTATAAGTTTTTTGATAAAAAAATATATTTTGAATATTTATTTTTTTCACTTCTAACTAATGCTTGGTGTAAATTATTTTCATTTTCATGATACAAATAATTTTTTTACAATTTTTATGACCAAAATTAGTTTGGCGTAGATAAAAGTCAATCATTCACTCTGAACGTAATTTTGAAAAATAACACGACACAAACTAATACACAGAAAACATTGTACAAAACATCATTAGCTTTTACTTCACACAACAGCATGTAACTCAGATTAAACATACAAAAACTGTGCGTCCAAGAGACAATAACAAAGGGTTGTATCAGCCGGTCGTCTATAACAGCTGATGCAAGAACAGTGTTGCCAACTCACCAAATGGAAATGTATTACTAAAATAAACTAAAAAAATAGCCTAATGGCTTAAATTAACTGTAAGTAAAACTGAAACCCATACAATACCTAAATTTGGCATATATATTTGTCATACACTTGTAAGTTCCAAAGTGAGTTGCATATATATACGTCCAATGCTCACAAATGAATATTATAGTTAGTGTATATATATATATATATATAAGTATGTCCAACGCTTAAAAAGAGTTGAAAATCTTTTGCTAAACCTACTTTACCTAAGAATAGTGCAGAGTGTACTTTTTTACCATGAATTAGTTTTTGGACACAACCCAGCATACTAGAATTTCACTTCCAGGGCAACTTGCACATCCTGGCTCTGGAGCATTACCTGGCTACTCATGATGAGAACGGAGAGTTCCGCATCCCGTACACTCCAACCGGTGAGGAGTACATCTTCAACAGATACGGACAGCACATCACGACGAGGGACATCACCACCGGGAAACCCAAGTACACTTTCCTCTACAGCAAGAACACTAGCTTCGGAAAACTGTCCACGGTCACTGACAGCGCAGGCAACAAGATACTCTTCCTCAGAGACTACAGCAACGTTGTAAGTGGAGATTATGTTTTTGGTATGTTTACGATAGTGAGTATACCTATCAGTTAGATTTGTATCTGTAAGAACAGTAGATGATTTTTTCTGAAATATGGTGTTTGGGACCATAGATGTGTCCAGGGCAACTGATGAACTGATGACAAAGAAAAGTCAGGTATGGTCCTGAGCAGTGGTGCAAAGCTCCACAAACTGGGAAAAGCTGAATGAGGTATGGTCCTGTGCAGTGGTGCAAAGCTCCACAAACTGGGAAAAGCTGAATGAGGTATGGTCCTGTGCAGTGGTGCAAAGCTCCACAAACTGGGAAAAGCTGAATGAGGTATGGTCCTGTGCAGTGGTGCAAAGCTCCACAAACTGGGAAAAGCTGAATGAGGTATGGATGGTCCTGTGCAGTGGTGCAAAGCTCCACAAACTGGGAAAAGCTGAATGAGGTATGGTCCTGTGCAGTGGTGCAAAGCTCCACAAACTGGGAAAAGCTGAATGGCCATTACTGTGTTACGGCACTGCTTTATTGAATGTCGTAGCACAAAAATCTTCTGCGATTCAATTCAGTAAAAGTAATTTGAAAATAACGCTACAACTAAGTACTTTGGGTTTTTACTTCTCTAGTGAAGTTGATTGAGGATTTTAATTTAAAGAAAATATATATTTTTTTTACTTACCTATTGCATACTTTAATTGGTAATTTTAATATTTTCACTTTGAGTATATAATCATCCCTGTAATTTTTTAAGAGACTGCAAAGAGTAATAAGTACGGATTTGTTTTATATTTCGGAATAGCTGCCATCTGTGCCTTTCTTAAAGTATTTACAATATAACAACGTATAAAAATCAACACCGGGTTTGAGAGTTTTATTAAAATGAGAAAAAAATCTGCAAGGGAGACTAGATGTAAAAGTGAAATGAATTATGTTTGTATCACTTAACACATGATTTCATCGCAGGTGAGTGCCATAGAGAACACCCAGGACCACAAATGTGAGCTGAATATCTCCGGGGTCGGATTCTTGACCAAGTTCTCTGAGAAGGGTCGCTCTGAGGTGGTGCTGGACTATGACTCCAACACCGGCCTCCTCACTAGCAGGGCCGACCTCATGGCTGGGGTCAGTGGCTCGGTTTAGATACTAAATATAATTTAGGATATATTCAAGATAAGGTCATCAAAATATCTACTCAGTGACGGAAATGTAGCTTTCTATTAAACCATCAGTAATTACTATCAGCAGAAACATACGAAAGACATAGGTCTGAGGACCTTAAAAAAGTAGTAATTTACAACTTTTGAAAGAATATTCAGTTTGATGAAGTTTGGTGTGAAAGTCGTCCTGCAGTACTACACTTTATTAGTTTGTACTTCAGAAAGATTGCACCTTAACGTATGGACTGCGTTAATAGTGTATATTTATGATAATTGCATTTTTTTCCTTGTTAGGCAACCGCCGGAAATCCGGTGCGCCAAACTGAACATGTTGAAGCTAAGTTGTGTGAGGGATTTATAAGAAGATTTTTAATAATCACCAAGAATTTTAAAACTTTGCTAATGTCTGCCATCACTATCACGATGTGTGATACTATCATGATAGTATCATTGATGGTATCATGATAGTGTGTCACTATCATGTCAGATGCACTAGTGCGACCTTAAAACTCTTACAACAGACCTTGGCCAGAAGGTTACACGAATCTTACCTTACCGAACTATCACGATTTTGCGCCCTTAATAATACTTATGACTAATAATGTCTTACTGAAGTAGTCTCTTAACAAGAAAGTCATTATCGTTAGTAGTAGGTAATAATAGCCAGTAAATTCAATTTAGCTTCAAATCATACTTTTCTCGAGTATTTATTATAGTAGTATTTTTGGTGGCTGAACTATCATACCTGTGATCTCCCAGCTATGTCAGCTGCCGCTCAAAAGAAGGCAGCTGTATAAACCACATGATATATGATATTAGTATTGAAAACCGCTATTACTACCAAACTGCAGCTCCTATTATTTACAAATTATTACTTTACCCCACTGATTCCTACTCCAAATTTTAAAATAAACCCTCAAAACAAAGTAAAACCACTATAACAAGTGGCCCTTTTGCAGGGAGGATCCACGTTCCTCTACCAGTATGATGGCCTGGGCAGACTGTCCCACGTGGTGCTGCCTACCGGGGAGAGCATCAACCTGGCGTCTCGACTGACAGCTGATGACCAGCTGGAGGTCCAGGTCTCATCTCCCGTCCAGGCCTCAGTCAGCGCAGACTCCGCCGTCCACGTCACCACGTTCAAGATGGAGGGCCACAGCAACAAGAAGATGACCATCAGAGAAGGTTTGTGACTAAGTAATTCCACTCCCAGGAAAAAGCTGTGCTTTAATTTTTTTCTCCGGAACTGGGATGTAAACGGATAATGATAATGCTTCAATAGGCTACTTCATTGACAAATTTGGAAATGAGTGCTAGTTCTGTTCTCCATGTGATACTGCATAAATCTTGTACACAAATTGACTCGGGGTATGCTCAAATATATGCTTAATGGGATGAGCGAACTCAAAAATGGGAGGTAAATAAACTGATAGCAGCTGTTAGTCCACAAACAGTGTTTTTGAAAGCCTCTTCTGCACATTTTAAGTGATAAATTTCATACTGTTTTGTCAAAATTTGTATTTTGTCAAATTTTATGATGTTTGTTGCCAAGACTATCAAAATATAACTATTTTACTTAAATTTGGTTTTGTAAAATATTTGGTGACTTGAATATCTGATTTTCAAATAAGTATCTAAGGGTTTCAGCTCCCTTTGTATCTACTTTGTCTTCTGACAGGCGTTCAAAGATTATCATTAATCTGCTACATTACATTCAATTGAGAATATTAAAACCGTTACAAAGTTTGCTGATTTACGACTTTGTTTCTCTTTTTAAACAAGGTATTATACACAAATTTTAGATTAAAACATTTACCAATATTTTAAAAATTTGTTATATTTCATGAGGCCTTTCGTCAGCAACGCGGTCATCGTCAGACAAACATCAAACGATGTTAGCATTGCTGGTGAAGGGCCTCATTAAATATAAACATTTTTTTAAATATTGGTAAACGTTTTAAATTTAATATGAGTTTGTAACCAATATTACGGCTCCTCATTCAAGATTAAAGTATTATACAGTACAGTAATTAGCAACACTGGATTTGAAACATGGATGAAGGATTGTGGAAATCCAGTTGCCTTTATAAAAAAACATAGTAGTTTATTTGAATGTTGTCCATCACTTGCCCAGGTCTGTCCGGACTATCGGAGGCCCTGAGTCTGCGCAACGGCTCGTTCGTTCTGCGCCACCACTCGGGCAGCTCAGTGCAGGTGTCTGCAGAGGCTCGTCACCCGCTGTTAGAGCTCTCGCTGCCCGTCGAGGCCGAGATGTTCCGACTGTGGAGCCGCCAGGTGGGGCTGCGGGGCCCCGCCACCAACAGCATGGCCTGGACCTACGCGCTGGTGGGGGATGCCGGGACTAGCCATCAGACCATCCATCGCCAGTTATGGGTATGTTGGTGTGGTCGAGAATGTAATAATCAATTTGTTTAGCGAATTTCATATGGAAAAGAGAGCTATTAGCATGACTCGTATGGTGAAATTTAATCCCGGGACAACCATACAAATTCCTAACATGACCCCTTGAACACGTATTGAGGAGTCTTTCAAAATTATATATGTATGTGTGTGTTTGCACTCTAGCAGTCACATTTTTGTCCGATTTACTTCAAATTTGGTAGGGACATTCCCTTCTATAATCAGTTGGATAAGTTCCTTGGGAAAAAACAATCGTACAACTCTAACCTCCTTTTTTTGAGAATATTAATTTTTGTTAAGGATCCTCAGTCAAGTTTTAATCTGCGGTATGAGATTCCTGCCAATTGATAGACAAACCCACATTCACGGAGAGTGCAAATACCTCACAAGATTACATGGTTATGAGTTGCATTGCGAAATTGCATTAAATTAATTATCCTCTGCATGTCATTAGTTGTATGTCAAGAATCAGTCGGTCTTACTTAGTAACAAAAATATACAAGGCATCTCATTCATTATTCACTCATAATTCATTCATATTCGCCTTAAAATTCGCAACTATGATCGTGTTGGCTTAGAAATCAGTAAAGCAAACTCGGCACTGTACTAACACGATTCCCGAACTCTGCACTGTACTAACACGATTCCCGTGCGTTCAGGTGAACAACTCAAGGGTGCTGGGTGTAATGTATGAGCAGAAGACTGGCAGGGAGACTATCCTGGATAGTGAGAAGGAACCACTGCTGGAAGTGAGCTTTGACGGAAACGGACTCCCATTGTCCTGGCAACCCGGCCAAACATCTCTCCCAGTCAACATCACGTATGACAGGTATGTCTTGGTTGTTTAGTCTTTTATGAACAGTTTATTAGATTCTAAACAAGTTTAAACCCTGTGTCTTGGTCATCATAAATGTATAGTAACCAGTAATAAGTTGCTTGCATATATAATAAAAGACTAGGCTTATCGCCGTTGGAGGCTTCGCCCCCAAACCCCCTTTTGGAGTTTGCTTCGCTCACTTGCATTCCTCAGTAAACACAAGTTTAAATTTTACTCAAGTATTGTCGTTTGTTAACCAAAGAAAAACTGCAACAATGAGCATTAAATACTTTAACCTGTATTTTTTTGAATTTTGCTGAACCAGGGAACAAAAAAAAAGTTAATTCCTGGAAATTGGTGGTTAAATCAAACTGTTGTTAAATCTGGGCCAGTTGAAAAGAACTCCGTTTTTTGCCCAGAAGATGCTGTAAACCAGTGACGCATTAAGAGGAGCCGGTTAATAAGTGGGACTGTAATGTTAATCCTTTTAAGTAAATAAATATGTTTAGCTTTCCTTTTACAGGGTTTTTTTTTATTTACCAACTATTATTCATGTTCATGTTCTATAAAACAATACTGTAAATGTTCAACAAATTTCATCTTGTACTGCAGATTCAACAGGATCGAGAGTTGGACGTGGGGAGTCCAGTCAGAGCATTACAGCTATGACAGACATGGACTGCTGGCCGAGATCAAGACCAAACAAGATGGCAGCACCCTCTTCACCTACAATGATGGGAACATGGTAACTGAAATACTTTTGATAAGAAAAACACATTGTAACACCATGATGCTGCAGTAGCCTACTAACTTTGACTAATGTGGCTATTGTTTTATTATATACAAAAGATTTAGTATATCTGGTAAAATTCGCCAAGGAAATCAAAGATTTCTGTGAATTGCCAAGTTGGTTGGGGAGTGGAACAAGCAGAACAGAGCTCCCTTGTGTTTAGAATTATAAATAAATTAAAATAACCTTATTTAAAAACAGCATTTTCCTACTAGATAAATCTCTTATGAAAATATTATTGTATTTGTTATACTAAAAATCCCTGTGTGCTATCCCCAATCGCCCTGTGTCAGCCCTGCATTTAAATACATGAATTCCCAAATTAGTGTTTATATATAAAGATTATGACAATCCAAGGAACCAAAGACATGTTTGTAAATAACCCCTTAAACCACAAGGCCCTTTTTGTTTTCGGTTGTTATATTCACAAAAACTCAGAGTACCCTAATTTCTCAACAATATTTTAGAAACATATTTTTCCCCCTATAAAACCGCAGTTCTCATATAATCCCCCTATATAATCCATGTTCCCGTATCACTCATCCACCGTTGTCCCGCAGCTGAGCCACATCACACTGCCCAGCGGCCGCAAGTTCACGCTGCTCTACGACGAGCTGGGCGGCCTCCGCCACGTGATGCTCCCCTCCGGCACGCGCCACTCATTCTCTGCACAGCCCTCGCTCGGGTTCACCCGCTACACCTACACGCCACCCGGCTCCACCCGAGCCTACCTGCAGCACTTCACCCACGGGGGACACCTGCTGCAGACCGTCTATCCGGGTGACGGCGCCCGGGTGCTGTACAGATACCACAACAGTGACCAGCTGGCTGAGGTGGGTGTTATGGCTTTTAGTTGTAAAACATTTTTTATAACTTTTGTAGGTTTCCAACCTTATTTGGATGATATGCTCCTTGAAAAAATCCTTTTCATTAATACACAGTTGAAACGCAAAATTCTCAGTGACTATTGAATCAATTTACAAGATTTATGTGTCAAATTAAAGGGGATAGTATGTAGATTTACCAAATTTCCTCAGAATTCTCGTTAATTTCTTGGGGTTACACACCACAGCCCTTCAAAAGTTGCAATGTTAATGTTAAGGAAGAACAGTAATCATTGAAATTGAGCATTTGACAGCTGTTTAAGGTAACAAAACACAGTACAGAAGCAAGATCAGCTGTTTTAAGCTAACTTCTGGAATAGCATCACAATTTAAATTGCTCGAATTTGAGCAGAATTAGTTTTGAACAAGTTTTAAGGTAACATAGCACAACACTATGAGATGATAAGGGGCTGCCTCTTTCTTAACTGATAACATTATTTTAAAAGTGTTTGGCTGTGGTAACCAAAATAAATTAAAAACAATAGCCACCTGAACAGAAAAATATTTATTTTCTGAGACATTTCTGGCAGCCATTTATATTAATATCACTAAATTTCTACAATTCTCCGTGTTCGATTGTCCAGGTGGTCCACGGGGACGGCGTAACGCAGATCAAGCACGTGCCCAACACCGAGCTTCCGAGCCAGATCCTGCACACTGAGAAGGACTTTGAATACCGCTGGGACTACCAGTACAGCGGGGGGCTGCTACAGGAGGAGCGGCTGGACTACAGCCCCAAGACCGGCCTCAGCAACGCCAAGTTCACCTACCAGTACGACGACAACTTCCGCGTGGTCTCGGTCCAGGGCCGGATCGGAGGGCAGAGTCTGCCGGAGCACGTGGTGCAGTATAACGCGAGGACGGGCGCCAAGCAGCAGCTGGGGCAGTTCACGGTAGGCTGCGGTTATGGTTGTGGTTGTGTTGGTACTGGTGTGAAACGCGATGATCGGTTATTTAGGAAAAAAAAATTTATTTCTTAACATATTGAATTGTAAAATCATGTATTACCACTGCAGCGCACACGGCAAATGTTTGGGTCACTTGGTCGCAGGAATATGCTAAAATATCAAGTATAAATAAAACATGTAAAATAACTAGGGATTACGGTAAAAAAATTAATAGTACTATGAAAAACCCAAACTAGAAGCATAGTGATAAAGAGGAACAAAATTGTTGGGTAAAAAGTACCGTCGGCACGCTCTTTCCATCACTGTGCACTTCCCTGAACTGAACCTAAATAGAAGCTAAGATAGACCTTCTACAATATTATTGCAGATGGCCTGGAATTATATCAGCTAGAAATATTGAAAACAGTAGACTTAGTCGCCCTCCATAGGACCAAGTCCTGGGTCGGATAACTAAAAGGGTATTGCCATATTAAAATGATAAAACTTATACAAAATTAAAAAATAGGTCCCAAGATACTTGAAAACTATTGAATCATAAGTGCAACTTTTTGTGACCCGAATGTTTTTTACGGTGCAATATCGGGACTTTGGCAAAATTGTTTGAACAAAATCAAAAGTAATTTTACTATTAAGTATAAATTTCATTCTTATCCCTCCTATTGATATACAATAACAAAGGTAATTTCACTGTTTGATACCCGTCTCGCTCGACAGGTGAGCTGGCCGCAGCCCAACGAGACGTCGCTGTCTGATGGGACGGCCGTGTTCAACCGAGGCACCAACTCCTACTTCCAGGTGTCCTCGGTCTCCGTGACCATCCACCGGGTGGAGGTGTTCAGGATGGAGTTTGCTTACGACTCGAGAAAGTAAGTTGTGTCGTTAACACGTTTACATATGCATTATTATTTCTTGTAAAGGATGTGCTATGGAAATTTGTATCTAGAAAAACGTGCTGAGATTGTGTCTTCGTATAACAATATGGGGTCCTTGCTTTCAATGGAGACCCTGAGTGCAGGAAGTGTGGGCAGTCTGAAGAGACTGCCAACCATCTGCTTTTTGGCTGCAATGTGCTGACCGAGTTAAGAGCTGCCACTGTTGGCACCATGGTCAACATGGTTACTACTACTAACACACGTCTCCAAATTTAATAATGAGATCAAACATTTACTCTATCTAAAGTGTCCCGATTTAGCTACTCTGTACTATTCGATTCATGAATATGATGATGATGATAATTAAAACCAAGTAGTTCTAGCCTTTAGCATTAGTTTATTTATAAGTACAGTAGACATCTATTTTGCTGAATATAAGTTACCATGGTTCTGCTCTTTTTTGTGTAGAAATATTTTGGCAATAATACCTAGTTTTTATAGTTGCGCTCCTGAATGGCGTAATACATGTATTGTGGTCATCATTGCAACGAACATCTTAGCTCTTTAACTCACTGTGGTGAGAATTTATCCAAATGAAAAAAAATTAATTAACTTTTATAAACGAACTTTGCTGAGTACGCAGATTTTCTGTAACGTAGACATTTCATTTATGTAGTTAATCTATTTTACATAATGGGGGAATTACGCAGGGGCAACAGTTAGGGGGTTGGTGGCGTCCTTGATGGCGCCAAAATCATCACGTATGACCGGAAGCTCGCGGACTGAATGTGGTTAAAAATAGCCAAAGAGTGCGCGGAGCCCTTATTTCCCAAGGTCACCTCACCCCGTTCCACAACATTGTTAAACATCACCACCTCGATTCCTCATTTGCAGCTTGATTTCTCATATGTGCAGTGATTTTGCCTAACTGTCTCTGAAATTTGGTATGTAGGTACTAAACCACGATATCTCCAGGCGTTTTTAATTTTTTTTAATTTTTGATTTTTAAGGGTAATTATCCCCCCAAAAAATGAGACGGCTCAAAAAATGTATTTCCATTCATATGCTGCTTATTACTTACCATAGTTTTTTTCACACCCATCTCTTATACGCAAACCTTTTGTGGGGTAATAGTAGTGGAGCTAGACATGTTTTTATCTGGCAAAAGAAGGCTTTAAGAATCTTGTTTGATATTCCTGTTAGAACTAGTAGTAAACCTTTTTTTATTAGTTATGAAATTATGACTCTGCCTTCCATATTCATTTTTCAAAATTTAATTTTTGTCAAGGAAAATATTAACAACTTTGTTACTCATGATTCAGTTCATAGTTACGATACTAGAGGATCTTGTGATTTAAATGCTCCAGCTGCTAGATTAAGTAAATTCATTAACAGCCACAAGTATTTACAGATTAAGTTTTTTAATAAAATTCCAGTAGATTACCGTAGCTTAGATTCCATTTTATTTAAAAAACGTTTATCAAGGTGGCTATTGAGCAAGGCGTTTTACTCAATTGACGAGTTTTTAAACTGTGATGATTTTGCTTGTTTTTAACTTATTATTATCACTTGGAATGTAATGTCTCTGTTAGAATTTTTTATTTTTACGTTGTTTGTTATTTTTATATATGTTAAATGCTTTCCCATACTGTGTCTATTTATTGATATTGTTTATAAGCTTGTCGAAAATCTACCTTATACTTGCAACTTGCCTGTCATATTGAAGTGAATAAATTGCTTGATTTGCATTATGCGTTAATTTGGAATATAGATATAGCATGAATAAATTTGGCTTGATCACAATTATAGATTTGCATAGTTAGTATGGCATGCTATATTTAGCTTGAATTCTGATATTGTAATATTGTATTTTGCATGTGATATTGTATGTTATTGAAGAATGGTATGTGCATGTCTCTTGTATTTCTTGTGACGTTGTCTATTTCAATTGATTAATGACAATAAAGCATTATTATTATTATTATTATTATTATTATTAAAACCACCAAAAAACATGAAAAATCCAAATTTCTCAAAAACAGATCTAACGATTTTGATTAAATTTTAGTCGTTTGTAGAACTTAAGTTTTCCAACAAAATGACACCACCCGCTTTCCTGTAAAAATTTGGGTTCAGAAATTACAGGACTTAAAACAACAAAAACTCAATTTTGGGTTTTTTCATAAAAATACATAAATATAAAAAAATATTACTATTCACCATTAAAAAGATCTCAAAAAACTAAATAATTTAGTATTTTGAATTACTATTCTACGATTGCTGGTTTCGGAGAAAATTGAAATTTTCATTTAGCGGTAAACGCAGTACGTTGCCCAATGTTATTCTTATGGGGAATACAAAAATTACTATTTCTCTCTTATTTACTGATCAATTTAATTCAAACTTAATATGCTTGTCAAGTTAGCATTGACCAACAGAGTTAATTCGAAATATGTTGCCCCTTAATAACCCTGGGGGGGAATAGGGGGCATTTCCCCTCTTAAAACCATGAGTGTAGCAATGGATTCTGTAGTGCCTCCAAAGCAGGGATTTGGGTGGATGTTTTTTAAAACAACTTGTTTACAAGATTTTCTGTACATTCGACCGTGCTTTGTATTCTATATTTAGTAAATAAAAGTAATTTATTCATTTAAGTTGGGCTAAAAGGGAGAAAGTATGTGTCAGTTTCCTGATACCGTTTATTTACTCAAGTTATCGCATTTACGGACCAATATATAGATATATATATATAATTGTAATGAACATGTTAAAACAGCAAACCATGACTCAATTAACAATATATACAACCTAGTATTGGTGGCCACTATCGCGACCCCAGGAAATAATCGGCTGTTTCAGGAATACTGTTTCCACAGCTGAATACTGCCGGCTCCCCTAATATATGCTAAAATGGCCTAAAACAGCTTGAAGCTACAGTAAATCAAATAAGAATGCTTTTCAAGAAAAACAAACGACACGTGCATCGTCCCCGGCCTCGTTTACCCCTAAAAATATATTTTCGTAGCTTGGGAGCCATTACATCTCGAGAAACAAACGCGGACGGACGAACGCACGGAGCCACAGACAAATAAATATGCGAATTATAGTATTATATAAAAGTACCCCCATCACAGAAAACCTGTGTACTCAGCGAATTTCCAATTCATGCATATTTTTCTTACTACCATATCTATTAGTAGCCCTATACATAAATAATTTTAATTATAGATATATCCTACTAATATTGAAAGTTTGGATGTATGTATGGATATTTGGAGTTCCATCACGCAAAAACTAATGAACCTATTAAGCTAGAATTTTGCAGGAACATAGCTTACATGTCACATTAACAAATAGATCTGATAATGTCTACATCCAACATTAGGGCTCCACCCCACTGGCTCTGTAAGATCCAATGCAAATATTTTGGGAGGATATAATTTATAATGTTACCAGCTGTATGTTAAAATGTTTGTCAGTTACTGCAAAGGAAGTCATATGGTAAAACATAAATAAAGATTTGATAGTGCTGGTCTGCTGATCAGGTTAATATTTCAAATAATATGTTCGAATTTTTCGCGAGCGAAGCCGCGGGAAACAGCTAGTATATATATTACAATTTGTACGAATGGCATCTGGGGACCTCAAAACAAAAAGTTATCATGGTCTCGGGCTTAAGTCTTACCATGAGACCTACGGTAATAGCTTCTTCCCGATAGGAAAAATTCGCTAAAAGAAAAAAATAATATAAATTGGGAAAAAGTATGAATTATAATTTCAATAAGGAAATATTGTTTGTTATTAACTGATTCGTTGGTAATGAATTATCGAATATAAGTACCATCCTTTTAACTACTCTGAATGCGCGCTTCTTTGGTAATTTGTATATAACAGTAAGACAATTTTCGTGGAAAACGTAACAAGGGAGAAGCCGCTTTGATTTGACGATGACGATGGGAAGGCAAGGCTGGGCTGGCAGACGCGCTGCGAGCAACGACGCCGGCGGTGTTGGCAGTACCTTTGCGGGGCCTATGTTGGCCCCGGCTGTTCTCTCTCCGCCCTCTCTTTCCCCACAATTACTCCCGCTCTCTCTCGCACACGAATGCTGTCTCCCCCTTTCCACCGCTTAACGTTGGTTCCTCACGTGGCCACGAGGTAGCGCCACTGCACTGATGCCGCCGGAGCCGCTAGTACTAGAAAACCCCGATAGAGCGCACCACCGTTCACCCGTTTTGGCCGTCTTCACCTGTTAGCTTGCCAGTGAATAATCTAGGAGTATGTTTAATCCATGCTATTATGTTGACCCTTCAAGGTTTGACAATCATCCATTTTCGTCCGCTTTTGTAAGTTATTGTAAAGTAAAACTTCTTAGATTGTTTTTCAAAAGTTTAAATACATTTCCCATTCCTTCCAGTCGCATTAGCCAGACGCGTACATACACCCGCAACGTGGGTGTCAACATGTATACCAACATCAAGAACCTGACTTGGGATCCAGACGGACAGTTGGCAGCAGTGGAAGCACAGGAGCCGTGGGGATTCAAGTATGACAACAACGGCAACATGCTGCACCTAACCTACAGGTAGGCTTCCACACTTGTTAACACTTAGTCTAATAATTCGCTATTAGAATGATACATTTTGAGTGATCTTTTTTTGAGAAATATTTATAAATAATTCTGTAAGGGAAATTTTTAAGTCAAAATTGTGGGAGTTTGGTGAATTGCAGGATGATGGGATGGAACTCAAATTGAAAGTCTTGATCCCAGGGACTCGGGAAAAATAGCAGGATTTCTAAAATTGTACCAGCAAACGAGAAATAACGTAAAACATCCCCCATAAGAAAAGCATGTGGATTTAAAAAGTCTGCTTTGTTTACATTAAAACATGAGATTAAGTGTCTACTTTGATTACGAACTGACATGTATTCCTACTTATATTGTTTTATGTTCCTCAGAAAGTAAAGAGTAAACAAATCAGATAAGGCAGAGTATTGGAGCAAGGTTAGGGGCTATAGCCCCTTCAAGCCACTAGTAAATAAGTAAATTTGGAAATAAATAATACTATTGTATTGTAATTAGTAATACCATTGTCTAGACATGATATCATCGCAACTGAGAGGGAAGTTACCTCCTCCACTATACATGGCAAACTATGAAATTATAAAAATTAACGTAATCATGTGATGAAAAATATCTTGTACTCAAGAAACACTTTATCTAATGGCAGAAGTAAACAAGGGTTGTGGAAGAGTTAACTTTTTCTCAGTTCCTTTGTCCTTATTTTACAGACATTGAAAATATTTTTACAGTTTTGAAGAGTAGTTATAAAAATAGGCAATTAATACATTTAAACAATTTCATTTTTATCAAACTTAAATGAAAACTGTATGAACATTTGATCAAGCATATCAACAACATTTTAATCTTTGCAATATTTTGGGAAATGAAGAAATCTCGGTTGGTCAAGGGTTCTTGGGAAAGGAAACATTTACGCTATAGAAAGGTAAAATACCCCCGTCGCAGCAAACCTGCGTACTCAGCGAATTTCCAATGCATGCATATGTTTCTTATCACATAAGGCCACCAAGTTTCATAAAAATACATAAATAAATAAGTGATCTATAGCATTTTATTTTTTTAGGGCTGAGTACGCAGGTTTGCTGCAACGAGGAAGATAAAATTTTTTTTTCTAAATTATCAATATAAATCAACTAGGTGAAGCTACATACTAAGTTTTATTAATTTATGTTCATAATTAAGGGAGATATAAAACTTTACTTATTCTCCATAAGAATAACATTAGGGCTGAGTATGCAGGTTTGCTGGTACAGGGATAATCAACAAAAAATCAATTTGCTGTGCAAATATCAATATACCAATACTACATGAAGCCACATACCAAGTTACATCAATGTACATTCATAAATAATGCAGATATCAAATTTTATTTATTCTCCATAAGGATAACATTGGACAACGTACTGTGTTTAGCACTTTGAATATGTCTGCAACGGTTGGACGTAGAATCACAATTTAAACACCAAAATGATTTTTTTGTGGAGCTAAACTGATTGGTAAAAGCAGATGTGAAGTTTGCATTAAAATGAACTGAGGAAAAGCAAAAAACCTTTTTCCTATAAGATTAACATGGGAGATTTTATGAGCAGGTTTTTTTGGATTTTCTCCGCTACCACTTAACCCAGGTTAATAATTTAAGAT
This sequence comes from Allygus modestus, assembly GCA_963675035.1. Taxonomy (NCBI): domain Eukaryota; kingdom Metazoa; phylum Arthropoda; class Insecta; order Hemiptera; family Cicadellidae; genus Allygus; species Allygus modestus. Next base: position 183,591,922 of record OY776112.1, on the reverse strand, counting down.
ACCAAATTGTTTGTTTTTTTTAAGCTCTATAACATGGTTCAAATCAAAATTAAGTGTTTCAAAAATGTTAGGGTGAAAAATGCAAAAAACTGATTTTTGAAAATTTAAAACCTCCATAAACCCCCCTTCCCATTGACCGATTTTTTTGGTTTTTGAACTTAAAGTCATAAATGTCACTTTACACATTTCAGCCAAATTTCATCGAAATCGAACGTTTTTTACTCAAGTTATCGCATTCACGGACACATATATATATATATATATATATATATATATATATATACATATATATATAAATTTTAACCAATAGTGTTTTTGTCATCTGGGGACCTTAAAACAAAAATTTAACATGGTTTTGGGCTTAAGTCTTACCATGAGACCTACAGTAATAGCTTCTTCCCTCTAGGGGAAATTCGCTAAAAATGACTTCTCTGTTCAATAATAACCAAACATTGTTTTCTAAACTGAATTTGGAGTTTGAAATTGCAAAATTGCCTTTACTTTTCAACATTAATGCACACCTAAATTCCTTGGTGTGTACACGATCATTATTATTCTGATCAGCAGTAGATTCCATACAGGTTTTCCAATTAAGAAATTAACGTTTTCACACCTATTGCAACTGATGTGCTGTATACATCGTGTGATTGTAACAAACTGGACCTTGTGTTACTCAGGGCAAACACGATTCCAATGGAGTACAACGTGATGGACCGCATCGTCAAGCTGGGGGACGGAATGTACCGGTACGACAACCGAGGTCTGGTGGTGCAGAACGCAAGGGAGGAGAAGTTCCACTACAACGCCAAAGGGCTACTGGTAACTGATTGCCGAATATGTTTGATGGATTACATTCCATCAAAGATAGATTACATTCCTACTCTGAATAGTTGTCTGTCTGTAGTTATGAATATTTGCACATCGTAGTTTCATTAAAAATACGTAAACAAGGGTTGTGGAAGAGTTAACATTTTCTCAGTTCCTTTTTCCTTTATTTTACCTTTATTGGCACCTTAGTAGTGCAAAGACTTAAAGGAATTTCATGAGTCTTTTTTAGAGAATATATTATCTTGTCAGCATCTCTGTGCCATAGTTCAGTTTAAGTAGGTGCATGCAGAAAAGGATATCAGTATAAATTTATCCATGTGGAAAATATATATTGAAGCAAATTTTCATATTTTCAAGTTTTTTGCAACAGTTAGTACCTCTAAATACTTCAGGGGTATAATTTTGGCCTTACCAATAACAAAAAGACATTAATTTGTATTAACTAAAAACTTGTAAACTAACAAATATGACCCAAGGTTCGTGCATCACTACAAGTATTTAAGTACATATTTTTAAATCTAATCCTACAGAAACACTATTTTTATCCAGAATAATTTTAGCATTTGTAAATATGTGGATAGAGAGTTCCATTGTAATTTAGCAAACAGATATATTTTGAGATTGATTTTTTAGGATGGAAATTTGTTTTCAATGAACAGATAATTTGTCTTGAAACTGGCATTATTTTTTTTTGTATTTAAGTTACAACAGAATTATAGCAATCACCAAAGTCTTAAATAAACTGGAGAACTTATCTAATACATTTAAAAATTATGATTTAATCAATAAAACTGTTTGTAGTTTAGATAATTAAAGGATATGTTGCCAAGATATTTTTAATCATTTTCAGATAAGAGCTACCAAGCGAGGAAGGTTTGATGTTAGGTATTACTATGACCATTTGGACAGACTCGCCACAAGGAAAGACAACTATGGAAATGTAACGCAATTCTTCTACACCAATCATCAGAGGCCGAATGAGGTAAATACAATCATAAATGTATAAAATCATGCAAAATTTTGCGTTATGTATTTTAATAATCACTCATTACTAAAGTAGGACAAAACAGTAGAAGCTTAGATGTTAATAAAAGACAGTGTCATCATGAAAAACAGGTGCTTTATACTTGTTATAAATTAATGTTTGCCATATATATATGATATGTGTCTTGACCTTGAAGCTTATTTTGAGTTTATTTCTGTAGTCCATACAACAGGGCTGTATTTAGGACCTCTGGGTCCCCGGGCGTATAGGAAAATGTGGCCCCCCTACGAGTAAATACAAGCATGTATGTTGGTATATGTACATAAGAAAGTTATAAAAACAAACAAAAATAGCATTTATGGAAGAAATATGTTTGAAACATATACATGTAATGAATTCGATACACATTGATTAGGAACTCTTTGAAAGTTTTTTATCAAAATTCTGCTAGATTAAATAGTATTTCATGTAGTATATACAGTAAAAACTCCTTCTTTCTGCATTTATTGGCTGACAAATCATGTTCAAAATCAAGGAAACGTAGAGTATAATTTTCATACTCAGGATGCTAAAGCTTTTAATCACTAGTTAAATGCTAATTCAATGGTAACTTTTTATAAGTTTAAACTTTAACAAATCTTCTTTTGCGGATGCATTTGTTATTATCACACAGAAAAATGTTCTTAAAGAGAATTAAAATATTGGAAATGTAGTAAAAAGTCAGTTATATTGTAGACGTTTGTACATTATTTTCATGTTATGTTTACGTAATGATGACCAATGAAATTTCATCTTCATCATTCGCTCTCGTCTCTTCCTACATTATTTTAAACTGGGTGTGGGGGCTAATCGGAGAATTCAGTGTTGGCAACACCAATGATAAACACACATCCCGTAACCCTCACCGAGACTGGGGCAGTGTTGATCATATTGAGTATAAATTGATTCTAAAACAAACATCTTTACCTTCAAACTATTATAAAATCCAGAAATATGATATGAATGAACAAAATAACAAATAAGAGACTACAAGCTATCAAGTACGGCAAAGCATGGCAGGTATTATATGCTGTATGGTGTTAGGGGACAGGCTCAAAAATGATTGCTCAAGAACAAGATCATCTATTGCAAATATACGATATCTACAACTTATACTCAGCAAAATGAGGTGTTCTACATTACCGTCAGTAGTTGCATTTCAAATCTTACCTGGCCTTTTCCTGTTACTGGATTAGGGCAAATTTATCAAATCCACACTCAGTTTATTCAAAATAATAAAGAAAAGGGGATGACTTTGGATTTAAGACTTAGTTTGAACGTACACCCTTTACAACTTAAAATTATTTGTATTATTGTCACTTAAGAAATAATCAACTTTTTCAGAAAACAAAATTAAAACACTGCCTCGCGAGATCCCCCTTAGTGGCCCGTAGGGTTTTACTTTCGGGAATTCCATGTAAATAAACCATTTTTGAATTGCTTATGTTGGTTGGGTGTACTCAACAAGTGAGCTGAAGCAAAGTTAGTTAACAAGATTATTACCTTATTACATTTAACATTCACTGCCAAAATTAAGGCCTTGGGTTCCCCTAGGTGCTAAAAGGATTTTTTGTAAAGTCACTTTTCCTTTGAGTGTATTAGAGCAAAATTGGGTCCTTATTGCTTAGAAAAAAAATTTGTAATTCTCAGTTAGCATAATTTTGGTTTGCAACAGGTGCAAGATGCGTATTGCGGGAATGTAGCACACTTTCTAATTTTGGCATTATTGCCAATAAAAGTTTTAACATTTTTTCATTAAAGAGTGTAATTCTATCGATGAAAAATATACGTAAAACAAAAGTGATATTGGCTTATTTATAACCCTTTCTACCTCCCTTGGGGAACTCAAAATGCGACTGAATACGTACTGAAGACTAACCTCAGTCCTGTATAATTTAAGTGCTCCTCAAATAGTGCAAGCAGTATTAGGTCCTTTCATTGAAAGCTGTTAGCTCACTGATAAAATAAAAATCAGGCGGATCTATTCCGGGCCAGCATTAGGTGCGCTTCTAGAGCTCGGTATCATTCAGCCCTGGCTCATGACCCGCAGCGAATGTGTTAAAGAAATTGCTTTACTTGTTAGTGAATTTCCTTTGGAAAAGTTAGGCTATTAGAATTACCCGCAAGTTGAAACTTAGCCTGGAACTACCATGGAAGTTCATAACGTGACCTCCTAAACACATTTTGGGGGGTCGCTAAGAATAATACATTTATCTGTGTGTGTTTTTTCATACTCTAACAGTAACATTTTTTATCCGATTTACTTCAAATTTGGTGGAGACGTTCCTTTTTATTTGGTGGAGACGTTAGGCAAATTTGTTGGCAAAAACGATCAGAAAACTCTAACCCTTTTTTGGATTTTAATTTTTCAAATTTTGAGTTTTTAGGCCAAAAAAGGGGAAAAAAGCCCCGTATTTAAAATAATTGCATGTAAAAAGATTTAAAATAATGAGACAAAACTTTTAAGCCCTCTCACATCATTTTTGCATAAATATTTACCAAGTTATTAAAGAAAATGTATATTGACTAAACACAGTATGTCGTCTTATAGGAATTTTATATTAGAAAAGCCTGTTATTCAAATGTTGGTGTCGCTTCATCATCCCCAGTATCCCCATGCCCACTTTTAACCTAACTTCTCCTAACCTTATAATGCGAAACATTGTTTTCCCAGGATTTAAGGTAAATACTCGTAGAACCAGGAGCATCAGAACAGCAAAAAAACTTATGTTTTCAGATTTCCATAAAAATTGTAATAAGTGTATGATTTATCACAAATTGGTTTTTTGAAGTTTTTATGTGGAAATTCACTCCCCTCACGTCAGCATGCTGCGTGCGAACTCGTTTTAAAATTTACAACACATTTTTGTTGAACTTTCCACACAATTTTGCTTCACATTGCAGGTATCTCAAATCTACAGTCCCCGCGACGGGAAGCTGATGAGCCTGGTGTATGATGACCGGGGCCACCTCATCTTTGCCCAGGTCTACCGCCACAAGTACTACATCGCCACGGACCAGTGTGGCACGCCAGTCATGGTGTTCAACCAGTACGGTGAAGGTATTCGCGAGATCATGCGATCCCCGTACGGCCACATAGTGTACGACTCCAACCCGTACCTCTACCTCCCCGTGGATTTCTGCGGAGGTCTTCTGGATCAGGTAATTGTGATAATCTACAAATAATTAATTAATTTGTTTATTTATTCATTTTTTAAATATAAATTGAACACAGCTACAATTTTAAGCTACAAAAGCAAAACATGGCTTGTCTCATATATGATTGAAACACCAAACTACAGGTCCTTCGTGAGTTATTATCTATTTATTTCCAAATAAGGTTTTTCATAATTTATATTTTTTTATGAATAGCTACTTTCAAAATTGTGCCAGCAAGTCCCTCCTCCACGATTTTGTGTTGAAATTAAAGATATTCATTTGACAATCTAAATTAGATAGGATTTTAAAGGAATATCCCTTGAAATAAAGAAAGTGTGCTATTAATGTTCCATTCTTCTTTAAAACAAAAACATTAGTAACACATTGTGGTCTAAAATGCCCTCAAAATTACATTTCGTTTAGCAAGAAAATGACTTTGATATAAATTTTCAATGCTCCTAAAAAACAGTTGTTTTTAACACTTTTGAGTATCTTTTCACACATTAAAATTGTACTACATGTTTAACAAGTAGGTAACTATCATAATATGGTCATTACACTTTTTCACTACCGAATTGAATAAAGTTGTTCTCCAATATGTGATAGAGCACAATTCAAAGTTAAATGAAAAGTTGTTCTGCATGAATTTGATTTAACTCTCCTTTCATTTATTTGTTATGGTAAAGTGTGCTGAATTGAAATGTATTTAAATATCTGAATAACTATTCAGATATTTTATTACATCACTTTGTCTTTAAATTTCAGTACCACTTTACTTTTTATGATAAAACAATTGTGAATATATGTTTCATTTCTAAATAAAACTATGAAACAATATTTGCTTGTGCTTGTCTCATCTGAAAATCACTAAAGAATTACGTAACGTTCTGTGTTTACTTTGTATTCTGTATATTTAAACAGGTATATCAGCTAGTTGTTCTTAAAAATCAAAAATTATTTTATTTAATTTCCCATCCGATCAGTGGTACAATATATCGTTCCTCAGCACTTTAGGGATGCAAGTTTATTTTTCTCATTAGTCAAAATCAAAACTAAATATTTCTTTATTCCTAAAATTGTACATGGTACATAGAACAGAGTCATTTATAGGATTTAATGTACATGCAACCAATGTTCATACACCAGATTATTCTTGGTCAAAACGTGCCTCCAGACAAACCTAGCACTTTGGAGTTGAAATGTTTAGCACTGATAAAGTAATGAATTAGGAGAGAAAACTCAATGATAATTTTACTTTTTTGAATGTGCATTTATATTTTTGCGCTTTTGGGTGTATTTCTACATCAGAAGTTTTATTTTTATTTTTTTGCTAAAGAATCTATCCAATACCATCAACCCCTTTTTCATAAAATTAAATCCAAATAACTGTAACTCTTCCCCTTACTTTCATCATCAGATCATCAGCTTAGACAACACGACTGACTGTTTCAGGTTACCTCCCTCGTTCACATGTCCGGAGGGAAAGTTTATGACCCTCTTATCGGCCAGTGGATGTCCCCGATGTGGGACGATGTGCTCAACAGGGTGACCAACCCGCGACTGCTACACCTCTACCGCTTCAACGGCAATGACCCCATCAATGTCGGCCAGGCTCAGAGACATCTTGCTGGTGAGACTTGAGTCCTGTTTTATGGTTTTTAGTTATATTAAAAGTATTTTGTATCAGGCATATAAGATATATAGGAGTGTGTAGAAGTTTTGTATCAGCATTTTGTATCGGCGCTTTTAATTAGTGAAGTTAAAGCATTTAGCCGCTGTGACTCTTTCACGTATTCATTTCATTTTTCCTTAGCAAGTATTCTTTTGAGCCAGGAAAGAGAATAAATGATGAAACACAATAAGACCTAATGAGGAGCCACTTTTAAAATTATTCCTGCTGAAAATTGTGAAGTGTCTTCTTCCCACCTTTAATATATTACGAACAATTACATACTGCTTGGGAAGCACAGTGGTCATAGCACTTAATTCAGAGACTGAGGTTTCCCAGTTCAATCCTGAATAAAAATCAAACAAAATTGTTGGCAATTTTTAACGGTTTGCAGCAGTGAATGTAGGTTGGAAAATTTAATATAGCAGCTTAATAACATTTGTTTGATATAGTTTATCTGATTTAACTGGACAGTTAAATAATGTTTTTCAAACAAGATCAAACTTTCAAGAAAAAAAACTAATACCAGGCCAGGTTGTATTGTTAACAAAGCACTTCCTAAGTTTCAGACCATTCTCTGCCAACACTTGCTACTGGCACTGTAACACACAGAATGGGGTTTTCCAGGGATTCTTCTAGGAGTTTAAAATAAACTACTCACATCATTACTACAACCTCAACCTTATTTTTTCAGATGAGGAAAGCTGGTTGTCGCGGTTGGGCTATGATCTGTCCAGTCTGGCGCCACAGCTGTCCAAGAAGCAAGGCGCCCCACAGTCTGACAAGTTCAGGGTGGCGTCGGGCTTCTACTCCCAGCTGAGCCAGAAGATGATGACGGGAGGGCTGAGCTCCCTGAGCCACCCGGAGGCCAAGATGAGGCTGGATCCCCTCAGCTCCATGCTGGCAGCCAGTAGGGCTCAGCAGACCAGGAGTGTCTAGTGAGTACATTTGTTTGAGGGTTTCAAATATAATTTACTAAGTGGAAATTGAATTTAATTGTTAGTTAATCAGGCAATGAACTAAAAGAAGGTTTGATATTCGGACCTGTCTGAAAAAAGTGTAATTTTTCATCACTGTGTTTTAGTGGGAGAACTAGTATATGGCATAAAACATAATGCATGTGGTTACAGTGTTAAACTCATCATATGAGGTTTACCATGTTTCTTAGCAAAGTCCTGACATTTTGTGGAGGTTTGACATATATAGTGATGTTTTCTGAAAAAAAGTCAGCCAATTAAAAAATTGGTGATGTTTTCCAACATCAATGTAGTCAATTTAAAAAAAAAAAAAAAAAAAAAAAATGATATTAATAAATGCCATACACAAATAGCTTGTATTTAGACTTTGAGTTCTAGTGAGTGTGTTAGTGACCCAAAGGATAGAATATAACTTATAGAGGGACAACGACACGCTCAAAGACACGTCTTATTGGATCCAAATTTAATAAATAAAATAAATAATAGTATGTAGTATGTAGTATGTTCTCATGATTCTGTAGTTTTATCTTCCCTCCATGTATGTGCAGTGGCATGACGTCCCAGCACCTCCAGAACTGGATGCTGCAACCCGGCTCGTCCTCTGAGCCTCCCTTCGGCCGGGGGATCCTCGTCTCGCGTCAGGTCAGCAGCCGCGCCGTCGTCCACAGCGTTCCCACCGCCAACGCCATCTACCGAGACGTCATCACGTCTGTGTTCAACAACACGTTCCTGTTGCCGTTCACGCTCGTGGCGCACGGCGCACTGCAAGACGCGTTCCACTTTGTGAAGGAGGACGCTTGGCGCGCGTCGGAAGACAGGGCGCAGCTCAAACGCTTTGGCTCCCAGTTCAACACGACTTTCCACGAGAAAGACGGAGAGGCTGGGTCTGGAAAGGTAGACTCTTTGTACTTATAAGTGTATATTAACCATCGATGGTGTTGTGAAGCCATTTGTTTCAATAAAGAATAATTCTGTTTCAGAACTTGGTTTCGTTCTGGGAAGCTTAGAGTACACAGGAATATTAACAGGAATACTTAATGAAATGCTCAAACAACTTACTCTGAAAAATATATAAATGAGTAAACAGAAGTTAATTAAGAGTACACAGATATTTGTTTCGTAGCATTTAGAAAATAATTGACAGCTCTAGTTTTACGATCAATTTACTACTATTATATAAATTATTATCAAGTAATTTGTTTTCTGACATAGAAGTTTATACTTATTTTGATGGATTATACTTTATAGTAATTTAGTGTATATTTGTAACTAAGCATAAAGTTTGCAGCCTCCAATGTTTAGTAGTATAACAGTCCTAAACAAAAAAATAAAAGTCTTCCAATTTATCATAGTATTCCTAAGTCTTTACGATGAAAGTTACACTAAATAAACAGATTCCACTTACAGTGAATATAAAGTTATACATTTAAATCCCTTGATTTTGTCTGGACTCGGTAACACAGCAGTTCATATAATACTATAATGTCCTCAAAACTAAACTTCCTATAAACCACCTCACAATCATTCCATACTCAACAGGTTCTCGACGTTAGAATACATCGTCCGAACGCAGTGATCAACCTGCGCTACGGAACTACGCTGACGCGCGAACGCCAGAGGCTGTTGCACCATTGCAAGACTGCGGCGTTGCGCAAGGCGTGGCACCGAGAGCGCGACGCGCTACGCAACAACGTCCCAGCCGCATGGGACTGGACGCAGCAGGAGGCTGACGAGATACTCAAGCTCGGCGCGGCCAGTGGGTATGACGGGGAGTATGTCCGAGACGTGGACCGCTACCCAGAGCTGGCTGAGGACCCGTACAACATCAGGTTCGTCAAGAAGGCTCAGAGTCGGCGATAGTACACAGGGTAGAGGCCAACACGGCGCTAGACAATAGTGGAAGCAAAATATAATTTTAAGGTGCTAATAATTGTCACAAAAATACAATTGGTTAAGATGAATTTTTTGTGAAGATCGTACCAAAGTTCTATTTTGATTTTTAACACTTGAACTTTTCGCTTCCACTTTTGAACTTCGTGAAGAATGAGCCGTGATTTTTCAAAGATAAATGTATTTACTGAGTTTAAAACCCGATCATAAAGCATTAAGTCGGAATCGAGTCGACATTACATTCCCGAGAACATTTGAGATTTTCTCGAGTTTTTACAGAATATTTGTAAATAGCGATTATTTTATAATATGAGTGCTTGTCCAATCCACACCATAATGTTGTTCTTTGTTACCTTTGTGTAAATAAAAGATATCTTTTAATCGTCTAGCCTTATCTATATCTAGAGATACGAATGGTACTTATCGGTCAAAGTATTTTTCTGAAACAGAATAATTTTGTAAGAGTTGTTTCAGCTTGGGGTCCCTTTGAATGGTGCTGAAGTGTTTTGATTTCACTGTTGTCTAAAGCCTGTTTAGCGGTAAGCTAGATGTATAAGTCTGTATATTGATAACTACGTTAGAACTTTGTATCAGCCTTTCGTACTTTCATTACGGTATATGACGCAACAACTGGAATCGATTTAAATTACAAAATCGATTGTAAAGAAAAGCATTTGTGAGAGCGGTTCGAACCGCATTTAGGGAAAACAGTTTGAAGCTTTTTAATTCCGATCACATTGTTCATAGAGAGCATCTAGTTGACTGTAAATATACCGAAATGTGCGCTACTTTGAATCCTAAAGTCGTTCTTAAAATCAAAGTATATTTTTATGATCATTATTGCCTATTTAAAATAAGCGTTTTAAGAGTTTCGACTTACTAGTGATAAAACGCCTTTCCCGGCGAGTACGTGTTAAATATGCATGATATGTTTTATGTCACGGTTTCATATTACGCTTAACCAATATTTCTATCAGTTGTCGGTGTCCGTAGAGCATGTACAATCCGTCTTCGTTGAAACCTATATTCCAGTTGTTGCACAATATATGTTTTCTACTAAAATTTACTCGATTCACGATATAAGGAATATACTCAAATGACTTTGTGAATGAGTGGGTGTGAGGAAAATTTAACGTTTTATACAGAGTGATGATTTTTTAGAGCTTATGTAAATAAAAGTATTAATATTGACAGAGAATTATGTAAAAATAGAATATTTTGTCAGGCCTATGTCGAATGCGTGAGTGAATCTTCGAGTGTGAATGTCAGAAACTGGATTATTTAAGTAATGTTTCTATTTACATGTAACGAGACTTAGGATATATAAATATATACATGTTATATGTTTACCTTGTTCCCAAAATCATTTAGACTATTACGAAGGCTTAGTTTTGGTAGCCATTTTAAATTCACACTGATGTTTGATACTTATAACTATTTTTGTCAATGTAAATTTTTTTGTTAATATGTGATCTCAAAATTAAATGTTAAATTTACTTTAAACACATTGCATAGATGTGTCTCTCTTACAGACATTGCATAAAATTGCCCATATAAATATTTATTAAAGTTATTTTATTTTATATGAATTTTGTACAAGTGTAATTTGGTATCTGACTATTGTTATTGTATTATATTATATTTATATATGTATTTTATTGTAAATGTTTTAGGCTATCGATTATCTTTATTCCGTTGTACCTACCTCTCTTTTAGTTTCATACAATTTAAACTATCTTTCTGTTAAAATTTAACTCTAGTTTCCTTAATCGAGCTCTAGTTTAATAATATTATTTATTTACTTATCTTAAAAATTACAGTCCCTTGCCACAACAGTGAGCTAAATATTTTCTTCTTAGTGAGAATAAAACTTAATAATGTGAGATGCAACAGTGAATACAGAAACTCAGAATATTACAAGATTTTTTTAATAAAATCAATTACATGGGTGTAATTCGGGGGTGGCAAGGGGGTGCAGTTGCCCCCCGATAACTTGGAGAGAACTTATTGTAATACTCAAAAAGGCACGATTGTTACAATCTCGATCATTTCGCCCCCAATCAAGATATGCTAATGATTGGTTATTATATGAATGAATACATTTTATTAAAGATAAAAGCATCACTCATCTGCTAATATCACAAACAGTGAACTAATTAAGTACATTGCAGTTTTGAATTATTTTGTTTAACGTTGAAGGGTTTTGTTCTACTTCTTTCATTGAAAGACGCTATTTGTCACCTTGTTTTTTGTCAGTGTGAAATGCACTTAAAATCCCTCAATAGATGTCAGATGTTTCCTTGATTGGTGTTCATCTTCGGACTTGAAAATCATTTGTGTTTCATATAAATGTTTATTCATATTTTATTCAGTACTCATTTCCTCTTTGTATATTCAGGTGAATAGTATATAATTTGTTTAGCGATAACAAGGGCATGCAATAATATTAGCTTACAAAAATGTTTTACCTTACAACACTCATAAATTACAAATTTGAGGAATCCTGACTTTTAATTGCTTTACACACAGTATATCATGGTTTCTAGAATTTTATTCTAGAACCTCCAAAATTACCTTGAAAATGTTTGTTACTAGATTTCAGTGTCACATAACTTAATTTCAAAACAATTTGGTAAAGGTTTTAAACTTGTTTTTATTTGTTACAGTTATTTAGTTACAATGATATTTGCCATGGATATACTCAGAGAGAATGAGTGTAAATGTGTGTTCTCGCCGTGTGAACGAAAGAGTGGTTGTACTCAGATAGCTCCCTCAGTCAGGTCCTAGGTTACATACTGACTGATCGACTTTTATATTATATGTTGACTAAAAGTGTACATTCGATATTCATTGACAAGCTTAACAGAGAGTAGCCTTATTTAACTATAATTTTGTACTAGTCGCCTTTCCCGCGAGATGAGTTAGGTGCTTGTAGTTCCCATCGCATCTTTCAAAAGAGAATTTCAGTTTATACTTAAAAATCGTTTGTTTTCATAACATTTTTCTCTATTTGAGAGTCCGGTTTTAGTTCATTTATTTACTCGTTGGGTGTTTCTTTTCAAAGATACCAATCAAAATGATTTTGGGTTGAAACACGTCACAAACAATCAAAATATCCGTCCAAAATAACCAAAAAAATTAAATCTAAAAGATTAAGGTATTTTAAACTAAAATTTGTCACTTAATACTTGATGTAAAATAGCATCAGAATTTTGTGTTGCATGTAGTATTCTTTATTTTATATCTATTGTGATTAAATTAATATAAAAAGTTACTGTGCGTGGTTTGTCTGGGATTGGTCTCTTTTTAGTTATGACCTCTCTGCCATAGCAAATAATATTTGTTATAATAAACTTTCATTTACAGCTAAGAAACTAATATTTTCAGTTATTTTCTAACGTAATGTACTGGAACACCCAATGAGTAGGTTATATCATCAAGTGATGATCTACATTTACATTTTGACTTATTTCCCCAAATTTTGTTTCACATGAATCCTATAGGGACAACATTTTATACCGTAAACACTCCTTGTCGATAACAGTGGCAGATTAGTGTGTGTAATCGACTACTACACAGTATTGTCAATTGTTATACAGGCGTTCACTGCACACCTGGTCTTGTCATGACGCTAGTGTATCTGTGCCCCACACGCAGTGTATCTTACGTTTTACTGGTATATTTTACGACAGCAGGAGTTACCCACCCGCAGCTTCTTATATCATGTTACCGTATGAAAAGCCCTTAAATATTGTTTTGTATTTGTGGAATATGGACTGTAACTTTATGTTAATCGATATTTCTGATGTCAGTGTTATTTTGATATTACATGTTACCTATGTATAGCATATTCGGTATAAGTGGATTTAGTTTCGTCGTACGATTGTAATTATTTATTTATTGTAAAGTTTTTAATAATTTCTGAACTGCCAAATCAATTTTATGTAGAAATAGATTTTAACAAATTTACCATGTTTTATTATTTTATACCCTTGATCTCTCATTGTTATCTAATCTACTAAACGTACTCCTCGTCATATTCTTAATATTAATTCAGTTAAGGGTTTTTTAACAATAGATGCCAGTTAACATTAAAATTGTATATATCAGAAATCATAAATTCTTTACCATAATTTCTTAGAGAAATGTACAGCGTCACTTTACAATACCAATGAGTTGGCCAGAAGAGAAACCAAAATGTCTGGAAAGGGAGGATTCATTCTAAGTGACTTGCATATGAATGGAGATGTCAAAAGGAGTTCTGGAAGAAACCTGAACATATAAAATAATTGCATACAAAAAATGAGTCTAAAAACCAAGCATAGCTGAGGTCAATAATAAAATCTTTTACTTTTTGAAACTGCTATAGGACGTCGGCAAGTTTCAACTGAGCCCTGAGTTGAGTGAGAGGAGAAGTAGGGGCCAGACAGAGGGGGAGAGGGCAGCACGGTACACACTGAGGCAGCCGCTTCCCCACTACTCTACTGCCGCTGTAGACCACTGCGTAGTCTAGACTTGCAGCTCGGATGAAAACTGACACACCGTAGTTGTAAAAATACTTAATACAATACTTTTGGTGTTTCTACCTGCTTCTCCCATAAGGCCAATGTTAACTTTCAAGTTCCATCCAGTCGTTATTTGTGAATATATAGTTTTCAAATTTGGTGGGAATGTTGTACTGGTAATTATCTATCGATTTCAGTGAATACATTTTAGCGAATTTCCCCTATAGGGAAGAAGCTATTACCGTAGGTGGCATGGTAAGACTTAAGCCCGAGACCATGACAACTTTTTGTTTTGAGGTTCTCAGATACCAAAAACATTATTCGTTCAAATTTATATATATGTATATATACATATATCTATATATATATATGTGTGTGTGTGTGTGTGTGTGTGTGTCCGTTACGGCGATAACTTTTGAAAGAAGCGCCCGATTTTTATGAAATTTGGCACAAATGTAGAGAGTAACATTTATGACTTAAGTTCGAAAACCAGATCGATCGGTCTATGGGAAGGGGGTTTTATGGGGGTTTCAAATTTTCCAAAAATCAGTTTTTTGAACTTTTAACCATAAAATTTTAAAAACACTAGATTTTGGTCATAGCCATTTTATAGAGCTTCAAAAAACAAACAATATAGTATTTTGAATCATTAAGCTAGGTTTAGTGGTTGTGGAGAAAAGTCAAAAAATGTGTCCATGAAATTTCCCATGTTAATCTAATGGGAATACGGTTTTTAGATTTCCCTCAGATAATTTCACTAAAAACTCCATATTTCTTTCTAACAATCAGTTTAGCTCTACAAAACAATCATTTTGGCGTTTTAATTGTTGTTTTACGTCCAACCGTTGCAGTGATATTCAAAGTGCTAAACACAGTACGTTGTCCAATGTTATCCTTATGGAGAATAAATAAAATGTTATATTTTGATTATTTATGTATGCATATTGATGAAACTTGGTATGTGGCTACAACTAGTTGTGGTATATTGATATTAGCAGAAAAAAAGGTATTTCTTGATTTTTCCCAGTAGCAGCAAACCTGCATACTCGCGCCCCATGTTATTCATATGGATAATAAGTAAAGTTTTATATCTCCCTTAGTTATGAACCCAAATTAATAAAACTTGGTATGTAGCTTCACCTGGTTGAGTTATATTGATAATTGCAAAAAAATACATTTCTTATCTTCCTTGTTGCAGCAAACCTGCGTACTAAAGTATAATGTTATTCTTATGGAGAATAAATAAAATTCTATATATCACTTATTAATGAATGTATTTTTGTGAAACTTGGTGAGTGGCTCTAGGTAGTAGTGATACCCATATATATGCATTGGAAATTCGCTGAGTACGCAGGTTTGCTGCGACGGGGGTATTTGATTTACATTGTATAATTTTGCTAAAATTTAATATTTAATATTTTGAGGAGAAATTATCTACAAATGTAAAATAAATTCGAAACTTTGCTCACTGAAATCGTTTTGTTAGTTTTTCCTCTTTAAAACAAGCCATAAATAAACAATATCTGACTACTCGTTTACGCTGGATGGAACTTGAAATATAACGTTGCTAATATGGGTTTAGAAATCTATCCGGATTTACTGGTGCCCCCTCTTAATTTTGCAAAACTTTATTGAAAAGGTGCTACGGCCCCCAAACCCTTCAACTCCCCCTGAGGTGCTACGGCCCCCAAACCCTTCAACTCCCACTGAGGTGCTACGGCCCCCAAACCCTTCAACTCCCCCTGAGGTGCTACGGCCCCCAAACCCTTCACTCCACCTGAGGTGCTACGACCCCAAACCCTTCACTCCACCTGAGGTGCTACGGCCCCCAAACCCTTCAACTCCACCTGAGGTGCTACGGCCCCCAACCCTTCAACTCCACCTGCGGTGCTACGGCCCCCAAACCCTTCAACTCCACCTGACTGTGATCACATAACACCATGGTTTGATACATAATTGCAAAAGTCATAAGCCTTTAAAGTCGTATAAAATATGTTTGTGAAACCCCTTCAATATATTGTATACAATATTGTTACAGGTGTGAGATCCGTCAAAAGTAGTTTTAAAACTATCATGAACGGTTGAAAAGTATAAAAGTAGCTTATAAAATCAATATTTTATTTTAGTAAAATAATGTACAATAATAACAAGCGAACAATATTTACATATGATATTTTATGTAACAAAAGTTGTCAACGATAAAAGTCTTATATAAAAACAGATATTTAAAAATCTTAAATACTAAATAATCTTAAAAATCTTAGCAATTACATTAATAAACATGATAATCACAATTACAACCGTATCACACCATCTTACATGTTTCATCAGACTAGAACGATAAGTTTGTTATGAAGTACGTCTAGGAACCGATCACAACACGCTTTAAACATTTTTAGTAAATGCTACAACCTTTCTTTACCTAGAAACTTCTCTATTTGCTCTAATAACATAATTTATTTTTGTCTTAAACCCATGTTAGTTCAATTATTCTGTTTTTATATTCAGATTATAAACCTTAAAAATAGTTTTTACTTAGTCAGTTTGAACTTTCAACATCGATCAAAGTTTTGAGCAGTTAACTTGATTTAGAAATTGTTTAATTATTGTAAGTTAGGGCAAAGAAATAAAATAAACTAAAATTTTAATCTGTGATGTTACAAATATAAGCTATTACACACAAAACATTTGTACTTAGGCACCATTGTGAGTTATCTCCCTATGACAACAGTCACTAGGAATAGTCTATTGTAAAAAGGGTATAAATGCTTTACATTATAGTTTAACTTTGAATCCTCTGACTTTCCAACTTGCTTATGTTTTCACCAAAAGTGCTTATCATAACTGTCCTTAAAGCACCAGAATGTCATGAATCTGGAATTGTAATGTATAGTAAAAGTTACAAAAAATACATACTCAAAAATTACTTTCCAAGCACTTGTTTACGCATCACAATGCAAGTCAAAAGTTTACGAGAAAAGTACATTAGTGCAAAGTATATTTGAGAAAAATGCATACATTGATTAACATCTCATGGTACTTACAGAGTTAAATACTTCCAAAATTAATCTGTTTAAAGTTAAACTTATTTTACTAAGTAAAATCAAAAAATATTCAAGAATACTTTGATTGTTTTCATTTTTGCATTCATTATTGATATTCAGAAATCTTCTCAAGTACGTTAAGCTGTTAATTTAAAAATAAAATTATATAGATGTTACTTTCAAAAACAGTTTGTTGCTTTGTTAATTTACTATTTTAACAGTCTTTATTCAGTGCCAGAATAGACACTGCCTTAAAGTTACATTGTAAGTCATACTGAGGTTAATATAATAAAATTTTAAAACAAACCAAATCTTATAATTGAAAATTAGTCTTCCTTTCCCGATAAAACATTTAAAACCTTCATAAATAACAAGTAATAACATCTTTTATAAACAATGTTAACCTATTGTGTGACGAGTCACGTCGCGTTACCTAGTCAGTGTTTCCGTGACGGGTTCAGAAACCACATCCCCAGGCAGGTGGTGTTTCCAGCTCCTGAACAGATAACGCGTGAACTTGCGTAACTGCCTGAACTTGCAATATGTCGCTCCCTGGGCTGACTCCAGTTGCTGGGTCTGGATCAAGAATCCCTTCTCCCTAAAAGTCTTTTCCAGCTTCTCTCGAGCGAGGGATTTCCTGCTCTTCCTCCTCTGCGGTTCTCCACCCCCGTAGTACCGGAAGTTGCCGCTCGGATCTACAGACAACATTTTCTTCTCTTCCAGAGACGGCGTCGCGCCGCCCGTAAACTTGAACTTGCACATTGACACTTCACTGGCCGACTTGGCCTTCAGGTCTCGGACACACAGGTTCAGGGGTTCGTCCACTACCGTCGTCCCATAGTTCTTGTAGATGAGGTGACAGATATCCGCTTTCTTCGGCTTGCGGCCGCGGCGGGGGCGAGCGTTGTCCAGCGTCATCTCTCCCATGTACGGCAGGTCATGGTAGCGCACGGTAGCGGGGGGCACTGGGGCTGGTGCGGGGGCGGGCGGGGGCACTGCTGCAGCTGTCTTCAGTGACGCTGTGTAGTGGTCCAGATACTCCGCTGGCAACGCTTGGTGGTGGAACTTCAGCTTCCATCTTGACTTTCTTCTGCCCCTGCAAAGACAAATTTGATTTTTAATACAATTCAAAATTTAGTAATTTATTCTAAATGTTATTTTTTAAATTATTAATTTTTATGATGTTAGTTTTCTTTTAACTGCAATAGATCTTAAACCAATTTGACTTCGCTAATCATGAATCTTTACATGGAATCTAATTGCTATTCTAAGTTTGTTTCTAGTTTCAGTTTCAGATTCAAAATGACTCTTGCACAAATATAAATATATTGTAAAGTGTTATAGATCTAAGAGGGCGAGAATAGACTACTTTACCGTGTTTTACAAGAAAATTGAATATTTAGAATCGTGATAAAACAATTTCTGTTATCATTTGTAATTGACAAAATTATTCACTGATTTAAATCAGTCATGTATAATCCCTGTTATTTTCCAGCTGAACTAGAAGCAAGACCATTGTAAGATTTCAATGGAGATAAGTCTAACTTACAATGAAAGATAGTTTCCACTATAAGGGACATCATAAACAACATTAATGAATGAGAAAAATAAGAATAGGCCTATCGCCTTTTAGAACTTGAGTGTTTATTGCAAAGTTTTAGTTGTTATAGTATGTTGATTTATGTAAATTTGTATGGCTCCCTTAATTATAACATAACACTTTAAAACTTGGTATTTGGCTTACCCTTGTTGAGATCTATTGATATTTTTACCCATTATTTTGTATTCCTTATTCAGCAAACCTACGTACTCAACTCCAATGGTATTCTTATGGAGGCTATCGCTTATTTGTGAGTATATTTTTATGAAACTTGGTAAGTGGCCTTGTGTGGTATTAAGACATATATTCTTTGTTAAATTAATAAAGAATATGTGTTAACATTAAATTTGTTCAATAACAAGACGCATATGTTTGCATTAGAAATTCGCTGAGTACGAAGGTTTGTTGTAGCGGGAGTATTTTGGTTGTTTGGGAGTTCGGTCATTTGTACGTTGTGAAAAAAGCCATGCCCCATTTTGGTTCATTTTTGACTTGAGAATATAAGTAAACAGAAATGTGTTGTAAAAGTTATTATTTAATTTTACACTTTATCTTTCTTAAAATAATCAGGTTCTAAATTTTATAAAAGTAGTAATATCATGAATTTTGAAACTCAGAGACACAACATTACCTATTAAATTATTCCTCAATGTCTATATTCATAAATATTTACAATCCTGATGTAATTCTGACTTACATCCATAACAACAGAAAACTTAACACTCTAAAAACTAACTGAACCAAAGGAATTGAATTGAAGGAACTGAAGCATTGATAACTGAACTGAAGGAATATTGAATTAGTATTTAAACGTTCTTTCAACATTAACGAATATACAGTATCTGAAATAGTTTCAGTTAAAAAATAGTATATTTCGCACCAAGGGCCGAAAGTGGGGTTTTGCTGACCCGAGATCGTGTTTTATATCATATTTTTTTAAATCGTTTGTTACGATTTAAAATATCCTAAAATTGAACAATTTAAAATATGTCATAAATCGTTAGAGGGCTATGCAAAACCCTTTCGGCAGAGGTGCGAATGCTATTTTAGCGAATTTCCCCTATAGGGAAGAAGCTATTACCGTAGGTGGCATGGTAAGACATAAGCCGGAGACCATGATAACTTTTCGTTTTGAGGTCCCCAGATGCCAAAAACACTATTCGTTCAAATTTATATATATGTATATATATATATATATATATATGTATGTATATATATATATATGTATATATATGTATGTATATATATGTATGTATATATATATATGTATATATATGTGTCCGTTACCGCGATAACTTTTGAAAGAAACACCCGATTTTGATGAAATTTGGCAAAAATGTGGAGAGTAACATTTATGACTTTAAATTCGAAAACCAGATCGATCACACTATGGGAAGGGGGTTTAATGGGGGTTCCAAAAATCGTTTTTTTGCACATTTGACCCCAAAATGTTAAAAACACTCAATTTTGGTTACAGCCATTTTATAGAGCTTAAAAAACAAATAATTTAGTATTTTGAATCATTAACCTAGGTTAAGTGGTTGCGGATAAAATCCAAAAAAACGTGTCCCATGTTAATCTTATGGGAAAAAGGTTTTTAGATTTTTCTCAGATAGTTTTACTAAAATTTCACATTTCTGTTTATTAATGTGTTTAGCTCAACAAAACAAACATTTTGGTGGTTTAATCGTTGTTCTATGTCCAACCGTTGCAGAGATATTCAAAGTGCTAAACACAGTACGTTGTCCAATGTTATCCTTATGGAGAATAAATAAAATTCTATATCTCGATTATTTTTGAATGTATATTGTTGAAACTTGGTATGTGGCTTCAACTAGTTGTGGTATATTGATATGAGCACAAAAAACAAGTTTTTTGTTGATAGTCCCCGTAGCAGCAAACCTGCATACTCGGCCCCCATGTTATTCATATGGAGAATAAGTAAAGTTGTATATACTATTCTTGAAAGACATGGTTTTAGGTGAGGTATTATTTATCACTGAAACTTTTCTTTTGGGCAATCTACTCACCTTATTAAATAAACTGGAACATATCCGGTCTTGTCATATGTGTATTTACATCCGGTATTTTGTGTGCATTCCTGACAAGACCGTATATGTTCCAGTTTATTTAATAAGGTGAGTAGATTGCCCAAAAGAAAAGTTTCAGTGATAAAGTTGTATATCTCCCTTAATTATGAACCTAAATTAATAAAACTTGGTATATAGCTTCACCTGGTTCAGTTGTATTGATAATTGCAAAAAAAATATTACTTATCTTCCTCGTTGCAGCAAACCTGTGTCCTCAACCCTAATGTTATTCTTATGGACAATAAATAAAATGCTATATATCACTTATTTATGGATGTGTTTTTGTGAAACTTGGTAAGTAGCTCAGTGTAGTAGTGAGTCATATATATATGCATTGGAAATTCGCTGAGTACGCAGGTTTGCTGCGACGGGGGTATTTCACCATACTACAGTTATTAACGGTTAAATGTGATCAGTCATAAAACACGAGCGGCCTCATGCAATCTCGGACTAAAAACACTTAACCAATAAACAAAACATCGATAATACAATGTTAATGTTTTCAATTTTTTTGTTATTTGTTCAAGTGTTTCAACCAAAGAACACGAAATAGTATGCACGTATTAACCAGGTAACGTTGTGAACGCTTGAAAACAGGGTTGGCAACACTGGCTAAATAGATCAACTGACTTTCGGCCCTTGGGCGGAAAAACTCTACTTTCGGTATTCAAATGACGTTCCGAAAACAGGTGATTACAGCGTAGTGTGGTGAAAAATAGTAAAGAACTTAATTTCAGTCGAGTTCAGGGGAGTTACCTACATTAAGTGTAACGCAATTTGCAACGCAGGAAGGGTATGAGTAGTTTGAGTAACAAAGATTGAAGGCGCGTATTAAAAGGTCAAACCACTGTAAAACCGTCAAAGGAGAGAATAAAAATAGTTTTTCTTATATTCTATAATATTTTCGAGACATTCCGACCTATCATCTATTGATATACCATTGTAATTGTTTCTTTACCTGACGGGTTTGCTGTCCTCCGGTTCCGGCAAAGCCACTCCGCTAGGTCCTTGCATCTGTAAACAATAAGTTATAGAATCTAAGTTGTTATATAATAGTGTATAGTTAAATATAACCGAACACTGCTGAATAAAACAATTATAACTCTTAAAAATACTTTTTTATTCACTATTGAATTTCTTAAAACGATTTTAGGATAGCTTTTAACAATCGAAAAGAGTAACATGTACCTTAATTTAATTGTAATTGAAACAACTTATTGATTCTACTTCGGGATGTAATTAAAAACGTCTTACAACACCTAAAAGTAGATTTACACTTATACTCATATACTGTATATTTGCCAACTAGAATGTAAATACAGTGCAAATGGAAATACATTCAATATCTTTACCTATGCATCTTAATTGTAGTTTATAATAATTTAACAATTCACACAGATTTCATTTAAGTTTACACACTAGGTTATATATTAAATTTGTTTTCTGGAACGACTCGGTATTATTTTATGCGATATTTAATCTACAAGAGAATGTGTTTTCCCCTTGAAATATTATGCGTATGGCTTCTTATGGATTTTGGTTCTGCACAAATTGTTATGTGGAACTTTTGTACAGTCAGGGCCTAGATAAAATTGCCCAACATATTTACGTTTATTAAGTGTATACGCTTCCTTAGAAATATGTAGTTTAAATAAAACATCGGATGAAAAGAAAACAAAGGAAAAATATGTAAGGAATATGATAATCACGTTTCCAATGTGATAATTCAGTTTCCTTTGTGTATTGTTTTGGCTCTGAGTGTATAAGGTTGAAGATGACTATCTTGTAACAATTCTTTCGACATAAGACGGAATTATTTTAGGATAGAAACCGCAATAAACCTCATAGTAGTGGTGTATGTTGTACAAAAATCGCACAGTAAAGTCTCTACACAGTAAAATATAAAGAAAACACATTCACATTCAAAATAATGATCTTGTAATAAATAAGAACTTAATTAAATGGAGACAGCTCATATATTAAAGCATAATTTTGACTTTTGGCAATTTCATTGACCTCTTTATTAATTTTAAAATCTAATAAGGATTTCAATTTAATGTCCTTAATTTGACATGTTTTTCTTGCGTTTGCTCGACCCTCGTGACACCAATGTCAAAAATCTCCATGTGGTCTTGAAGGGATAAGAACATATTTTTGCACACTGTACACCCCAATAAATAAAGTAATGTAACATGTTTGCTTTGTCGAGAAGTGATGTGTATTATAGCGAATATGTCATACTCATCCCCTATTAGTATCCCCTATTAGAATATCGACTATTAGAGACTTGTTAATAGTCGATACATCCCCTATTAATTATAGAAATCCTACATGAAGGCGTCAAACAAGTTGCTTTCGAACAAGCGTTTTATTCTACTGTATAACACAGCCCCTAATCTCAAAACTTATAAGTTTGTCAAACTAATAGTAGTTATGGTGGAATCGATTTAATAATAATAATTACATCAATATACTTTGTAAAACTACATTATTGGTTTAAAATTAATTACAATTTAAATTTTATTGGGATGACTTGTTTTAGGGACAACGTAAATACTGTATATGTTTATGTTATGATCGCGTTGCTATAGCTATAAGTAGAAAAACTATAATGTTTATTATGTCGAATTAAATTATAAACTGAAAATTATTAAATCTGCCAAAATAGTAAGCTTTTGGAGTTTAATTTCTTATTTAAGCTATTATACAGGGTGTATACAAATGCCCTGAACACACTTTGTGTATTTGTTCTTTAGGTCCAGACAATTATAAAACACCATGGGTGTAAAATGCCTAGGCTTATGTCTGTCGGTCTGTTTGTGATATTTTAAAGTTGTCATATAACTAGGCTTCTAATTAAGATAGAAAGTTTAAATTCGGCCCAATATGCATCGCAAGACTCCCAACAAGTGTGGGCTATACAGTTTTGTAACTCCATCAGTTTCAAGATGGCGGCGATTTAAAGTTGTTGATGTCCAATTTCATGAAAACCGTTAGTTGTATCAAGAATGTAGAATTGTAAGACAAACAAAACGACATCTTATTTGGTGCAATCTCATAAGAAATAACTGAGTTATTAGCTATTTACTAAAATAAATGTCACATTTTTGAATAGTATTTACAATTTATACATTGGAAATTTACATTTTGCCGTATAAAGTCGATAACAAATTAGGTTAAGCTAAGGACATTGCTCAAGATAGACGCTCAATGCTGCACGGTGAACGTGAGGCAGAGTACGATGATCATTGTTGCATTAGCCTAAAAACCGTTATAAATCTTTATTGGGGTCTACATATAAAGGCAAACCGTCCCAGGAACTTTTGAGAAACCAAAGTACAATTCCCGTTTTATTGCAATCAATTATTTTTTCTATTTTTTATTTTCTAAAATTAATCTTTTAAACTTACTAAACAAAGACAAAACAGTAGGCTACCGTTGATCCTACGTTTGTAATCAATGATAGCACAGTCAACAAATGTTATACCTCATTAATAATATTAATAATGTTACCAATTAATAATGTTAATAATAATTATTATTAATAATGAACCTTATCCATTAAACAACATAAATGTGTTTAACGTCATAAGTTGAGACGTACTAATTCTTAAACTACGCGAGTTTGTCTCTCAATTCACAGGAATATCTTCTTTAAATACGTTTTAGCACTGCAATGTGTAAGCTCCAATGTGTAATGTGTAATTTATATCGTTTGTTTGTTTTTTTGCTGTTTATAATGTGAATAAAACGGAGCGTTCGCAATTTAAAAAAGCTCACTGAATCATTGTTGTTTTATTTTTTTGCTTCATAAAATAGTGTAGTTTGATGTGTAATGCAATCAGCGGCAGGAAATCCTCAAGTATCATAGTTAATTATTCTAGTTAGTGTATTTGTTCTAAATTAACAATTTTTTATCAAAACACAATTCAAAGGTTAAACAACGACAATTAAAAGGTAGGTTTAATAATTTAAAGGTTCCTCTGTGGATTTCAATAAGAAGTTTGAGGAGTAGAGATCACTTGCTAGTTAACCTCGACTTGTAATTAAAGACATTTTTTATTAATTTAATTTCCTATATGCATACAATATTCAACACTAATATGAATTGAGTTTATAAACTAAAACAAAGAGATGAGTTTAACGACAGTAAGTCAATGTGTTTTAAATTTAACTTTTTTATAGTGTAATTGAGGCCTACAAGTTTGGATTTTCAGATACTTTAAGTATAAAGTTAGAAGAGTAGCTGATGTTTCAAAATAATTTAAATACTTTAATTGATATAAACAAATTTTTTTTTAAATACACTTAGAGGGGTTTCTACCAGCTTCCACCTGTTTTTCCCATAAGGCCAATGATAACGTTCAAAGCCCGTCCCACCTCAACGGTTTATCCGATATCGTTGATTTATTGTTTATTAAAAAAATGAATAAAATAAACACCTAGCGATTTCACTGAGCAGAATTTCCATGTCATAAATATTCCACTCATAAACAAATCTTGAATATTGAATATTTTTTTTAATTTATTGAACGATTATTATTTACGATATGAAAATTTTGCTCACTGAAATCGCTGTTTAAAATGAGCTATCAACGATATCGGATGATTTGTTGGGGAGGGACAGGTTTTGTAAGTTAACAAACAACGGTCTTACGGGGGAGGCAGGTACAAACGCAACATGTTTCATGACTGGAGCCCACTCTAAAATCAGAATATTGTTGAAACAAGAGCGCCGAGCGTGACAGAACGACCAAATTAGTCTTCTGTCCGACGTCGACGTCGACGCACCTTACGAGAGAGGAATGTTTATTTCGGTGGGCGCGTGTCGCGCCGTCATTTGATATGGAAGTCATCTTTAGCTGGCGGTGCTACTGCCTTTACAGGAACTCTCGCAGAGAAATGTATAAGCAATGACTACATTGTAGTCATTGGTATAAGCAACTTAAAGACAGATTATTTTAAGAATTGTTTATATTTGTTTTTGTTTTAGATAATTTATCATGTAAATTGTACGATTCTTGAAGAAGAGTAATGTAAACAACTAAACTTACAACGATGGGATTAGTTTCGTTTAATTTGTTTTAATTGTTTTTTGATTTTATTTAATTGAAGATATGATTGCCACAAACCACATTTAAATACACAAACGATTTAACATTATACGAATAAAACGGAGCGTTCGTAATTTAATAAACTCAAAGTACTGAGAAGATCTTTTGATTTAGAATCATTCCATAATAGGTTTTCATTGTTATATTAGAATATTGTAGTTAACTGAATTATAATATGTTTTAAAACGTATTGACGTTGATTTTCACTCTCAACACTAAGACAAATGGAGAATAAATTAATAATCCGTTTGAATGATTATTGGAAATCCTTTGTGTACATAAGCTGTGACAAAATTATAATTTAACAACTACAGAAATAAATATTGCCCTTATATGATAACAAATATAATGTTAGGCCTATTAAATCGCAATTTGTTCAGCAACAGGTTGAATTTGATCAATCGCATAGGCGTAATTCGGGGGTGGCAGGGGGGGCGCATTCCTCCCCCCCCCCCATAATTTGGAGAACATATTATTATAATATATGAAGAGTCACAATAATCATGATCACGACTATGTTTGCCCCTCCAATCAAAATACTGCAATTACGCCTATGATCAATCGTCAGTGATATCCTTTTATAAGATATAATATATTTAATTTAGTGACATTAATGGATTACTGTATCAACTATTGGTTTGCTTTAATTATCTGACAATCCTAAGTATAATTTAATTCATGCAGAATGTTTGGGGTTTACAACTTTTTTGTCAAAGAAAATAAAGTTATGCCAACTAAGTAATAATTTACTTATTATTAAGATAATGTAGTTTTATTGTATTTTATTATTTTTAGTTAGGTGTAATTTGATTCTATTTAAATTAAGTACGGTTCACCTAAAAACGGGAGGACTCCCTACTTTTGTAAACTTACTGCAGTTTTAAATCTTAATAATACATTTTCTACTATTTTCAATAAGTATTCACCATTTTGGCGTTTGTTCTAGATGCATTCAAGGAGCTAAACATTGTAAGAACAGAATGCCTAGTGATACAGACAGCGCTTTGGTTGTGCAATAATCAACATCGCAGTCAAAACAAAACAAATTCCTTTAATTAGATTTCTGGTAAAGCGAGTTGGATTTTATAACGCTGTTGTTCTTTAAACATTTATTATTATATCCTGACCCTCCCCCCTCCCCTATCGAATGTATTACTTTTGCATTAGAAACGTAAAGGAAAACCCATATTAAACTTTAAAACTTCAGTCTCAAAACCTTTAATTACATCATGTTATTTTGTTATTTTGCACTGTTTATTAATTCACAATAAATGTCAGAACTTATGACATTTCAGAGGGGAAAAATACAAATTAATCGTTTGTCAATAATAATAATTGGATAACCTTTTACTATTTATGTTACACAACGGTATTACCAATTAATTAGACTTGCTTACCTAAATATAAAGTTAGTTTTCACTCAATTGTTTACACATAACTAATTTTACTAGCATAAAATAACTAATTATATTTTTATGTGTTTATTTTGAATACTCACTTAAAATAAGAAAAAAATGTTAACAGTTAATAACTGCAGGAGTGCACTAGGCTGTTGACAGCGCCACTAACCTCGAGGTCGCACTTCAACCGGGTGGCACTAACTATCACAGACGCACCACTGACGCTCGGCGTCGGCGTCGGCGTCGGACTTACGGCAGGGCGTCTTAGCGCGTCGCGGCGCACACGAAACTTGAGATTACTCCATATTTGGATCAAAACGGCGACGCTAACCGAGTTATATTTAACCAAGTTGAGAGTTTAGACTGATCTGAGCGCGTGCGGGCGTAGAGCAAGTGAGAGGGGGGAGCGGTAGTTCCCTCTCTCTCTCTCTCCCCCTTCCACGCGTTCATTGATAAACACTTAGTATAACATTTCGTCATCCCTACTTGGAAATATATGAGCCGTAGGTGGACCCTGGGGGACTATGGGCCGTTTCCCCGACTGAGAATGTCAGGTGGTCGGTATTTGACCTCTACTTCCGCTGAGACGAGAGAGGTAATTGTCGCGGGTTGGGTTGGTTGCCAGAATGCGGGACGGCGAGTAGATTTATAAAAGAACTAGTTTTGTAGTAAATTATTGATCAGTAAACAAATAAGTAAAACCGATTGGAAAGTTGTAGACAAATGTTAATCTTAAGTCTATTATATTTTTCATTGAGTTTAGTTAAACACATTTAACTGATCTTAATAAGTTTATATATATGTATATATCACTAACTTATGTAAGGGTGTTCGTAAAAACTACTTTCAAAGTCGCAAACATGTAATTTTAATTTTTTTTATTCATTCAAAAGTGTAATTTTTATCAATTAATTTTATAAAATTGTTATGAAAGTTATTAATTAATAATGCATTTTAAATAATTATGAAATCTGGAAAAATAGGTGAATTTATTCTACATTGGTTACAATTGCAAGTTTTACAACACAACACAGCTAAACCGGGGGTTGTGCCAATGGAACACAATAGAAGCATATTGTTATAGAAACTGGCTACTAATGGTTCTTTCTTTCGTAAGCCAAATATCATTAGTAAAATTTAAACATGCAAGAAACGGTCCAATATTGAACACGGCGACGTAAATACAGTTTTTGTCTCAATGTAGTATACAATTTTTCACCTTATTGTATTGCAGTTAATTAATTACGCATAATATATAATGACTGATTTAATGTTGCATAAACTACAAACATTTTAATAATTACTAGCTGATGTACCCGTTCTTCGCACAGGGGTTTTCTTTACCCGTTCTATAGTAAATGCAATTTGCATTTTAGTTAGCATGAAAAGAAGCTGTTCTTGCTTCTGCTCTTTAAGCTGTCAAATGGAATTGTCCTCAGCTGTTCGCATTACAGTTTCTGAATGCTTACTTTCTTCTGAATTATAAACATTGAAACTTAGGACGTTCACGGGGCGTAGCCCGAGGGGGTTTTAAGGAAGTGAATAGGCCTATGTGTTGCATGGGTTCAAGATCTACCCTTGTGTAAAGTCTCAGCCCAGTCAGTCGGTTCAGTAGTTTTTGCGTTCACCCGGATCATCAGATAGACAGACAGACAGAAACCACCTCTTCTTTATAACATTATAGATTAACTTTGATTTAATAACTGATAAGTATATTTTAACAATCAGCGATTTAAAAACTAACTATTTTAACATGCATCGTGCATATAAAAACTTAAGAACCACATTACCAATGACTATAGGCCTATATTAAAACATTGTACACATGAATGGCTGTTTTCTACCCCAATACAAATTTACTTGTACAATACAGTAAGGAAAGGTTAACTCTATCAATAAAAAATGGCTGAAACAATTGTCTATATATCTTCCTTTCAACATAAAACAACAAAGGTAACATTATTGTAAGAAGATGTAATATCTATATTGATGTTTCCTTATCATTAATCTGGAAACTGTTACGACTAGTATTTACTTACTCAACATGTATTGGTGAACATTCAATAACACGCTGAATGTTCGATGAGTTCATGACTAAAACGTCAGCAGCACGGCATGATATGATGTTAACAACCTTAAACCGTTCTAATCGTGTGGCACGAGTAGTGTTTAATGTAGAAAAAAACAATTACTCGTAATTTAGTGTCCTGTAGTTTTTTTAAGTGATGAAATCGATCTCTCTTTCTAGTTTATTACTTTTCAAGCCAAATTATTTAATTTATTTGCTAGTTTGGATTTTTAGTTGGCGGAATAGTTTCTAATCGGACAAAATGATTGACAAACAATGCCCTTCTTCTATTGTGTTCGTTTGGCACACTGGTGACACCGTTTTGGCGAGCTGATTGCAAAATATTTAAATTTAATTAATCTATAATTAAGTCTCCCAGGACCGAGTACTTATTTTTATGATTAGTTATTTCAAATTACTTTTAGTTATTTTAATCTATTTTTTACCTTATACGTTTAAGGTAAAAAAATACTGAATTATACGTGATTAAACAACTAACCAAATGGTTTTACACAAGAAATGGGAAACAACTTCGTATTTAATATGTGTATGTATTATAATTACACGTGTTTATATAGTTGAGTCTTTCATGTGACTCTGTTATTGCATTGGTTTTCTTGTAGTGAGATGCGAAACCGCGCAGCATGCACTGCGGAATCGCAACATCGGTATCGCGCCACAAAGCACGGGAAACGGATGTATTTACCAGCGGCCTCAGTCGTATAATGATCATTCCGACGGAAAAGTTGCAAAATCATGCCGAAATAATATAGGAATCCGTGCCAATAAGTGTGGCTTATATGAAATCTTCATACATAATTCTGTAATCGACATTTTGAAGTCAAAATCGTGGGAGTTTTGGCAAATTGCAGGATGATGGGAGACGACTCAAATTTAAGGTATTGATCCCAGACTCGGAAAAAATAGCAGTATTTCTAAAAAGTTAGCAGCAAACGATAAATAACGTAAAACACCACCCATAAGCGGGGATTTAAAAACGTCTGTTTTTTTATATTAAAAAGTGTGATAAGTGTCTACTTTGTTTACAAACTGACATGTATTCCTACTTATATTGCTTTATTTTCCTCAGCATGTAAAGACTAAAAAATCAGATGAGGCACTCGTATCAGGTGTGACATCTCTATATCATGTTAAAACCAGAAAAAATAAGTAGATCTTTAGTTGAAATCAACAATAAACTATAAGGGTACAAACACACAGGACGTGGCGCGGCGCGGCACGGCGCGGCACAGCATCTTTACTTGGAACAGTTGAGTTTGGTTTTTTTAAGCGTCAACTGGTGTCAACATGTGTGTTGCTGTGGGTAGAAAGTGCCAGCAAATGTAATTCGAGGCTAAAAAGTGAATAATTACACTATTTTTCTACTTTACCGTCATCATTTTATATATATATCAAAATTTTATATATATATATGTATGCACTCTAGCGGTCGCATTTTTTGTCCGATTTACTTCAAATTTGGTAGGGACATTCCTTTTTGTAATCAGTTGGACAAGTACGTTGGGCATTCAATCGGAAAACTCTAACTCCCTTTTTTGGGGATTTTAAATTTAGAAATTTGAGTTTTTGGGCCTAAAAAGGATCAGAAACGCCTGTGATGTAAAATTAACGAATGAAAAACGGTGGGAATTAGTGTGGCGAAACTTTTAAGCCCTCTCTCGTCATTCTAGCATATATATTTACCGAGTTATTAAAGAAAATGTTTATTGACCAAACACAGTACTGTACGTTGTCTAAAGGGGATTTTACTTCAGAAAAGCCTGTTATTCATTTGTTGGTATACTTTTATCATCCCCAAAAATCTCACACCTACTTTAAAGACTGACTGGACCTTCTCCTAACCTTATAATGCGCAAAATTGTATTCACAGCATTGCAGGTAAATAGAACCAGGAGCATCAAAACAGCCAAAAAATCAATATTTTCAGATTTGAATAAAAATTGGAATAATTGTATGTTTTTAACTGATTTTGAGTTTTTATATTTTTTTATGTGGAAATTCACTTCCCTCACGTCAGCGTGCTGCGTGCGAACTCGTTTTTCTAACCTGTGGTAAGCAGCAAACTGCATCTGAAGTAGCCAATAAACAAGCAAAAACTAATGTACAATTTAGTTTTTCGTTCGTTGTATAAAATATCCGTCATGACCGTGTCTGTGAAAAACTTTCAAATGCCGCCTAAATTGTTCTTTCTTCATTGATAGGCGCTCGGCTACGGAAGTTTTACTTTCAAAGTCAATGGATATTGTTTTGGATGATTTAGGTGTAAAATAATCTAAAATTATGTTATTGATGTTAACTTGTATTAACATTCAAAGTTAAATATTAGACTAAAAATATAAAATTGAGATTGAATTATAAAATTAATAGAAATGTTATTGATGTTAACTTGTACATTCAAAGTTAAATATTAGACTAAAAATATAAAATTGAGATTGAATTATAAAATTAATAGAAATTGTTTTGCCAAAACTGTTTTGTAGTTTAGGGCAAAACAGATCTATCTTCGTAGTTAAATTTCAGATGCTGAAGTGGCTTGAATAATTTGAGAATTCCTCAGGTTTTGAATAAATTCTTGAGATTTCTTCCTTTTTTCTATTATAATAGGACAGAGGGTTGGATTTTATGTTTACTATTTCCTAGTGTTATTCTTTATACTAAACCCCTAAGACACCTTTTCGTAATACGACCCACCTTGCTCAATGCCTTATTTGCCACTGATGAGGGAGGAGAAAACGCGCCGCTCTCTGTGTGCGAGGTTGACGCTCGTATGACGCGCCGCTCTCTGTGTGCGAGGTTGACGCTCGCATGACGCGCCGCTCTCTGTGTGCGAGGTTGACGCTCGCATGACGCGCCGCTCTCTGTGTGCGAGGTTGACGCTCGCATGACGCGCCGCTCTCTGTGTGCGAGGTTGACGCTCGCATGACGCGCCGCTCTCTGTGTGCGAGGTTGACGCTCGCATGACGCGCCGCGCCGCGTCCTATGTGTTTGTACCAAAGTCAATGGATTGTCAATGTCATCGGACTATTAGTCAATTTATCTGGGAAGGAAACAGTCGATCTTAATCAGTGTATAAGTTTCAATGGTACTAATAGTACACGAGGGGCTTACTAATATTGCATTCATATTTTCAAACACTTGAGATAGCTCGGCAAAATCATTTTCACTCGCCATATCCAAAGCATAAAGAAAGTTATTTTCATAAATTGTACACGTTTAGTTGAGCGAAACTCTCTTTCCCTTACTTTGACACTTCTTTGTAACGGCATCACAGTGTAATGGCTTTACCGATTGATATGAAATTTGGCCAGTAGCTATAGGTGATACCGAGGAGAAGGTTTTTCTTTAGAGAGCTTTGGAAATTCATCCTAGGTTACGCCCCACTGGGTCTTAAAGTTCATATGTAATTGTAATGGAAGAAATATTTTATTTGGTTTATACAGGGAGGATTGTTGTATAACTGGAGGTAACACTGCTTAACGATTTTGGACAAAAAAGCGAGCCGGTGATTTTGTTAGGTTGGTACACTGGTGAGGTAATTTTTTCGTTCTTTGAACTATCCTGATTGGCTGTTTTATTTCTGTAAGTGAATCTACTCATGCAAATCACTGGAATAAAGGTCATAACATTTGGAGTAAATTCATTGTTTCGTGTGATTTATGTATCTAATATTCCCGTGAAACATGATTAGGGATGAGGGTATAAACAATTACAAGTTTATTGAGTTTCAGATCATGGTTAGGTATTTGTTTGATTCAGTTTCTCGACTCGTTCGATTTCAGCGAGTAGTTCTATGCCTCACCAAAATTTGGAAAGAACGGCTCTCAGTTTTGTTCATCAGTTTTACCTCCAGTTATACAAGAAACCTCCCTGGGTTTATGTCACATGTTTTTAACTGACTTAATTTAAATTAAATAAACCGCTGTTAAAAACTTGCACTGTTTTTTACATTATTTTAAGTTTGTTTACTAAATGTAGCGTTCTTCCCCGTAGATCTTCTTTTTTTCGCACTTTAACGTTGTAACTGTTGCTTCGCTCATTTATGCGTCTAAAATGTAACGGCAGACCATCCTAGTATGTTACTAGTGGCTTACAGGGGCTATAGCCCCTACCATTTGGTTTTTGTGTAAATGGATAATCACAGCTGATCATTGGAGCTTTGAAGTCCGTGGGGCGTAGCCCACGTAATTTTTGAATTTCTGATATTTTTCCCACCGTCCTTGGCCCTCATGCTTTAAAATGAATCGTCATAACCTAACTTAACTTCTTCCTAGTTCGAGATTTCGTGGGGACCGATTCGCTTGCGGAATTAAATATGTAGATTCGTTGATTTAATTGGAATTTCAATCATATTGATTGTGTTATAAATTACTGCGTTGTTATTCCAAACTTATTTTAAAGTCCATGTAAATTAATATAATTCAAATAATAATTAATAATAATAAATAAATAATAATTAAATAATAAAAAATAAATAATTTTACAAAATGTAAAAAATAAATTAAATTTGTAATAATTAAATAATTATGGTAAGACTTAAGCCCGAGACCATGATAACTTTTTGTTTTGAGGTGTGTGTGTGTGTGTGTGTGTGTGTGTGTGTGTGTGTGTGTGTGTGTGTGTGTGTGTGTGTGTGTGTGTGTGTGTGTGTGTGTGTGTGTGTGTGTGTGTGTGTGTGTGTGTGTGTGTGTGAATGCGACAACTTGAGTAAAAAACGTCCGATTTTGATGAAATTTAGCTCAACTGGGTAAAGTGACATTTATGACTTTAAGTTCGAAAATTAGAAACATCTGACCATGGGAAGGGGGGTTTATGGCGTTTCAAAATCATTTTTTTGCATTTTTCACCTTAAAATTGTTAAAACACTCAATTTTTTACCATTTTATAGAGCAAAACCAATAATATAGTATTTTGAATCATTACGTTAACTGGT
The DNA here is from genome assembly GCA_963675035.1 of Allygus modestus. Classification (NCBI taxonomy): domain Eukaryota; kingdom Metazoa; phylum Arthropoda; class Insecta; order Hemiptera; family Cicadellidae; genus Allygus; species Allygus modestus. Next base: position 183,557,603 of record OY776112.1, on the reverse strand, counting down.
TCGCCTTTCCTCAGTTAATTTTACTGTAAACTTTACATTTGCGTTTACCAATCAATTCAGCTCCATAATATAATCATTTTGTTGTTTAAATTGTGATTCTACGTCCAACCGTTGCAGAGATATTCAAAGTGCTAAACACAGTACGTTGTCTAATGTTATCCTTATGGAGAATAAATACAATTTGATGTATCTTGATTATTTATGAATGTATATTAGTGAAACTTGGTATATGGCTTTACCTAGTACTGGGATATTGATATTTGCACAACAAATTTATTTTTTGTTGATTATCCCCGTAGCAGCCCCTGTATACTCAGCCATAATGTCATTCTTACGCAGAATAAGTAAAGTTGAATGTATCCCTTAATTATGAACATAAACTATTAAAACTTGGTATGTAGCTTCACCTGGTTGAGTTATATTGATAATTGCTTAAAAACAAATTTCTTATCTTTCTTGTTGCAGCAAACTTACGTACTCAGCCCTAATGTTATTCTTATGGAGAATAAATAAAATGTAATATATCACTTATTTACAAGAGTATTTTTATGAAACTTGGTAAGTGGCTTTACGTGGTAGTGAGAAACATATAAACACACATTAGAAATCCGCTGAGTACGCAGGTTTGCTACGACGGGGGTATTTAATATTACAGCATACTTATTTACTATCATACTTTCGTAAGGAAATGGAAGGTTTAAATCCGACCGGGATTCTCGATAAAATTAACGTGCGATCGTGTTAAAATTTGGCAGGACCTTCTTTTTGAAAACATTTGGAAGAATTCATCGAGGGAAACAATCGGAAACTACTAACCTACTTTTTAAATAAAATATTTTGAGTTCTATGCTCGAAAAGAGTAAAATAAAGTGTGCATCATACACTTAATGCTAGGACGTCAAATCCCTTAATCTACAGTAAATTGTTTAAAGGTGTTATAGAAATTGTACATTCGCTGAAACAGTGTGTTTTCGAATGGGTAATTTATGTTTAAAAATCTATTTCTGCCCAGTAGTGATGGTCAAAACCAGAAATTTCGAATCGCGAAACCGAAACCGAAACTTACAAAATTGAATCTCGAATCTCGAAACTCAAATCGCGAAACCCTATTTACTTGCCTGGGTATGGTTATGAAAAATAAATCCAGCAAAATTAATTAAAACTAATTATATATTTTGGTTAGAGTTGTTCTTTCAGAAATAAAAAATCAATAATCCAAAAAAGGTGAAGGTAGACGACCGATGACAGTAAACTTTTGACCTTTGCATTATTGATCGAAACACAGGCGTGATTTCTGTTAAAAAAACAACAATAAAGACACAAAAAATCTCAGCAGTTTCGAGTTTTGATTCTCGAAACTCACCGATCGAATCTCGAAACCGAAACTTTTCCAAAGTTTTGGTGGTTTTGAGATTCAAGTTTTGGTTTTGACACATCACTACTGCCCAGTTTGATTTTTTTTTTCAACCCCAAATAATACAGCCCTCCATAATTCTACACCCCTCCTCGTACTATCATTACTCTACCATTTAAGAATAAACTCCCAACTAATTTAGGATGACCTAATCACCAACTTTACTCATTCGAAAGGAAAACTTACTAGTCATATCTAAGTACAATAAATGTTGTTGATCTTTAATTTGGAAATTCATTCCTCTCACGTTAGCTTACTCAGTGGTGTAATCATTTATATCAAAATAAGGGCGAAAAACAATCCTGGTTGTGTGTAAATATATTCTATAGTTGTATAGTTGTGTAAAGTGTTGTGCAAGTCAGTCGCAGAAGATCTCTCGGTTTCTGGAGGTGTAATCTTCCATGTACGGGTTAGCTCGGGTTGCTCCTACTCCTACACACCCTCCCCCTCCCCCCACTCACTCTCTCTCTCTCTCTCTCTCTCTCTCTCTCTCTTCTCTCTCTCTCTCTCTCTCTCTCTCTCTCTCTCTCTCTCTCTCTCCTCATTCACGACTCTCCTCTGTCACCGTCCTTCACACATGACACAATCTAATGATCCAAGCACAAAAAGCTTTCCATTCATTCGTTCTTCGTGAATGTTTAAGTCGTGTTACAAAATATTTAGTGCTGGTCTATAAAGTTTATTTTTTTGTTTTTATTAAAAAAATATATCACGAGAAACATCACATTTGTAGCCATGTCTAACATTCAAATCCCGCCCTCCACAACGGGTTATCCGAAAGGGGTTATTTATGGCTTATTAACAGTCAAAAGGATACCTATCAGTTAGCGGAATATTTATATCACAAATAATAAATCCGTAAAAAATCGCCAATCTTAAATGTTGGAATTTTATTGAAATATTTTCATTTGAGATATCTTCTCACTAAAATCGCTAGCTATTTAATACTCTGTTTTAATAAGCAATAAATGAAAGATTTCAGATAATCCGTAGGGGAGGGAGCGAATTTGAAAATTGATTTAATGTGAGAAGCAAGTAGAAACACAACAAGTTTTGTGACTGATGCCAGATGCCCACTCTTTGGTCCTGCATGCAGGCTATAATTTCTCGAGGTATGGTTTACAATGTAGCGAAAGAAGGGATTGAAACAATGAAATTCTCATCCAACTCTGGATTGTAAATGGTTATGGTAGACCAGTCTCATTATACAACAGAGAGCGAGAGAGCTCTTGTTTGACATTGACTGTCAGTTTCTAATGTTATATTAATCAATCAGGACATATAGAAGCAATTATAAATTTCATGATAGTCTCCATCGAGCAATGAGAAAACTATTAGGGCCTAACTCCCTAAAAGACAATTCATAACTATTTTCCCACGCACCAGTCATTCTTAAATCTGTCTCACGGATTAGTTAAAAGTGTACTGAGCACAATTTATGTTAACAAAAATGTTGAATTGTTTACCTCTAAAATTAAAGTATTAAATTTGTTTATAACTAGTACCTGGGAGCCGATCTTTGCTCGGGAAAGGCTAGCCGGTTTGTTTAGATTACTTGGAATAATTGTTCGCTAAGTTCCCCTACTAATAAGCAGATTTGCTTAGCTCATTTGACTTAAGATCTTTTCTGGATAATTAAGGTCACTCCACTTGTTCTTATAGCTCAATGTCCCTTTGATTAATTTGTTGTATGCCCACTACATAAATAATATTCATTCAGTGATTTTAGCCACTGCTCTCAGGAAACCACATGTACACAACCAGAGGTATATCGCCTCGTGTAAAAAAGTGCAGCCTACATGGTCGACCGCAATTTGCCTCTTTGTCAACTCTGCTGCCATGGCAACCAACATGGTAACCAATAGGATGAAAGCGGTTTAGGTTAAGTTTTACACAATTTAGTTTGCCGATAACTTGATTAAATATAGTATTTGTTACGGGTTATTCTCGGGTAAGCATTACTGTACCGTATGATCTAAAAGATGCAGTACAACTGTGATTATATCGATGCCCGAATTTCCAATCGAAGAGTCCCATTACCTTAAGTGCATAAAATTACGGAGAGTGATCTCGACATTGGGCGCTTGATTATTTAATACTCCTGGCCTAATTACCTAATTAAATACCTCCATTACATCTAACCCTAATTTTAAAATGTAATTGGTAATTAGTATGAATTTTAATTTATTTAGACGTTCGATGTAGCTTATATTATTTCTAAAACTTGGGTAGTAGTTAAAATATGTAATGGCTAGTGTGTTTTTCTCTGAAATAAACTATACAATTACATGTTAAATAACCTAATTTCATTCAAAAGAAATGTATTTTCAATCAAACGTGTTGAAATTCATTGCCCTTTTTTAATAATACCTATAACCATTAAACACGCATTTAAGTTGTAATAATATTATGTAACAATATTATGTTGTATAATAGTATGTAACAATATATTCCAGATAACAATGGAATCATGAATGCCTGTGGGTTGATGTATTTAAAATTCAAAGATGTAAGTTTTAATTAAAATAGCGTCTATATTGATACTAAAATAAATAAATATGTCGAAAAGATTGTAACCATTATCAAGAGGTTCCACAATACAACAAAAGTTTTGTTATCCAGGGGAGAGACGATCGAAATGGAAGTCAGGTCCTCCCGCACCACCGTCCTCGCGCAGCAAATATGTTTGGCGGGGAACTGGCGCTGTCCCCCCACCCCGCCGCCACGAGTACTACACTAGGGAGCTACGCCGTCACCACCGTCCTCGCGCAGTAAATATGTTTGGCGGGGAACTGGCGCTGTCCCCCCACCCCGCCGCCACGAGTACTACACCAGGGAGCTACGCCGTCACCACCGTCCTCGCGCAGTAAATATGTTTGGCGGGGAACTGGCGCTGTCCCCCCACCCCGCCGCCACGAGTACTACACCAGGGAGCTACGCCGTCACCACCGTCCTCGCGCAGTAAATATGTTTGGCGGGGAACTGGCGCTGTCCCCCCACCCCGCCGCCACGAGTACTACACTAGGGAGCTACGCCGTCACCACCGTCCTCGCGCAGTAAATATGTTTGGCGGGGAACTGGCGCTGTCCCCCCACCCCGCCGCCACGAGTACTACACTAGGGAGCTACGCCGTCACCACCGTCCTCGCGCAGCAAATATGTTTGGCGGGGAACTGGCGCTGTCCCCCCACCCCGCCGCCACGAGTACTACACCAGGGAGCTACGCCGTCACCACCGTCCTCGCGCAGTAAATATGTTTGGCGGGGAACTGGCGCTGTCCCCCCACCCCGCCACCACGAGTACTACACCAGGGAGCTACGCCGTCACCACCGTCCTCGCGCAGTAAATATGTTTGGCGGGGAACTGGCGCTGTCCCCCCACCCCGCCGCCACGAGTACTACACCAGGGAGCTACGCCGTCACCACCGTCCTCGCGCAGTAAATATGTTTGGCGGGGAACTGGCGCTGTCCCCCCACCCCGCCGCCACGAGTACTACACTAGGGAGCTACGCCGTCACCACCGTCCTCGCGCAGTAAATATGTTTGGCGGGGAACTGGCGCTGTCCCCCCACCCCGCCGCCACGAGTACTACACCAGGGAGCTACGCCGTCACCACCGTCCTCGCGCAGCAAATATGTTTGGCGGGGAACTGGCGCTGTCCCCCCACCCCGCCGCCACGAGTACTACACTAGGGAGCTACGCCGTCACCACCGTCCTCGCGCAGTAAATATGTTTGGCGGGGAACTGGCGCTGTCCCCCCACCCCGCCGCCACGAGTACTACACTAGGGAGCTACGCCGTCACCACCGTCCTCGCGCAGTAAATATGTTTAGCGGGGAACTGGCGCTGTCCCCCCACCCCGCCGCCACGAGTACTACACCAGGGAGCTACGCCGTCACCACCGTCCTCGCGCAGTAAATATGTTTGGCGGGGAACTGGCGCTGTCCCCCCACCCCGCCGCCACGAGTACTACACTAGGGAGCTACGCCGTCACCACCGTCCTCGCGCAGCAAATATGTTTGGCGGGGAACTGGCGCTGTCCCCCCACCCCGCCGCCACGAGTACTACACTAGGGAGCTACGCCGTCACCACCGTCCTCGCGCAGCAAATATGTTTGGCGGGGAACTGGCGCTGTCCCCCCAACACGCCGCCACGAGTACTACACTAGGGAGCTACGCCGTCACCACCGTCCTCGCGCAGCAAATATGTTTGGCGGGGAACTGGCGCTGTCCCCCCACCCCGCCGCCACGAGTACTACACTAGGGAGCTACGCCGTCACCACCGTCCTCGCGCAGCAAATATGTTTGGCGGGGAACTGGCGCTGTCCCCCCACCCCGCCGCCACGAGTACTACACCAGGGAGCTACGCCGTCACCACCGTCCTCGCGCAGTAAATATGTTTGGCAGGGAACTGGCGCTGTCCCCCCACCCCGCCGCCACGAGTACTACACTAGGGAGCTACGCCGTCACCACCGTCCTCGCGCAGTAAATATGTTTGGTGGGGAACTGGCGCTGTCCCCCCACCCAGCCGCCACGAGTACTACACTAGGGAGCTACGCCGTCACCACCGTCCTCGCGCAGTAAATATGTTTGGCGGGGAACTGGCGCTGTCCCCCCACCCCGCCGCCACGAGTACTACACCAGGGAGCTACGCCGTCACCACCGTCCTCGCGCAGTAAATATGTTTGGCGGGGAACTGGCGCTGTCCCCCCACCCCGCCGCCACGAGTAGTACACTAGGGAGCTACGCCGTCACCACCGTCCTCGCGCAGTAAATATGTTTGGCGGGGAACTGGCGCTGTCCCCCCACCCCGCCGCCACGAGTACTACACTAGGGAGCTACGCCGTCACCACCGTCCTCGCGCAGTAAATATGTTTGGTGGGGAACTGGCGCTGTCCCCCCACCCCGCCGCCACGAGTACTACACTAGGGAGCTACGCCGTCACCACCGTCCTCGCGCAGCAAATATGTTTGGCGGGGAACTGGCGCTGTCCCCCCACCCCGCCGCCACGAGTACTACACCAGGGAGCTACGCCGTCACCACCGTCCTCGCGCAGTAAATATGTTTGGCGGGGAACTGGCGCTGTCCCCCCACCCCGCCGCCACGAGTACTACACCAGGGAGCTACGCCGTCACCACCGTCCTCGCGCAGTAAATATGTTTGGCGGGGAACTGGCGCTGTCCCCCCACCCCGCCGCCACGAGTACTACACCAGGGAGCTACGCCGTCACCACCGTCCTCGCGCAGTAAATATGTTTGGCGGGGAACTGGCGCTGTCCCCCCACCCCGCCGCCACGAGTACTACACTAGGGAGCTACGCCGTCACCACCGTCCTCGCGCAGTAAATATGTTTGGCGGGGAACTGGCGCTGTCCCCCCACCCCGCCGCCACGAGTACTACACCAGGGAGCTACGCCGTCACCACCGTCCTCGCGCAGCAAATATGTTTGGCGGGGAACTGGCGCTGTCCCCCCACCCCGCCGCCACGAGTACTACACTAGGGAGCTACGCCGTCACCACCGTCCTCGCGCAGTAAATATGTTTGGCGGGGAACTGGCGCTGTCCCCCCACCCCGCCACCACGAGTACTACACTAGGGAGCTACGCCGTCACCACCGTCCTCGCGCAGTAAATATGTTTAGCGGGGAACTGGCGCTGTCCCCCCACCCCGCCGCCACGAGTACTACACCAGGGAGCTACGCCGTCACCACCGTCCTCGCGCAGTAAATATGTTTGGCGGGGAACTGGCGCTGTCCCCCCACCCCGCCGCCACGAGTACTACACTAGGGAGCTACGCCGTCACCACCGTCCTCGCGCAGCAAATATGTTTGGCGGGGAACTGGCGCTGTCCCCCCACCCCGCCGCCACGAGTACTACACTAGGGAGCTACGCCGTCACCACCGTCCTCGCGCAGCAAATATGTTTGGCGGGGAACTGGCGCTGTCCCCCCACCCCGCCGCCACGAGTACTACACTAGGGAGCTACGCCGTCACCACCGTCCTCGCGCAGCAAATATGTTTGGCGGGGAACTGGCGCTGTCCCCCCACCCCGCCGCCACGAGTACTACACTAGGGAGCTACGCCGTCACCACCGTCCTCGCGCAGCAAATATGTTTGGCGGGGAACTGGCGCTGTCCCCCCACCCCGCCGCCACGAGTACTACACCAGGGAGCTACGCCGTCACCACCGTCCTCGCGCAGTAAATATGTTTGGCGGGGAACTGGCGCTGTCCCCCCACCCCGCCGCCACGAGTACTACACTAGGGAGCTACGCCGTCACCACCGTCCTCGCGCAGTAAATATGTTTGGTGGGGAACTGGCGCTGTCCCCCCACCCCGCCGCCACGAGTACTACACCAGGGAGCTACGCCGTCACCACCGTCCTCGCGCAGTAAATATGTTTGGCGGGGAACTGGCGCTGTCCCCCCACCCCGCCGCCACGAGTACTACACTAGGGAGCTACGCCGTCACCACCGTCCTCGCGCAGTAAATATGTTTGGCGGGGAACTGGCGCTGTCCCCCCACCCCGCCGCCACGAGTACTACACCAGGGAGCTACGCCGTCACCACCGTCCTTGCGCAGCAAATATGTTTGGCGGGGAACTGGCGCTGTCCCCCCACCCCGCCGCCACGAGTACTACACTAGGGAGCTACGCCGTCACCACCGTCCTCGCACAGTAAATATGTTTGGCGGGGAACTGGCGCTGTCCCCCCACCCCGCCGCCACGAGTACTACACTAGGGAGCTACGCCGTCACCACCGTCCTCGCGCAGTAAATATGTTTGGCGGGGAACTGGCGCTGTCCCCCCCCACCCCGCCGCCACGAGTACTACACCAGGGAGCTACGCCGTCACCACCGTCCTCGCGCAGTAAATATGTTTGGCGGGGAACTGGCGCTGTCCCCCCACCCCGCCGCCACGAGTACTACACTAGGGAGCTACGCCGTCACCACCGTCCTCGCGCAGTAAATATGTTTGGCGGGGAACTGGCGCTGTCCCCCCACCCCGCCGCCACGAGTACTACACCAGGGAGCTACGCCGTCACCACCGTCCTCGCGCAGTAAATATGTTTGGCGGGGAACTGGCGCTGTCCCCCCACCCCGCCGCCACGAGTACTACACCAGGGAGCTACGCCGTCACCACCGTCCTCGCGCAGTAAATATGTTTGGCGGGGAACTGGCGCTGTCCCCCCACCCCGCCGCCACGAGTACTACACGAGGGAGCTACGCCGTCACCACCGTCCTCGCGCAGTAAATATGTTTGGCGGGGAACTGGCGCTGTCCCCCCACCCCGCCGCCACGAGTACTACACTAGGGAGCTACGCCGTCACCACCGTCCTCGCGCAGCAAATATGTTTGGCGGGGAACTGGCGCTGTCCCCCCACCCCGCCGCCACGAGTACTACACTAGGGAGCTACGCCGTCACCACCGTCCTCGCGCAGCAAATATGTTTGGCGGGGAACTGGCGCTGTCCCCCCACCCCGCCGCCACGAGTACTACACTAGGGAGCTACGCCGTCACCACCGTCCTCGCGCAGCAAATATGTTTGGCGGGGAACTGGCGCTGTCCCCCCACCCCGCCGCCACGAGTACTACACTAGGGAGCTACGCCGTCACCACCGTCCTCGTGCAGTAAATATGTTTGGCGGGGAACTGGCGCTGTCCCCCCACCCCGCCGCCACGAGTACTACACTAGGGAGCTACGCCGTCACCACCGTCCTCGCGCAGCAAATATGTTTGGCGGGGAACTGGCGCTGTCCCCCCACCCCGCCGCCACGAGTACTACACCAGGGAGCTACGCCGTCACCACCGTCCTCGCGCAGTAAATATGTTTGGCGGGGAACTGGCGCTGTCCCCCCACCCCGCCGCCACGAGTACTACACCAGGGAGCTACGCCGTCACCACCGTCCTCGCGCAGTAAATATGTTTGGCGGGGAACTGGCGCTGTCCCCCCACCCCGCCGCCACGAGTACTACACTAGGGAGCTACGCCGTCACCACCGTCCTCGCGCAGCAAATATGTTTGGCGGGGAACTGGCGCTGTCCCCCCACCCCGCCGCCACGAGTACTACACTAGGGAGCTACGCCGTCACCACCGTCCTCGCGCAGCAAATATGTTTGGCGGGGAACTGGCGCTGTCCCCCCACCCCGCCGCCACGAGTACTACACTAGGGAGCTACGCCGTCACCACCGTCCTCGCGCAGCAAATATGTTTGGCGGGGAACTGGCGCTGTCCCCCCACCCCGCCGCCACGAGTACTACACTAGGGAGCTACGCCGTCACCACCGTCCTCGCACAGCAAATATGTTTGGCGGGGAACTGGCGCTGTCCCCCCACCCCGCCGCCACGAGTACTACACCAGGGAGCTACGCCGTCACCACCGTCCTCGCGCAGTAAATATGTTTGGCGGGGAACTGGCGCTGTCCCCCCACCCCGCCGCCACGAGTACTACACTAGGGAGCTACGCCGTCACCACCGTCCTCGCGCAGTAAATATGTTTGGCGGGGAACTGGCGCTGTCCCCCCACCCCGCCACCACGAGTACTACACTAGGGAGCTACGCCGTCACCACCGTCCTCGCGCAGTAAATATGTTTGGCGGGGAACTGGCGCTGTCCCCCCACCCCGCCGCCACGAGTACTACACTAGGGAGCTACGCCGTCACCACCGTCCTCGCGCAGTAAATATGTTTGGCGGGGAACTGGCGCTGTCCCCCCACCCCGCCGCCACGAGTACTACACCAGGGAGCTACGCCGTCACCACCGTCCTCGCGCAGTAAATATGTTTGGCGGGGAACTGGCGCTGTCCCCCCACCCCGCCGCCACGAGTACTACACTAGGGAGCTACGCCGTCACCACCGTCCTCGCGCAGTAAATATGTTTGGCGGGGAACTGGTGCTGTCCCCCCACCCCACCGCCACGAGTACTACACCAGGGAGCTACGCCGTCACCACCGTCCTCGCGCAGCAAATATGTTTGGCGGGGAACTGGCGCTGTCCCCCCACCCCGCCGCCACGAGTACTACACTAGGGAGCTACGCCGTCACCACCGTCCTCGCGCAGTAAATATGTTTGGCGGGGAACTGGCGCTGTCCCTCCACCCCGCCGCCACGAGTACTACACTAGGGAGCTACGCCGTCACCACCGTCCTCGCGCAGTAAATATGTTTGGCGGGGAACTGGCGCTGTCCCCCCACCCCGCCGCCACGAGTACTACACCAGGGAGCTACGCCGTCACCACCGTCCTCGCGCAGTAAATATGTTTGGCGGGGAACTGGCGCTGTCCCCCCACCCCGCCGCCACGAGTACTACACTAGGGAGCTACGCCGTCACCACCGTCCTCGCGCAGTAAATATGTTTGGCGGGGAACTGGCGCTGTCCCCCCACCCCGCCACCACGAGTACTACACTAGGGAGCTACGCCGTCACCACCGTCCTCGCGCAGCAAATATGTTTGGCGGGGAACTGGCGCTGTCCCCCCACCCCGCCGCCACGAGTACTACACCAGGGAGCTACGCCGTCGTTCCCACTCCATACATAAACAGTAGTAAGGGACCCTCAGAAACAATCGCTTTGTGTACGGAAATTATAGTAACCTAACCTAACCTAACCTAGCCGCCGCAGCGCGCTGTTTAAGTTTTTAGCCTAAACGTTTTAAAAATTTAATTCAGTACAGTCTTTTTTTTGTAAAACGCGGAACAAATCTGGCTTATAAATAGTCAGACAGGTAAATAAATGTTAACACAAACGTCTGGCTCTATACCTGCTAAATCCCCGTGCGGAGAACGGGACATCTGCTAGTTTAAATTATTGTGACTTTTAATGAATACAGATTATTTTTTGTGTTGTATTATATTTTAAAATACAATTGGATTACATTAGGTAACTCAATCGTTAAAATTGTTTCAGAAATAACGGAGGAGTTCTCCAAAAAATATCGCCTTAGCGTGTTAATATATAAGATTCTGGAAATTACAGGAATCGTGGTTTGAAACTGTCGTATTTTGGGAGTATACGACAGTTCTGATGTTTATGTGAGCTGGCAGAACTGCTGTTGTTATGTATAGGGTGGGAACAAGGACGTGGCTCCCTGGTGTAATACTCGCGGCTTCGGGGTGGGGAGACAGCGCCAGTTCCCCGCCAAACATTTTTACTGCGCGAGAACGGCGCTGCGGGAGGTCGTGACTGTTCCAATTCTGCGCTCCCTATGAAGCAATGTCTGTGATTTCACATATACAAGGGTGCAGGATACAATAGATTTTAGTTCTTTTTAATAAGTAATACGTTCTCGAAATCATTCTTTAGTAGGGTGAAATATTTTTAATGTTAACATATTTCAAAATTACGGTTGTTTTCCGATCTGTTTAACTACTGAACGCTATTGCCTGATTCTGACCGTTTACAAAAAAACCACAGCCTTTATACAGATATTTCGAAGTTACCACATCATTTTTATCCGAACCCAAGGACCAAACTTGTTAATGCGCTAATTCACACGATGCGGTCGGCCAGCGACAAGAGTTATGTCGGCCAATCAGCCACTAGCCACTGACATATCTAATTACCGCCCGATCATTATGTCATCAGGTTACAGTTACGGCATTTGTTAAATGACAGGTTATCACTTGTACTGCGCTCACGCTTAATTCTTTAATATCCCATTTCGGTATTTAAATAACTCGTTTTAATATAAGCAAATTCCATACTTGCACTGCCATGAATTTTCGAGTATTTTAATTATGAGGCAGCAAGAGTGCTTTTCAGGTGTCGGAATAGTTAGAAATAGTTAGTTTGCTGATACTTATAGGATAGGGCGGTCAGTATGTACTAGCAGAAGCAGGCGATCGGATTCGTTTCGTTATTTCGCTTAGTTCATTCGCTTTCGTCTGTATGATTAACACATTCGGTATATCTGTTCGCCTTACACCAACACACCATTTTTTATGTTGAGATGAGTTATAAATTGTTATATCACACATGTTTTAAATAATGATTCAATTTGTGACGTTACGAATACAGGTCTATGATATTAATTATGACTAAAAGTACGGAAACTCAAAATTGCAATATATTTTTATAATCAAAATATATTATTATAATTTTAATATTCTGCCGCTTTTCAATTATTCCACTGATAGTTACACATCCTCTGTTAGTCTGATGATTTTTCTGAATTGTTATAGAATTGTTTCAACTTCTGTAGAAATATGTGTATTCAGTTTTTAATGAGAGACGAGAGGATATGATATGGTCAGTCAAACAGACTTAAATGATATAAAATGCATTTCACAACTGATTTGTTAATATAATCCAAGTTTTCAATGACAAACTTGGTTGACATGTTTCAATCCATTTCAACCGCCAAGTCTATCCTACTCTAGGATCTGAAGGGCGTACAGCTCCCGCCCATGATGGAACAGTTGCGGCTAACAAGTCATTCTGCTTACCATACAATCAGCCGGTATCGAACCATCTGACTAACGGCAGTGACGGCTTAATAAACCTGTATAAAACCAGCTCCAGTACTCCAGAACTCCAGTACTCCAGAACTCCACCACTCCAGTACTCCAGAACTCCAGAACTCCAACACTCCAGAACATCAGTACTCTAGAACTTCAGAACTTCATTAATTCAGTGTTTTAGTACTTCAGTGTTCCAGAACTTCAATACCGCAGTACTTCTCCTGGGAATTTTATCGTTAGCCAAAGGCAGCGTCGACAACTCACCTTTCTTTATTGTCTTTAGTAGACTATAGGAGGTTGACGACACTTACTTTAGGTCTTTGACTCTCTGTGATTGACATCAGACTGTAGGTGTTTTATAGTACTCGTGTCGGGTGGTGCGGAGTATCGTTGAACTACCTCTTCCGTAGGTTGACTCGTGCTAAAGTATTTATTTGACACTAAATCTACAAGCTTGGCAGTGCAACTTAGAAGGGCAATAGGGAGGAGGTCCGATGTATTTTCATGACGCAATCAGGAGCAGAAACATTAGCTACTTTTATTTAACAAGTCAGTTCAATCGGATTTAAGGATTTTTTTATGTTTGAACAGATTTACTAAGGACTAGTACAATACTAATTTCCTGTTAATGTACAGATAAATAAAGACAAATCTTGCGCGCCCTGCAACCCTACGATCCTTATAAATAATAAGAGATTTCCATGTTGATTTCTTCCTGATTCCCACTTGTTGTAAACGAAGCTGATATCTTTTGACAACGTTTCGGAGACAATGCAGTCTTCCATCTTCAGTAAACACATTCAAGCGCAATACATAAATAGCCTTGACACCTGAGATAATTTGGTATTTTTCAAAATATTCACTTCCGTAAACCGCCTTTAGATGCCAACTGTAGCGTTTTCTTTCAAATAAGTGAGTCGTCGTCCTGAAAATGGAGGTCTGCAACGTCTCTAAAACTTTGGCAGAAGACATAAATTTCGTTTCTAAAACACGGAAATCCATAAGAAATCATCATTACATCGTGCAATAACCACCTTGAAGCCAGCACTCTTCATACGAGTTTCCTCGTTAAAGTTAAAAATACCCCGCAGCAGCAAACCTGCGTACTCAGCGAATTTCCAATACAGATATATGTATCTTAATACCACTTAAAGCCACATACCAAGTTTCATCAATGTACATTCATAAATAAATGATTTATGACATTTTAATTATTCTTCATAATAATAACATGGCGTCTGAGGATGCAGGTTTGCTGAAGCAAGGCACAAAAAAAATGGGTTTGTATGCAAATCTTTTTATAACTCAACTAGGTGAAGCCACATACCAAATTTTATTAATTTATGTTCATAATTAAGGAAGATAACATTTTACTTATTCTCCATAAGAATAACATGGGGGCTAAGTACCCAGGTTTGCTGCTACGGGAACTACCGGCAAAAAAGGTCTTTCGTGCAAATATCAATAGACCACAACGGTATGAAGAAATATACCAAGTTTCGTCAGGATAAGTTGATAAATAAGCAAGATATACAATTTGTCTTATTCTCCATAAGACAAATGACCTTGGACATTGGACAACGTACTGTGTTTAGCACTTTCAAGTTATCTGAAACAAATTAAGGTAGAACAATGATCAAAACACCAAATTGTTTGGTTTTTTAAGTTTAATTTAATGGTGAAAACTAAAATTGGATTTACTAAAATATGATATGTAAAAAACTCAAAAAACCCATTTTTGGGGAACAAAACCCCCCCACAATGCCCCTTTGGATAGAGCGATCTGGCTGGTTTTCGAACTTAAATTCATAAATGTTGCTTTACATCTTTTTATCAAATTTGATCAAAATCGGATAATTTTTACGAGAGTTATGTGTGTACCTACGGACACACATATATAAAATATATATATATATACAGTTTTTAACGAGTGGTGTTTTTGGTATCTGGGGACCTCAAAACGAAAAGTTATCATGGTCCCGGGCCTAGGTCTTACCATGCCGACTACGGTAATAGCTCTACGGTAATTTCCCCTATAGGGGAAATTCGCTAAAATGTGAAAGCAATTAACAACAATTTAGTCAAAAGCCGCTTGTCAACTGACGCCTGGGCCGTGGACCCTTACGTTGCAGTTAACATGGCATACTAGTTCTGACGACCTAGCCGTCAATAAATCTAAAACAAGACAATTTGCATTTGGAAAAAATCCAGTCGAGGTCCCAGGACTGCCTGGCATAACCATAGCTACAAAGAGGCTAAATTCTTAGGAATCACAATCTCTGAGAACATTTCTTGGGATCCACACATTGAACCCTATCCAATAAACTTAACACATGCCTGTTTGTGTTAAATAGAGTAAAGAATGCAAGTGATGAGGTTACTACACAACCTGCAAATCGTCCCTTATTTAAGTTATATTTAAGATACGGCCTGATAATCTGGGGGAGTATTTCAGTAGGAAACCTTCATATACTGCGTCCACCCAGGGCTGTCATTACACTAAAGACTATGACAGTTACTGCCCTATACATCAAAGAGGTGATTCTGTACATAGACAGAGTTCCAACACAAAGAGGGTCAGACCTCCACAGTCATGACACCAGACACGCTTCTAGATTCGTCCTACGGTACATACTACAGCTCACAACCTTCCTTAATCGGGAGAAAATTACAATATATCTTGCCAGAAGACATCAGGAAATTAGATGGGCAAGAGCTAAAGACCATACTCTCTGCATTTTTATTGACCCTTCTATTCAAAAGAAGAATTCTTACATTTGAGAGACATTTAACCATAACCAACTGATGTTCTATGCCTTAATAACTATTTTAGTTTGTTATATTTTGTATTACAATTCTGAGTTTATTTTAATTGTCTTGACGCCATTACTTTTCTTTGAGAAAATTTAAATAAAGAGATTTGATTGATTGATGGATGACTCAATTTGTCCTTATATTTAAAAATTAAACTTAAACCCATAAGAATAATACGTTGAACAATTATGGTCAAAACAATCGTAAGTTTAAATATACTGTATAATGTGAAGTACGCTTCAGCGCTAATTAAAGCACTTCGTTAATTTCAGTTTTAAGTTTCTTAATCAATGGTGCAAGTTAGAAAGTGGACCAGTGTTCGCGGCAGCTCGCACGGCCAATCTCCGTTGTCAATACCCTATTTGAATGTTAAATAGGAATTACCGACCGAGCAAATTGCTAAATCGGTCCGTAATTTAATTTCATTACAAAATGTCCGGTAATTTGGGCATTTTTGCGGCTATAAATCCGATCGATTACGTCCCGTAGCCGAATTAATCGAGTCTTATAAATAATTAATCGAATTAGTCTGACGACTGAAATTTATGTTTCTACTTCAACCGATATTTAACGCTGGTTTATTTATTTATTTTCTACGGCAGTTTTTAACTTAACGTTTCGTCGGGCAATTATGAAACGCCAGGAAATGTTTAGTGTTATATTAAGCACAAAGGGGATTAATCTTTTTTGTTGACACTTGCAAATCGGAACAAAGACTTGGCAAGGATCGAATAACGTAGGTTGGTCCCAGCCCAGCGGCCACTACCTTGCCATATCTGTAGACACGGTCGCAGTTCTTACATTCAAGTTGGCAACGAGTCTTTGAGTGTGAATATATCAAATAATTCAGTCGTAGTACCGAATTCCGTTAACAAATTTAACGGAAAATACCGTTTGACAAGTTCAGTTGAAATGCACCACAGCATTTACTCAGTATTTAGTTTTACTTGTTCAGGAGATTTAACAATTTAAGGATAGATTTCCATGAATTAAAAAGCCTGAAATAGTCATTATTCTTAGCTTTACATACACGCGCACTTTATTTCAGGTTTTGGTAACAGAGGTGTATTCATAGATAAACACACGATTCTTTTAAAACTTTTTAAACACCAAACTTCCAAAGGTTATCTCAAGTACAGGAACCGTTGCTCCTTTAAACAACGTTTCAAACACCAATCAGACTAGCGAAATATTCAACGTCATGTCACGGTCATGCTGAACCTAAGGGTGGGCTCGAGCGTACTCTTGACAAAATATAACTGTCAATGTTATACAATAAGGCCATTTGTTTGAAAATAATCAAACCTATGTATTCAAAAAGCACTCAAATCACAAATTAATACTGGTTAATCTTAAATATCCACTAACTACATTTACTAACTACCTATTTTGTATGAGTACAGCTTTGCGAGTTCTTTTCAATTGGAAAAAGGAAAATAAAACCAAGACATGACGTTTGAAAGAGAAAATTACATAGCAAGGAATGGAATGCAAGGAATAACAAAGAGAAATATCTCAAATGTAACGTATAACTTCGGCGTAAATTTAAGCGTAACTCATGACATTTTACACAGGACACCGTTAGTGATACTTGTGTTTCCCTAGGGAACTCCCTACCACTGTGCATTGTCGTATGCCATAAAAATACAATATAAGTGCAATCATTGAAGAGCATTGCTCATATTGGTTGGATTTAGTTTTACTATACATCTCGGTTGTCCTAGAGGAAGAAGGACTCCCTCTAAATCCTCTATATCCTCTCTATATCCTCTCTATATCCTCTATAACTTCTCTATATCCTCTCGTAGCAATTGACAACAGTGTATATTAAATATTATTCATTTGCAAAGAAAAAAGTTTGAATTGAACTAAGTATTTTGTCAGATTCCTCACCAATTTCATGTAGAGATAGATTATAGTGGTGTTCACGATTTTTTTTTGTAAATTCCAGTATAAAATTCTTTGCAATCCATCAAACCTTTTTACATTAATTTCACCACACGTTTTACTTCAGTTGTGTCCAGTTCATTACGCCCTGCCACGCCGCACCCCTTTTACAACATCCCTCACCGGCAACACCCAAAGCCTTGACACTTCCAAATTCATTTGGCGCATATACGGGTTTATTAACATGCAGAGCGGCAGAAAGGCCCGCTGAGAGAGTCAGCTGCGGCCGCCTCTTCCCACACGCCGTAGCCAAGCCCCTGGTCCGCATACCCGTACCACGCACTGCCTACACGATACAGCAACAGGCTGCTTTTCCCCTCCTCCGAATTATCTACCTTTTTATGCCACGTTAGGCGTTTTAATTCCGAGTACAGTCCGATCAGGAAGTTCCCAAACATTCTGAGCGTTCGCAGTCACGGATTAAAGGATTGTGGGTTTTGAGGAATCGCGGATTAAAGGATTGTAAGTGCTAAGGAGTTTTGAAAGTCGGTGTTTATTTAGTTAAAAAACTGCTTATAAATCCTGTTGTTTCCATTGTCGATTCTGTGATCTAGATCGACCGCGGAATAGTGGGGTTTTAAATCCAATTTTGTATGTTATAGTTTAGTGTACTATATTATTGTACCTAAAGGATTGTTTGTGGAAAACTGAAATAGGTGAATACAATCTTTAGATTGTACCTACAAAACACGTGACTAACTTAAATTAATGCAATCATGACGTAATATGGACCTGTAGAACATTCCATGGGCTAAGAGTTTTATTTATTACAACCTGTAACTCAATCATCTATAATTCCGAAATATATCACTAACGCTTGGTTGTGTCGGTGTTTAATTTATGTAAACCCAAAATTCGTTTGAAGACCGCGTAACCGACGATATCGCAAACAGTGGTTAATTTAAAACAAAAAAGTTGTTTTTCGCATAAAACTCTGTTGTAGTGAAATAAAAATTAGCTCTTACATTTAATTTTATATTATTCTCCATTTTATGCACAACTGCAATAGTGCAATACTGCAGTAATGATTGCACCGATGTGTCCAATTGCCTACACTACTGTAAAAATTAGTAATTTAAGCACAATATGAGCGAAACATGCATGGTCGTACAGTAAAACCTTGTGTCCCTGACAAACCACACGTTCCTGACTATAGTTTCTATTTTCGGGTTTCAGTTCAAGCGCGGTTTCTGTACCTGCGCGGGGCGTGAGGCGTG
The DNA here is from genome assembly GCA_963675035.1 of Allygus modestus. Classification (NCBI taxonomy): domain Eukaryota; kingdom Metazoa; phylum Arthropoda; class Insecta; order Hemiptera; family Cicadellidae; genus Allygus; species Allygus modestus. Next base: position 183,538,770 of record OY776112.1, on the reverse strand, counting down.
GAACTGTATAATCAAGGTATTTTGACCAACCCGATTTTAAAAAACTTTCAATTTATAAACTATCCTACCTGGAATGCATGCATATAAATTGTGGTGTCGGTTCATCTGTATTGAAAGTTTATACCGTAAGTTAAACTAAAGACAAGAACTAAAATTTGTACTAATATTCCAAATATTCCAGGGATACTTTCCTTTAAGTTATTACTGCGGTTCGAAATAGACAGTTAACTTAAAATTCCTTTCTGTAACAGCTTTCAGTTTAGTAACCTTCAATGTTATTATATTTATTTTTTATTTTTTGAAATAGCTTAACTCAGGCTTAGGCCCCTACCTAAAGCGACTCATTTCTGGACTCTCAGTTTCAAGAAAATGTTTATTTTCCTCCGAATCAGCGGAGAGGGTGAAACTTTTAACTCACCGGTGTAACGCAAAATTTTACACAAAATCGTGTAACACAAACTCAAGAAGGTATTTAACACAAACATAAACATTTACACGAACTGCTGTGACGTAAACACATCATTTTTTTGTTTAAAATTCATTGTTGGTGGTGGCAAGTTTATGTTATTTAAGTAATTTTTGCGGACATTTTTCATCACTTATTAGTAAAAACAAAGTTTCACGACGTGTCGAGATCCGGAATCTGATCCCGTCTTGAGGTGGAAAGAATACCTATAACATGTTTCAACCTGAAGACGGGATCAGATTCCAGATCTCGAAACGTCGTGAAACTTTGTTTTTACTAATAATTTATGGAAAATGTCCGAAAAAATTCCTTAAAGAATACAACATGTGGCACAAACTGGTTGACCATAACACAATCGGCTACACAAACTGTTGTAACCTAAATGCAAAATGTTACACGGACTGGTGTGACACAAACAAACAATGTTACACAAACTGGCTGTCTCTGATTATAGGAACATTCACCGTGCAGTTCAATTTACCAATGAGCTCTCTCATACAACATTAACACAAATACCCCCGTAGCAGCAAACCTGCGTACTCAGCGAATTTCCAATGTATATAAATGTATCTTAATACCACATAAAGCCACATACCAAGTGTCATCAATATACATTCACAAATAAACGATTTATGACATTTTAATTATTCTGCATAAGAATAACATGGCGGCTAAGTAAACAGGATTGCTGAAGCAAGGAACAAAAAATTAGGGTTTTATACAAATATTAATATAACTCAAGTAGGTAAAGCCACATACCAAATTTTATTAATTTATGTTCATAATTAAGGGAGATAACACATTACTTATTCTCCATAAGAATAACATTGGACAACGTACTGTGTTTAGCACTTTCAATATCTCTGTAACCATTTGACGTTGAGCAATGATCAAAACCCCAAATTGTGCGTCTTTTTAATCTGATTCCAATGGAAAAACTAAAATGTGACTTTTTCAAAAATTATATGTAAAAAACTCAAAAAACCCATTTTTGGGGTACAAACCCCCCCCCCCAAAAAATACCCCTCCGGATACGTCTATCTGTCTGGTTTTCGAACTTAAAGTCATAAATGCTGCTTTACACATTTATACCAAATTTCGTCAAAATCGGATTATTTTTACGAGAGTTATCGTGCTCACGGACAATAGTATATTTCGCACTAAGGGCCGAAAGTGGGGTTTTGCTGGCCCGAGATCGTGTTTTACGACCGAGACGAAGTCGAGGTCATAAATCGTTCGAGGGCTATGCAAAACCCTTTTGGCAGAGGTGCGAACGCTATTTTTCATCATACTACAATTATTAATGGGTTAAATGTGATCGGTCATAAATCACGAGCGGCCTCATGCAATCTCGGACTAAAAACAGTTAACCAATAAACAAAACATCGATAGTACAATGTTTTTAATTTTGTTGTTATTTTTTCCAGTGTTTCAACCAAAGAACACAAAATAGTGTGCACGTATTAACCAGGTAACGACGTGTACGCTTGAAAACAATTTGGCAACACTGGCTAAATAGATCAGCTTACTTTCGGCCCTTGGGCGGAAAACTCTACTTTCGGTATTCAAATCACGTTCCGAAAACAGGTGATTACAGCGTAGTGTGATGTAAACATATATATATATACAGTTTTGAACGAATGGTGTTTTTGACATCTGGGGGACCTCAAAACGAAAGTTATCATGGTCCCGGGATAGGTCTTACCATGCCGACTACTGTAATAGCTTCTTCCCTATAGGAGAAATTCGCTAAACTCCCTGTCATAGTCAAATCAAATATTCTTATAATTATAACTGGGACCGCCAGTACGATAGGACCACGATGAATAGTGTTGAAGTTACTCAGAGTATAATGGCGGATCTACAACTGTTTTGGGGGGCTTAGTTTCAGAATGGGTATCACAATACCCCCGTCGCAGCAAACCTGCGTACTCAGCGAATTTCCAATGCATATATATGTGACTTACTACTACATAGAGCTATTTACCAATTTTCACAAAAATACATCCATAAATAAATTATATATAGCATTTTATTTATTCTCCATAACAATAACATTACGGTTGAGGACGCAGGTTTGCTGCAACGAGGAAGATAAGTAATGTGTTTTTTTGCAATTATCAATACAACTGAACCAGATGAAGCTACATACCAAGTTCTCTTAATGTAGGTTCATAATTAAGGGAGATATACAACTTTACTTATTCTCCATATGAATAACATGGGGGCCGAGTATGCAGGTTTGCTGCTACGGGACTATCAACAAAAAACTTGTTTTTTGTGCTAATATCAATATACCACAACTAGTTGAAGCCACATACCAAGTTTCATCAATATACATTCATAAATAATCGAGATATAGAATTTTATTTATTCTCCATAAGGATAACATTGGACAACGTACTGTGTTTCTAGCACTTTGAATATCTCTGCAACGGTTGGACGTAGAACAACGATTAAAACACCAAAATGTTTGTTTTGTTGAGCTAAAAACATTATTAAACAGAAATGTGAAGTTTTTAGTAAAACTATCTGAGAAAAATCTAAAAACTTTTTCCCATAAGATTAACATGGGACACGTTTTTTTGGATTTTCTCCGCAACCACTTAACCTAGGTTAATGATTCAAAATACTAAATTATTGTTTTTTTTAGCTCTATAAAATGGCTATAACCAAAATTGAGTGTTTTTAACATTTTGGGGTCAAATTTGCAAAAATCCGATTTTTGTAAAATTGTAAACCCCCATAACACATCCCATTGTGCGATCGATCTGGTTTTCGAACTTAAAGTCATAAATGCTACTCTCCACATTTGTGCCAAATTTCATCAAAATGGGTAGTTTCTTTCAAAAGTTATCGCGGTAACGGAAACACACATAATATATATATATATATATATATATATATATATACATATATATAAATTTGAACGAATAGTGTTTTTGGCATCTGGGGACCTCAAAACGAAAAGTTATCATGGTCTCGGGCTTAAGTCTTACCATGCCACCTACGGTAATAGCTTCTTCCCTATAGGGGAAATTCGCTAAAATGTCGTGTTCATATAGGCCTGGCTTGGGGATTAATTTGTTTTCGTCATCATAGATATAGAAGAGGAAGATAAAGACGAGCCATAAATCAATTTAAAACAATCTTGTTAAAGAAACGTCGTAAATTTTCGTAAATTACAAAAGTGTAAAAGAAATGTTCTTAAATTGCATTGATACTGAAAATAAAACAATAAAATTGTACTCTAAATATACAATGCACAAAATATGATAAAAAACTGATTACATATAAGAGCAAAAGACTACGTAAAATTGTTGGACGACAGCGCTTGAATGAGAAAAAAATTTACTTCCTAGGCTAAACTATTTCATCAATTTGTGGTTGTGTTAATACCATTAACGTCTTCTTAAAACCCTTCCCGAGCGTTGGAATTATATACGACGGACTAACTATTCCATAGCGAGCATTTGACGAGTGTATACGTTACTCCATTCGGAACATAAAACTGAGCTACAAACATGTATAGGCTATGTTAAAATATGTAATCGTAATTTAGTTTTTTTTTGTGTATATTGTTATTACTCTATTATTCCGTTCACTTTAGCATACACTTTCATAAACATAAAAAATAAACAAATTAATACACAAAATGTTCATTAAATACTTGATATTGTGCTAGTAAAAACAATTGACTCTAACCCAAATGAGAGTAGTTCAAATATTTTACAATCATGATTTTGCCCCAACCAAAAATAATTATACCAAGTAAGGCTTGGCCCCTCGGTCGCCGCATGGGAAGCGTTAACTGTTCTAAAGACGAATCAATCTATATATAATAAGGTTACCCAAGTCCTACTGACTTCAGTAACTACGCGCTGAAGGATTTCCTTCTATTGCATAAACTCTAAACACTTTTGGCGAACGTTTGCTTGTTAGTGTTAAATGTTTTATGATAGCAGTTCCGTGCCGGCGATGCAATTACACCCGCGATAAATCTACACTTTTCTACTGTCAATAAACGCCGGAATGGACCCTTCTTTCGGTTTGGCATTCGAGCTCTCAAAATGATTAATGCTCGAAACAATTACGTTTCTTATTCATAAATACTAAAATTGCAGTTTTACTTCAAACTGATATTCGAGAGACATCAATTGAGGACAGGTAAGCACTTAAATTGTGGTTTCCATGCATTCTCTCCCCAGTTCAAAACGTTCTAACATATTCTCCCATTATCAGATAGTTGCTTGTTGCTTTGTGCGAACACATTAATCAAGACTTGCCATTTAAAAAAATAAACGCATTTTACACACATTAAGTAATATTAACTGTACAGTTTCTTCGCAAACAGACAAGGACGGGACTTCTATGCTGGCCAACGGGTATACGAAGCAACGGGTATCAAGAAGCTTGTTAATATTCATATAAACAATTTTCAGCAAATACCAACTGCGAGAAATGATGAATTTCGAAACTGCATCTGAAATCACACTTGGACCAGTCCAACACTCGGCATACAAATGGTTGTTTCCGCAACCGAATGTAAAACACCACTCTAATTGGTCCCAGACTCGTGATAGGCTGGTATTGCGTGTCGCTCAATCTACATCTTAATCAGAGTGGAGGTATTTGAGGCGACGCCTGCCTTCCTTGTTAGGAGAAATCTGACTTTCTGTCTAGATGATTGACTGTACGATTCTATCACTCGGCAGGTAAAGATTCACAGCATTTTCGTCCCCCAGTTTGACAAGCATCACCGAAATGTATGTTTGGAATACTTGTTGAATGTATCGCTATTTAGTCTAAGCATTTCGTTGGTCAGTTAAAAATGCTAGAATAATTCGTGAAATAGATATGGAAATTAAATTAACGTTTGTTAAAAGGAAAGAACAGTATGGGTTAGAAATCGTTTAAGATTACCTAGTACCTAGGCCAATATATTATTGTTTGTTCTTCTAACAGCAGCTTCTCCTGCATACCACACAGTCACGATCTCTGATTGGCAGTAACACGAACACGTTAACAGGAACAAAAATGTTGAAAATTAAAAACTCATAATCATATAACGATATTTTTATAAACTATAAATTTCAAAACCTGAGCTATAATAGTTCCAAATTTAAAGTCGGCGAAAATAAGTCAATATAAACGGAGACTTGCGTTAACAAATTAATAACATACTAGAGAACCCGCGCTGCCCCGCAGCATCAGTCAAAACTTGAATTTATGAGTAAAGCCTGTTCAAGTTAAAATAATGGATGTTTTGTGGTAAAATCTAAAAATACTTTTTGGTTAGCGGTAATTCTTTCAAAAGATATATAAATATTTCGTGAACAGAATTAAAATGTTTGCTCTAAAAACCCAAAACCCTAACCAGTTTTATCTATAAACTAGCTGGCCCGATAGACGTTGTCCTGTCTTAATGTCATTGAATTTGTTTTATGTCAAATACTCGTTCATTTTCAATATGAGCTCGTTCGCTTCGCTCACTCCCCTATCGAAAAAAAGAGTTTGAGTTGCCATTCTAGTAGTTTTTTATTTCCATTATGAGAGTTGCCATTCAAGTAGGTTTTTTATTTCCATAATCAACATATATTTATGCCTTTCAAGAATGTTTAGATATACTCCTAATAAAAACTATATTAGAGAAATTTTTTAAATGCCATGTTTGGACAAACACACAGTTTACAAAAACAGCTGTTTTATCGAAACATTATCTGTTTATTAATTAATACCCCCGTAGCAGCAAACCTGCGTACTCAGCGAATTTCCAATGCATATATATGTATCTTAATACCACATAAAGCCACATACCAAGTTTCATCAATATACATTCATAAATAAACGATTTATGACATTTTAATTATTCTCCATAAGAATAACATGGCGGCTGAGTATGCAGGTTTGCTGAAGGAAGGAACACAAAAAATGGGGTTTTATACAAGTATCGATATAACTCATTTAGGTAAAGCCACATACCAAATTTCATTAATTTATTTTCATAATTAAGGGAGATAACACGTTACTTATTCTCCATAAGAATAACATGGGGCTGAGTACGCAGGTTTGCTGCTACGGGAGCCTTTGGAAAAAAAATTTTTTTTGAGCAAATATCAATGGTCCACAACCAGATGAAACCGTATACCAAGTTTCGTCAGTATACGTTCATAAATAAGCGAGATATAAAATTTGTCTTTTCCTCCATAAGAATAACATTAGACAACGTACTGTGTTTAGCACTTTCAATATCTCGGTAACCAATTGACGTAGAGAAATGATCAAAATACCAAATTGTGTGTTTTTTTAAGCTAAATCCAATGGTAAAAACTAAAATTTGACTATTACCAAAATTATATGTAAAAATTCAAAAAACACATTTTTGGGGTACAAAACCCCCCCAAAATACCCCTTCAGAAAGAGCGATCTGGCTGGTTTTCGAACTTAAAGTCATAAATGTTGCTTTACACGTTTATACCAAATTTCATCAAAATCGGATATTTTTTACGAGAGTTATCGTGCTCACGGACACACACACACACACACGCATATATATATACAGTTTCGAACGAATGGTGTTTTTGGGGTCTGACGACCTCAAAACAAAAAGTTATCATGGTCCCGGGCCTAGGTCTTACCATGCCGACTACGGTAATAGCTTCTTCCCTATAGGGGAAATTCGCTAAAAGCAGAAAATGATAAACACCTGTTCCCTTACGGAATAACATGTAAACTTTAAAAGCCAAAGGGGCAGAGCCCTTCACATTTTCCGGGGTAAAAATTATCCTATGTGTTAATCCAGGTAATAAACTATCCGTATGCAAAATTTCATTTAAATCCGTTCAGCCGTTCTTGAGTTATAAAATTTGTAACTAACACCACTTTGTTTTTTACTTTCTCCCCCTATACATAGTATATGGAGAAAGTATTGTTTTCGTAAAAATTTTCGAATTTGAGTTGTTAGTGGAAATATTTGTTTTGGTGCTCCCTGAACCCAAAAAAGTGGTTTTTACGTGATGTCTGTCTGTGTGTGTGTGTGTGTGTCCGTGTGTGTGTGTGTGTGTGTGTGTCTGTGTGGATGTGTACAGAGCTAGAGCCCTAACCTATGGGCCGATTTTTATAAAATTTGGTATGTAGGTACTAATCCACGATATCTCCAGGCGTTTTTTTCATTTTTTTGAATTTTTGATTTTTAAGGGTAATTATCCCCCAAAAACCGCCAAAAAACATGAAAAATCCAAATTTCTCAAAAACGGCTCTAACGATTTTGATTAAACTTTCGTGGTTTGTAGAACTTTAGGTTTCCAACAAAATTACACCACCCGCATTTCTGGAAAAATGCGGGTTCAGAAATTACAGGACTTAAAACATCAAAAATTCAGTTTTTTGGATTTTTCATAAAAAATCATAATGTTAAAAAAGATTACTATTCACTATTAAAAAGAGCTCAAAAAACTAAATAAATTAGTATTTTAAATTACTATTCTACGATTGCTAGTTGCGGAGAAAATTGAAATTTTCATTTAGCGGTAAACACAGTACGTTGTCCAATGTTATTCTTATGGGGAATACAAAAATAACTATCTCTCTCTTATTTACTGATCAATTTCATTTGATATGCAGGTCAAGTTAGCATTGACCAACAGATGATGTTCGAAATGTGTTGCTATTTAACCCTGGGGGGGGCAAGGGGGCATTTCCCCTCTCAAAACTACTGTGTGTAGCAACGAACTCTATAGTGCCTCCAAAAAAGCAATTTGGGTGGATATTTCTGAAAACAACTATTTTAGACAATTTTCTGTACATTTATCTATACTTCATATTCTATATTTAGTAAATAACAAATATTTTTGTCATTAAAGTTTGGCTAAAAGGGAGAAAGTATGTGTCAGTTTCCTGATACCGTTTATTATATTAAGAAGATGATGAGGAAAATACGGTACGCGTACGGTAAATATCGTGTTTCCAGCAACACTTCAGATTGGATTGGTCATCACGTGACCTTACAGCTGTTTTTACAATGTATCTTCCGGTTAGCTAGAAAACCTTAAATATACCGACTGCACAGACCTTACAATGTACCTATGGACCTTGGTTCAGAACCACATCGAATTAATTGGTGATACTTTTAACTGAATTTTACCCATAAGACCTGACCTTCTTAGTGTTTGTGTTTTCATTGATTTTAGTTTCCTCCAAGAAACTTAGAAAACACTACAAACGTTGGAAAAGACAACAAATAAATAATAGTATTACAGGGTGATGAGGAAGTTAAGAAGTCAGATTGAGGTAATTTCAGATAAAGGTAATGTTCTCCCTATCCTTGAAATCGTTAGACCTAATATTTTTCCCGCTAGAGTTCAACAGCAGAGTTTTTATTTACTTTAACAGCTGTGATTTTATTCACAGTTAATCTGCTTAAAACAGTTATAGGGGATAATCTGTGATCAAACTATGATGAGTGTTTAAAAGAATGTAACTACTATATTGTCCATACGTATAAACGTAGTTTAAGAATAATATTCATAGGATTTCTATCCTAATGCTGAATCACGCTGTGTCTTTAAGAAAATCCATACTTTCGTCATAATGGAATTTTTAAGCTCATTCCATTTTACGATACACGATAAAATATATATACAAATTTGAACAAATGGTGTTTGCATCTGGGGTCCTCAAAACGAACGTTATCATCGTCCCCGGCCTATATAGGTCTTAGATAAAGGTTCCAGATTATGGTATTAGCTTATTCCCTTTGGGAGATATTCGCAAAAAATCGAATAATTGATCATTAATTTTAACTAGAAACCGCCCTATGGTCGAAATTCGACCAAATATTTGTTGACGAGTATTTGAAAAAAGTTTAATATTTAGTGGGTTTTGTTGCGCGCTCGTCTCTCTCTCCTTCTCTCTTCCCTCTCTCTCTCCCTACCCCACCCCAACCCTCACCCACAGGTATTTTTTTAATGTAGGGTTAAAAAGGATAGCTGAGGGGCGTTACCATTCCAGTAAACAGTAGCCTTTTTATTTATGCCTGAAACCTCTCCACCTCATCCTCTCCCCAGCCCTCATCCTTCCCCCTCACAAACAGGTTTAATTTTTTAACGAGGATGTAAAAAGGATAATAGAAGGGTGTTACCATTCCAGTAGCTAGTGGTATTTGTATTTACATTATGCCTGAAACATCTGTTCTCCATGTTTTGCTAACATTTGTTATATCAACAGCTGTCAAATATAGAATTATTTAATCAATTGCTGTTTTCCATAAGATTAACATTGAACATTTGAAAGCCTGTGAAGCGTAGCCCTGAGGGCCTATGTAAATTATAATGGGTTTCTGCTCATCTACAGGACACTACCTTTGCTTTCTAACGGTATGCACGAATTTCTCCTACGATGCACACAAGCTGATAAAAAAGGAGGACAAGCTTTGTGTTTGCCTAATATAAAGATTTTTTACATTGCATGGGATGGAGAGTTAATTTCTTTTTTTAAGTAAGGCTAAGAGCAATGATTGTTTTAATTTTCTGAAAAATACCTATAAAAAACAATCACTTAAATAAAATGTAACAACAAATGTGTAATAGCAACCCTGCATTTTTTAAACCAATAATGTCCCTACAATGTTTTTGCTTTGACGTTCGTTTTTTTAATGTCCTGCCAAGGTGGCCCTAGGTTTGGGTTCAATGTAGGACTTTAGGAAATAATACCAGATTGGATTGTGGGTTTTGAGGAATCGCGGATTAAAGGATTGTAAGTGCTAAGGAGTTTTGAAAGTCGGTGTTTATTTAGTTAAAAAACTGCTTATAAATCCTGTTGTTTCCATTGTCGATTCTGTGATCTAGATCGACCGCGGAATAGTGGGGTTTTAAATCCAATTTTGTATGTTATAGTTTAGTGTACTATATTATTGTACCTAAAGGATTGTTTGTGGAAAACTGAAATAGGTGAATACAATCTTTAGATTGTACCTACAAAACACGTGACTAACTTAAATTAATGCAATCATGACGTAATATGGACCTGTAGAACATTCCATGGGCTAAGAGTTTTATTTATTACAACCTGTAACTCAATCATCTATAATTCCGAAATATATCACTAACGCTTGGTTGTGTCGGTGTTTAATTTATGTAAACCCAAAATTCGTTTGAAGACCGCGTAACCGACGATATCGCAAACAGTGGTTAATTTAAAACAAAAAAGTTGTTTTTCGCATAAAACTCTGTTGTAGTGAAATAAAAATTAGCTCTTACATTTAATTTTATATTATTCTCCATTTGATGCACAACTGCAATAGTGCAATACTGCAGTAATGATTGCACCGATGTGTCCAATTGCCTACACTACTGTAAAAATTAGTAATTTAAGCACAATATGAGCGAAACATGCATGGTCGTACAGTAAAACCTTGTGTCCCTGACAAACCACACGTTCCTGACTATAGTTTCTATTTTCGGGTTTCAGTTCAAGCGCGGTTTCTGTACCTGCGCGGGGCGTGAGGCGTGGAACTGTATAATCAAGGTATTTTGACCAACCCGATTTTAAAAAACTTTCAATTTATAAACTATCCTACCTGGAATGCATGCATATAAATTGTGGTGTCGGTTCATCTGTATTGAAAGTTTATACCGTAAGTTAAACTAAAGACAAGAACTAAAATTTGTACTAATATTCCAAATATTCCAGGGATACTTTCCTTTAAGTTATTACTGCGGTTCGAAATAGACAGTTAACTTAAAATTCCTTTCTGTAACAGCTTTCAGTTTAGTAACCTTCAATGTTATTATATTTATTTTTTATTTTTTGAAATAGCTTAACTCAGGCTTAGGCCCCTACCTAAAGCGACTCATTTCTGGACTCTCAGTTTCAAGAAAATGTTTATTAGTTTAGGCTTAGTTTCAGAATGGGTATCACAATACCCCCGTCGCAGCAAACCTGCGTACTCAGCGAATTTCCAATGCATATATATGTGACTTACTACTACATAGAGCTATTTACCAATTTTCACAAAAATACATCCATAAATAAATTATATATAGCATTTTATTTATTCTCCATAACAATAACATTACGGTTGAGGACGCAGGTTTGCTGCAACGAGGAAGATAAGTAATGTGTTTTTTTGCAATTATCAATACAACTGAACCAGATGAAGCTACATACCAAGTTCTCTTAATGTAGGTTCATAATTAAGGGAGATATACAACTTTACTTATTCTCCATATGAATAACATGGGGGCCGAGTATGCAGGTTTGCTGCTACGGGACTATCAACAAAAAACTTGTTTTTTGTGCTAATATCAATATACCACAACTAGTTGAAGCCACATACCAAGTTTCATCAATATACATTCATAAATAATCGAGATATAGAATTTTATTTATTCTCCATAAGGATAACATTGGACAACGTACTGTGTTTCTAGCACTTTGAATATCTCTGCAACGGTTGGACGTAGAACAACGATTAAAACACCAAAATGTTTGTTTTGTTGAGCTAAAAACATTATTAAACAGAAATGTGAAGTTTTTAGTAAAACTATCTGAGAAAAATCTAAAAACTTTTTCCCATAAGATTAACATGGGACACGTTTTTTTGGATTTTCTCCGCAACCACTTAACCTAGGTTAATGATTCAAAATACTAAATTATTGTTTTTTTTAGCTCTATAAAATGGCTATAACCAAAATTGAGTGTTTTTAACATTTTGGGGTCAAATTTGCAAAAATCCGATTTTTGTAAAATTGTAAACCCCCATAACACATCCCATTGTGCGATCGATCTGGTTTTCGAACTTAAAGTCATAAATGCTACTCTCCACATTTGTGCCAAATTTCATCAAAATGGGTAGTTTCTTTCAAAAGTTATCGCGGTAACGGAAACACACATAATATATATATATATATATATATATATATACATATATATAAATTTGAACGAATAGTGTTTTTGGCATCTGGGGACCTCAAAACGAAAAGTTATCATGGTCTCGGGCTTAAGTCTTACCATGCCACCTACGGTAATAGCTTCTTCCCTATAGGGGAAATTCGCTAAAATGTCGTGTTCATATAGGCCTGGCTTGGGGATTAATTTGTTTTCGTCATCATAGATATAGAAGAGGAAGATAAAGACGAGCCATAAATCAATTTAAAACAATCTTGTTAAAGAAACGTCGTAAATTTTCGTAAATTACAAAAGTGTAAAAGAAATGTTCTTAAATTGCATTGATACTGAAAATAAAACAATAAAATTGTACTCTAAATATACAATGCACAAAATATGATAAAAAACTGATTACATATAAGAGCAAAAGACTACGTAAAATTGTTGGACGACAGCGCTTGAATGAGAAAAAAATTTACTTCCTAGGCTAAACTATTTCATCAATTTGTGGTTGTGTTAATACCATTAACGTCTTCTTAAAACCCTTCCCGAGCGTTGGAATTATATACGACGGACTAACTATTCCATAGCGAGCATTTGACGAGTGTATACGTTACTCCATTCGGAACATAAAACTGAGCTACAAACATGTATAGGCTATGTTAAAATATGTAATCGTAATTTAGTTTTTTTTTGTGTATATTGTTATTACTCTATTATTCCGTTCACTTTAGCATACACTTTCATAAACATAAAAAATAAACAAATTAATACACAAAATGTTCATTAAATACTTGATATTGTGCTAGTAAAAACAATTGACTCTAACCCAAATGAGAGTAGTTCAAATATTTTACAATCATGATTTTGCCCCAACCAAAAATAATTATACCAAGTAAGGCTTGGCCCCTCGGTCGCCGCATGGGAAGCGTTAACTGTTCTAAAGACGAATCAATCTATATATAATAAGGTTACCCAAGTCCTACTGACTTCAGTAACTACGCGCTGAAGGATTTCCTTCTATTGCATAAACTCTAAACACTTTTGGCGAACGTTTGCTTGTTAGTGTTAAATGTTTTATGATAGCAGTTCCGTGCCGGCGATGCAATTACACCCGCGATAAATCTACACTTTTCTACTGTCAATAAACGCCGGAATGGACCCTTCTTTCGGTTTGGCATTCGAGCTCTCAAAATGATTAATGCTCGAAACAATTACGTTTCTTATTCATAAATACTAAAATTGCAGTTTTACTTCAAACTGATATTCGAGAGACATCAATTGAGGACAGGTAAGCACTTAAATTGTGGTTTCCATGCATTCTCTCCCCAGTTCAAAACGTTCTAACATATTCTCCCATTATCAGATAGTTGCTTGTTGCTTTGTGCGAACACATTAATCAAGACTTGCCATTTAAAAAAATAAACGCATTTTACACACATTAAGTAATATTAACTGTACAGTTTCTTCGCAAACAGACAAGGACGGGACTTCTATGCTGGCCAACGGGTATACGAAGCAACGGGTATCAAGAAGCTTGTTAATATTCATATAAACAATTTTCAGCAAATACCAACTGCGAGAAATGATGAATTTCGAAACTGCATCTGAAATCACACTTGGACCAGTCCAACACTCGGCATACAAATGGTTGTTTCCGCAACCGAATGTAAAACACCACTCTAATTGGTCCCAGACTCGTGATAGGCTGGTATTGCGTGTCGCTCAATCTACATCTTAATCAGAGTGGAGGTATTTGAGGCGACGCCTGCCTTCCTTGTTAGGAGAAATCTGACTTTCTGTCTAGATGATTGACTGTACGATTCTATCACTCGGCAGGTAAAGATTCACAGCATTTTCGTCCCCCAGTTTGACAAGCATCACCGAAATGTATGTTTGGAATACTTGTTGAATGTATCGCTATTTAGTCTAAGCATTTCGTTGGTCAGTTAAAAATGCTAGAATAATTCGTGAAATAGATATGGAAATTAAATTAACGTTTGTTAAAAGGAAAGAACAGTATGGGTTAGAAATCGTTTAAGATTACCTAGTACCTAGGCCAATATATTATTGTTTGTTCTTCTAACAGCAGCTTCTCCTGCATACCACACAGTCACGATCTCTGATTGGCAGTAACACGAACACGTTAACAGGAACAAAAATGTTGAAAATTAAAAACTCATAATCATATAACGATATTTTTATAAACTATAAATTTCAAAACCTGAGCTATAATAGTTCCAAATTTAAAGTCGGCGAAAATAAGTCAATATAAACGGAGACTTGCGTTAACAAATTAATAACATACTAGAGAACCCGCGCTGCCCCGCAGCATCAGTCAAAACTTGAATTTATGAGTAAAGCCTGTTCAAGTTAAAATAATGGATGTTTTGTGGTAAAATCTAAAAATACTTTTTGGTTAGCGGTAATTCTTTCAAAAGATATATAAATATTTCGTGAACAGAATTAAAATGTTTGCTCTAAAAACCCAAAACCCTAACCAGTTTTATCTATAAACTAGCTGGCCCGATAGACGTTGTCCTGTCTTAATGTCATTGAATTTGTTTTATGTCAAATACTCGTTCATTTTCAATATGAGCTCGTTCGCTTCGCTCACTCCCCTATCGAAAAAAGAGTTTGAGTTGCCATTCTAGTAGTTTTTTATTTCCATTATGAGAGTTGCCATTCAAGTAGGGTTTTTATTTCCATAATCAACATATATTTATGCCTTTCAAGAATGTTTAGATATACTCCTAATAAAAACTATATTAGAGAAATTTTTTAAATGCCATGTTTGGACAAACACACAGTTTACAAAAACAGCTGTTTTATCGAAACATTATCTGTTTATTAATTAATACCCCCGTAGCAGCAAACCTGCGTACTCAGCGAATTTCCAATGCATATATATGTATCTTAATACCACATAAAGCCACATACCAAGTTTCATCAATATACATTCATAAATAAACGATTTATGACATTTTAATTATTCTCCATAAGAATAACATGGCGGCTGAGTATGCAGGTTTGCTGAAGGAAGGAACACAAAAAATGGGGTTTTATACAAGTATCGATATAACTCATTTAGGTAAAGCCACATACCAAATTTCATTAATTTATTTTCATAATTAAGGGAGATAACACGTTACTTATTCTCCATAAGAATAACATGGGGCTGAGTACGCAGGTTTGCTGCTACGGGAGCCTTTGGAAAAAAAATTTTTTTTGAGCAAATATCAATGGTCCACAACCAGATGAAACCGTATACCAAGTTTCGTCAGTATACGTTCATAAATAAGCGAGATATAAAATTTGTCTTTTCCTCCATAAGAATAACATTAGACAACGTACTGTGTTTAGCACTTTCAATATCTCGGTAACCAATTGACGTAGAGAAATGATCAAAATACCAAATTGTGTGTTTTTTTAAGCTAAATCCAATGGTAAAAACTAAAATTTGACTATTACCAAAATTATATGTAAAAATTCAAAAAACACATTTTTGGGGTACAAAACCCCCCCAAAATACCCCTTCAGAAAGAGCGATCTGGCTGGTTTTCGAACTTAAAGTCATAAATGTTGCTTTACACGTTTATACCAAATTTCATCAAAATCGGATATTTTTTACGAGAGTTATCGTGCTCACGGACACACACACACACACACGCATATATATATACAGTTTCGAACGAATGGTGTTTTTGGGGTCTGACGACCTCAAAACAAAAAGTTATCATGGTCCCGGGCCTAGGTCTTACCATGCCGACTACGGTAATAGCTTCTTCCCTATAGGGGAAATTCGCTAAAAGCAGAAAATGATAAACACCTGTTCCCTTACGGAATAACATGTAAACTTTAAAAGCCAAAGGGGCAGAGCCCTTCACATTTTCCGGGGTAAAAATTATCCTATGTGTTAATCCAGGTAATAAACTATCCGTATGCAAAATTTCATTTAAATCCGTTCAGCCGTTCTTGAGTTATAAAATTTGTAACTAACACCACTTTGTTTTTTACTTTCTCCCCCTATACATAGTATATGGAGAAAGTATTGTTTTCGTAAAAATTTTCGAATTTGAGTTGTTAGTGGAAATATTTGTTTTGGTGCTCCCTGAACCCAAAAAAGTGGTTTTTACGTGATGTCTGTCTGTGTGTGTGTGTGTGTGTCCGTGTGTGTGTGTGTGTGTGTGTGTCTGTGTGGATGTGTACAGAGCTAGAGCCCTAACCTATGGGCCGATTTTTATAAAATTTGGTATGTAGGTACTAATCCACGATATCTCCAGGCGTTTTTTTCATTTTTTTGAATTTTTGATTTTTAAGGGTAATTATCCCCCAAAAACCGCCAAAAAACATGAAAAATCCAAATTTCTCAAAAACGGCTCTAACGATTTTGATTAAACTTTCGTGGTTTGTAGAACTTTAGGTTTCCAACAAAATTACACCACCCGCATTTCTGGAAAAATGCGGGTTCAGAAATTACAGGACTTAAAACATCAAAAATTCAGTTTTTTGGATTTTTCATAAAAAATCATAATGTTAAAAAAGATTACTATTCACTATTAAAAAGAGCTCAAAAAACTAAATAAATTAGTATTTTAAATTACTATTCTACGATTGCTAGTTGCGGAGAAAATTGAAATTTTCATTTAGCGGTAAACACAGTACGTTGTCCAATGTTATTCTTATGGGGAATACAAAAATAACTATCTCTCTCTTATTTACTGATCAATTTCATTTGATATGCAGGTCAAGTTAGCATTGACCAACAGATGATGTTCGAAATGTGTTGCTATTTAACCCTGGGGGGGGCAAGGGGGCATTTCCCCTCTCAAAACTACTGTGTGTAGCAACGAACTCTATAGTGCCTCCAAAAAAGCAATTTGGGTGGATATTTCTGAAAACAACTATTTTAGACAATTTTCTGTACATTTATCTATACTTCATATTCTATATTTAGTAAATAACAAATATTTTTGTCATTAAAGTTTGGCTAAAAGGGAGAAAGTATGTGTCAGTTTCCTGATACCGTTTATTATATTAAGAAGATGATGAGGAAAATACGGTACGCGTACGGTAAATATCGTGTTTCCAGCAACACTTCAGATTGGATTGGTCATCACGTGACCTTACAGCTGTTTTTACAATGTATCTTCCGGTTAGCTAGAAAACCTTAAATATACCGACTGCACAGACCTTACAATGTACCTATGGACCTTGGTTCAGAACCACATCGAATTAATTGGTGATACTTTTAACTGAATTTTACCCATAAGACCTGACCTTCTTAGTGTTTGTGTTTTCATTGATTTTAGTTTCCTCCAAGAAACTTAGAAAACACTACAAACGTTGGAAAAGACAACAAATAAATAATAGTATTACAGGGTGATGAGGAAGTTAAGAAGTCAGATTGAGGTAATTTCAGATAAAGGTAATGTTCTCCCTATCCTTGAAATCGTTAGACCTAATATTTTTCCCGCTAGAGTTCAACAGCAGAGTTTTTATTTACTTTAACAGCTGTGATTTTATTCACAGTTAATCTGCTTAAAACAGTTATAGGGGATAATCTGTGATCAAACTATGATGAGTGTTTAAAAGAATGTAACTACTATATTGTCCATACGTATAAACGTAGTTTAAGAATAATATTCATAGGATTTCTATCCTAATGCTGAATCACGCTGTGTCTTTAAGAAAATCCATACTTTCGTCATAATGGAATTTTTAAGCTCATTCCATTTTACGATACACGATAAAATATATATACAAATTTGAACAAATGGTGTTTGCATCTGGGGTCCTCAAAACGAACGTTATCATCGTCCCCGGCCTATATAGGTCTTAGATAAAGGTTCCAGATTATGGTATTAGCTTATTCCCTTTGGGAGATATTCGCAAAAAATCGAATAATTGATCATTAATTTTAACTAGAAACCGCCCTATGGTCGAAATTCGACCAAATATTTGTTGACGAGTATTTGAAAAAAGTTTAATATTTAGTGGGTTTTGTTGCGCGCTCGTCTCTCTCTCCTTCTCTCTTCCCTCTCTCTCTCCCTACCCCACCCCAACCCTCACCCACAGGTATTTTTTTAATGTAGGGTTAAAAAGGATAGCTGAGGGGCGTTACCATTCCAGTAAACAGTAGCCTTTTTATTTATGCCTGAAACCTCTCCACCTCATCCTCTCCCCAGCCCTCATCCTTCCCCCTCACAAACAGGTTTAATTTTTTAACGAGGATGTAAAAAGGATAATAGAAGGGTGTTACCATTCCAGTAGCTAGTGGTATTTGTATTTACATTATGCCTGAAACATCTGTTCTCCATGTTTTGCTAACATTTGTTATATCAACAGCTGTCAAATATAGAATTATTTAATCAATTGCTGTTTTCCATAAGATTAACATTGAACATTTGAAAGCCTGTGAAGCGTAGCCCTGAGGGCCTATGTAAATTATAATGGGTTTCTGCTCATCTACAGGACACTACCTTTGCTTTCTAACGGTATGCACGAATTTCTCCTACGATGCACACAAGCTGATAAAAAAGGAGGACAAGCTTTGTGTTTGCCTAATATAAAGATTTTTTACATTGCATGGGATGGAGAGTTAATTTCTTTTTTTAAGTAAGGCTAAGAGCAATGATTGTTTTAATTTTCTGAAAAATACCTATAAAAAACAATCACTTAAATAAAATGTAACAACAAATGTGTAATAGCAACCCTGCATTTTTTAAACCAATAATGTCCCTACAATGTTTTTGCTTTGACGTTCGTTTTTTTAATGTCCTGCCAAGGTGGCCCTAGGTTTGGGTTCAATGTAGGACTTTAGGAAATAATACCAGATTGCTAAAACCAGCATTAAGAAACGTTAAAATTGGAAACGTAAACTTCACAACTAAATCAGACTGAATCATAAACATTGTCAAGTTTAAAATTAATATATAAATACAAATACACACCTACTCACATCACGCACACGCACAAATACACATACGGAAAAGGAGCAAGAAATCCCAAAGTTTGATATGGAAAAATATGTTATGAAGTTTACAGAGAGAATCCAGACAAATTCTATGCAAGTAAAAGAAAATACCATTTTGTAGAAAGGGTCATTGCCGAACTTAAGAATCGGATGATAATGCATGTGTTTTATTGAAGCATTAAACGATAATCGGTAAGAAACTGTTGAATGAACCCTGAAGTTCATAACAAAACCTCAAAACATAAAATTTCCCAATTAAAATACACATAGCAAGCCTTCTTAGCTCATGTAGCAGCTTTTCTTAACCTATCATCGCACAATATTAACTGGATTACATGTATATTCTTGACTATATAACATCTGCAAATAAAGTTTTTGTATTATATGCTGCATTATTATTCTTCGGCAAACCAAATGAATCTCTTGGTTAATAAACACAAACCTGTTTTAAGTAATCATCTGATGTAAACAAACGTCCTCTATAAGATCAAAATGGGAAATTTAAGAGCCACTGGGGCAAATCCCATTGAAGATATGTTAGTTTGGATGAGTGTTGACATATTTAGACATAATTACCTAACAATTAACAAAGGAATCATGAAAATCGGTCCAGTAGAATGATCTGACGGACTACGGACTAAGTTTTGCAATTTTTTTAAATATATATGATAGGCTTTTTCATGATCGAAAGGCAATCTGTTATCTATATAGCCTAAATAAAGCTGAGTTCTTGTCTGTGTGTGGATTGCCGTACGGCTAAACTACAAGGAGTTAAGGCATGACACTTTCATAGTAGGTTCCTTTAGGTTACAGCTGTTGTACCTGACTCGCAGTTTCCTCTAAATCCTCTAGGACTACTCGCCGTGGGACATCCAAAATTCCAATTTTAATCAAATGAGACCATACGGTTACAGTGTTCTGCTATTTATTCAATTGTTATTCAAATAAACAGCTGACATTAGTAATTTACTATTTTAACTATATTTTACACCCGGGTGAAACCGGTATAATCAGCTAGTAAACAATAAAGTAATGCACTTTCTAACAAATAATTGGAATACTTTTTAAAGCCAGCATTTAAGAGAGCAAATATTTTAAATGATATTTTTGTCCTTCAAAATGACCTACAAAAATTACGATTCCAACCTCGGCCATTTCGCAACCACCGGCAATCCTTTACCGCCTCCACATCATCCATGGCGGCGTTCGATTAGTGACTTTTCGGCCGCTTTCCAATTACAACATGTTTATAACTAATGTATTCCTCAAAGTCCTAACCTCGACTAACTGCTCGACATTGACCCGCATTGACACTATGTAAAAGCTAGTTCTAAAAGCTTCAAATATAGGATAAGATGGCCTCGCTAAGAGGCTGTGGGCATATCCTAGTAAAAGAACAGTTTTTACCATCACCAAAGTGGAAAGCACCGGTGGAGTAGGTTGAGGAGGCATAACAGCGATCGAGGCAAGTAACCTCCAAATACAGAGCTGTGCAGCCCCCTCAACAACCCACAGAGTGCTCCACTTACTCGAGGGCCTTCCCCTCCCCCCACCCACCACCTGATAGCTTTGCAAATATGGACAATTTGTTGGTACTTAACTTAATAACTTAATCTTATGACAGTGGAACCTTTTTCAAAAGCCACTAGGACCACGAGAGGGATGATGTAGTAAGGGTGTCTCTTAAAAAATGGGGTCCTGGTTGGATTGATCCCCATACTAGAACAATGTTGAACTTAAAGCATATTATCTTGTTACAAGGAAATTTGTGGCTATGTCTCGAATTAAAAATAATGTTTTGACAAAAGGCAAGCAAGCAAGCAAACAGGCAAGCAAGTTATGAAAATTATGTAACAATACAAACCGCGAAATTCAAATAAAAGTTGATTATTTTCTATATACTTAAGTCAATAAAACAAAATTGTTTCCAAAAAACCTCATGGAAAAGTAACAAAATTTTGTTTTCTCTAAAATGCATGTTGCGAGCGGATTCAAGATTATCCTTATAGTGTGATAAATTGAATATAACCGTTCTCTAACTTGTCGTCCAGTTAATGGGAGAACAAACACTATTTCCACGGAGACTTCAAGTAGTTACGAGAATAAACTATAATCTGAATTTTTAACTTCCTCATCACCCTGTAATACTATTATTTATTTGTTGTCTTTTCCAACGTTTGTAGTGTTTTCTAAGTTTCTTGGAGGAAACTAAAATCAATGAAAACACAAACACTAAGAAGGTCTTATAGGCAAAATTCAGTTAAAAGTATCACCAGTTAATTCGATGTGGTTCTGAACCAAGGTCCATAGATACATTGTAAGGTCTGTGCAGTCGGTATATTTAAGGTTTTCTAGCTAACCGGAAGAGACATATTGAAAATGAACGAGTATTTGACATAAAACAAATTCAATGACATTAGGATAGGACAACGTCTGTCGGGCCAGCTAGTTGTAATTAAAATAAACATTGTTTACTAATTAAATAATTTTATCAACTGTTATTTTATGAAACTTGTTTGTCTTAATTTTTACTTTTCCCCCCTTATACATAGTATATAGAGAAAGTATTGTTTTCGTCAAAATTTTCGAATTTGAGTTGTTAGTGGAAATATTCGTTTTGGTGCTCCCTGATCCCTGAACCCAAACAAGTGATTTTTACGTTATGCCTGTCTGTCTGTCTGTCTGTCTATCTGTCTCGCAGTGGCGGATTTAGGGGGGGGGGCTATAGGGGCTGTAGCCCAGGGTGGCAAATTTACTGAAAATTAATAAGTTGTTTACAAAAGAAAGGTTGAAACGGGGAACATTTTGACGAAAGCGGATGATAATGACGGTGTGCCGCCCTTTTAAAGATAAAGATAGTAATCAGAGACTAATGTATTACGCTTGCAGTCCCTCACACTGTAGTTCCTCATAACAGTCATAATGCATTTGTCATTCATCCGTACTAGCGACAAGACGATTACGCTACAGAGAAAGGGCGGCAAGCCACGAATTACAGTTAATTCAACTTCTCCGCTCATCAGGCACTGCGCCACTATGACTAAGTCCAACTCACGGACTTCCAAGTTTACCCGTACATTCGCATAGCATTAAAATTATTTTTTACACAATATCCATGACTAAGACACACGGCTGGTAAATGTTGCAACAATCGAGTTTGAGATGACAATAACAAAATTTAGACTACTAAGATATTGTCGATTCATTTTCAAACTCAAGTTAACAAAGAAAGTTATTTCAGCCAACGTATATTTACCATCAAAGGCTACCACACATAATCGTTCATTCTGGAGTATATTTATTTAACAAAACATCTGACCAAAGACAAATACAGACTAACATAATTTGTGAAGAGAGGATTTGATTGGTTGTTGCCATAGGAGCATAGTTTACAGAGGGTCAAAATGGTGGTCAGCATGTAGGCTGCAGTTTTTTACTACAGGCGAGACCACTATATATATTTTTTGGGTGGGACGGTGTCAAAATCCCCATATTTCATTAAATGAAAAACTGTGATCTCTTTAAATTGATATCTTGTCGCATTTCAGGCGAATCATGATGTTAAACTTAACTTTATAATCTTGAGACATATTTTAGCTGTAATTTTAGCGAATTTCCCCTATAGGGAAGAAGCTATTACCGTAGTCGGCATGGTAAGACCTAGGCCCGGGACCATGATAACTTTTCGTTTTGAGGTCCCCAGACCCCAAAAACGCCATTCGTTCGAAACTGTATATATATATATATATATATATATATATATATATATATATATATATATATATGTGTGTGTGTGTGTGTGTGTGTGTGTGTGTGTGTGTGTGTGTGTGTGTGTGTCTGTCCGTGAGCACGATAACTCTCGTGCTCGACATTGACCCGCATTGACGCTATGTAAAAGCTAGTTCTAAAAGCTTCAAATATAGGATAAGATGGCCTCGCTAAGAGGCTGTGGGCATATCCTAGTAAAAGAACAGTTTTTACCATCACCAAAGTGGAAAGTACCGGTGGAGTAGGTTGAGGAGGCATAACAGCGATCGAGGCAAGTAACCTCCAAATACAGAGCTGTGCAGCCCCCTCAACAACCCACAGAGTGCTCCACTTACTCGAGGGCCTTCCCCTCCCCCCACCCACCACCTGATAGCTTTGCAAATATGGACAATTTGTTGGTACTTAACTTAATAACTTAATCTTATGACAGTGGAACCTTTTTCAAAAGCCACTAGGACCACGAGAGGGATGATGTAGTAAGGGTGTCTCTTAAAAAATGGGGTCCTGGTTGGATTGATCCCCATACTAGAACAATGTTGAACTTAAAGCATATTATCTTGTTACAAGGAAATTTGTGGCTATGTCTCGAATTAAAAATAATGTTTTGACAAAAGGCAAGCAAGCAAGCAAACAGGCAAGCAAGTTATGAAAATTATGTAACAATACAAACCGCGAAATTCAAATAAAAGTTGATTATTTTCTATATACTTAAGTCAATAAAACAAAATTGTTTCCAAAAAACCTCATGGAAAAGTAACAAAATTTTGTTTTCTCTAAAATGCATGTTGCGAGCGGATTCAAGATTATCCTTATAGTGTGATAAATTGAATATAACCGTTCTCTAACTTGTCGTCCAGTTAATGGGAGAACAAACACTATTTCCACGGAGACTTCAAGTAGTTACGAGAATAAACTATAATCTGAATTTTTAACTTCCTCATCACCCTGTAATACTATTATTTATTTGTTGTCTTTTCCAACGTTTGTAGTGTTTTCTAAGTTTCTTGGAGGAAACTAAAATCAATGAAAACACAAACACTAAGAAGGTCTTATAGGCAAAATTCAGTTAAAAGTATCACCAGTTAATTCGATGTGGTTCTGAACCAAGGTCCATAGATACATTGTAAGGTCTGTGCAGTCGGTATATTTAAGGTTTTCTAGCTAACCGGAAGAGACATATTGAAAATGAACGAGTATTTGACATAAAACAAATTCAATGACATTAGGATAGGACAACGTCTGTCGGGCCAGCTAGTTGTAATTAAAATAAACATTGTTTACTAATTAAATAATTTTATCAACTGTTATTTTATGAAACTTGTTTGTCTTAATTTTTACTTTTCCCCCCTTATACATAGTATATAGAGAAAGTATTGTTTTCGTCAACATTTTCGAATTTGAGTTGTTAGTGGAAATATTCGTTTTGGTGCTCCCTGATCCCTGAACCCAAACAAGTGATTTTTACGTTATGCCTGTCTGTCTGTCTGTCTGTCTATCTGTCTCGCAGTGGCGGATTTAGGGGGGGGGGCTATAGGGGCTGTAGCCCAGGGTGGCAAATTTACTGAAAATTAATAAGTTGTTTACAAAAGAAAGGTTGAAACGGGGAACATTTTGACGAAAGCGGATGATAATGACGGTGTGCCGCCCTTTTAAAGATAAAGATAGTAATCAGAGACTAATGTATTACGCTTGCAGTCCCTCACACTGTAGTTCCTCATAACAGTCATAATGCATTTGTCATTCATCCGTACTAGCGACAAGACGATTACGCTACAGAGAAAGGGCGGCAAGCCACGAACTACAGTTAATTCAACTTCTCCGCTCATCAGGCACTGCGCCACTATGACTAAGTCCAACTCACGGACTTCCAAGTTTACCCGTACATTCGCATAGCATTAAAATTATTTTTTACACAATATCCATGACTAAGACACACGGCTGGTAAATGTTGCAACAATCGAGTTTGAGATGACAATGACAAAATTTAGACTACTAAGATATTGTCGATTCATTTTCAAACTCAAGGTAACAAAGAAAGTTATTTCAGCCAACGTATATTTACCATCAAAGGCTACCACACATAATCGTTCATTCTGGAGTATATTTATTTAACAAAACATCTGACCAAAGACAAATACAGACTAACATAATTTGTGAAGAGAGGATTTGATTGGTTGTTGCCATAGGAGCATAGTTTACAGAGGGTCAAAATGGTGGTCAGCATGTAGGCTGCAGTTTTTTACTACAGGCGAGACCACTATATATATTTTTTGGGTGGGACGGTGTCAAAATCCCCATATTTCATTAAATGAAAAACTGTGATCTCTTTAAATTGATATCTTGTCGCATTTCAGGCGAATCATGATGTTAAACTTAACTTTATAATCTTGAGACATATTTTAGCTGTAATTTTAGCGAATTTCCCCTATAGGGAAGAAGCTATTACCGTAGTCGGCATGGTAAGACCTAGGCCCGGGACCATGATAACTTTTCGTTTTGAGGTCCCCAGACCCCAAAAACGCCATTCGTTCGAAACTGTATATATATATATATATATATATATATATATGTGTGTGTGTGTGTGTGTGTGTGTGTGTGTGTGTGTGTGTGTCTGTCTGTCCGTGAGCACGATAACTCTCGTAAAAATTATCCGATTTTGATGAAATTTGGTATAAACGTGTAAAGCCACGTGTAAAGAACTTTATGACTTTAAGTTCGAAAACCAGCCAGATCGCTCTATCCAAAGGGGTATTTTTGGGGGGTTTTGTACCCCAAAAATGGGTTTTTTGAATTTTGTACATATAATTTTGGAAATAGTCAAATTTTAGTTTTTCCCATTGGGTTCAGCTTAAAAAAACACACAATTTGGTATTTTGATCATTTCTCTACGTCAATTGGTTACCGAAATATTGAAAGTGCTAAACACAGTACGTTGTCTAATTTTATTCTTATGGAGGAAAATAAAATTTTTATATCTTGCTTATTTATGAACATATACTGACGAAACTTGGTATACGGCTTCATCTGGTTGTGAACCATTGATATTTGCTCAAAAAAAACAATTTTTTGCCAAAGGCTCCCGTAGCAGCAAACCTGCGCACTCAGCCCCATGTTATTCTTATGGAGAATAAGTAACGTGTTATCTCCCTTAGTTATGAAAATAAATTAATGAAATTTGGTATGTGACTTATTTGGTTTGTGTATTTGGTAGTTGAGTCATATTGATACTAGGTGTACGCTCATTCTTCCCGTAAGAGGATGAACGAAGACTGAATTTTTAAAGATATGTAGGCAGGTACTGGATTGGTAACACTCTTATATTATCCGTTTTAACTCCACAACAGCAAGAACAGATAATTAATAAACCAAACATTTTACTAATGGAATGGTAACACCATTCCCTTATCTGTTATAACTCCACAGCGGCAAGAACAGATAATTTAGGACTAATGTAAATAAAAAATACTACTGACTACTGGAGTGGTAACACCCTTCTCATATCCGTTTTAACACTACAGTACCTGGGGGCCGAGCTTTGCTCGGGGGGAGGCCAGTCAGTCAGTTTAGATGACTTGGAGTAATATTTCATAACTTTCCCCTACTGATAATCAGATTTGTATAACTCATTTGCCTCTTTTCTACATTTTTAAGGTCCCTCCAGTTGTTATTTAAAGCTCTATGCCCCTTTGATTTATTTTACTACTCTATATATGTAATCTTCACTCAAATCTTTTAATCTCTGTTATCAGGAAACCACATGTTAATAATCATAAAAAACATGAGTATTACTTTGACAGTTCCCTGGTTGATTATGAACAGCTGTTAAAATTCTTTTGTGTTGATTTAAAACTCCTTAAGCCCAATGTTAATTTTTTTAACTTTTCATTTTAGTTTTTTACATTATTTGATTTTTGCTGGGAATGAGGCCTGTCTAGAACTTATTTTTATCCCAGAAATTAGTTATTTTGAACGTTTGAAGGAAATCGTTGGAGCCGTTTTTGAGATCAGTGTCGCAAGCAAGCAAGCAAACATACAAGCAAACCTTACTCATATTAGAGTATATGATACCTGGGGGCCGGGCTTTGCTAGGGGGAAGGCCAGTCAGTTTGTTTAGATGACTTGGAGCATATTTCACCACTTCCTCCTACTGATAATCAGAATTGTATAACTCGTTTGCCTCTGTTCTACATTTTTAAGGTCACTCCAGTTGTTATTTATAGCTCAATATCCCTTTGATTTATTTTACTACTCTATATATGTAATCTTCTCTCAAATCTTTTAATCTCTGCTCTCAGGAAACCACATGTTAATAATCATAAACAACATGAGTTCCATGTGGTTCCATAAAATCAGATAATAAAACCTTTGAATGAAGATTACATGTAGAGTGGTCATATCCAGAATGACTCAAAGGTACATTATAATAACAACTGTTGTGACCTCAAAAATGCTCGTTAGTAGGGTATATGGTGAAAAACTACTCCAAGTCATAAACAAGATTGACCTTTCCCTAGCAAAGCTCAGCCCCAGGTAGTACTTAAACTATATGAGTATAACTTTGAGAGTTCGCTGAAAGATTTTGAACAGCTGTTATGACTCTTTTGCTTTTATTTTAATCTCCAAAAGCCCAATGTGATTTTTTTAATTTTCCATAGTGGCTTTTTACATTATTTGATTTTTTTGGGGATGGGACATGTCTAGAACTTATTTTTAACCCAGATATCAGGTTTTACAACACAAGTAGTTGGAAGGACACATTAGTTATTTTTCAAGAAAATCGTTGGAGCGGTTTTTGAAATCAGAGTTGCAAGCAATCAACCAAGCAAGCGAGCATGCATACCTTACTCTTATTATAGTGTAGGATAGGATTGAGTCAAAATAATTCAGCATTTGTATTAATTGACTATAACATATTTTTACTCTTAGGCACATAGAATATGCACGAGACAGGGACAATTATTCTGGATTTCTAGCATGTTTGAAGTTCTGCATACAGACGGCCAGGGCTGAATTTAGGGTCTGTACAGGCTCTGGTCTACACCCTAAATGCAAGTTCGGGCCCTTACCAGCCCGGCCAACTTTCCTGTTTGATTTATATAATAGTACCTGGGGGCCGAGCTTTGCTCGGGGGAAGGCAATCAGTTTGTTTAGATGACTCAGAGTAATATTTCACCACTTCCCCCTACTGATAATCAGATTTGTATTATTCATTTGCCTCTTTTCTACATGTTTAAGGTCCCTCCAGTTGTTATTTATAGCTCAATGTCACTTTGATTTATTTTACTACTCCATATATATAATCTTAGCTCAAACATTTTAATCTCTGCTCTCAGGAAACCACATGTTAATAATCATAAACAACATGAGTATTACTTTGACAGTTCTCTGGTTGATTATGAACAGCTGTTACAATTATTTTGTTTTGATTTGAAACTCCATAAGCCCAATGTTAATTTTTTTAACTTTTAATTTTAGTTTTTTACATTATTTGATTTTTCCTAGGTGTGAGGCCTGTCTAGAACTTATTTTTATCCCAGAAATTAGTTATTTCTAACATTTGAAGGAAATCGTTAGAGCCGTTTTTGAGATCCGTGTCGCAAGCAAGCACGCAAGCAAGCAAGCAAGCAAGCAAGCAAGCAAACCTTACTCATATTAGAGTATAGGATAGGATAACCTACGCTTATATCAGGCTCTACAGATGGCGTTGTGCAATTACTTAAATTTCAAATTGCCAAAATCCGTATTGCTGCCTAGTGTATATTAATTAACGTTGTCATGGCAAGATATTATTAAGTGATTTTCATTATCTAAATACATAAAACAAAGTCGGGATTGTATGTTAGTTATTTAGTTTCATCAAACAGCTGTTATAAGGATGATATCTAAACATACTTGAAAAGCATACAAACATATGTTTATTATAGAAATAATAAATCTATTCGAATAGCAACTCATTTTCAATACCGAAGCAAGCTCTATATAAAAATAGGAAAGTGAGCGTAGCTAACGAGCTCATCTTGAAAAAGAACGAGAATATTTGACATAAAACAAATTCAGTGACATTAGGACAGAATAATGTCTGTCTGACCAGCTAGTAGTACTCAACCCGAACGCTGACCCGAACTCCCGAACGCTTACCCAAAGATCATCTTTCCTCCATAAATTTAACAAGGCAACTTTTAAAGCCAGTGAGTCGGAGCTCTAAGGTCGGGGTTAAAAAAATAACAATTTGTTGTATGATTGAAAATTTTCTAAAATTACTAAAAAAGGCGTAAATAATAGCATAGAAAATTTTCCTGTGCGGTGGAGGTCTATGGTTGAGTAGGGCGGCATATCAAACGTGGGGACATCTTTCAGGAGATGCTGCTTTAACAAAATAAATCCAACGAATCATACGTTAAAATTAAACGTTGGGAGTGATAGTAAAGGCAGAGCCCTGAGGTAAGAACAAAGAGGTATCCATAATATTTTGGTACCCAACAACGTAGTATATAGGTCTGGAGCAGTTTTGAGGAGCCGCTTTCGAAATCTTTGGATTTTTTATTTGGTGGTTTATATTAGGTTTCTAATAAAATATACCACCTGACTTTTTTGAAAAATTTGGGTTCAGAAATTACAGGGCTTAAGAGATCCCAAACTTCAGTTTTTTTACCTTTCTTAGTACCATAAACTTTAAATATTTTTAGCAGGTTTCAACAGTTTTATCTCATTGCCATAAAAAGCTCAAAAATATGAACAATTAGTAATCCAATCCACACACGGTTAAATTAGTATGGCGATAGTAGGCTATTCGGCTAATGGTTGTGGAAAATATTTCAATTTCCGATGTATCTCTATATTGTCCGATGTTATTCTTTTAAGAAATAAAAAACATATATCTCTTGTATACTGATTAATTTTATTAAAACTTGGTGTGTTAGCATTGACCAATAGAGAATATTCGTCCTAGGACAACCTTAAAACTGGTCTATACCAGTTTGGATGCTGACATTGGGTACAACAAATGAAATTGTCATTACATATGAAGTTTTTTGGCTGTCCATTATGACAAACTTCCCTTTCACCTTTGGTCCCTTCACTTGCAGCGGCTCGTGGCGGAAACTCAGGGGTTGGTCCCCAACCTGAGAATGTATGGTCCCTGGCTGTTGTACATGGATACCCCATCCGTTGAGTTGGCCAGTTGGAGGGCAGAGCGGGTCCACCTGTTTGAGCCTGATCTCAGCTGTCACAGGAGCACGGGAGTTGGTACTCTGAAAGGCCAATTTGGCTGCCTGCCCCATCCCACCCTTTCCTTTCCTGCTATATCCTAACCTTCAGGTAACCTGCGCAAAATTCCCGCTTGTAGAAAATGTGCCTATAGCAGCTATGCTGGGGTTTCCTAATCCAGCAACAATGAATAGAGAATATGCGGAATACGTTTCCATCTAACCCTGGAGGGTGAGGTGGAGCAATTAACCTCTTAAAACCACTGTGTGTACCTAGAAAATTAGATTAAACTGATTGTGTTTATTTGGTCACAGGTCATAGCTATGGCCATCAGGCCTGGTCACGCTTTTTTACGACTCGGCCAATGACTTTAATATATTTTTGGCACCGGATGGTTTTCGACGAGTTTTAAATATATCACCTGAGGGAAAAGTTGCCAATTATTATTAGGCCTATTAATTTCCAGCTCCAAAATCAGGGGGTTAAACATACAGAAATATACTTGTTTTAAACCCATTGAATGTAAAAAAAGGTATTCAATGATTTATTTATAAAACAGTATCTTATATCCTATCTTCATACCTTAAATTTAAAAATGTTTACATCATTAATATGTAGTTTGAATTTAAACACACAAGCTACTGAAATCGCAGTACGAGAGGTTTAAAAGCAAAAACATCATCTACATTAATGACAATTTTTCAGGAGGGCAATCTGTCTACAACGTAACTAGTTGAACAATGTAGACGGTTGGGATTACGGAGTTTTAGACATTTTGATTGTTTATGAAAATCAATATTATTTACAGAAAATGCCCACAAATATAAACTGTAACCAGACTATTTTACTGACCGGTAGATTACAAAACTTTAATCCCATGTCATTAGGTGACAGTGGGGCTTATTTGGCACATTACATGTAATAAAGATAGTTTGCACGTATGATCGTTTAGTAAGTCTACTATCGAGTAATTTATTCACAATGAAAAGAAACTACTATAGGTCTACAACACTCTTGATTATCAATCACAGTCAGCCGTGTTACGGAGTTATACTGTCCCAGTAATTCAAAAATTCCAAAACTTATTGTATTAATTTATCATCACTAGTCCAAACACTTAGCTTTTACATCGAAGTTTTCCAGTAAAAAATAAACTACTAATAAATCTAAATAGATATAGGATAAATATTGTTTTAAACACGACAAAACACTATTAATTTACATAACACTCACATTTTAAACTATTTCAAAATAACAAAATTGATGGAACAAAACATAACCTAACTTCATAGTTGAAAACCTGTTTACATTTTTTGTGATTTGTAAACAAAGATTCAGTGTTTCCACGCAGCAGTAAAAATATCCCACGTGCTGATACAAAAAATCTCGCTTTATCCCACACTCTCCCTTATAATATCCCTCTTCATATCCCACACTTTCCCACTGATTTGTTAAACAATGCATAACAATTAATGTTAAATATTATATGGTTATTGAATAATGTATTGGTACAATATTTATACCGTTAGATAGAGCTTATTTAGATCTACTAATTACCTTTAGGTATTTTACATTTTAGTACCTCAAAGGGTTTGAGCAATGCGACATAGGTTAAATGATACGGTGAATTAACTAAATTAAATAATTTATTTACGTGAGAAGTACTAATATTTTTAATGGTAGTACTAAAGAGTACGAAGTAGGTACTAAATAATGGCAAATAGTTTGCTTGTTAATTCCAACATGGCTCGGCCAGCGAAATTTACATGATTCAGTGTTCGTTCTGTGACGTTTATAAAATCATAATAGGTGCGGACAGCGAGGTTAAAAAATGGGAAACCCCGCAACTGCCAGTACGGCGAGAAAATCCACTAGAAGTGCTACTGCTAAGGTGCTCTGGTCGTAAGTTTTAAGCAAACTAGCAGACGTAATGACGATTTCAAAAAAATCCAACTTTATCCCACAATCCCATTTTATCCCACAAGTAGTCAAAATATCCCATATAGGGGATAAAAATCCCTCAAGTGAAACACAGATAAATCCCAGCTGACATTTGAAGGACAACCATAGTCAATAGCTTACTACGAAAACCAATTCAACTACTGAATATCAAACATTAAAATTAATTTTAATAATTATTATTAATCCAAAATAAAATACAAATGCTGTGTTAAAACATCCCTTTGGTATCCCAAATGACTCCTTCCAAATTTCATTAAGAAATGTTGTACAGTTATTTAGTATTTCGATAACACACCCACACACACACACACCCACACACGGCCACTGAAACTTCTTCATCAATACAGTGATTCACTTCGTTCATCAATTAGCATAAAATCCCATTTTTAGCGAATTTCCCCTATAGGGAAGAAGCTATTACCGTAGTCGGCATGGTAAGACCCAGGCCCGGGACCATGATAACTTTTCGTTTTGAGGTCCCCAGACCCCAAAAACACCATTAGTTTGAAACTGTATATATATATGTGTGTGTCCGTGGGTGCGATAACTCTCATAAAAAAGGTCCGAATTTGATTAAATTTGGTAAAAACGTGTAAAGCAGGATTTATGACTTTAAGTTCGAAAACCAGATGGATCGGTTTATCCGAAGGGGTATTTTGGGGGTGTTTTGTACCCAAAAAATGGGTTTTTTGAGTTTTTTACATACACTTTTTGAAAAAGTCAAATTTTACTTTTTCCCATTCAAATCAGCTTAAAAAGACGCACAATTTGATGTTTTAATCATTGCTCTACGTCAATTGGTTACTGAGATAGTGAAAGTGCTAAACACAGTACGTTGTCCAATGTTATTCTTATGGAGGATAAGAAAAATTGTATATCTCGCTTATTTATCAACTTATCGTGACGAAATTTGGTATATTGCTTAATTTCATTGTGGTCTATTGATATTTGCACAAAAACCCATTTTTTGGCCGATAGTTCCTGTAGCAGCAAACCTGCATACTCAGCCCCATGTTATTCTTATGGAGAATAATTAACGTGTTATCTCCTTTAATTATGAACATAAATTAATAGAACTTGGTATGTGGCTTTACCTAGTTGAGTTATATTGATATTTGTATAAAAGCCCATTTTTAGTGTTCCTTATTTCAGCAAACCTGCATACTCAGCCGCCATGTTATTCTTATGGAGAATAATTAAAATGTCATAAATCGTTTATTTATGAATGTATATTGATGAAACTTGGTATGTGGCTTTATGTGGTATTAAGATAAATTAATAAGCATTGGAAATTCGCTGAGTATGCAGGTTTGCTGCTACGGGGGTATTTTGTTCCTTGCATCAGCCAACCTGCACACTCTGCCGCCATGTTATTCTTATGGAGAATAATTAAAATGTCATGAATTGTTTATTTATGAATGTATTTTGATGAAACTTGGTATGTAGCTTTATGTGGTATTAAGATAAATATATATATATATGCATTGTAAATTCGCTAAGTACGCAGGTTTGCTGCTACGGGGGTTTTATTGTTTATCTCGAAGCAAAGTTATGTTTTGAGTTAAATTAAAACACCGTTGTAATATGGCTTTGGAAATAGTGTTGAAAACAAGCCGCCTTGCACGTCGAATGACACCGTCCTACCAACAATTTGACACCACAACAGGACAAAATACCAAATATCACGGCACGCTTTTTGAAGGTTATTTGACAGAGAGTAGTGACTTCTGTAGGTATTATATTTTAATGCATTTAATCTACAATATCATGGAGGTGAAACTAGAAGAATGTTTGAAAATGTGTAGAGTTTTATGAAGATTAGCCCTACATCAATTAATTTTATATTTTGATCGTCTAAAACATATATAAGAAAATTCTTTGCATAAAATTATAAATTACAAAATGACTGAAAAACTGAATTGAAAAGCACTAATTCAGGATTAAAATGTCCGAATTTTGAGGCTAATGGTGCGAATTACGAATTTTAAGGTTACAGAGTCATCATGTCTTATTTATAGGTTGTTTATTATTATTTTCAGCAGTCAATTCGTTAGTGTAAAAATTAATGTTTGATGAAGTATAAGGAAGGATTTTTAGGTCTTTGCTGAAGGATTTTCTTGTCATTAAAACAATCACTTCTTCACTCCTTTTAACACCAACATTTGTCTCTAGGGTTGATTGTCATTGAATGTATTGAATATTGAACTGTGTTTATGTGAATCAAGTCAATTATATTGTACATTATTTTACTGTTGTTTTGTTTGTTTGTTTTAAATAGGAATAAATAACAGAAATTTATTTAAATTATTCATTTAGTAAATTCGTAACTTCTTTAGATACTGTCACAAAATAACCAAACAAGATATATAACATGTGGGTAAACCTGGGCGGCGAAAAGGACAAAGATTATAGGGGGAGGGGCAGATTTCGTAATAGCCCTTAGGCGGAAATTGCTTAAATCCGCCACTGTCTGTCTGTCTAGATGTGTACAGAGCTAGAGCCCTAACCAATGGTCCGATTTTTATGAAATTTGGTATGTAGGTACTAACCCACGATAACTCCAGGTGTTTTTTCATTTTTTAATTTTTGATTTTTAAGGGTAATTATCCCCAAAAAAACGCAAAAAAACGTGAAAAACAGGATTTCTCAAAAATTGCTCTAACGATTTTGATAAACTTTAGTCGTTTGTAGAACTTTAATTTTCCAACAAAACTACACCACCCGCATTTCTGTAAAACTTCGGGTTCAGAAATTACAGGACTTAAAATATCAAAAATTCAGTTTTTTGATTTTTCATTAAAAAACATAAATATAAAAAATATTACTATTTATCATTAAATACCCCCGTCGCAGCAAACCTGCATACTCAGCGAATTTCCAATGAATATATAAAATAACACATTAAATCACAAAACAGGGTTTGATTAAGTAGCCGATAGAGTTGTTTAGATCTTGCATTAAGATCAGTTCTCTTTTTTGTGATGTGGGTTTTCCAAGTTAATTTTTCGTCTAGGTAGAGTCCAAGATAACGTGTTTCTGTACTTTGAGGGATTCTAGTGTTGTTTATATATACCGGAGGGCACAGTCCTCTTCCGAGTGAAGGTTAAATGAGAAGATTTTGATGCATCAACTTTCATTCGCCAATTTTTCAACTAGTTACCTAAAATGTTAATTTGATTTTGAAGATGGGTGCTTGCTTCAACGGAATCTTCCGATGAGCTAAGAACAGCGGTGTCGTCTGCATACGTGGCTATCTTCGTACTGGGAGTTTCAGGCAGGTCAGCTGTATAAATGCTGTAGAGAAGAGGAGATAATAGCGAACCTTGTGGAACGCCAGTAGAAATCTGTTTACATCCTGAGTATTCCGATCCTTGTTTTACAGTAAAGAATCGATATTGTAAATATGACCGGAGTATTAAATAGTAGGTGGACGGAAGAAAAACATTTAAGTTTGTATAACGGTCCAGGGAGCCACACTTTATCGAAGGCGGCGATTACGTCCAACAACATAGCACTTGTGTATTTGTATTTAATTTCATGAAACTAATTATTGTTTTGATTTATTTGTATTATTAGATTAATGGTTTATGGGGGGGTTAACTTTCTTTCTGCATGTTCAGCGACAATTATTTAAAAATAGCTGTACCATTATTATCCCCTGTAAGGTTGGCAACACTTATACTATGTTGTTGATTTATGCATCAGCTGGACGACATCCCAAGACATCTTTGCTACAAACATTAACTCTTGTGGAAATGATCACACCTGGGCTAAAATCTTTACGAACCTTGGTTCTGCACGGAAGATACCGTGAGAGGAGACAACATAACAGAAGTATGCACGCACCTTAAATGCTATATTTTGTTTTTTAAGTGCAGAACTTCGTCTTCAACTCTCCAAACGTAAGAAAGTGTCTCTGAACTTCTTATAGGGCCGGGCCGCTTTCACCAACCCAAGTTCAAACTAAACCTGGGGTTATTTTGAACTTGAGAATAAGGCGCCATTCCTTTTCCCAAAAACTTCATACAACCACCCAGTTTAGTTTAATCCATGAAATATCAAGTTGGCAACATTTTCATACGATTATTTTATAATATTATTTACTCTCAAGTTGACCTGGAAACAAATATTTATTACATTGGATTTAAGATTATGCTATACAAGAATAAAATTAGTCAACAGTGTTCTCTGCATGTTTAAAATAACCAGGTTTAAACTATCCATAATAACACATTGGGAAAGCGCATTTCTCATAAGTGTACGTTCAAGTTGAACTGTACTTGGGGAAAGTGGTTTGACTGTGTCCTTGGGTTTGTTTGATAACCTTATCTTTGAACTCCTCCCGTTTATAGGACAGGAACAAAATCAAATATGCAACTCACATGTAATCGAATGGCTAGTAGCAAGGAGTTCTATTGGTATTACCAAAGATTACACATGCTACGCAAAATAGATATTGCACCTTACGGCAATTTTGTGCCAAGTCGTTTTTGGATGGGGCCACCTTCACGTAGTTGGGTGGTCCCTCAACAGAGGCGCTGTGTCAAGTCTCGATCTGCATTACCTATTCAAGTTCGGGTGAGTACGGTAATGTTCGGTCGTGCTCGGGATTAACTCAACTGTACAATACGCAACTACTGCACCGCGCTGGCCGGCCCGTCGCCGTCGTCGTATTTCAAGTTTGAAAGTGCAGAGCTGTCATTAATGTACCATAACTTTATCTTTTTACTACAATTACTATTACTTATTTTAAAATAACAGTGCCTCAGTTAAGCTAAAGGAGCACAGTGTAGAAAAGGTTTTATTGATGTAAACATGTGTGAATAAAAATCTTCAAACATTAGTGATATAAGCTTACAACGTTATAATAATTTTTCTGCATTGAATGTTAACGTATATTTAGAGAACCCTTAACAATTTTACAATATAACAATCTTACAAGTTTTGAAAATTCGAGACTTTTTGTGATGTTGTTGACTTTTCTGATTTCGGAATTCTCATCACTTTTGTTAACCACAAAGTTTGTTTCTGGATTTTTAGTTTCATGCAATATCTTATTATGAACTCACGATGAGGACTGCATGGTTGGTCAGCTGCTAACCATTCACTGGCTACTTGAGTTATTTTTGACCTAGCAAGAGTATTATTCATTACTTCATGTCTACTTTTAATAATGTCAAAGTTTTGTTGAAACAAGGTCAAAATTAGGTCAGGGACTTGGACCACAAGGGAGGAGGGCGCGGTTAGGTGACTCATATCATCTTTAGTTCATTCTCAGCTCATTCGGTTCATCAAACCGCATGTATTGCATTAGCTCCGAGTGGCAGCGTTGGCAAGGAAATTTCTTATTGAGGACGTACACTAGATATCCAGCAACGTTCCTGAAATGATCAGAGAGATGTAAATGTTGTTGATGGCCGTGTTATGGCTAAAGTAAAGCTAGTTTTTTATTTGTCTTCAAATGAATCGTGGTTTTAATTTATTATTGTGTGAATAAATAATAATTTTGAACTATACTTTGCCTTCAAAACAGTATGAACGAATAATGTTAATCTTTCAACATTTTTATTTTTGTGTTTGTGTAATTTAACAGTCAACAGGGTTTCTTCATCCCTTGCTTTTAAAGCAGTGAGTCTTCTTCCCTTAGCGCACTTATTTTCTATAGCAGAGTGTGATATGTACCACATCTGGGCACATGTTAGTTTTCAATAAAAACCAGCATGAGCCTATTAACAAAAAATATACGCTGATTTCATTAAAAGTGCTTTCCAATGTGAGCATTAGGGATGTGTCCTTGTGTCGGTTCTTAAAGTCAGTTGTCGGTTTTACCGGTTTTTTTACAATAAAACTGAAACCGAGAGCCGAAAGAGGTTAACCGAGAACCAGGTAAAATGTTGGTTTCGGTTTTTCACTATCAGTAAATGCTCGTATTGGAAATAAGCATTATAATTTGTAATGTTGTACAAATATCGAATGACAATCTAAACAACATTTAACAAAATAAGTGGTCGAAATAAGACTCCTCCCGACAACTAATCATTTCCTTTACAGACCAAAATAACTCTCAACTAACACGAAAGGAGAATTGACAGGAGTTAGTTCTATTTATGGATGTACGTGAATAAAAACAACAGATAAGGAAGCAAGGCAAGGGGGGTGGGGAGGGTTTGGTTGCGACAAAATATTTGACCTTGACAAAACGTGAATGTAAAGCATAGTCAGGAAGGCCTTTCAGTGTTTCGTTTGCTGTTTGTTGTTACCCATTTATCTCATACACTCTTATTTTTCAAAGGAAATTTGAAAAATCTCAAACTTGGACTGTTAATGCGTGTAGACAGACAACCAATAAAAGATCACGTCTTAATACCTGGAATTGTTCAAGAAAAAATACACAACATAATACAATTATAATTCACTACAAAAGTTCTTCACTCTTGCTAATCCATATTTAATTCTAAACCTCTAGTTACTTACATAAGTAAACAAACACAAGTCAAGGTTAACCATAACAAAATAAACAACAACGAACCAGTACGTAAATATATAACAGCTGATCCATGTCGGCAATGAAGTCTTAGCGGTTGTCAAAACATTCGCTAGGCCTCGCATGGAAATTGATATAAAAAAAATGGCTTGGCTGCAATATCTATTTTGCGTAGCATGTGTAATCTTTGGTATTACTGAAGGTAACACTGATGATCAAAATTGAGAGCCGTTCTTACCAAATTTTGTTAAGGCAAACTACTCGCTGAAATCGAACGACTCAACAAAGTGAATCAAACAAGTACCTATCCATGATTTGAAACTCAATAAACTTGTATTTGTTTATTTCCTCATAATTTATCATATGTATTTCACGACAAGAGAAGATACATAAATCAAAGGAAAAATTGAATTTGCTTCAACTTTGAGTACTTTTATTCCAGTGATTTGCATGAGTAGATTCACTTATGGGAATAAAACAACCAATCAGGATAGTTCAAAGAACGAGAAATTTGCCTCAGCAGTGTACCACAACCTGACAAAATCACCGGCTCGCTTTTTTGACTGAAATAGTGAAGCAGTGTTACCTCCAGTTATACAATAAACCTCCCTGGCTAGTAGTTTCCATCTCAAACACTAAAATGAAAAAGTTTACTTTTGGCCGGTGATATCCTTGACCGGTGTGTTCTAAGGGTTGTACTTTTAGGGAATTGCCCCAATAGGGAAGAACCTATTACGGCAGGTGGCATGGTAAGACCTAGGCCCGGGACCAAGATAACTTTTTGTTTTGAAGCCACTTTAAACCGGTATACGCCTTTTGGAAAAATAATGGCGGCGGTTCAAAAATGTGATTTCGTGCGATTTTGGTCACGATTTGTTCGCTTTTCACAGGGAAACGGGTGCACTGATTTCGATGAAACTTTGTTCTATGTTCCATATGTGCGTTAGAAGGTTTTAGGTTAATTGGATTTTTGGAAATCACCTTAGGACTCTGCCCTACGGGGTTTTAAAGATCCTATGTTATTCTTATGGACAAAGTATTTATTTATATTGAACCAGATGACGGCTTAATTATATCTATGACTTAAAATATTGTAAACAGCTGTTTATCATTATGGAAATAAAAAACCTACTTGAATAGTAACTCTCATAATGGAAATAAAAAAATACTTGAATGGCAACTCAAACTCTTTTTTTGATAGGCGATAGTAGGGGCTATTGGGGAACTCTGTGCACTCCCCCCGATCTTAATGGCCCCCCGATTTTATACTTTCCCCCCCGATTTTTATTTTTGCCCCCCAATTTTATATTTTGCTCCCCCCCTCTTCGATTTTGTATTTTTATTTTATGTCCCCCATTTTATATTTTGGCTCCCCCCCACGATTTTATTTTTTTTGCCCCTCCCCGATTTTATATTTTCTCCCCCCTCCCCCATTTTTATTTTTGCCCCCCACCGGTTTTATATTTTGCTGCCCCCCCGATTTTATATCTATGCCCCCCTCCCCTCCTCATCGATATATATATATTTTTTTTTCTTGAGTTCTTTTATTTCTAAAATCGAATCCTAAGTGTTACGTGTACCGATTTGGAGTCACAAACCAAACGCCGTTTACTACCCGTCAGAGTTCCTCGACTTAGCAACAGTACCCGAACTATCTGCGAGTATATTTTGTTAACTTTAATTTAATTGTACATTAAACGTGTAAAATTTAATTTTAATATTGTAAAATCATGTGGATTGTTATTTTC
Organism: Allygus modestus; assembly: GCA_963675035.1. Taxonomy (NCBI): domain Eukaryota; kingdom Metazoa; phylum Arthropoda; class Insecta; order Hemiptera; family Cicadellidae; genus Allygus; species Allygus modestus. The sequence goes on along the minus strand of OY776112.1, from coordinate 183,498,274 downwards.
TTTAGTTAATCTACCATTTATATACAACCTGTACGAAGGACGGGAACACAGCTAGTGGGGAATACATAAAATGTCATATCTCGCTTATTTATTAATATGCTTTGATTAAAGTTGGTAAGTGGCTTCATGACTTAGTGAAGTACCATTTGAAATTCGCTGAGTATGCAGATTTGCTACAACGGCGGTATTTTCTGTTAAAAACGTAGTGTTAAGGTTTTATTATAATTGGGTTAAGCTGCGTAGATATAACCATCTCCATTTGCATGAAGGTGGAAGAGTAAGAAAGGAACATATGTGGCCCTAACTTTGCCTGTTGAAATACAAATTTATTCATTTCCTTTAATTAAACACATCGGATATAATATTAAAAGTTCAGACACATTTATGACTTGAGGAGCGATTTAGACGAAGTTCCCAAATAAAATAAACCCTCGTTAAAGAGCGCATGCTCTTCAGCTGCGGACTCTTGTTTTAAGTGCAGAACTATATTTCGCTCCGGTGACACTTTTGTCTGAACTTTGTTCGCTTCTGCAGTTTGAGCACATTAATTACATTGGACGAGTGGCCCCATGGAATCAATCCATTAGGCAACATGGCAGTGGAAAAGTAGGAGAAAAATGGGAAATGGCAGTCAGCATGTAGGCTCATTTTTTTATCCCAGTCGAGACCTCAAGATATATGTAACTCGTTGGCTCAGGTATTAAGTACCTCATTGAACTAGGAGGCATTTTTAAGGTTCGCCTCACTGACAGATTGTCTACGCAAACGTGTGCCAGTACGATGTAGTGATGTGCGATACGGACGTGTATCACGATACGGCGATACGATACGTATCGGAGTCAGATATCGTATCGGCCATATCGTATCGGTGCTGTGTATCGCGATACACGTATCGTATCGCTTAACATATTGTACATAAACGATACAACGTATATCGTATCATACACTGCAGTTAAAAATACGGCCAACGAGGTATTTACACTTGTTTTAATTGCAGTACCACAGAAAGAACACTTTTGAAGAATTCTTGTCGAATATAGAAATAACCTCATTGTTTTACACCCAAGAAAATAATATCGAAATATCGTCTCTATATGCCGATACAAAATCGAGTATCGTTTTAGGCGATACGATACGTATCGTTTCAAAAATATCGTGACAAAATATCGTATCGTCCCTAGCATATCGCGATATTCCGATACGATATGATACGTATCGCACATCACTAGTACGATGTTTAATGGAAAGAGATGGCTCTTTCAAATGAACATCGTACTGGCAGACGTTTTCTTTGAGGAGGTATATTGCTCAGTTCGCCGCATTGACAAATTATTTACGAAAACGTCTGCCAGTAGCAAATACGATGTTGATTGGAAAGAGATGGGGAAGTGCGGAACATGAGGTACAGTTTCACAACGACAGCTAAAATCAATATATATTATAAATGTAAGTGTGGTTTGTGGGTATGTTCCGGAAAAACTCCAAAACCAACCACCGCATCCCCGTGAAAGTTATATGGAAGGGTAGCCCTACATTCCCCATCTATGAAGAAGGTTTTATTTTTTAACTGCAAGGGTTGGGCTTGGATAAAAATGAATAACACTCGAGATCGCACGCAACTCTCTTTGTTTAACAAACGGAAGTCTCAATTAGTTATCTTTGTCTGCAACGGGAAATTGAAATTTTCAGTGATTTGAGGTTGCAAGAGAGGGTCAATCACAAAAAAATTTTAAAATAAATCGTCAGAATGTTCTAGAATCTAAATATAGGATAATTTCAAGAAATTACATCCGAAACATCTGTTCTCTAAAGATCCATTTCAGAAAATTTGTTCTCAAAAATTGTATTCTAGCGAAAGACCCTCAAAATTCAATCTTAGAAAGTTCCATTCTATAAAAGTTCCATTCTCAACATTTTCATTCTAGAAAATTCCAATCCAGAAAGTTTCTTTCTAGAATGTTCTATTTAAAAAAATATATATTCTAAAAAGGTCTATTCTAGAAAGTTCTATTCTAAAAAGTTCTATTCTCAAAATTTTCATTTTAGAAAGTTCCATTTCAGAAAGTTCCTTTCTAGAATGTTCCATATTGAAAACTTTTGTTCTATAAAGTTCTATTCACAACATTCTTATTCCAGAAAGTTCCTTTCTAGAATGTTCCATATTGAAAATTTTTGTTCTAGAAAGTTCCATTCTAGAAATGAAATATTTCCACGGGGGGGATACTAACCCCCGTGTCAACTGTCGAGTGACGGTTGACAGTTGTCAAATGAATAAAATTAGAGTTTTGTCTGTACATAGCTTGTAATTATGAAATTTTTGCATATTTTCACGTTTTACACCCTAGGGAAACCAAAACAAATCGTATCTCAATTTATGTCTGTCTGTCTATCTGTCTGTCTGCCGGTGACGCTCAAGGACGGGTTTTTGTTCGCTTTTCACTGGAAAACGGGTGCACTGATATTAATGAAACTTTGTTTCTTCGTTCTACATATGCGTGAGAAGGTTTTAGGGCACTATAAACTGGCATACGCTTTTTAAAAAAATAATGGCGGCCGCTCAAAAACGTGATTTTGTGCGGTTTTGGTCATGTTTTGTTCGCTTTTCACAGGAAAACGGGTACACCAATTTTTATGCAACTTTTTTCTATGTTCTATATGTGCGTTAGAAGGTTTTAGGGTAATTGGATTGTTTTAAATTACCTTAGGACACTGCCTCATAGGGTTTTAAAGATCCTATGTTATTCTTATGGACAAAGCATTTATTTATATTGAACCAGATAATGGCATAGTTATTCTATAAATAGGTGTTGTAGTTCTTTTTAAAATGTTGAGTGAAGATTGGTAATAAATAACATAAGTGGATATAATTGATCTAAACCTATATTTGTCAGACTCATGCACTCACTGACATAGTGATCACTTTATCTAAGAAACGACAATGTCTATTGAAGATACAATTTTGGACGGTGGTTCCCCTTATGCTGCAGATTCACAATAAGAATATGTTTAAAAAAATCCTATAGGATTCTTCGCTAATTTACTTTTATGGTAATTTTATGAGTATTAGTATTTACTGAACCTTTGTAAGTTACATTTCGGTAGGAACATAACTAACACATCAGAACAAAACGCAAGCCTATTCCTGTTACGAAAATGTTTAAGGGCTTCGCCCCCCGGAATTTTAAAATACAATATTTTAACAATCTTGCACATACTCTTGGACTGATGGATCTGAAATTCGGTACCGTAGGAATGTAGCTGATAGCTCAGTGCAGACATTTACCCACTCCAGACACAAATATGCTCAAGGGCTCTGGCCCAATGGCCTTTAATACAAGCGTGTTAGTCATAACACACCAACTACTCAACCAGCAGATCTGAAATTTGATGCCTTAAAGGAAATAAGAAACAACATCATGGGGAGTCACGGTGTTGTTCTCTGTAGATTTCACATAGACCCTTTGTCGTAAGTGAGACATAAGTGGAGGAGTCTACACCTCTCTAAAATTATATTTTATGTAGCCGACCACTGAGCATCTGAACTTAACAGTAAATATGAACATGTATTTTTGAGAAGATTAAGGGGTTGAGCAGTTTTCTTATGCGCTTTTAAAAGTTGAGATTGGGACATTGAAAAACAAATTAAGTCTCAGAAACATCTATCCTTCACTCGGCACTATCGATGAATCACAGGATTTATTGATTGACAGTTTGTTACACCGAGGTTCATAAACAGTTAGTTTAATCTGGAAAGTGGCCTGGCTCTGTGATTGTGCCATCCTCACGTCCACCAATGAACAAGCAACGTAGATCAACACAAATGTAGGTCTATTCCAAAGGGAGGAACGAACATATACAATATTTAATACCGTTCATTTAACCATGACCACTGTTAGAACAGTTCGTATATATTGATTTACATTTATTTAAATAAAATCAAGTAGTCATATGTTTTTAAAACATATGATTTTTCCAAGTTTAAATTGTTTATTTACAATTATAATGAAAACAGGACCTGGCAAGAATGGTAATTTTAAAAGTGGTTTGTCAATGTTTTTAAAGTTTAATGTTTCGTTACATTACTGAAATGTAAAGATTAATGTATCAAAGTATTTAAAATGTTAAATTAAACAGGGCTAATATTTTGTTGTACTTGAGTTCTTTTATTTCTAAAATCAAATCCAAAGTGTTACGTGTACCGATTTGGAGTCGCAAAAACCACACCGTTCACTACCCGACAAGTTCCTCGACTTGGCAACAGTACCCGAACTATCTGCCATAGTGTATTTCGTTAACTTTAATTTAATTCTACTTTAAAAGTGTAAAATGTAATTTTAATATTGTAAAATGATGTGGGTTTTTAATTTTTTTTAGTTAATCTACCATTTATATACAACCCGTACAAAGGACGGGTACACAGCTAGTAAATTATACAAAAAAATATACTAACCAGGTCGTTTCGACAGGAAGCGATTCCTCCTAGGTTTTGTATTTGGTTGTTTTTTCCTATGTGGATTCATTTGGCATGTGCTTAGCATCCAAAAAGTGGTTGGGATTTTATGTTACACCGTTGTGCTAACGTACGTCCCTCGTACTCAACACCCTTTATTTTAAAGTGGATTCTTAGAACCTGTACATTCTCGTAACAGTGATAAATTAGTTTTTCAATAATCAGCCAACAGAAATACAAATATTCCTAACTTAATAGTTTTATGCTTTACTATTGATTTTAAATAATACCTAGTTGATTATTTATTTACATATCATCATTTAAATCACAATTTTAATTTATTACTCGATATACATATTCCATTTCTTTATTTAGATAAGTATATTTTGGTCTGTTGGCCACCATATGAAAACTATCCACATGGTCATTATGTATCTTTCTTCTTGTTCTGTTCCGTTCCCTTCCATCAAAACGATTCTACCCATTCACATTCTACCGTTCTAACCTATCTTTTAAAAACATATGTCGTCAACAAGAATTAGCTAATAAATATATAGGTTCAAATCATGTAAGTAGCATGCTATTAATACCCCCGTCGCAGCAAACCTGCATACTCAGCGAACTTCCAAGTTCCTTTAATATACATTCATAAATAAGCAATATATAATATTTTAATTATTCTCCATAAGAATAACATGGGGGCTGAGTACGCAGGTTTACTGCAACCATGAACACAAAATATGGGTTTTTATGCAAATATAAATAAAACTTAACTAGGTCAAGCCACATACCAAGTTTCATCAATATACATTTATAAATAAGCGATATATGCTATTTTAATTATTCTCCATAAGAATAACATGGAAGCTGCTGAGTAAGCAGGTTTTCTGTAACAAGGAACACAAAAATGGGGTTTTATGCAAATAGAACTCAACTAGGGGAAGGCACGTGTCAAGTTGTATTAATTATGTTCATAACTTAGAGGTATAATAGTTTACTATTTCTCCATAAGAACAACATGGGGGCAGAGTACGCAGGTGTGCTGCTGCAGGAACCATTGGTAAAAATTGTGTTTTTGTGCAAATAATAATAGACCACAACCAGATGAAGCCATATACCAAGTTTTGTCGGGATACGTTCATAAATAAGCGAGATATAAAATTGATTTTATTCTCCATAAGAATAACATTGGACAACGTACTGTGTTTACCACTTTTATTTAATATCTCTGTAACCAATTGACTTAGAGAAATGATCAAAACACCAAATTTTGTGTTTTTTAAAGCTGAATTTAATGTTCAAAACCAAAATTTGACTTTTTAAAATATTAGGGCCTACATGTAAAAACTTCAAAAAAAACATTTTTGGGGTACAAAACCCTCCCTAAATACCCCTTTGGGTAGGTCGATCTGTCTGGTTTTCGTAGTCATAAATGTTGCTTTACACGTTTGTATCAAATTTCATCAAAATCGGACTATTTTTACAAGAGTTATCGTGCTCACGGACACATGTATATATATATGGTAGCCATACAGTTTCGAACGAATTGTGTTTTTGGGGTCTGGGGACCTCAAAACGAAAAGTTATCATGGTCCTGGGTCTAGGTCTTACTATGCCGACTACGGTAATAGCTTCTTCCCTATAGGGAAATTCGCTAAATACATTATTTATTCGTACATTTTTCAGTTTTATTCCCCCTTGTAAAATGTGCATTTACTGAAGAACATGTTTCCTATTGACTGTAACTGAAATGCCTACACACAATCTAACCTATTAGATGCTAGATTTAATCAAATATTATTCGGGAATTAGTACTAATTTTACCTATTAAAGTATGCATGCGTACTATACTATAGAGGTGTCAGTGAAAATGTTTGATGGACTTGGATAGTTGCAGTATCAAAACTTCACCTGGTCATTACTAATGTGTATTACATCCTGTGGTAAACCTTTCCAACTATGCCAACTCAAATAATGATTAATGAACATTTATATCATGGTGTGTTTAGGCTAGGCATCTTTGACCCTTGAGTGAGACATGTAACTTGTGTTGGGAAATGAGAAAATGTAAGTAATTCAATACAACTTACTTAATATATCTTACCCCTTGGGTTGTACGAGAGCTTCCAGAATTTTTTATCTAACATTTAGTGAAGAAACATGAGTTTTAGCACATTTAAATTTCAGAAAGTGATAATGGTGCTTGTATATGAACCTTTATAACCTAGTTTCAGTTAGCTTTATACAGGGCCGCATTTAGCCAAACAGTGCCAAAATTAACTGTTGCGCCCTCCTTCTCACCCATTTAATACAAGTTGTTGAACAAATTTTAATAGGTCGCCTATGAGTACTTAGTTTTTCGTGATTAAATTCTATAAGCAATTAAAACGCCACCATATTGCATATTGTGTACCAATGGCTACACTGGCTACCTTGATCTCTGGATTGTGCTATTACCTATTGGCGCTTTATAGAACTATGTCCAACTATATTGTAACACAGTACAGCACCATTGGTTAGCCATTATTTGAAAATTTGATCTCGCCCATCTAGTTGTTGGCCGTATTGGGGATACATCGTGCCTTGCGGCATCCGCAGTTGACATGTTAATTTTCTTTTCTTTGCGCCCTAGGCATGTGCCTATTTGGCCTAGTGGGAAATGTGCTACTGGCTCTATGGTTGCTTCCCCGATTAGTTTTGTTAAGACTGTTTACATATGTCTCCAAGTAGATTCCTATCTGTAATAGGAGTTAGGGTGAAGTGGAGTACCGTAAGTGTAACCACGGGGCTAATGTAACCTTGGCTTATAACCTTTAAAATAAGCTTTATTTGTACTTTAGACCTATCACATATGTTTATTTATACCTTTTTTTGTTACATTTGATGTTAAATAACCAAATCTGACATAAAATGGTAATACATTGTTAAGGGTGAAAATGATGTTACATTTTCACTCTACGAGTGAGTGACATCCTCAGAGTTCAGTGGTCTGTCATTCTCGTATTTTTAAAGTTAAATACGTAATTTTTGGTGGATAAACTAATTTTTGCCTGAAAATTTCAAATATATGATTCATTTTAGCCTACTCTATTGTTAAAGCTTTGGATATGGCAGCCATAGTTACACTCACCCTAACTAATTCCCACGTGGGGCGAGTGGAACTAATCATCTGGGGGGAGTGTAACTACGGGAGTTACACTTGCCCCGAGTGATGTTATCCAAACCAAATTATTTATTTAACCTGTTTTTTCTTATAATTTCTGTATATTTAGTCTAAAAATATGATTTTAATAAACATAAAGAGGCCCATCCTAAACCTAACCTCAATTTTCCTACTTTAAGCCGAAGAGGAGAACTAACATTCAGTGCGCTCTTTGACTCATATAATATTCAGTAAAATATGCCCAATAAGACCTATTCACTTAATTTTAGGTTGAATTTTTACTAAATGTCGTTTTAAATAAATGTTTTCAAGTTTGTGAGTGAACGATTAAGTATACAGCGCTTAAGTATAACGTTCAAGTATAACGTTTAATTTTTATTAGTTTAAATATAAAAAATATTTTTTGTTGTTATTTAGTTGTTACATAGTCAATAAATCAATTAAGTATTATTTTGTGTTCATTTATTATGTTTTAACACCTATGTTTTAGTTTAGAATGTTTTGTGCATTTCACCGAACGCGGCTGGAGGTGCGCGAAAAATTTTATATCTTCGGTAAAATTAAAGATATTTTAATAATTCTTAAAGTCCCAAACTCAGTAAAAATTGGAGAATCTGGACCCCATTTATCTTTTAATATATGGGTATGACAGGCTAGGGTTACACTTACCCCGAACCCTGGGAAAGTGTAACCTTGGAACATACAATTTTTAAAAATTTTGTTGGACCATGATTTGTTTATATATATATATATATATATATATATATATATATATATATATATATATATATATACATACGGTTAAAAAGCCAATAAGTCCAAGTTTATACATAACATGTTCCAGAGCTATACATGACATAATAAAGTGGCAATTTGGGGTCAAAGTTGAACTATGCCAAAACAGGGTTACACTTACCCAGCGAGCACATAATAGAATAATAGAGAAGACAAGTGCTTATACCCCGTGCATTAAAAGTGTGGCAAGATCCGCCATGTTTGTCTGTCATACAGCGTGAAATCTACGATCCGCAAGCTCAATTCGCGGTAAACTTTCGCGACCAATACATGGCCATTATCAACAGTAATAGTTGAAGTATATTGTTGAAATTTTGCATGCTTAAAATATAGATTGTGAGGATAACGATGGTATGAATTTAAAATTAATGATAATTTTATTAATTGGTGTAGAAATATTTTAGTACACACTTGTAGATTCGTTTTCCAAAACCAGACATGAAAAAGTTGTTCTGTGGTGAATTTTTGTATTTTTTGGTTGGAGACATTTTGTCAGCGGGAAAGTTTTAGATGAATAAACAAATTTCATTTTTATTTCAACTTTTATTTTCTAAAGTGGTTGGTTTTCTCAGAAATCCAGGTATAAGAACGCGGCAAAACTGTCTTTTGCCGCTGTCGCGCTGCGCCCGACCATTTTCATAGCAGTGCAGTGTGTTTGTTTTTCGGCTTAGTTGTTTGTTAATTGGTTTTAGCTAGGATTAGTAATGATATTGTATTCATTTAAGGAATAGTAAATGTAAAATAATCTAAATAATAAATAGTTTCAGTTACGATACTTATTCATATGTTCATAATATCCTCGAAGTTTCACTATAATGATGATTATGGGTATTAAATAACTTATTCCAAATATTCTTAAACCATTAATCAATATTCATTGACCTACAGATTGCTTAAGTTCATGGATTTACATGTTACTAACAATATTTTGTTCACTTATAGATATAAACCCAATGCTTTTAGACTTGTTAGGGACTTCTAAAAACAACTCTCGTAAAGTCGGCAGATTTTTACAACACTTTTAGAAGGTTGTGCAAGCCCTTAATTTACGAATGAAAATGATTTTTAAATGTAAACAATAGTACAGATGTATATTTCAGTATTTATTTCAAATGTATTTTTATCCATAAATAAAAAAATATTGTTTATTATATTTAAATAACAACTGGTCATTGCTTTTTTTTTGTGGCCTACACAAAAATAATCATTATTATATCTAGAGGTACTAGAATTTACAGAGAATTATAGGAATATTCAATACAATTTATGGCTAAATAAAAATATGTTTTAACCACTTACGCGTATTTAAATAAATAAAACAAATGCGCTCTTGTGAAAAGTAATCCCAGCAGGTGGTTTGTACCCAGTTTGTTTTTTTAATAGGTGTCCGGTCAATAAAACCAAATCCAACACAATTTACACTAACATGCTAAGTCGACATCGACATCTTAGGTCTACAACAAACAGCCGTGTCTACCCTCACTGCGACTATCTGATAAAGTGGCGGTGCGTGGTAGACGCTCGGACTAGGGCGGCGCCGCCATCTCCGACTGCCAGGCTGGCCGCACTCTCCACTCCGAGTAGCTTCTCTATTGTATTATGTGCTCGCTGCACTTACCCCACTTCACCCTATAGCAAAACTTATCCCTCTTTGGCTTCAATGGCCTAATTAATCTTGTTTAAAACAATCCTATTATATTTTTAAGTTATTTGATAGGTTTTGTTAATTCATTGAACCTCACTAATTTCATCAGCAGACACATTTTTGAAGAAAAAACACTGGGATTTACTAAATTCTAGAAAACAACATAAGATAATTACCGTGATAAGTTTGCAACCTGGTTACTTCAAAATTGGTCACCTTATTTCTATTAGCATTTTCCTTATCGAAAAAATTCATGTTTGGAAATTGTAATTAATACTTCTGTTTTTTACAGGTCTAAGGCAAAAGTCAGTTTCAAGATAATACTAACTTCAGACCCAAAACTCCCTTTTAAAGTGTAAGTATTTTGTTGTGGTAACCTTTATAGGTGTAGTTATTAGGCCCTAATTATTTTAGTGCAGTGCTCACAGTGAATCATCACGAACATCCCTTTAGTGCCGCTTGTAACTTTCAGCAACAGCCAAATATGACGATGTCGCTCACAGCAATAATCAACATAGGAGTAGTTTTGTTTTTCAATTGTAATGGTTTTGATGAGTTGTATTAGAATCGTTAAGATGAAACTACCAATCACGTAACCAAATTTGTTCTGGGGATTATCCATAGAACAGCAAACCAAAAACAAATTTGAAAATACAGTAGAAACACGCTAACACAACCCTCACTAGCAAGACTTCCTCGATAACACGTGCATTTTTACAATTCCTGTGAGATTGCCATAACACTTAATTTTAAAATGTATCTCTACAGTACAACTATTATTGTTTTACAAACCTCAATTGCACACCTTTTTGCTAATTCAGATTGCAATAACCCCGTTAAATAAAACAAACTTGTCAATACCGCCACAAGGTATCATCCTCTGAGGTTTCTGAGGGTTCATCAGAGGTTTCATCCTCTGAGTGTCTTTTTTTACGTCTCCAACCTCAGTAGTGAGTAGTTTTTCATAATGGAACCTTATAACACAAGTTCAAAATTCCCTGTGCATAGTTCCCGCGGGCAGTGACTTATCAGAACAGATGTTTTGAAGGAAACACTTCCTTGGGCTCAGATCTAATCATGAAAACCCCGCTCCCACCCTTCCTGACCCCCACGACAAGTTAGTCGCGCACCCTCTGTCAAACCGGTTTGGTGATCGTTGTCCAATTCCAATTACTTTTGTTACAATAATAATAAATTTACTTTTTGAAACAAAACGTTTCAGCGAAAGTTGATCCAAAATGCACTTGTTATAACGGGGTTTTAGGGAAACCAGTAACCTTGATAGCAAGACTTTTAGCTCACACGACCTTGATAACTCGAACCTCAACTAGAAGAGTATCTCAATAACAAGACTGTTTCCCAAATTCCCTTGATCGAGTCTTGTTATCAAGGTTCTAGTGTATCTGATTTTTGTATTTAATAGCTCTTAACATAAACATGAAACATGTAGGTTCCTATTCTTTGTTTTTCTTTGCATAGGTAAGATGAGTCCAAGGTAATTTAGGGTAGGAAATTCCTATAGGGCTATAGGGGTTTTCAAAACTCCCATGATATTCCAGCAACATTCATTTTCACTTTTATTTGATCAGATGATATTTAAACACAAGTTCACTATTCAAAGTAGTTGATAAGGTTAACTACATACTGCAGCACTCACAACTAGTGAATTCCCATGGTCCTAAGCCAAATAGAGGCGAAAAGTCATTCCAGTGCATACGCTAACCAGATGCCAAGCACTGTGACCCGAACTGTACTGCACCAGCTAGTAGGCCTATTCTTCAATAATAAGAAACAACAATGCAAAATGTGGGTTCGTAATAATGACACATTGTTTTTATTCTCTGGGTAAATTTTATGGTATTACAGTTTTTAAAATATTTGTTTTAGGTGCACTTTAATATTAGCCTACCTTATATTTCCAAAATCCTAAAACCGAGATTAATAACTTTTGTTGGTTCAAAGTTGAAGATATTATAGGCCCTACAAAGTAGGTACACAGGGCCTGTCGTATTTTTCTTAACATATTTACTGTTTTTAATCAAAAAAAAGTACTGTTGCCATTCTAAGTATTGCTTCATTATAACATTAACCCCAATAAATAAAAATTAAAATTAAAATGTATTAATAAATACAATTTTTGTGATGTTTTCTCGCCCTCTTACACCCGGCCTCTTATAGATAGTCCCGGCATTTCTCGAATATATATTAACTGTATATTCAAGTCCCGGCTTTTCTCGAATATATATTAACTGTATATTCAACTTTAGTAAGAGGATAAGAGACTGAATAGGAATGGAAAAAAACAAATTTGTTTGTTACAAGAGGTTACAAGAGGTAAAATTATAAAAAGTGTACCTACCAGTCCAAATGCTCTACCCAGACTGCACTGGGTAAGGACGGGCAGAAGAAACCAGGGAATAGAATTTATGACTATTTTATAAATCAAAATATTCAAGATAAAACGTTCTAGACCAAATTTAAAGTTTTTTTGTAAATTTTAAGTTCTATCATGATGGTGTAATGTTTTAACTAGCCTACCGGTAGATGTAGATATTACTGTGTAAAATGTAGGCAAAGTAGATATAATGGATGTGCCTGACCATGTGCAGATTAATGAATCTGACACTATTTATTGGTCAGCACGCTGACGTGAGGGAAGTGAATTTTCACATACAAAACTTTTAAAACTCAAAATCAGTGTAAAACATACATGTATTCCAATTTTTATTGAAATCAGAAAACATTGACTTTTTGGCTGTTCTGATGCTCCTGGTTTCATTTACCTACAATGCTGGGAATACGATTTTGCGCATTATAAGGTTAGAGAAGGTCCAGTCAGGCTTGAAAGTGGGCGTGAGGTTGCTGGGGATGATTAAAGTACACCAACAAATGAATAACAGGTTTTTCTAATGTAAAACCCCCATAAGACAACGTACTGTGTTTGGTCAGTACACATTTTTTTAATAACTTGGTAAATATTAATGCTAGAATGACGAAAGAGCGCAATGCTAGAATGACGAAAGAGCGCTTAAAAGTTTCGCCTCACTAATTCCCATCGTTTTACATGCATTAATTTTACATCCGGGGCTTTTCTGACCCTTTTTGGGCCCAAAAAATCAAAATTTTAATGATTAACCCCCAAAAAAGGGGTTTAGATTTTTCCGATTGTTTTGCCCAACGAACTTGTCCAACTGATTATAGAAAGGAACGTTTCTACCCAATTTGAAGTAAATCGGACAAAATTGCGACCGCTAAGAGTGCAAACATGTATATACATTGTTGGAGAGTTATCAACATCATCCTTACTAACTATATGAATTATCATATGTCATTTTTTTTTTTTAACACGTTTTGACTTTATAATAACAAATGTGTGTATTGAGGGAATGAATAATAGGGTGTTTATTTTAATTTTATCAGATTACGAGACTTAAGTATTAGTAAAGAAATGAGTAAACCAAGTCATAACATAGAACTTTTATCAAGAGAAAAGTATGATACATGGAAAATGCAAATGGAAGCCTATTGGTAAAGAATGATTGTCTTGGATACGTTTTAGGAACCACTAAAAACCCTTTAGGTGAGAATGATGAATAATTAGCTTGGGAGATTGCTGATGCAAAAGCAAAAGCAGATATAATTTTGGCTATAAGCCCAAGTGAATTAAAAGAAGTAAAAGGATGTAACACATCAGCAGATGTGTGGGAAAAGTTGAAATATATTTATTATTCCAGGGGACGAGCTAGAAAAGCATCTTTATTAAAAAAGCTAAATTTAGCAAAATTGTCTGCTAATTGTGATATAAGAGATCATATCAATGATTTATTTGTGTTGTAGACAAGTTAAATGAGATGGAAATAGAGATAAAAGTTATACTTTTATCGTCATATTCCCTCTGAGACGATTTTGAAAATTTTTGAATTGCTATTGAAACAAGAGGTATACTACCTTCTCAAGTTCTGAAAATAAAAATTTTAGAGGAGTGGGAAGCCAGGTAAGAACATAATAAGGAAGACAGTAGTAATGAAGATTACTTGGAAATTTTCAGAGGAAAACTGGTTTTCAGCCAAATTTCAGAGTCCCATTAAGATGTCATATGTGTATAGCAATTGGACACAACGTAAGATTCTGCCCAAAAGCGAGGAAAGACGTGCAAAATTCAGCATCTGCTAAAGAAGAACATGCTGGTTTTTATTCTGCTGTAGAAGACACATGTTACATGGGAAATTTAATATATTAAATAAGCAAGTCATTCGGTGGTGTTAGTGGTTGCACTTCATATATGACTCATTTGTACAGTAAATTTGTCAGCTGTCAGCCTGATATGGGTAGAAGCATAAATCTTGCAAACAATTCATCAACTGATTCATCACCTGTGGCAAAAGGAATTGGCACAGTTAATTTTTTGGCTGATAGTGGCAGAAAGCCTCTGGATATAGATCTGTACAACACTCTGTGTGTACCCGAATTATCTCAGTTGGTTACAAATCATGGTTCAAGTTGTATTTAAAAAAAGATGTTGCTTTGGTAATTGACCAAAATGGAGAAACAATAGTTTGCGCCAGTAGAATCAATGGACTTTATTATGTACATGAAGTTAATGAAGAAAGTCATGTAAGCAATGAGAAGTCAAGTTTACTCTTATGGCACCAACGATTTGGACACTTGAATTTTAGAGACTCGATGAGAATAATAAATTTATAAATGGTGAAAGGTGTTAATGTAAAATCAACAGATGGAATCCTATAATGTGAAGTATGTATCCGGGGGAAAATAACAAAACCACCATTTCCTAAAAGTGAAAGATCAGCACATATACTGGAGATTGTTCATTTGGATCTATGTGGTCCAATGAAAACTGAATCACTTGGAAAATCCCGATATTTTATCACTTTCATTGATGACTGTTCCAGATGGGTCGAAGTATATTTTTTTGAAGAGGAAGAGTGATTTGTTAGAGGCACTCAAAACTTAAAAGAATAAGGTAGAAAATTTTACTGGAAGAAAAATCAGGTTTCTTCAGACAGACAATGGAGGAGAGTTTAAAAACAGTGAGTTAATGAGCTTTTAAATAACTGTGGGATTCAAATAAGACTTACTTGTAGTGGCACACCTCAACAAAATGGAGTAGCAGAACGTATGAATCGAACTCTAAATGACATGGCAAGATGTTTACTCATTGAGGCAAATCTACCTCAATTTTTTTGGGCGGAGGCACTTATAACAGCTGCTCATGTGAGAAATAGGTGCCCAACTGATGCAATTGATGGTAATTTACCATATCAGCGATGGATCGGGAACACTTCAAATGTTTCCTACTTCAAGAAATTTGTATGTAAAGGTTTCATCCACAACCAAACAAACTACAAGTTCCAACAGAGAATAAAAGAGGGATTTTTTGTCGGGTATTCTGATGTTTCTAAAGGTTGGAGGTTAAAGGTCACCGGAAGAAAAGAAGATTATTGTGACAAGGGATGTGACTTTTGATACATCTTTTTGCCCATGTCCGGGTTTAACACAAAATACTACAATTGACACCACAGTGTCTTTAGACGGTTTTCTTCGAGAGCAGGAAAAGTTGAATGAAAATAAAACAAAAGAAGCAAAACATCAACCCAGAGACATATCAGAGTGTTCATGAGAGGAAATAGAGGAACCTGACAAAATTGTAGGAGATCAGGAAATGGACGTTAATAAGAAAGGAGGTGTTGCACCCATTTTGAGGAAATCTGAAAGAAGAACAAAAGGTATGCCACCACAAAGACTTTCATTGGTAGCTCAAGGAAACAAAATAAATATAGGTGAACCAAAATCCTGGAATAAGTTGGTTAAATTACCAGAATCTGAAAAGAATCGTTGGATTGTTGCAGCTAAAGAAAAAATTAATTCACTAATAATGATCACTTGTCGATTTGCCCGCAGGAAAAAAGACTGTTGGGTGTAAATGGGTATTTAAAACAAAGGATTGAGATGATGGTACAGTTGAGCATTATAAGGCCCGATTGGTAGCTAAGGGATACTCTCAGAAGTATGGGGAAGACTACGATGAAATTTTTGCTCCAGTGGTTAATTCAAGAACTGTACGAATTTTATTGACTGTAGCAGCAACGAAAGATCTGACAGTGCATCACTTTGATGTTAAGACAGCCTTTCTTAATGGGAAGTTACAAGAGGACATTTATATGGAACAAGCAGAAGGTTTTGTTACACCCGAAACAAAGGAGTGTTTTTTACAAACTAAAAAATCAATCTATGGATTAAAACAAGCAGCTCGAGCCTGGAATGAGATGCTTAACTCAACGATGATAGATATTGGATTTGAAAGGAGTAATTCTGATCCTTGCTTATATAAATAACTTAAGTGTCAGCTGCACGTATGTAGTTATTCATTTTGATGATATATTATGTGTTGGTTCAGCAAAAAATGTAAAGGAAACTTTGAGAAATTTACAATGAAAGATTTAAGAGTTGCTCGCAATTACTTGGGTGTCCAAATAGAGAAAGTAGATGGAAACTACTACATCCACCAGAAAAGAAAAATTGAAAATATAATTACTGAACATGGGCTAGACTATTGCAAACCAGCTAGAACACCAATGTAAGTTGGATTTCTTAACTCAACATCAGCGTCACCATCTGTACTGTCACCATCTCTCCCAGATAACAAACAGTACAGGAAAGCTATTGGATCATTACTGTACCTTACTATGACATCAAGACCTGATATATCTTCAGCTGTTGGCATACTGCCCAGGAGAGTTGAATATCCAACTCAAAATGATTGGAATGCTGTAAAGCGTATTATCAGGTATCTCAAAAGTACAATTGATTCTAAACTTAAGTTGGGCGCAGAAGAAGAAATAAAACTTTCATGTTACGTGGATGCTGATGGGGGGGAGATTTAACAGACGATAGTCAAATCAAAGACTATGCACTATTTGTTTAATAGTCAACCAGCGGAATGGTTTATAAGATAGGAAATCATACTGTAAGCTGGATGAGCAAGAAACAGACTATAGTAGCTCTATCGTCTACAGAAGCAGAATTCATGGCAGCAAGTATTGCTACCCACGAAGTAATATGGATGAAACTTCTATTAAAGGATATGGGGTATCCACAGCTAATGCCAACCAAAATATTTGAAGACAACCAAAGCTGTAAAAAGTTTATTTAAAATGAAACGGTCAGTGGTAGGATAAAACACATGGACATTCGAAAACATTACATAAGAGAAAAGTTATAAAAAAATGAAATATGTCTTGAATATTGTCCAACAGAAGGTAATCAAGCTGATCTTTTGACCAAACCAGTTCTAGGAGGAAAATTCCAAAAAATATTTTCAAGTCTTGGACTTTGTTACATCTGATGTTGAGGGGGTGTGTCAACATCTTCTTTATTAACTATATGAATTATCATATGTCGTATTATTTATTTACATTATCAGATGATTTGATTTTATAATAATAAATGTGTGTGTATTGAGGGAATGAATAAAAGAGTATTTATTTGAATTTTATCACATCTATGGAAAGTGAACTATTAGCATGACCCGCATGGTGAAACTTAAGCCCGGGACCATTATAGAAGTTCCTAACATGACCCCCTGAACACGTTTTGGGGGGTCGTTAAAAATGTTATATATATATTTACCAGCATAAATATATATAAATATCTAGCATAAATATTTACCAAGTTAGTAAAAAAAATATGTATCGACCAAACACAGTACAAAACCAGAATAAAACAACAAGAGTAAAACAAGAATAAATTGACTGGTAAGGATAAACAGAAATATGCGTCCTTAGAATATGGAGTCTCACTGAACAATGTAATTAAAAATGAAATGTCCAAAAACAAAGTAACTGTATCGTTTAATATGACTAATAAACTAGGTAGCATGCTGAAAGATAAACTAATAAACGGTATCAGGAAACTGACACATACTTTCTCCCTTTTAGCCCAACTTTAATGGATAAATTACTTTTTATTTACTAAATATAGAATACAAAGCACGGTCGAATGTACAGAAAATCTCGTAAACAAGTTGTTTTAAAAAACATCCACTCAAATCCCTGCTTTGGAGGCACTACAGAATCCATTGCTACACTCGTGGTTTTAAGAGGGGAAATGCCCCCTATTCCCCCCCAGGGTTATTAAGGGGCAACATATTTTAAATTTCCTCTGTTGGTCAATGCTAACTTGACAAGCATATCAAGTTTGAATGAAATTGATCAGTAAATAAGAGAGAAATAGTAATTTTTTTATTCTCCATAAGAATAACATTGGACAACGTACTGCGTTTACCGCAAAATGAAAATTTCAATTTTCTCCGAAACCAGCAATCGTAGAATAGTAATTCAAAATACGAAATCATTTATTTTTTTGAGTTCTTTTTAATGGTGAATAGTAATATTTTTTTTATATTTATGTATTTTTATGAAAAATCCAAAAAACTGAATTTTTGATGTTTTAAGTCCTGTAATTTCTGAACCCGAATTTTTACAGGAATGCGGGTAGTGTCGTTTTGTTGGAAAACTAAAGTTCTACAAACGACTAAAATTTAATCAAAATCGTTAGAGCCGTTTTTGAGAAATTTGGATTTTTCATGTTTTTTGGTGGTTTTTGGGGGATAATTACCCTTAAAAATCAAAAATTCGAAAAAATGAAAAAACGCCTGGAGATATCGTGGATTAGTACCTACATACCAAATTTCATAAAAATCGGCCCATTGGTTAGGGCTCTAGCTCTGTACACATCCACACAGACACACACACACACACACACACACACACACAGACAGACATCACGTAAAAACCACTTTTTTGGGTTCAGGGAGCACCAAAACGAATATTTCCACTAACAACTCAAATTCGAAAATTTTTACGAAAACAATACTTTCTCCATATACTATGTATAGGGGGAGAAAGTAAAAAACAATAAACAGACAGGCATTTACAGTTAGTTTGTCCCAGTTTCTGCACAGAGCAATCAAGAACATTTAATATCCGATTTAAAGAGCACATTCCTAAACGGTCTGAAATAAGATCAAATTCTGCTTATGATCAACTTACCATCTAATTGATAGTAACCACAGCTACACTAGCATCGATAATAATTTGGAAATATTGCATAAACGTAATAAGGGACAATTCATGACTACAGTATATGAAATTTATAAAGCTGTAAAACAAGAACCACAAAATGTTTTGAACGATAAACTCTCTTTTGCTTCAAACATTATCTGATACAGCAATGAAAATAGAGGGTAGAGGTAAACAAAAGCGAGGTCCTGATAAGGAAGATTAGGGAGAGGAGAATGAGGAAATAAAGACACCGGCAGTTGGGTCAGTCTAGACTCAACATCTGTACCGCACCGTTCCTTCCGCCCGTCGTTTTGGCCAAAATGAGTTTACATGTGTTCTTGTTTCTTTATGTGATTTTTAGTGTCTTCAATGTTCTTAGTGGTTTTTAAACAACTGACATGTTCGGGAAGAACTACAACTTTTATGTTCACCTGAAGAAGATCCCACTAGTGGATTGAGACCGGTCGCCTTTCGGGGAAAATAGAATCACTTGACGATAAGGTAATTTAAACCAGTACACATATACACAGGACGTTGTCTTATGTGGGTTTTACATTGGAAAAGCCTCATATTCATTTTTTGGTGGACTTTTTATCATCCCCAGCAACCTCACGTCTACTTTCAAGCCTGACTGGACCTTCTCCTAACCTTATATTTTGGGGCAAAATTGTATTCCCAGCATTGCAGGTAAATGAAACCAGGAGCATCAGAATAGCCAAAAAATCAATGTTTCAGATTTCAATCAAAATGGGAATAAATGTATGGTTTTCCACTGATTTTAAGTTTTAAAAGTTTGTTATGTGGAAATTCACTTCCCTCACGTCAGCATGTGTTGCATGCAAACTCATTTTGATTTTATATGTACTAAATGTTGTTGGTCTTCAAACTGGCATATATAGACCAGGGTGAGAGCTGTCCTGGTACTATATCACTCATTATTTTTCACTGTATAAGCCACTGGCGCAACCAAGGTGTATTTTAAAGCAAATATGAATAAGTTATGATGTAGAATGAATGAGATGCCTTGTGTTTGTAACCTTTTAACTGACTTGAATTGAGTCTTTTAATTGAGTTTTTTAGCCACATGATCGTTATTTAATAGCCCAATAACCAAATGGCAACTGGATCTAGTTTGGAACCTTCAGTTTGTTTATTTATTGTTTTTGTTTTTTTTGCTCATGATCAATCTGGACCTTCAGATTATGAGTGGAGTGTATCATTAGAATTTATTTTCTGTACCTGCATAGGGAAAACCCATTTGCAATGAAATCAAAGAAACTTTCCATCAGTGGATTGTTTTCTTATCAAATCAAATCAAATCCTCTTTATTCATCGAACAGTATTTACAATACATTGAATAGGGTCAAGAATATATGTTACATTTCTTGGATTCCAAAATTCCTCAAGGGAATAAAGGGATACAGTGAGCAGATTTTCCTTTAGAGTTTTTCAAGTACATTAAAGTTATTTTCATTTGATATCTTTTTAGGCAAACTGAATAAAAACTTAGTGTCAATAAAACTAGTTTTCCTCTCAAAAAACGTTAATGTATGTTTTTCTACCTGCCTGTTATTTCTTAAGTTATAATTGTGAAAATTTGTATTATTGGTCTAAAGGTTTAATTTTTTCACATGAAATTTTGTTTTAAATATGCACAGGTCATAGACAGTCATAACACCTAATTTATAAAATATGGCTTTGCTGATTGTTGATTTTTAATGTTTAAATAATTCGGAGTGCTTTTTTTGTTAACAAAGAATATTGTCTTAAGTTTTTTTTAGTGGTTCCGCCATATATAGCTATACCAGAAAACGTGTGAATTTATCAAAGTAAAATAAATGGTTTTTCAGGTCTGAATATTGTACACCCTTGACATTTGTTGCAAGGCATACAGACCAGTTGCCAGGCTTATCACACTTGTTGCATTAAAGGCAATGCTTTTTAAGAGACAGTTGATTGTTGTGGTTCACACACCCCTTATCTCTCAAAGCATATTATTTTGAACTGGTCACTAATGAACTGTATAGGCCTACATTATTAAATGGTAAAGAGGGCAAAATTGGTTTTATTTAAGGCCACCCAGCCCTGAACATTAATCTCTTGAACACTAACAACAAAACCAAACTTCATGGATCTCTTCATAGAACATTGAGAATTTAGAGTCTTGACAACTTGACCACCGTATCGATTATATGGATATTGTAATTTGGATAATGTTAATTAGTATTTATACTATTTCTAGTCCCAACAGGGGAAATGATCGAAATGCTAAAAGAGAATAAAATAAGTAGGACAAGTGTTATAACAATTTTGTCCTAGTAAATAAATATCATTGTGTTTTTACCAGACCCAGTAGCTTCTTAGCCTGTTGGTAGAGTGCTGATCTCACAAGTCAGATGGATCAAGCGTATGATCAATCCCAGCTGACCGCTATGTTACTTTTTCACGAGCAGTCTGCACTGCCTTGCCCAGTGCTGTTATGGTTCCTCGCTGTCTTTAGATCTCAACATAGGCATGACACAGGCACATGGCGTCGGGCAGTTAAGTTTGTTTTTAAAGGAAACCTATTATTAATTGTTTTTCAAGGGCAAGAGTCATAAGTTAGACTTTCCCATTTCAGATTTTAGCCTATAATTTTTCCAATTTAAACATATCACGTGATAAAGTACTAGAGTACACATGCAGCGTAAATTTACCCTTTCTTGGTAATATAAAACAGAATCGAATTACATTAATAATGATGTGAACAATAACATTTGAGAGAATGCCATGAAAAGCTGTCATCATATATATGAAAGGAGAATGGAGATAGCCTATACATATTGTATGGATGGAACGTAATTTTCAATAAGTGATTTTACTTTTTGTCATAGGTTAAACCTGGGCGAATACAAAAAGGAGAATTAAAAGAAGAATAGCTAAATGGAAGAATTAAAGAAGAGGGACACTCATAATGAATGCTTCAGATAATAATTATAAAACATTGTTTCTAATGTTCCACCGAGTCTTGAATTTCTGTGAAGGCAACAGTGACGACGAAGATGTTGAAATGATGTTCGGAAGCGCAAAAATACTCGAAGACACTTGCAGAGAGTTAGAAAACATCAGAGCAACCGAGAGTTTTGAAGCTAAACTGAGAGAGTTTTGGGAATTGAAAGGATTAAAATATGTCCCTCTGCAGTTTTTTAAAAAGGCATCTCATCATCTTCTTTCCCGATACATGGTCGATAGTAAATTCAGAGACTCTGTGGTTAATAAGGCAGTCGTCCAATTTATCAGGAACAGAACGGAAAGAGACTTTCATGAGCTCGTTCAGCAACTGGCAAACACAAACCGGACTGTTGAAGCTCTAAGGAAAGCATGCTGTTCTCCTGAGAACATGGACAAGTATAAAGTAGAGCACTGTCTGGAAGAGTTGAGGAGGAGTTTGATTAGAAGTATGGGGGATGTTGAAGAGGTTTATTCTGAAATGTCTAAATCTATATTGAATGATCCCAGTATATTCAAAATATTTCTTGGAATTTTATGCCTGTCCAGCGATAGTGAGGTTACCCGAGACATACAGGAAGTGATCGCATTATCTCTCAGTAACTTATTGAGAGACTGTGGCAATATAAATCTATATTATCATTTGTTTGATCTTAGCGCACAAGACTTTGACAGCATTGTCACCAAATGGCATTATTTTATTGAAGCTTTTCTTCAAACTGTTAGAGAATCATTTAAAAGACTACGATGTGACTATAGTGAAAACTCATTCACATGGACTAATACAGGAACAGATCCGTGTCTTAGTTTTGATCATGTTGTTAGATTATTTAGTAAGTGTAGAAATCTGCCTGGAATCAATGACAAGATTAATGAGTTCTTACAACAAATTGGAGAAGAAGGTTTTGGGATATTGGCAGAGGATATCACGTTTAAAAGTCAAACAAGATAGGCTTGGTAATTTTCCTTTAGTAAGTCATGTGACCTTTTCCATAATATATGTACAAAATGTTTGCAACAGTTATAAGTGCACAGATGTATTTACTTTTTTAAGCACACAGTGGAAGTATTACAGAAACCTAATCTAGCCTTTGCTTACCATATAGCCTACAACTTCACATATGTGGCCTAACGGTGATTGGCACAGGCGGTAGATGATGGGAAAAGTAGATTATTTATGAGTTAAGGTGAGCACTTTTTCACCTACGCTGACGGTCCAATATCGCTAATACCGTTTGTTACGATATCGAACCATTTCATTAACCGATTGTTTGTTTTATCGAATGAATTTATATTTATAATTGTTGCTCACTGCTTAGTGAATTGTAACTTACAGGAAATTCAGCAAGCTTCGGTAGCCCAATGGACACGATGTCAGATCCACGATCCTGCGGTCCCAAGTTCAAATCTCACTTTAGATGTTTACTTTTTGAGATATGAAATTTCTTTTAACCCGAAACCATTTAAACGTAATGTTAACTTAATGTAACTTATATCATCTGAAACCAGGCCACTTAGAGACCTAATTTTTTAAATTTTAATTATTGGCTTATTTTCTAATTCTGTAGCATTATTAATCCATTTTTATGGATAATTTATAATTTTTTCATATTTTAAAGAATTGTATGTAAAAAGTTGAAAAATCTAGGTTTTAGCGAATTTCCCCTCTAGGGAAGAAGCTATTACCGTATTCAGCATAATAAGACCTAGGCCCGGGACCATGATAACTTTTCATTTTGAGGTCCCCAGATCCCAAAAACGCCATTCGTTCAAAACTGTATATATATGTGGGTGCGATAACTCTCGGAAAAAAGGTCCGATTTTTATGAAATTTGGTACAAACGTGTAAAGCAGCATTTATGACTTTAAGTTCGAAAACTAGACAGATCGACCTATCCGAAGGGGGTTTTGTACCCCAAAAATGGGTTTTTTGCGTTTATTACATTCAATTTTTGAAAAAGTAAAATTTTATTTTTTCCCATTGGAATCAGCTTAAAATGGACGCACAATTTGGTGTTTTAATCATTGCTCTACGTCAATTGTTTACTAAGATATTGAAAGTGCTAAACACAGTACGTTGTCCAATGTTATTCTTATGGAAGATAAGAAAAATTGTATATCTCGCTTATTTATCAACTTATCCTGACGAAACTTGGTATATTGCTTCATTTCATTGATATTTGCACAAAAACCCATTTTTTAGCCAATAGTTCCCGTAGCAGCAAACCTGCATACTCAGCCCCATGTTATTCTTATGGAGAATAAGTAAGTGTTATCTCCTTTAATTATGAACATAAATTAATAGAACTTGGTATGTGGCTTTACCTAGTTGAGTTATATTGATATTTGTATCAAAGCCCATTTTTGGTGTTCCTTATTTCAGCAAACCTACATACTCAGCCGCCATGTTATTCTTATGGAGAATAATTAAAATGTCATAAATCAATTGTTTATGAATGTATATTGATAAAATTTGGTATGTGGCTTTATGTGGTATTAAGATAAATTAATATGCATTGGAAATTCGCTGAGTATGCAGGTTTGCTGCTACGGGGGTATTTTTATTTATAATTATTTTTGCTGTGGTGGTATTGTCATGAAACTTGCTAAGAAACTAGATATTTGCATCGTTAAGTTGTTATAGAAATTTCATATTCCTAAGTCTAACATTTTCTGAGATATACAACATTGAACTTTAAAAAATTAAAGTTACAGGAAATCACAAAAAACCTAAACTACCTACTGAAATAAGAAATAAATTTACCTTTAGTGTAATCCAGCACCATATGATGGGTTGCCTGGGTCCTCTGTTTCCTGATATAGATCCTCAAGTTTTCTTTTTGCTAAGGTCCTCTTCTCCCGGATTTTTGTTGTTGTTAATTCCGCTATAGGGAAGAAGCTGATACCGTAGGTGACATGGTAAGACCTAGGCCCGGGACCATAATAACTTTTCGTTTTGAGGCCCTCAGATGCCAAAAACATCATTCGTTCAAATTCATATATATACGAGGGTCATCCAGAAAATAAAGAACGTTTTCTTACTGCACCTAGCGCAGCTCTCCCATCACCACGATTGCGAGTGTGGCAGTCCACTCACCTCCCCACCAAAGTATGAGCCGAGTCTCGTTGCTGTGCGGTCACACGTTTTATTTCTACAGCAATTTAAACTAGTGGCGGTAAACGAAAATCCCGCCAAATATGAGATACGCAGTGTTATTCTGTTTCTGAGTTAAGAAATGCCCAGACCTAGACATTTTTTGAAAACACCAAAGAAATTTTATGGTAAAAGAGCAAAAAAACAAGAACTTAAATTGATGTAATGTGCTAAGATTTTAGCAGCTGTTTTCCTAAAATGTTCCTCAAGTCTTTCTTTCAAATCATCTTTAACGAGCAATGACCTGCCACGCCGATCCTCGTCGTTCACGATGGATTCTCTTTCATTAAACCGGTTGCATCATTGTTTCCCCTAAATATTCGACTTGAAGACTTGTTTGCACTTTCACGATAATCTTTCTTTGGTGTTTTTTTTTTAATTTATATATTCCCGAAAATTTTTAAATTCAGAAACTGAATAATACTGCGTATTTCATATTTGGCGGGATTTTCGATTGCAGCCTCCATTTTAAATAGCTGTAGAAATAAGACAGGTGACTGCATAGCAACGAGACTCGACTCATACTTTGGTGGGGAGGTGAGTGGACTGCCACACATGCAATGGCGGTGATGGGGGAGCTGCGCTAGGTGCAGTAAGCAAACGTTCTTTATTTTCTGGATGACCCTCGTATATATGTGTCCGTAGGCACGATAACTTTCGTAAAAATGGTCCAGTCTTGATGAAATTTGGTTAAATGCATAAGGCAGCATCTATTTTCATGAGTTGGAGAACCAGACAGGTCGCTTTATTTTAAGGGGGGTTTTGGGAGGGTTTTGTACCCAAAAAATGGGTTTTTTGAACTTTTTACATATAATTATTTTTACACCCAAATTTTGGTTTACACCATTAAATTCACATTTTATTTTTCCATTGGAATCAGCTTAAAAAACAAACAATATGGTCTTTTGATCATCCCTCTACGTCAATTGGTTACTGAGATATTGAATGTGCTAAATACAGTGCGTTGTCCAATGTTAATCTTATGGAGAATAAGTAAAATTTTATATCTTGCTTATTAATGTACATATCTTAATGAAACTTGGTATGTGGCTTTATATTGTTGAGGTTTACTGATATTTTTATATAAAACCGATTTTTTGTGGTCCCCATGGCAGCAAACCTGCGTATTCATCAGCTATAATGTTACTCTTATATAGAATAAGAAACATGTGATATATTGGTTGTTTATAAATATAAATTGGTAAAACTTGGAATGTTGCTTCATCTAGTGAGGATCCATTAGAATTAAAAACCGATTTTTGTGGTCCTTGATGCAGCAAACCTGCATACTCCGTCTTGATGTTTTTCTTATGGAGAATAAATCAAATGTCATATCTCGCTTATTTATGAATATGCTTTGATGAAAGTTGGTAAGTGGCTTCATGACTTGGTGAAGTACCATTTGAAATTCGCTGAGTATGCAGGTTTGCTGCAACGGGGGTATTTTTTTTTACATGTGACAACCACATGTATTCTCAGCAACAATGTTTGAAATAAGATTGCAGCTGTAACATAATTATTTTTGTCAGCGAATTTCTAATTTTTCCATATAAAGTGTTATACATCATAAGAAAGAGAAAATTCTGGAGAATAATAATCTGTAATAAACGGTATCAGGAAACTGACACATGCTTTTTTCCCTTTTAACCCAACTTTAATGAATAAATCACTTTTTATTTACTAAATATAGAATACAAAGCATGGTTTAATGTACAGAACATCTTGTAAACAAATTGTTTTAAAAAAACATCCACCCAAATCCCTGCTTTGGAGGCACTACAGATTCCTTTGCTACACTCGTGGTTGTAAGAGGGGAAATGCCCCCTATTCCCCCCCAGGGTTATTAAGTGACAACATATTTTGAATGCCCTCTGTTGGTCAATACTAACTTGATAAGCATATCAAGTTTAGACAAAATTGATCAGTAAATAAGAGATAAATAGTAATTTTTGTATTCCCCATAAGAACAACATTGGACAACATACTGCGTTAACCGCAAAATGAAAATTTCAATTTTCTCCGCAACCAGCAATCGTAGAATAGTAATTTAAAACTAAATTATTTAATTTTTTGAGCTCTTTTTAATGGTGAATAGTAATATTTTTTGTATTTATGTATTTTTATGAAAAATAAACTGAATTTTTGATGTTTTAAGTCCTGTAATTTCTGAACTCGAATTTTTACAGAAATGTGGGTGGTGTCATTTTCTTGGAAAACTAAAGTTCTACAAACGATTAAAGTTTAATCAAAATTGTTAGAGCCGTTTTTGAGAAATATGGATTTTTCATGTTTTTTGGCAGTTTTTGGGGGATAATTACCCTTAAAAATAAAAAATGAAAAAATGCCTGGAGATATCGTGGATTAGTACCTACATACTGTACCAAATTTCATAAAAATCGGTCCATTGGACCACACACACACACACACACACACAGACAGACATCACGTAAAAACCACTTTTTTGGGTTCAGGGAGCACCAAAATGAATATTTCCACTACAACTCAAATTCGAAAATTTTGAAGAAAACAATACTTTCTCCATATACTATGTATGGGGGAAGAAAGTAAAAATCTCAAAATCGGAAAAAACTATTGGTGATTCGGGATGCCCTTAAGTATTACTTAAATTTTTTTTCGTGATTGAATCTTACTTTTGTTGTTAGGTCTGAAATTACTGTTTAATTTTACTTAAATTTATTTATACTAATCCATTTATTTGTTATTATGTCGTACTACGATCAGCCACCATACAGCGCTCTGCAGAGTTAGGTTAGGTTACTATAATTTTGTCATGAACTGCAACCTAGTTGTTTATTATTTTGTTCACGCAAATCCATTTGTAGATCCAATTTAACATTTTATCCACAACTTTTGATTTAACTTATATCTGATTGACTTTGAATAGAATCACCATTTTATGCTTTTACACTACAAAACAACTATCATAGTCGAAAGTTCATTCGATAAAACGAACAAGCAACTGGTTAGTAAAATTTTTCGATATCCAACCGATATTGGACCGTCAGCGTAGGCGAAAAAGTGCTCTCCATGAGTTGCACATCTGGTCAGCTGTTTTGCAACTTTTTACCTAATCTTACAATGGAAAGATCCAAAGCTTGAAATAAAATCCTTATCTGGTTTGAACTCCAGTATTCAGTTTTTTTTCGAAATATTTCTTAATGTCAATGGCACTAAATTAACTTTTGTTAACTTCTGTTTACGCCAGCAGAACGAGGAATATCGTCCTGCTGCCATGTTAGATGATGCTCTCCTAGAGGAAGCAGATTCCGCAACATTTTTAGCGATGCACCTTGATTGAGGTCTAACTTGGGACAATCTGCTCAATGGTTACTTCTGGTATTTACAGTCTGCATAACCTTGCCAAATTTTGCCCCCAAGATATGCTCAGAATGGCCTATTTTGGCTTGGTCTAACCACATATGGCCTAAGGAATTAGACTATGGGGTAGTTGCTCAGAATACAAATTTAGGAGTGTGTTTCTGCTATGGAATAAAGCTCTCAGAATCTTGTCAAAACTGAATTTTAGAGAGTCGTATAAAAATGCGTTCAGAGACATGGTGAGAGGCAGAGATGTTCACAATTATGGGACAAGGGGCAGGGACGACCTCCTTGTACAGCAACACAGGACCACAGCTTTTGAAAACTTACCGTCCCAAGTTGGGGTCAAATTTATGAATCGGCTCCCTGATAGCATTAAACAGTCAGCTAACATCAGTCATTTCAAAACTCGTTTAAAACACCTTTTGGTGTCCAGAGCATTTTACTCGGTTGAGGAATTCATGAGGAACCACCATAAACTTTGGCAACGGTGTCTTTCAACAAATTCATTAATTGTAGCTGAAAGTGGGAAGACAAAAGAAACATGGACTGACAATTTCTGATAAAGAATACAATATACATGACACTTGTGATGCAATGTAACCATTGTCTTTATACAATAAAGCATTATTATTATTATTATTTATTATTATTACCCAGAGTATTTGCTCAGTAACAGGTCAGGAGTAGGAATTTGTAAATTTGAATCCATCAGATTGAATTTAGCACACTTCATAAGATGTAAAAAAACATTTTAAATTGTGTGGGAAGGTTTGATTCATTATATAAAGTACGAGGGTCATCCAGAAAGTAAAGAACGTTTGCTTACTGTACCTAGCACAGCTCCCCCATCACTGCAGTTGCATGTATGACAATCCATTCACCTCCCCACTAAAATATGAGCCGAGTCTCATAGCTTTGCGGTCACACATCTTATTTCTATACAGTGATTCAAAATAGCGGCGGCAATCAAAAATCCCAACAAATTTGAGTTCCACAGTATTATTGGATTCTGAATGTGCAAAACGTCTGACCTATTGAAATTTGTAGACAAAAACCAAAGAAAATTTATGGTGAAAACGCAAAAAAAACAAGATCTTAAAATTTATGTAATGTGCTAACATTTTAGCAGTTGTTTTTCTAACATTTTCCCTCAAGTCTTTCTTTCAAATCATCTTTAGCAAGCAATGACCTGCCACTCTGATCCTCGTCGTGCACATTAGATTTGCTTTCATTAAACCTGTTGTACCATTTTTTTCCCCCTGAAGACTTGTTTGGACTTTCACCATAAACTTTATTTGGTGTTTTTCAAAATATTGCTAGTCCGAACATTTTTTAATTCAGAAACCGAATAACACTGCGTATTCAAATTTGGCAGGATTTGAGATTAACGCCGCCATTTTGAATCGCTGTATAAGTAAGACGTGTGACCACATAGCAGCGAGACTCTGCTCAAACTTTAGTGGGGAGGTGAGAAGACTGCTACAGTTGCAATCAGGGTTATGGGGGAGCTGTGCTAGGTGCAGTAATCAAACTTCTTTACCTTCTGGATGCTTGTATAAACAAATATTAAAGGCTTTTAACCTCGTGTCTGCAAATGTTTGACTATATTCTGTTTGTAGCATATCCGTGCCAGAGGAGGCCCCCATTACGGCCCTGGTGAAGTTTGCTGCGGAAGAGTTCAAAGTTCCACCCGAGACCTCCGCAATCATCACGGATGATGGAATCGGAATCAACCCCTCCCAAAGCTGTGGTAAACAGACATGAGTTGGAGTGTAATACTGTATAGATTAGACTCCCCATGCCTCGGTTAGTTGGAAAGACTTGATAGGTTTCTTACCTCTGTCAATAGACCAAAATCTCAAACATATAGGTTTTACCAACATCGTTGCAAGTGCAACATTTTCAAGGCTTGCAGGTCGTCAAGATGTTAAAATTTAAACAAAATACAACACATATATGAACGATTAAACATTTAGATAGTGCTGCCACGGTCACGGGCATTCCGACAAGGCCCGGCACTGGTAGAAGAGTCTTTGGGTAAATTTTAACATCTTGATGACTTACAAGCCTTGAAACTAACCTGGTAACCTGGTTTGTTTCACTTGCAACGAAACATGGTGACATAACTTATATGTTGGAAATTTTTTACTTTTAAAAGAGGTAAACATAGTCCAGGGGACTTTTGAAACATAGTCCAAGGGCTAATAAAAATTGATTTGAATTTGTTAGAAAGTTCTGCAGAATTGATGAATCCCGCAGTAAAGTTTCTTATGACAGGAAACTTTTTTTATTTTCAGGTCATAATGTAATCAAAACACCTCAGTTTGTTTATGAGTGATTTTGTTTTGGATGTACTGTGTATCTCGCTTCTTGTGTTTTTTAAATTGAGTCTTTTTTGTATTATGTCCAACTGTTCAGTATACTGTCTGTAGATCCAAAAATGTTTACAATCATAAATGGGAATTATAGCTGGATAATTGCTATTATAATTTGAACAAAATTTAGCACGCGAAACATTTTTGACTCGCGAGTTAGTTGTTTTTATTTTCGTAGTGAGAACTTTGTAATACGACTTCAGAAAGTCTGAGAAATAATTTTTGGAATCAGCTGTTCATTTGCCCCATTACCTGAAAATTCGGCCAATTATAAATACGTCGGCTAATAAGTATATCGATAGTTGGTTTAGCGTGACGTAAATCACATACCTCTTTGAAGCCAGGAAAAAGTGTTTCCTCTGTGTAGCGGTGCCTTCCTGTTTGGAGCATCAGGTGACTCGTATTACGTAGCCGGAAATACGAGTGTTTATTCTTTATGCTAGCCAGAGGCAATGTGCTGTTTTTAGTGCGGCTAGGTTATTATCCGTACTTTTTTATCGAATCTTAGTGTTTTAGTGATAAACAAGTGCATTGTTGTGTAGTGTGTGAGTTAGTAGTAATATTTATCCAGATTACTGTGGGTAAATATTATTATTTATGTTCAAATGTGCGTTATTGAAAATGTTGAGTGTTTTTCAGATCAACATGAAAAGAAGCGGCCTAGGGGATTTTTTGTTCTACTTTATCTAAAAAAACTACACAACCGCGTTTTATTTATTTCATTTTATTGAAATTCTCTGGTCTTTTGTGAACAAAAAGAGTATGCATATAATAGGGTTATCGTCTATGGTTTGAAGACACTTAGTACGTAGTAACCTCTACACATTTAGCCCAAATACGGCTATGCTGCAAATTTATGTTGAAAAATCAATATTTTTTATGGAACCTTTATTTTTTCATATCTCTCTATACACATATATATATATTCTTATTCAGAAATGTATTTACAATAAATATATGTACTATTTATTACACTACAGTAAAGTACAAAAATTAGATCTAGCTTCGAATAACTAATTTTGGCTTTTGGCAAAACTCAAATTTTTTTTCAACTTACAAAGTCATAAAAACCGTTATAACTTTGTACAAAAGTGCATTATTTTCAATAATCGTATTGTTAACTTTAGTAATATAACAGTTTTAGTATATTACTTTTATACTTTTTATTTTATTTTTATTTTTCAAATGTACAGCGTAAGTTTCTCGATTTTCCCCGGTTTCTGTATTTCTTTCCGTAATTTGAGTAAAAAAATGTTCAAATAAATCAAACACATTTCCACGTAAAGAAATAAATTGCCTACACTATAAATTGTATATCTTTGATTGTCTTTACAAAAGTTGGTGTAAAAATGCTAGGACTCCACTTTTGAAAATTATTTCAAAAATTGTTATTAGATTTTGGTTTTTTACATTTTGCAAAAATATCACCAATAGGGATTCGTTTTATTTTATTTTATTCAAAATCTTATTCTTTTTCTGAAAAAAAAAACGAGGATACATATAACTAGGTCATCAACAGTAGTTTAGGCTCCGCGAATTTTTAAAAGAACCTCTGCAAAATGGCAAAAATTACTAGGGCACCGAGCAATTTAGCATTAATCAGGTCAGGGCAGTCCTAGGGTTAATCATACAAACAAACTTACAAACTTTCACATTTATAATATAGGTTGGATAACATATTTACACAGTGGTATTATACATTTACAGAGTACCTTCAGTTTTTTCGGCCATTTGTTGTTCCCTCAAGGGTCCAGAGATGAGAGAGAGAGATTACTGTAGTCTGTGCAGTGTTAAATGTGGATATTTAATTGAACTGTCTCTCCTCAAATTTTTGAACACAACTGTTAAAGGGCCATACACACATTACGTAATGCAATTTCTTTGTCATTTCAGACCCCCCCTCCCCATGTAACGCACCATAACGCTTGACCATACCCCCTCCTCCCCCCAATGTTTTACGTAACTCAATCACAGTTGGCTTTAAAACAGCTTAAACCTTTAAAACATCGTGTTATTAACAATTTGGAATATGGTTTTCAATGGATCATTAAACTTTAAATTACTTTGTTTTAACAACATTTTTTAATAACTTTTTCAATACAAAATGTATACAAACACACAAGACTGTTACTAATAATATAAACAACAAAATAAATTATCCAAGCTAAAACGTACAAAATTTAATTTACAACTAATACAAATACAAAACAACTTAAAAAACTAAGTCGTGGGTGGCATTGCGCAATACTGTATCAAGTCATGATTTTACACTCTAAAACAACACAAACAGGTGTAAAGCAATACAGAACTTACTCAAAACACGTTATGTATTTATTTTTAGTTTAGCTGTTATTAAAATAGTATAATGGAAGTATTTGTTATACAACTAACTGTAACCTTGATTTATAGAAAAATTTGATAATTTTTTTATTTTGTATGATTTATAACCGTATCAATAGATGCAAGAGTGTGCCAGCTCTTAGGGTTAATATGTGTGAGTTACGTAACTTTGATCCAAACCCCCTCCCTCCCCCTCATAACGCTACACCATAACCCCTCCCCCCCCTTAAGTGCATTACCTAATATGTGTATGGCCCCTTACCTGTTTTACCCCTTTGCACTCTAGCCAAAAATTTGTGGTTATCACAAAAAAACGCTTCCACTTCTACAGAAGATACCAAAACTTCAAACCCTTTTAATCAATTTTGCAAGAAAAATTAAACATGTGTTTTTAATCAATATGACAAAAAAATACCAACTATGAAAAATCTTGAAATAACAATACTAAATTTAATCTTAAGTTTTATTGCTGTGACACTCGTAAAAATGTATTCGTGGTTGAGGTTTGATAGAAATATAATGGTTCATCATAAAGTTAGTATGAGTAGCGTGATTACCTCGTGTGTGTCGTATTTATTTATTTGTTGTAAGTTAAAATAAGTTGTAAGTACAGAATAAGTTCTCAAGTATGTCTTGAAGTGTTGTGAGTTGTGTTTCATTACATTGGTGATTGTTGTTGTAGGCAATGTATTCCTGAAGCACGGTATGGAGTTGAGGCTGATCCCAAGGGACAGGGTCGGGTGCAGCTGATCTGGCAACATATACATTTCATTCTAATAAACAATATAATTCAACAGTTTTTTATATTTTTGAAGTATTCTTATCTATAAAGACTCTTGTTATTTACTGTATATTGGTTAATCTTTAAGGTTGGTTGTTGTGATAAGGCTTTAATAATTATTTACACTTTAATTATTGTTGTTGGTATTGTTTTTGTCAAAAAATATGAAAAATTATATAATCAGAGATTGAATCAGAAGTCTTTATTTTACCTGTAAACTTTTTCTTCATGAGAACTGAAACGGAATTCTCAAACCACCTATCGAACTGGCCGCAAACTTCCCAAATAGGAGTGTAGGGAGAGTGAGGGACAGCTGGTTCAAGAAGTTTAAGAGGAGGGTTTGAAAAATGGTTTATTAATTGGATACAAGTCAAAACAAATTCTTGTTAGTTTATGTGGCTGATAAAATTTGTTATACACTTTACACTCAGTAGTAGTATTTTTGTTCTTTTCAGTAAAAGTTCAAAATATTGTTTTCCTACGTCTGCCCGAGAAGGCGGTTGTTTTCGCACTCGTTATACCTTGCAAAACAGGTGATTCCCGTGTTCATTTTACTTTGCACACTCTCGATTTACTTTGCCTCCTCCAGTATTTAAACTTAAGAACACAAAAATTATCAAAAACAGTAACACTGGTAACGTTTTTTATGCATGAATTATGTTGGCAACACTGGATAATAAATGCCTGATCTATTGTTGTTCTCGAACAACATAAACATCAAGATAACCTGTATTTTGTTGAAGTTTAATTAAAGTGTGTTTCCATAAAAAAAGTGTCCATAAATTGTGATTAGGCCTAGTTATGTTACTATTACTTCAATCAGGTATATTATATCTTTAAGATAGTTTTTAATAGTGGCAGCCTTTTTCTAAAATTACCCCGTCGCAGTAAACCTGCGTACTCATCAAATTTCCAATTCAATACATATGTATTAATTCCACTTAAAGCCGAATATCAAGTTTCATAAAAATACATTCACAAATAAGTGATATATACAATCTTATATATTATTTTTCTAGCCTGTTTTTCTGTCAGTCCACGAGATATTCCTTATTCGTTCATAAAATTCCATGATTTACTCCTCATTTTAAAGCTTATCATGCCGGCTATTGACGAAAAATAAACCCACGGTCTAAAAATCTACCACTTCTCGGAAATTTGAATAATATGAAAGATAAATAAAGGGAATAGTTTGTTTTGACAGGAGCGAAAATGTAAACAAAAGAACATCTGATCAGCTGACGAGATTTGGTTCGCAGTGCGGAATTCTGCACGGGTCGACTAGTTTTATTTACTCTCTATAAGAATAACATTGGGGATGAGTACATAGGTTTGCTGAAACAAGGAACACAAACAATTTGTTTCTATTCAAATATAAATAGAATTCAACTAGGTGAAGCCACATAACAAGTTTCATCAAAATACAATCATAAATAAGCGATATATACCGTCTAAGTTATTATCCAAAAGAATTACATGGGGCTGAGTACGCAGGTTTGCTGTAAAAAGGAACACAAAAAATGTGTTTTTATGCAAATATCAATCAACTCAACGAGTTGGAAGCCACATTCCAAGCTGTATTCATTTATGTTCATAATTAAGGGAGACATTACATTTGACTTATTCTCTATAAGATTAACATGGGGGGCTGAGTACGCAGGTTTGCTGCTACGGGAATCATCCATAAACATTTTTTGTGCAAATAACAATAGACCACAACCAGATGAAGCCGTATACCAAGTTTCGTTAGTGTACGTTCATAAATAAGCGAGATATAAAATTGGTCTTATTCTCCATAAGAATAACATTGGACAACGTACTGTGTTTAGCACTTTCAATATCTCTGTAACCAATTGAATTAGAGAAATAATCAAAACACCAAATTTTGTTTTTTAAAGCTGAATCTAATGGTGAAAACTAAAAATTTGACTTTTTAAAATATTACATGTAAAAACTTCTAAAAACCCATTTTTGGGGTACAAAACCCCCCTCAAAATACCACTTCAGATGGGTCGATCTGTCTGGTTTTCGAATTTAAAGTCATAAATGTTGTTTTACACGTTTGTACCAAATTTGATCAAAATCGGATCATTTTTACGAGAGTTATTGTGCTCACAGACCCATATATATACGGCTTTGAACAAATGGTGTTTTTTGGGTCTGGGGACCTCAAAACGAAAAGTTATCATGGTCCCGGGCGTAGGTCTTACCGTGCCAACCATGGTAATACATTCTTCCCTATAGGGGAAATTTGCTAAAACCTAATAAATATAATTGAAACGCTTTATTCTAACTGTAGGAAATATATCATAAAGACTATCATAAATATTATACACATTATACTGTATAATCAATAT
This sequence comes from Allygus modestus, assembly GCA_963675035.1. Classification (NCBI taxonomy): domain Eukaryota; kingdom Metazoa; phylum Arthropoda; class Insecta; order Hemiptera; family Cicadellidae; genus Allygus; species Allygus modestus. Next base: position 183,461,801 of record OY776112.1, on the reverse strand, counting down.
TTGGCAGACGTAGGAAAAAATTAATATGCAACTCGTGTGCAAGATCACTTTCTTCCTAGGCTTTTATTCATTGATAGGCGGGAATTCAGAGGAAAAGTAAATGTAATAATGATATAAATGGAAATAGTACTTTTATATCGCTGTTTATTTAAACTTCATTTTTCACTTTTAGTGTGCTATAAGCAATAACAAAAGTAAAACAATATAAATATATCAATATAAATAATAATTCCATGCTATCATCAGTTAGGTATAGTTCAAACTCGAAACCAATACCAGAGCTCGAGTAACCAATTATTCTCCTGAGATGCTATCTTCTGGTATTTTTTCTTTTTTAAAATTACTCGGAACCCTACTTCAGTTGATTTCTGATTGTTATATTGTTTTAAAAACATTAATATACACACTTTTACTGAGAAATCAGAGTGACGTGCAGCCGCCCTTGATTTTTTAGAAGATAATACAAAACAAGAACATTATGGTATTTTCTAAACTAAATATACTTATGCAGGCACAATATTTATTGCATTAAATTATATTAGCAGATATTTTTTTCAAGGAGGAGTAAACTATTAACATAGATTCAATAACTGACATATTCAATTATTTGGCAGATTTAGAGCAGCGAGATTAAAGGGGGTGGGCGCATTTTTCGGTTTTGGCACCCATGCTGAACGGTCTATGTACATGTCTGTATGAGTCACCTGCTGGCAGTGTTTTCACATGTTGCAGTCAGTAATGCCCTTAATTGAAGCAAAAAATCCCTCCCACTTCTTTCATACCAGAACATGCAGAAGACTACGTACGTTTTCCAAAAAGATTCAAAGTGGCTTAAAAAAATATTGCTTTTAGGTTAGGTAAGATCTAAAGTTACATTAATTCTTGGTTGAATATCCTCCAAAGCTGATAAACAATAAAATAAGGTTACTTTACGTCTGTCTTAACAGCTTAAAATAATCCAAACGGACTTTTAAGTTTAATCTCAGCACAGGTAGGACAAGTAGAAGTTTTTTTTTTACATCATCTAAAGAGTAGGGTAAATTTTTACTTCGAACCCAGTGGAACATTCTGGTAATCCCAGGATGAAAAGCGCTTGGTGAAGAGAAAAGAAATGTCTAGTATCAGAAGCTCCACAGATTCTGGATAGTGTATCCGCTACAATGTTATCTCTTCCAGACAGGGCCCATTTTAGCTTCGTGCCACCCCTAGGCGGTATGAACCTCGCTGCCCCCTCCCCCCCAACTAGGGATAAGGAAAGAAGTCGAAGTACAGTTGTCATAAAGGGACCGCGTCGGCTGTGGCTGAGATAGAGTGTTCTAGGCCCGCAATAAGCGCTATTTATCTTAGCGTAAATTTTAAGTAATTTTTCACCCTCTTCGGGCAGGAAAACTCCTCTTACCAGAGCAATTAGCAGCTGGAATTGATAAGCAAATTCTCAGTGCTATGTGTATTTGGATATACACCCTGAAGCTAATGACACCTCAGGTAATATAAAATGCGTATCAACGAACAATCTTCGATTTCTCAACTGTAGCTTCACAGTATGCTTAAAAATTGCTAAACTCATCGACAAAATCGTCAACAATAGTTCCTGTTGATATCGACAAGATGTGTTGCATTCAATCTTCACACTTGGCCAACAAACTATATAACCAGTGTTAATATAGTTTGTTGCACGAGGCTCAATTCTCACGAGCGAGAGGGACCGCCGCAATAACGTGGCGAGCCCGCTGCGTACTCGCAGATCCACAATTTACACAAGCGATCCATTCTCGGCGAGATCGCAGCGAGCGGGGAGATATTGCTTACATTATGTAAGGGTCGGTTTAGAAATAAACCAACAAATTATATTAAAGTCGAAACCAATCGGAATTCAATTTAAAACAAATCTTATGACATAATGGATTTTATAACGTAGATGAGTTTATGTACCACTAATATGAAAAAATTTGGTTTGTTTTCAACTTGTTATTAGTTTATTAGTCTAGAATGTGTTAGGTTGAAACTATTGTAAATATTGCAAAGTTATAATCATTAGTTAATATCAAAATGTATGTATTTATTAATTACATTGCTCCAAAACTTTGTGGTTATTTTATCATTTTGTGAAGGTTTGATACTGGATCCAGCTGCCATTGGTCATTGGGCTAATTAATGATCCTGGCTAAAGAATCAGTCGGCCTTAGTCAGTAACAAGGCTACACAAGGCATCTCACCCATTCTACACTTATCATTCATTCATATTCGCCTTAAAATACACCCGCAGGTTGCGTCGGCGTATTACAGAGATATTAAGATATACATATATATATATCAAGAATATATTATTATTATTACCTTACGTTAAAAAGGCAAGAAATACATTAATATGTAGACATTGACTGAGTTCAGTCAGTTGATTCCTTCAAGTTTATAACACATTTTTCATTAGAGATTGTTTTGATTTTTTACAAATAATAATTAAAAATCGGGGGGCAGATCGACCACAATGGATGTAAATTCTTTAAGCTTATGCAGTTTCCGACAAATCGATATAAAGCATTAGTTGACATAACTGATAAAAAAAAGGCAAAGGTTGACTGTAAAAAATAATTAATTTGTTAATCAATTTCTAATGTATTCCTTATACTGTAATATTTTATGTTTATCCTCCAAAATTTGTTATAAATTCAGACTTTCATAGTTTTTTTACAATCTACATAATTAAGGGTTGAATATAAAAATCCGTGTAGTGGGTCTGAAGATTAAGTTATAATTAAGTTACCCTTACATTAAATATATTTTTCAAAATATGTAACCGTAGAATTAGATGTATTTTTTTATCTGCAACTCAAAAACTGGGGTAAATCGACCAAAGTGGATGGTGCATTTATTAAAGTTTGGAAAGTATACTACCAACAGTCATTATGCAATTCTTAAAAAGTAAGAAATATTCATGTTGGTTACTTTTACCTACACAACTAATGCCAAATACCCTTCAAATCACATAGCTTATACCAAATAAACTATACCTCGTTAACGTACTTTTTAATCAGTGTTTTGGGTACAAAAAATGCACCATTTGTTTATTTTGTCCGCTACTTCGTGAGAGGAATACTCGCCGATGACGCCGCCCTTCATGACGAGCAAAGACGACTAACAAATTAAATAGTTTGAGTCAGTAATAAAATAAACTTGTTACCTTTCAATATCCGGTTGTGTTGCAGGATATTGAAAGTGACAAGTTTATTTTATTACTGATTTAAACATCAATATCCAGCTATAGGAAAATGAATTTAAATAGTTTGATCCCTGTACCCTACCTGTCGTTGGCAAAACATATCAACTAGTTATTTTTACTTGATATTAAAGATTATTTACAAAGTTTAAAAAAGTAAAACTATTATTGCAAGTATGCTTACAATATTTGAAATCTATATAATCTGTAGACAAATTTATATTTAAAAAATATGCTCCCAGAAATTTGCCGCCCCCAAAAATTTGCCGCCCTAGGCCGCGGCCTACTTGGCCTATTTAGAAAATAGGCCCTGCTTCCAGATCGATATTCTATGTCAAAAGATTAGCATGATGGTTCCAATCGCCAACGCATGATTTTATCATTTTTGATTTTACTTGAATGATTTAAATTGAATATAAAAGAGAGTGCCTGCTGATCAGTGATGCGTTTAAAGTGATGGCCAATTAGAAAATGTCACCATTTGCGAATCGACTCTATGATAGCGCAAGCTTCTTTCTCTATCGAAGAATATTTTTTCTCACAATCGGAGAGACTCCTTGAAAAGAAGGCTATATAGGTCGACCTTCTTGGCTGTGAGTGGCAGCCAGTGCATAATCAGAAGCATCAGTTTCGATAACCAACGGAAGTTCATAGTTTATTGTAGTGATTATGGATTTAGATATATCCTGTTTGAGTTCATCAAAAGCAGAAAGAACAGTCTGAGGTAATGGGAAAGTCTTACATGAAACTCATTTCTGAGTCTTTTCCGAAAACCTGAGCACCCACTTCGAGTAGTGTGCAAACATGCCGGTTGCTCGCTTCATTGCAGAAGTATTTTTAGGAGGAGGAAGATCCATAAGTGGTTTAAGCCTATCTGGGTCTGGTTTAAGATAACCTAGAAGAGAGTTGGAAGATTGAGAGAACTTACATTTTCTATCATTTTGTGTCAGGTTGTACTTGTTTACAGCTTCAAGAAACTGTTTTAGATTGGAATCATGTTTAAGTTGAGAATTCCCACAGATAGTTATATCATAGATATAAGCATAAGTTCCTATAAGACCTTCTTTAGTTATGATACTGTCTTTGAAAACAAGCCACTCTGTTCGTTACACCATAGGCGTAATTTCAGCATTTCGATTGGGGGGGCAGGGTGTCCATGGCCCATCCTCCTATTATACAAAATTTTATAACCCCCCCCCCCCTTAAATCACCATTCCCGTTGAAAATTCAGCACTGTGAAATAAGAAGAAATAAGGTTCCGATACACGCACACAAACAAACATACGATAGCATAGGATTATACCGGCCGCTCTTCCACTCTTTTAGTCCCTTCCTAGTACTATTATAGTGTGCATCAGTCGATCAAGTTGATAACTTTTCATTTTATGAGTAAAATTCTTGATCAATACAATATTTTTAGTAAAAATAACTAGTTGTCCTGTTGCTCGAATCCGAGCAAGTTTGTACCAAATGAATGGTTTCTTCAGTTGTAAACAGACATAACAAAACATCTGATATTAAAACGGATGATAACAACGTACTTTCAATAAACAATAAGTTTAGATTTCCACCGTCAGATAGCGCCACTGTTCCGGAAATTCAGCCCTTTACCGGGAAGAGGACAGTTATTCCCTTCTTGAAGCTGCTATAACTTGTGTGACAAAAAAAATTGATTGACTTTGGTTTTACAACGCAAAACACCAAGTAGACCTAAAAAAGAATAAGGGGATACCTAAACTTGTTTATTTGAAAAGTTCACAAATATGTTTTTGGAATTAATACATAAACTGTATAAAACATGACAAATGTATATGTAATTAGGCCTACAAGTAATTAAAACCTGCATAGGTAATACCTTTGCGTAGGAATGAGCCGATATAATGTCTAGTCTAGTTTATTTTATTTAAATAAGCCTGGCAAAATATATGTAACAGGGAAAATAATGATTTGGTCGACTATAACGAAAATACAGTAATGATATTTCTAGTTTACTAACGACGAGTGCTTTATATTGTTTTACAAGTGACAGTAAACAACTTAAAAAAAGCAAAACATGGTATTTTATTATTCTGTAAATTAGGTAAACGAGTTCTATGGTTCGCACGTGGCACGCTGGTGTGAGAGACGAATTTCCGAATGAAAAGGTTGAACAAGATAAAAACGGTGTTCAGACATACTGTACTGTGTTTAACTGATGTCCTTTCTTAAAATTCTGAGACGTATTGGCAAATCTACGTAAAAATAGCTTTAATTTGGGATGGCATCTCAAATGTTAAAATCCGTCCTGCCGTTATAGAGTTATGACTGTGAAGAAAAACCCTACCTTATCAATATATATGATAACAGACTATATTGTTAGTTATCTTATATGTAGACCTACCATAAAAAACGTGAGTTTTGTTTACGAACAAGTTACTGGCTACTGTAACAATTATATTCTAATATTACTCAATAAAAATACATATAGTGTATTTATAGAATACTTATATGTTTAGTAACAAAACAATCTTTTTTGTTTTCTTTTACACTATCTTCTAAAAAAACAATATCTCACGCGCAGGCCGGTCGTCACTGCAAATTCTTGGTAAAAAGGAAAAAGTATATACTGTATTTATAGAATACTTATATGTTTAGTCACAAAACAATCTTTTTTTGTTTTCTTTTATACTATCTTCTAAAAAACAATATCTCACGCGCAGGCCGGTCGTCACTGCAAATTCTTGGTAAAAGTAAATGTTATAAAAAAGTATAAATATAGCTATAGAAATTAACAATAAATTATTAAAGTATATATTTTTGAGAGCTTTTCTTAAAAAAAACAAGAACATTTAATGTCAGTAAGAATTAATTGGTTGCAATTTTGTCTAGGTAGCTATAGAATAGAATTTCTTAAATTCGGCGCGAGCGATGGAATTGTTATTTATATCGATAATTCTAGGACTTTTCCTATATCAGTGTTGAAAAATCCTCTGGTGTAGTGTTAACATAAAAACTATAAGTAAAGATAAAATAAATATCGACTGAAAAGTCCTGTTAGTCTTAAAACGAAAAACTGTACAATATTTATTGTCTAAAACATATTTCAAGTAAATTTTGTATAGCGCTTACCCCCTTCTATGGAGAAGCTAAATTAAAGAAACGAATGGATAAATATATCTCTTCATGAGCACGTGAATTCCAAATTATACCGTAGGCGATTGTTTGTAATTTTCAAATAAATAATTTTACCTACGAAATAGTAAATTCAGCTATAAGTATAGTATTTATTATAGTACTGTTTTGAATGGCAAACTAATATTTAAACCCGTTCATTAACAATTTTGTTTTGCGAAATAATTTTTTTGTAAGCTTGTTGTTTGCATACGACAAGCAATTTCACAAAAAATAACTATAATCATCGACATATTAAAATATGAAATGCAAAAGGTTTTAAGTTTATCTAATTGTCTTTGAAATATTAATATTAAAATATAAAGTTGTTTGATTATATTAAATATTAATGTTTATTAAGTTACTTCTGGAATCTTGTTACATGAATTCACAATAAATTTCACAATTCAAATATGTAAACGATAACTATAAATGTTCTCTTGAAACGTAAAGAAACAAAGAAACGACTGATTTGAATCCGAGGACGAGAATGATGGGAATCGAAATGAAAGTAGAAGTACATGTTTTTATTTGGTAAGTCGAGAAGTAAAAATATCAGTTAAATTTGGATTAATATCTCCATCTAACAATGAACAAGAGGAGACCGGGAGGTTATTGTTGTGTAACCGCACCACCGGCTACTCGTCGACCCATTTACCAAAAAATCTGTTCATCACCATGGGAAAAAGTCAGACTATACAGTTCATGATTTCTGTTGATTTGTTTCAAATTATCACTGACTATTTAACTACTACAATAACTTTAGTTACATTAAATAATGTTCCCGTTATAAAATTATAAAAACTAAAACTGTTATTTCTAAAAATAGCTAAAGATTATGTCTTATTTATTACGACAAACTTAATTGTAATTATATTTTTCATACACTTTTATTTTTTTTAACTTCCTATAAATTATTGGGGGGGCAACTGCCCCCCCGTGCCCCCTCTGAATTACGCCTATGCGTTACGACAAACGGAATCCTGGTAAATTGATAAAGCTTACCGGCGACTTCAAAAGCGGCGAATTCCTTTTCTTCTTTAAGTATCGGTATCTGGTGGTAAGCACTTTGGAGATCTATTGTACTGAATATCGAGTATTTAGATACTTTTGATGCTATATGTTATCAATGTTTGGAAGGGGATTCACATCTAACAGAGTAAACTTATTTATGGTTTGTGAGTAATCTACAACTAAGCGTTTCTTATGATATTCATTGTGTGTGATTAAAACCTTAGCATGCCAAGGAGATGAACTCTCTTCTATAATACCTTTAGAAAGCATGTCCTTTACTTCACTCTCGATAAATGTAGTGTCTGGCTTAGAAAATCTACGTGATTTTGTTGCAATAGGTTTACACCCCGGGGTTAAATTTCCAAACAAACGTGGTGACTCAACACAAGCTGGGACTAAGCTACAAACAGAAAGTGGAGATTTAGTCCCCCTGAAATTAACATCGACGCTTGAGTGCTGTTTATTAGATCATGTCCAATCAGAACGTCAGAACAAAGTTTTTGAAGTATCGATCGTTTGACAGAATTATACTTATGTTCCAGCATCTCTTTGTTAACTACAACGTAACCTTGTACCTTTGACAACAATTCTGAAGATGCCATAGAAACATGGCCTCCTCCAGGAAGGATTTTAAGTCCATTATTTAGTACAAATTCATGGTTTATGTAACTATCTGAACTGCCAGTATCGATAAGTATGTTCACATTTATGTTGTTGTTTATTAGAGCAATTACAACAGATTTAGAAAGACTACCTGGAGCAGCAGCAGAGACAGATAAGTTATTATGAGAGTCTGAAGATGCAGAAATATTTGACCTCTTCTTACCTAGCTTAGATTTGCATACCTTATAGAAGTGACTCACCTTACCACAGAATTTGCATGTAGCCTCTCTGGTTGGGCATACATTTCGAGGATGTCGATTATTTCCACAGAAGAAACACTTTTGTTCAGAAGTAGCTGCCACCGTTTCATTTCCAATTCCATCGAGAGGTGGATATGATGTCACCTCGTTTGGGTTTGAGGTTATTATCATGTCTTTATTTACAGCATTGTCAGGATTTAGTATTTGTTCATAATGAGTGGTGCTCGTTTATGCCTTTGAATGTTCTTGTGCCATTTATAGAGTTCTTGCTTTGTTAATCGCTTCTTGTAGTTCCAGAGATTTGTTCTCAAGGAGTCGCTGATCTGATGATCGGAGGTAACAAACCATTAATAAAAGAATCCCTTATATATTCATTTTTGTTTTCTTCAGCTGTTACATTCCTGAAGTTGTAATCTTTACTTGGAAGTTTAAGTGACTGTACAAACTGATCAATAGACTCGGTAACTAATTGCTTTCGTGTAGCTAATAAGTGTCTTGCGAAGATTTCACTTTTAGGTTTCAGATAAACATCATTTAAAATCTGAATAGCATTCTCATAAGTTGTGCATTCGCTTATGAATTCATAGGCACAATATGATATACAATTATGTAAGACTTTTATTAGGTTGTTGTCTTCTACTTTACTTTACTTCTATAAAATTCTCGAATTGCTTTAGCCAGTGAGTCCATTGTTTTGCCGCACTAGGTGATTCAGGATCGATGTCTAGTAAGTAGTGGGCATTTGGGGCTTCTGGGCCAAGTGATTGACAGCTTCCGGTCACGTGACCGGAAGTGCTGAGTCATGAAAGACGTCATCTGAGGCTGAGCCAGTGACGTAGGCGGTTTTGTGACGAAATGAGTGAAAGTTCAAAGTTCAAGGTCACTGGGAGGTAATTTTAAAAAAGTACTACCTCGCACTCGTAAAATCCGATTGTGATTCGATAGTTGTCATTCGATAAAATATCGAATGAAAACAATCGAATGAAGCAATCGAATGAAACTAGTGCGAGGTAGTACTAATACAAATATTACTTTATTTTATTTACAATAATTCATATTACAAATATTACTTTATTTACAATAATTCATGTTTACAATAGTTCCCCGTTGTTCGTTGTCATCGATGTTGTTGATCCGGACGAGTTGCGGCCATCAATTTGCTTTCTGAAGAAAGACGGTAGATACTTCGTTCCCTGCGCAGAGTCCATGTTGTTTTTTGATGCGTAAAGTTCCAAAGATAAATCGTAACCGGACGCAATAAGAAGTCTTAACTCTTCACTAAACACCTCGAGGTCTTGGTAAGTCGCAAGATGAATAGAGTCATAATGAATACACCTAATTTTAATGGACATTTTAATATAATGTTTTACGTTTGTGAAGAGCACTCGATGTTCACCAGTCGAGAGCCGGAGGTGTACTGACTATTCGCTAGCTAGCGTTCTGGTATGAAACGAAATGGTGGGGGTAAAAGTGTGGTGGGGCGGAGAAGATGGCGGACAGCAGATGGCAGGCGGCAGGTGGTGCGAGGCAGATGGTTGCTACTACATTCGCCGCCACAGTAATGCAATCCTTCGGCGTAATTCTTGTATTTTATCTTGTCGGTTCATTTGATACGTTTTACATCTACATATGCAATAGCTGAAACACTTGCACTTACGACAAGCTTTCCCGTCAACTTGATCGCCTGGTATTTTAAAACATTGTAACTCGCAACAATATGTCTTCAAATTGTTATCGAAAAATAAATTGTTCATAGGTGGCACCGACATGTTAGCTGCAGCGTGTGTTAGACAAGACTGAGACTAACTTCACTGCTCCCTCTCTTTTATACCTCTTCATAAGTTAACCCTGAATGAAAGTTCAAGGTCATCCATTTGAATTTTTAAAAAAAAGCAACACAGCAGTATATAAAATAATATACTGCTATGTTGCTGTTTTTATTTTTTTTATTTTTTTTAATATTTTTTTAATATTTTCTTTATTAAACAAACATCTTACAATACAATAAGCTTAAGTCTAACATTGATGACTAGAAATACAAACAGAAAAATACAAACAAAGACATTATGTACAAGGATGCGTGATGTGCAGAGTGAGTTCCGTCGAGTTGTTGCCGCTTACACCGTGTGATACCAAATACAACGTCCCCGGTTGAATATCTCGCAAATCTTCATTTTGTAGCAGTTGAACAAATCGTTTTGGAAGAAATACTTGAAACTTCGGCTCATCTCCTGGAGTGAAAGGTCCTTCGCTCAATGAAACTAGAATTGCTTCTCCATGTGTGGTTTCCACTTTCTTGATGTTATGAATAATGTAGTGTTTTTGTTCTTTTAGTTCTGAACACTTTTTAGTTAGCAGAAGGTCGGATTTTGAATGAGTGTTGAATTGATCAACCAGTGTTTGTAGAAACTGTTGTGATGCCATCTTCGTCAGTGGTGGTTGTGGTGTCTTCTGTGATGTTGCCTCTTCGGAGTCTCGAATAATACTCGTGCTGGAGCGGTGCTGTCTCCTCGTATTTATAGGCCCCGCTACCCCCACCACATTTCTGTTCTCCGCTACCCCCACCACATTCCTGCGTTTGTTTCAAGTAAGCAGCCAAACGATACGCGTTGTACAATGCACAGTTTGTTTGGCCGTGTTTAAGATCTTTTGCAGCGACACAAATATTACCGAGATTAATGTTAAAGTCCTTACTGATAGTTATATCGAAAACATCACCGTGCGTGTACTTTTGTATCCAGTTCTTTTTTTCTAATCCTCTTGTGTATATATGTGAATATTGTTTGCAAAAGTTAAACATAATACTGTGCAGATTACTGTAGCTTATAAATCCTTCATACCAATGTATGTGATGAAAGTAGTTTGTTATCCATTTGTTTGTACTTTTTGCTTTGGTGTTAAGTTTTTTAAAAGAAAAAGGAGCATCAAACGTGAATGGGTAGGCTACAAATGTAAGCAAGTCTAAAATTACTAATTCCTTGATAATAAACCTATCATCATTATTTCGAAATGCTTGAAATTCTATTACACAAGGCTTTACACTCACTTCTTCATCCCCTCCGCTCATCATGGCACCTAGCGATCAACTAAACTGTTTTCCACACCACGGTAGGTTAAATACCAGGCCGTACAGTTGCAGGCGCGTTGGTGTATATTTAACGTGGGCACCGTCCCCAATAGGCCTACCCCACGTGTGTTCTTCTTTACTAAGTCAAACTTTAGTCTTTTTTAACTTCTTCTTCTTGTGTTTCGTTTTCTTCTTCTTCTTGTTTCTCCGTTTCTTCTTCCTGTGTTGTTTCTTCTGTAGCTTCTGTAGCGATTTCTACAAGTGGTTCAAAATCCTTTAACTTTCTCCACATGCAAACTTCATGAGGTATTCTATTAAAAATAGATGTATCCACAGGTCCGTACACGATGGTGCTATCAGGTTGTTTTTCCAAAGTATCGACCAAATATTCTTTAATAATAGAGCTTGCAAATACCAACTGTCTCATGTACCTTGTAATAGGTTCTGTTGCGTAGTTTAAAACGTAGAATTCTTCACGTGACAGTAGAATCTTATTTTCATGTTGAGTCAAGTCTCTAATTCGCACTTGTAGTTGTCCACGATGTTTAACAATATCGATTTCATTGTCACAATCCAAAAGTCGAATATGTGTTTTCCTTCCACACAAACTGTTAGTTAAATAACATTCTATTAAATGTACATGTTTCAAAAATGACTCCCAAGCATTTTGCGAAAATAAAACCTTTTTTGTTCCATGGTGTAGTATTACTGTAGGGGAATAATCCAATGACTTCATCAATCCAACTGATACACTTTTACTGATGCATGCTGAGATGGGGTAAAAGATTCGCAAAAAAACTTCAGTTAAAATGTGAGGAGGAATATTTTCTTCAACTTTCTTCTTCCTCTTTGGTACTACCTTTGATGGGTCTGCATTACTTTCCTCCTCTCTATCTCTTTTACCAAACTTTAAAAATGCAGTTATTTCCTTGATAATTTCTGCTTCGCTGGTATTATCACGTTCCAATAACGGTGCTATTTCTGCATCACCTTGTACAACAGATGGAGAACTCATTTTTTGTAGAAGATGTTGCCCATGCGACGATAGACGATCAACTGAAGACCTGCATTGTTGCTCCGCTATTTATAGGTTAGCGACAGTGGCGGTGCCGGTGGTGGTACAACGTTTTACAATACCGTCTTTACGATACCAGTCAACGGTGTGTATGTAACAATTTTATCGTGCAAAATTAAACAATACGCAGATGTATTTGCAGGCACGTTTTCTTGAAATTCCATTTCTATCTTTATATCAACACTAGACGATTTTACAGATTCGTTTTGTTTGGAGCAATCAATTACAACAATCGGAGCTTTCGATTCAAACTGTACGGGAGATAGTAGAGGTGTGTTTGTTTTGCCGTAATATGAATTTTGGAACCTAGCGTACATATCGTATAAAACACTGTACCTTTTTTTATCAAAAGAGATATTAAAGTTGTCGTAGGGAAAGAATTGTGAATTCAGGAACACTTTACAGTTTGTTAATTTACAATGGTCAAATTCACCAGCATTTTCAGTTAATATACTTTTTTTCTTTGTTTGTAATCCAAAGATTACATATCTCGCTTTTTCCAAATGAGTAGAAGTTTTTACAGTCCATGTATGCCGTTGTGTTGAAGGTAAAACGGGGTATTCATGAAACTCCCAGCTTCTGAATGGCATTACAATGTCTCGATCTGATTTTAACTTTCTTAATAATGTAATCCTGTGTTCATCATTTAGTCGCACATGTGGTACTCTCCAAACAATCTTGTCTAATGTTAGTTTCCAGTCTAAATTGGCTTCAGTTGTTCCAGCAGATGCTTTAATAATATCATTATCGTTTGATGACCTTAATAAAACTAGTTCTTGTTTTACATTTATTATTATTCTTCTGTAATCTTCAGCAAATCCTAAAAGTAATCTTAAAGGTACGTAAAAATCAAAGTTTCCCGAAGCGTCAGGAGTAATTATACTTTTGTCTGGTGCAACCCATCCTGCAACAGCTAACAGATTCTTCTCATTTGGTGTTAAAGACGCTAATCCTTTTAATGTACTGGAAATTCCAACCTTTTTTGTTGAATCGACTGTAACTCCTGAAATTTCATATCTAATCTCGTCAAACAAAAATGCCATAGGATTATTTATGAACGGAACAGTGGTTCCAACAGTACCGTCAGCTTTTGTTACTTTTCCTTCAATATATAAATAACTTTCGCATGGAAGAGTATAAATGTCTTGTTGTTGTATAGGAATCCTAATTTCATCGTTATTGTTTAATTTGGACGAAGCGTAAGGGTTGTGCGTGTGATATTCCTTTTCCCATAAGGTCTCGTCGAATGTTGGGCCCTGCGCTATATCCAGTATATCCATTGTTAATGACCTTTAATCCAATTTCTTCTAGAAAACGAATGTTGTCACTTGTTAATCCTTCTACAGCTGATGAGCTACTGACCTCTTTGCTGGTTGGCTCTCTCTTTTTAAATGATAACCCCATTATCTAAGCGGATGATTTTATATGTATTCTTACAGTAATAGCTTCTCCTCGAAAGTCAATAAGGTTTCCGTCTTGATCCACTATGTTCAGCACGATGTCTGAAATGAAACTGGTGTTTAACGGTAGGTACACAAGGTTTTGAGGCTTTTCTACTATCTTGAAACCCGGTGCGACTGATGGGTAGAATGTGTGTAATATATGCCGATTTTCTCCATCTCTGTAGGATCCTTGTATAATGTTACATGTAATGTCTATGCTGTTTACTTTGATGATCGTCACAGTTCTATTCCCAGAATGAGTTGTATTAGGTTCTAATACCTTTGTTTCCTTAGAAAACCCCAATAAACTACCAATTGAACGTTCTTGGCCAAAATCAATATAATACTTAGAAGTAATTTCGGCTTTCATTGTATTGTTATTGCCTTTTATCGTTATATTTTCTTTTCCCATATGTTTTTGTATAACTTCATTTATATTATCAATTTCATAAGCTCCTGTTGGTAAACTGAATTCTTCCAAAGCTGAATATTTTCCTTTATTATCTTTTGTCTTGTAATAATGTATTTTGTTATTAATTCCTTCACTAACGTTTGGAATAGAGTTATATGTTGTTAAATCCAATAATGCGGCTTCCCATAGTCTTCCTTTTTGCAAACGTAGCGCTGGAAACAGAATACTGCGCAAAGTACATGAGTTACCGGTTAATGACACTGTATACGAAGACATTTTAAAGTTGACTAACACTTTTAGCTAAAAAGTCTAAACATAAATGACCGCAAATGGATGTATCATCAGGTTGTTTTCTTGTATAATTGTAAAAAACATTTTCTGCCGCACGAAAGTATTGTTGAAGTTCTTTCGGTGGTGGAAGGTTTCCAAAACTGTCGAAATAATAAATCGTTTCACCAAGTTTCTTGTAACACACCCAATGAGTGCCTAATCCTTCACTATTATCCAAATTTACTATACCAGTCTCATTTTTCCACATTTTAACCGGTAATTCATCTTTCATAAATACTCCTCTAAAAAATGGGATTTTCAAACAAGAAGCATATGTAATCAGTTCTTCATTGGTTAATTCTTTGTTTTTAATTATTAATTGCTCTTTCTTATTTAATACACACGATACGGTCTTAGGTATAGTCCTCCTCCCTTTTTTATCATTGACTATATTGTTGGTTTCTTTTTACCTTTACCACTAGTAGATCGACGTTTTCTTCTGATATTACCTCCTTGTTTCTTAGCGGGTCTTTTCCCACGCCTTCTTCTCTTTCCTCCTCCAAACGTAGTTTTTGCTTTCATTGCTGCTGTTACTGCTAAAGACGCTGCTTTTTCACCAATACTCGCGTCACTAGATTTTACTCTTTGCCAAGCTTTCTCAGAAAGTGCTCTATCTGCTATTGATCTATTTTTTGTATCACCAAATTTGGAATACGATATATCGTGCTGTTTACAAGCCTGATCAAGCTTATTTATTCCAGGATCTCCTCTAGCAAGCCGTTTCTCTAATTTGGTTCCAGGACCACAATATTGATATCCTCCAGGTAAATGTAATTCCACAGGTAATAAATCAATCGCCTTGTTAACTATAGCTCCAACCGGTTTACTTAATAGAGAAAATGCTGTTGATGCTATTCCCCTTCCTCTCTGTAATCTCTCTCGATTATGACTGATGCGTTTAGCCCTCGGCATGACTATTTATAGCCAAACTTACAATCAGTAGGTGCACTCTATAAATGTTTTACAATGAATGTAATATTAGTCTTGGCTTCTTGTATTATATATACTGTTTAAAATCCATTTATTATATAGAAATGGATTAATTAATTAAATGTAGACATAATAAATAAAAGTAGTAAAAATAGAAATAAGGTGTAATTGAAGATGTTTCAAATGTTTCTCCGCTGGTGATGGTATCGTTGTTTTCGGTAAAATGAATAAAATCTAAATAGTTGTCATGTTCCCTTAGAAACTTGCCACTTAATCGTTGGTAATTAAATAACACATTCCAGTCTAGTTTATCTTTAAAATTGTCAATGTAATTTTCAGAGAGATTTTGATATTTACTTATTACTTCCCAACAGTTATTAAAATTTGATGTCATCTCTACAAGGAAGTTTTCTGAAAACTGTTGTCTTTGTAAAATATGAATCCAGTTAACTCTGTGAAAATAAATTCTTAACATAGTCATTGTGAAGAGGTAGTGTATGGAAAGTTGTTCCCAATCCATATATCTATCAAACCGTTGAACAAAACCATCTGTCAGCACTCCTTGGGGAAATCTCGGCTCTTGAGATATTAAACTCCACGCAGTAATATTGGATTCCATCATCCTCTCTGTATCATCTCTCGAATATAACTGATGCTTTATCCCTTATCATGGGTATTTAAATTATTTTTTCTCTTATATAATCTTCATCGTTTTCTGTTGGTTCATTAATCACATTCACTTTATCCCCCTTTCCTAATGTCTTGACTTTAGAAGGCTCAGACGGTTTATCTAATTGATTAGGTTTTTCTGGATTGTGTATCTTTTTCCAGTCTAAATAATTGTGGCTGTCAACATCTGAAGCTACAGCTCTTCCTGAAGCCCGATGGATATAATTAAATAAAGCTGCACCAAACCTTTCCATATGTTTTTCATATTCTGTAGTCCATTTCTTGTGTACTATATCAAATATTTTCTTATTTACAGCGTCTCCATCCTGCTCACAATCACCTACATTTGACAATTTTAATTTTTTTACATCATAGCTTGTATCAGTTTCATTCTTTTTGTAAATCGTTAACAATTTTAAAGTCGCTAAATTTACTGCTTCACCATCATAAATGGGATGTTTTATATTGCTTAACCTTTTACCGGAAAATCCCCAATGGTCTTCGTGTACAATCGGGGTTCTTTTATCCATGTATTGTACCGTAACCGCATCAGAAGACAAAAGCGGATCACCAACATTTTGAATTACTTTTCCTTCAAAATTATAATTACCATCAGGTGTTAACGGAAACCCAGCTCTTTTTTCACTATATCCAGATTTTACTCCAAACTCGGAATACCGTCCAAACTTGTCCACACTCATGATGTAACTGAATCGCTATCGTTTAGGTTCTTACTATATATATATATATATATATATATATATATATATATATATACATATATATATATATATATATACGTCTACTGAACAATTATTTCTCGTTTTCGCAGTTCATCAACCAAAGCTACCCATTCGTTTTCTAAACCAGTGTGCCCGGCTTCCATAGCTTCATGTAATAACCTCATTCGATCAACTAACTTATTTATATCGTTGTAATATATTATATTGGTTTTATACAAATTTTTTAATAATCCCCTTCCAGATGTAGTAGGATCAGTTGTTTTTCTTTTTTTATGCAAAACATTTAATTCAGCAGAAGATAAAGCTCTTCTTTTAATTGGAGCTTTATTTGATTTCGAGGGGAAAAGACTAGATATAATGTTTGTGTATTTTATTGACCTGTTTATATGAATAGGTAGGTCTTTGGAATATTTTTTTCTATGTGCATTTGTATACTCTAGTATATTTTTAAACAATTGTAAATCCTTTTTAGTATATTTACCAGGATTATTTTTAAAGATGAGTTCAAACAAACCTGTTGTACCTTTATATTTCTTATCACCAATAACTATATCATCATTTTCGTTTATATCTAACTTTCTATCTCCAATCATTAATCCTTTATCCTCTATTCTAGCTCCATATGTATGATAATTTCGATTAGCATGTGTGCCATGTAACATTTTTAATGTATATTTTCTTCCAAGTGTCCCTTTAAACATAATATCTGTGCCTAATTTGCTTAAGTTGGATGGGTTGATATCCTCTTCTTCTGCTCTTGTATCTTCCGCACTTGTATCTTCTGTACTTGTATCTCCTGCAATGTTCTTTTCCCTTAAATCTCCTATATCTCCGCTTTCTTCATACTCGTCGCTTTCTTCAGATGTTTGTAACTGGTCAGAACTTTCATCATTCTGAAATTCTTCTTCATATTTGGAAATTGGTAGCATTTTGTCTCCTTCGAAGCGAATTGAAGGTTTTTCCATATTTTGTGCTAATCGCTTTAAAGGTTCAGTAACAGGTTTGAATGTTGTTTCTAAAAATTGCTCTCTTTCATTTATACCTGATTTTAAAGCTCGGTTTTTTTGTCTAATAGAATCACTAAGTGATTTTATTTCCTTTAATAGCTTTTCCTGGTTAACCATCTTCACACCTTGACGACTTGTACAGTAATACCGCTAATCAGTGTATTAAAACGAATTTATCAAAACCTATTCTATAACGACCATCTTTTATAGCTTGATCTTTCATAATAACCAAAAATCCATAATTTTCCGCCCATGCTTTTCCGCAAAGCTCTTTAAACTTTTCAAATGGCATATCCGCATTCACATGATCGTTATATATATGTTTTAGGTTAGTATCATCTTGTTTGAATACAATTAGAATATTTGCATTATCTCTGATAAGTTGTTTTGGGATTTTGCTATAAGTTTGTCCTATATATATGCTGTCGATGTTATTATGTCTTCCCATGGCAAAGTAGTTTCTAATAGTATCCTGATTTTCACAAGATACATCGTCAAATATAAATACAGAATACGGTTTTGCTTCGTTTGGTTGCATAATGCTATCACTAGCGTTAAATTTGTAAAAATTAACATCAGACACATCAGATAGGATTTTATCCAGCAATTGATACTTTGGTTGATGTAGAGACTTTGAAAAAATATATAGGTTACTAAACCTTAATCCCTGCGGATTAGTGATCAAATTAAAGACAACATTGGTCTTTCCACAGTTTGAGGGGCCACTTACTATACATCGAACAGTGTTTGGAAGTAAACTACCGTGTTTACCATTGTTGATTTTAACGTTATCCACAGTTAAATCATCTATGTTATTAATATTGAATCGATCTTTATGGTGAATAATCTCCATCCTGCTCAAAGGTTAACGATGAAATGAGTTGCTTGCATTAAACCAAGTCCTTTATAGGTATCCATGAATCCTCAGTTTTGTTAAACCCTAACCACCGCACTTTAACTGCGTCCTTTTTCCTTTGTAACACTTTTTCAACAAGATATACATCACCTACTGTTGACTTTAACATTTCATGTCCATAAAAAGCACCTTGTAACAAATCTCCTTTGTTATCTTTTAAGATATACGTTTCAGGTACAGTCGGTTGCACTTTATACACTGTAAAAACTTCATTCGTCCAATTGGGAAGGTATTTCTTGGTAAACACTCCCTTATATTTACTAATCCGTACTTTATCACTTACATTAAATTTTCTTGGCTGCATTTTTTCTACTTTAGGCTTTGTATTTTTCTTTATGCGTTTTAATACATCTTTTGCATTTCTTCTATTTACTTTGTTAGGTTTCATACCGATAGTTCTATGAAACCTGTTGTTATAATCATTTATTAATTGTGGTAAAACATCATACCATACGTAAGAACCTCTTTTTGAAAATTGTTTATACAGTGCTCCTTTTAAGGTTCTATTGAATCTTTCTACAATAGCTGCTTTTTTCTCTGAATTTGTAGAATAATGATTTATTTTATATTTATTCATTAACTGTGCAAAGTTTGTATTAAAGTATTCTGTTCCATCATCAGTTTGTAAATGTTTAATTTTGTTTTTATCTCTTTTTATGGCTATTTCCATGGCTTCTGTTACGCTTTTACCAGTCTTGTCCTTTAGAGGCAAAGCGTCTGCAACTTTTGTAAAACAATTAATAATTGTGAGTATATATTTAAATCCTTTGTTTATTCTGCTATGCGGTCGCATTTCAATTAAATCCGCTTGATATAGATCATTTATCCCTTTTATAACAGTATTTCTTCTTGGAAACTTTATTCTTGCAGGTTTGTGTAGTTCATTAATAATCTTCTCCTTCAGGTCTGACATGATGGTTTCACGAAGGCAGCTGATATGGTATTAAATATTCTTTTGTATAAATCTGCTTATATATATACATATAGTTCAAGGTCATTCAAAACTTGTGTAAAAAAAGGGGAAACACAGCTTAACATTGCTGTGTTTCCCCTTTTTTACGGAAAGGAAAAGGATAGAGGATCTAGGACGATGAAAGGGTTATTAGTCAATAGGGTTGAGGGAATAGTGACCGAATGGTAAAGTGTGGATGTTGTCTGGAAGGGTTTGTCTTTTGTCGTCATTACAGGATAGCGCCTTTTTAACTTCAGTCACGCTGTACAGCTGATGGTTAAAACTTCTGATGGTGTTGAATTTAGCTGTAATGATGTTATCCTCAAATAAGCATTGCTTGTAGTGTTCAAAATGCACTTTCTTCTTTAAATATAAACTCTTTACACCTTTAGCTTTCTTAATATAGCTATTCTTCTTTTCTTCTTCTTCTTCTTTTTCATTATAGAGTTTCAAAGAATATAGTTTAGACATCAGTGCAACAATCTCTTCAAGTAGAACACCATTAGCCTCATCCTTGAATTTGCCTAGTACTTTTTTGTGTCTGTCATTGTCGTAGTTTGGATGATCTTTTGGATAATCGGAGAAATCAAAGTCGTTCTTGTAAATAAATGTACGTAAATCTTTATACATGTCCAATGTTACTATGCGATATATAAAAGCGTCAGTGTCCATATATGTAATAGATATATTTTCTCTTCCGTAGAACGCCACCATTTTGTTGTAGTGAAAATCGTACATGTGTGTTTTTGAGATGTCCAAGATTGACATGCCTATATACAAAGGACGATCCATCTTCACACTCGTCTTCTTCATGGACACTGCTACAAGTTTTTCATTAATAATTATCGATGTTCCAAAATTTGGCTGCTGTACTAGTTTCTGTAATTTTTTTGCGTCGGTAACAAGTTTAACATTTTTATGTCTTCTTTTGTTTTCCAATGTTTTTCCAAATATCGCATTATTCATTAATTTAAAGAAATCTTTTTGAAAGTCTGATGTAGCTGCTGCTCTTCTGATGGTATTTGAATCAATGTAGGGTTTCAACCAGCATGATTGAGAAAATTCCAAAACTCTATTAATTTTTGTTAAACGTAGTCCTAATTCGATAGCTTGTTGAACCACCCAAAAGTGAGCCACGTAGCGTTGTTTATTATTTAATGTCATCATTAATTTGGGGTGTTTTCCAATTGGTGAAATTTCTGTTTTAGCAAGAAGTGGTAGGTCATAATGAAGATCATGTAAATTTTCTGGGTATTCAAAATCGCAATCCAAAATATATCCAGTGTCACCATGTTTCGGAATTTGTAAAATATCGCCAATAAAGTCGGGATTAATCCATTTAAAGTTATCAAAAGGAAGTGGGTTTGACATTGCCCAACCGTACAGGTTATTTGCATCGAAATATCCTAAATAGGTTGACGGTTTGGTTTCATCATAATCGGGTAGGTATTTGTTGTTGGCTTTGACATGTCTGGTAACACTTTGGGTCAATCCGCCTCTTACTCCAGCTTCAACCATTAAAACCATGTCAATGTCTGTTAAAAGTTGGAGTTTGCATTTTGTTTCTTTTAACATGGCTTGCCAAGCTAATCCTGGTGAAGTATACGAATGTAGAGGGTCCAAACCGTAGGCAGCAAAACAAGTGTTTCGGAATTCTTCCATTACATCACAAAGAAGAGTTACATCTAGTTTGACATAAAAGTCCGAGTAATCTCCTAAGGTCTTCATATCTAACTCGTTCCATACTCGACGTGCGTGTTGATAGTCCTCAAGTGATATTTCCGAATCATTAAGTTTGTTTTTGAAGTGTTCTGGTGGAGGTAGTGATGTTTCATCAAATCTATGCAGTCCATCGATGTAATCATAGGGGAAGACTCCTTTTCGAAGAACCAAATCCATTTTACTATTGGGTACAATTTTGCTTGTTTCTATCAAATCTGTTCTTCTTAGATTTTCAGATAATTTCATGAGGCTTGAAGGCATAAATCTAAATGAATCAACAAACCTTAATTTAATTTTACCCACCTTTTTTGAAAAGCTTATAAATTTTTCCATTGTAGTAGCCAAAACGTCTATTGCTCCATTATCTCTTCCTAGTTCGGGGATTATGAAGTGCGAATCATAACCACTCAGATTGTGCAGAACTACGGGGATGAAATATGGTAGTTTGTAGTTCAAGTTGCAAGCGTTACAGGCTGCACCTCTATACGCTCCCGTAAGATGATCGTGGTCACGAACTTTAACGTTATCCAGTGTAAAGGTGTTATTACACAAATAACACGTTGTTGTTGAATAATAATGTTGAAGCTCTTCTTCTTCCATAGGTGACATGGGTACCTTTGTTCCATACAGTTCTTCTACCTTTGCAGCTATTTCATACAGATCATCGACAAAGTATTTGGCTGCTTCTTCACCGCGATAAATCTTTGGAGAAGATGATAGTCCATATTTTTGAAGATGGTCTTCAGTCAACGTGGATTTAATTAGTATGCAATAACTGTTTGGTGAATGAAGTTGGTATTTGCTTCTTCTTGTAACGTCCTCTTCTTGTTGTTCAAGTGGATGTAAAGAAGACTCGAAATCAGCGTAAACAGCAACAGGTACACGGTATTGTTGTATTATTTTGTCAAATTTTATCTGCGCTCTGCTGGAATGTGGCAATTTAATTCTAACCTCATAGTTTCCATTACATAACCTTTGATGTTCTACTAACCATTCTGAACCTCCCCTTCTTAATGGTTTGCCTACATGACAAAAACATCTTTTACAAATGGTTTTCTCTCCGTGTTTTTTTTGATATTTGTTTAGATACAAGAGCTGCAAAGTTTTTTATGTAGACATAGTGGGATATGTCCCCTTTAGTGATCAATAGCAAATCCGTATGATCTCTGCGCTCAATAGGTGTTATGCGCAAGGGGTACGCATTGTTTGACGAATCTAAGCCAAAAATGTTGACAGAAGCTGAAGGATTTTGCTTTTCAAATTTTGATATATCAGTAATTGCAACAGGGTAATTCATTCCCTGGAAATTATACTTATGTTGTATTTCTTCATATTTGTGACTTGGTCTTATCGGATTGTCTGTTACATATTTGACCAACATGGCATATTTAAAACATTCAGTATCTTGATTTTGTACGTTGACGCAGGAAAAGGTATTTCTAATCTTTGTTGGTAGAGGGATGTAGCTACTTCCTCGAATTCCATAGCCGTGTTTGTGTACTCTTAAGTCTAGCCCTGTGATGCTTAACAAACTCCATCCAGAGCCTCTTCCTTCATGTTCTTGTATTTTTGTCTTGAGCTCTTCAAAACATTCAGATACGATTGAATCAATATCTGACGAAAACATAATGGTACGGTTTTTTGTTAAAAACCCTCTCGGTGAAGTTTCATTTTGAATGTTTGTAAATAAAGCATCCATTAATAGTCCAAATTTGATAAAATTTAATCTTTTTAATTCATTTTGCAGAGTTTTACTTACCAATCCTTTTGCGTTATTTAAAAATTCTTCGAGTTGTAATTTTGCATTGTCAATTTTAAAGTGGGTTACTACATTACCCGGAAGTGCTCGGGCATGTAGTTCTACATTTACTGCTGTTGATGCTGAAGGACGGTGAAGTGTAGACAGAGCATGCGTAGAACTCGATGCAGCTGATGATGTTGAAGGACGATGAAATGTAGACAGAGCAGGCGTAGAAGTCGATGCAGCTGATGATGTTGAAGGAAGGTGAAGTGTAGACAGAGCAGAGGTAGAAGTCGATGTTGATGGTGCATATTGAATTACAGTTGGTCTGGAATGTTGGTGTTGAGCTAACATTTGATCTATTTCTTTCAATTCTTCTTCTTCATATTTTTCATCTTGGTTGTTGTTATGTTTCAGTTCATTATGAATCATTAAAAGAAATTCATCCTTAAATGAAGACTTGCAAATATCGCAGCGATGCATAATGTAGGTGCGATCTTCACAAAGGTCAAGGCAATAATGAACAACACTGCAAATGCCCCTCTATTTATACCCTAGCAAAAGTGGTGGGGGTACGTATTACGTTAAGTTTACTATTTTTTTGCATTTTATATTTACTATTGTAGCTGAAGGCTACAAAGTTCTGTATTTAGGTCAAGGTCATTGAACATATTTGCCAAAACGGGGAATAGAGCAGTAAATGATTTCATATCAAACCATAAACTGATCTATTCCCCGCTCTGTATTTAACTAAGACAATTTTCTCCAACAGGAACATTTGATAGATTTTAAACTCGGATGTGAAGTCGGATTGTACACATTGCATCTCGATCAACTAAAAATTTCATAAAACAATAGGGATCTTCAGTTGTAGATTCATCTTTAACATATTCGATGGTCAACATTGCAGAACGAAGATCTTGTGGAATTACGTCGACTTTTATGAGTCGCCTTTCGAGTTCAAACCGTTTTGTTATTGATGTAAGTTTTATCACATCATCGATATCGATGAGGGGAAAGCTGTAGCAAACGGAGTTTCCTGGTGGGTTCATCATGCCGATATGATAAATATACACTGTTGCATCGACATTAAATAGACGTTCCCCCACCATTAAATTTATAAGTTACCCCCACTTTTTCTAAACAAAAAAAAAGCAAAAAAAAAAAAAAAAAAAATTGAAAGCTGGTAAATATTTTCTGTCTTGTAACTGGGTCAAGGTTATACAACGATATTACCAAAACGGGGAATAGAGCAGTAAGTAGTTCTCACTTTGACTACAAACTGATCTATTCCCCGCTCTGTATTTAAAGTTTGTCAGTTGACAAGAAAAAGACAACACTTAATCAGACTCATTTGATGAATCGGAATCAGTTGTATCAGAAGCATCGGAAAGAAATAATCGTTGACGAATATGATATACCCCTCGTGCACTATCTAAAAATAACCCATCCAAACTACTACTACTAGTGGTTGGAGTTTCATCATGTATTTCTTCAGAACAGAGAAGATGCTGATAGATTCTATAGGTTTCAGATTCCCCGTCACTTAACGGTTCAATTTGTTCCATATATCCTGCTTCAAGATCATCACTGTTTATATCACTTAATAATTCAAAATCTTCCATTGCATCCATATCACTTAATAATTCAAAATCTTCCAATTCGTCTTCATTTTCATCCTCACTTTCAATCACAATATGTTTTATAATTCCTACGATTGATTTTTCAGAAGGAAATATATTATCCTTTGGTGACATAGCTGCTATATATTCTAGTGCTAACACAAGTAGCAGAATGAGATAAGCACTGATGAGAAATCTCTTTTTATATTCCCCGATTTAAGTGGTGGGGGTAACTAGTGATAAGAAATGGGTATTATTGTATCAAATATATGTAACAATGTTTATGAAACAAGGATGTTTAAGTCCTGTAAGTAGGTCAAGGTCGTTTTAACTTATTACCAGAACGGGGAATAGAGCAGTAAGCGATTCTCACTTTGACCGCAAACTGATCTATTCCCCGTTCTGTTTTCCCCCCGTTCAGTATTTCCAAAACATCTTTAGTCAATTACGAATGCTAGAAGGTCTTCAGGAAGATCTTGTTGAAGTGATGCACCTTCTAACAACGTTTCTAACGCATTAATGTATTTTATCGCCTGTATCAAAATGGCATGCCTTGAACTTTTTTTATCCATAAACGGTAATTTTGATTGTAATAACTTATATGTTTGATTTATTTTTTTAATCCTTCCTCTTTCTCTAGCATTCCTTCTTCTTGCCTCATCATTCTTTTCCTTGTTATTTGTTGTAGGCTGCATCGATGTTGTAGGCTGCGTCGATGTTGTAGGCTGCATCAACTCTGCTGGGCTATTCATAGCTGAATAACTATACTCTAAAACTGTACGCCTTATATATGTTTACCCCCACATATATAGGGGGGGGGGGTGCAAGTTTTAGGGAGGAGATATTTTTGTAAGAAATATATATATATATATATATATATATATATATTTCAATGTTGTTTTTTACCAAACGAAAATTGTCTAAGTCCCAAGGTCATCTGAACAAATTGCCAAAACGGGGAATAGAGCAGTAAGTGGTTCTCACTTGGACCGCAAACTGATCTATTCCCCGCTCTGTATTCTAAAGTAAACAATAAATCTTCTCACTATTGAGCAACCTTTGCTCTTTGAAGCTCAAGTTCTAAGTCTCCAACCAGGCGAAAGTCTGCATCGTACTCCTCCCATTGTTCAGGAGAACGCGGTTGTGCACACCACTTTGTAAAGGCGTACCTCATTGCCTCATTATACTCCTCCAGGATAACATGATAGGGTCTTGGTTGCTGCGTTGTAGACTGCATCGATGATGTAGTTTGTTGCGGATGTGACTGAGCATCATTCTCCGCAACCTTATTAATCTTAAAAACTTCAGTCATTTCTGCAGCCTCAGCAATTGCGTACAACTCCTCTTCGTTAATTTCCTTTCCCCATGTGTTGCTGTTGACGCTCATGATGATACAACTAATAATTATATTCCGAATCGCTCGCTTAAATACCCGCTTACCCCCTCCCCTCTTTACTGTTGAATAATGACTTTAGTATAATATTTCTCCTTTTTCCTTTTAAGTTTATCTTTGACTTAGTGTAAATTATCCAAGTCCGTTATCTAGGTCAAGGTCGTTGTAACATTGCAAAAAAAGTGTGGACAACTTATTTACACTCTGCAGCATATGCTACAAATTGTAAATAGGTTGTCCACACTTTTTTTTTTTATTTGGAAAAAATGCTTTATTTAATTTGGAATAAACTTTTGGTCTTTTTATTTATATTATTATTTTAATGATTTCCACACAGTGATACCTGTATCATTTCGAATTAAATAGTCCTTGTAGGTAGGTTTTTTGACGTGGAGGTCCATGGCTCTAGGTAACTCTACATAGTACAGTTTACCTTCACATTGAACCAACACCTTTGCAAAGTCCTTTATTTTAACAAAGAAGTAGCGTTTGTTTTTACAAAGCCTGTTAATTCGAATTTTAATTGGCACCACTGTTGCACGTGGTGAAGAAGGAGATGCGCCATGGTTTAATTTTAAATGAAGACTGCACGTTTCTTCATTTAAAATACAACGTTTAACACAGCGTTCACCTTTCTTAGCACCTTTTTTGAATATATAATTACATTGTTGTGCAGGAAGCATGCACATCCTTTGTACAGATTTAAGTTGTTTAAATTTCTCTGAAGGAGATGAAGTATATGTGCAGATTACTGAAGGTCTGGTTGGAGAAGATGATTGGGTGGCTGGTTGGCTTGGTCTCGAACTTGATGTTGATGAGGATGAAGAAGCAGACGATTTGGAAGACTTTGATGAACATGTAGAACAACTTGAAGATGTAGAAGGACTTGGAGAAACAGCACGAGACGTTGACAAAGGACTTGGAGAAACAGCACGAGAAGTTGACGGAAGAGGTGAAGGACTTGGAGAAACAGCACGAGAAGTTGACGGAAGAGGTGAAGGACTTGTGTAAGTCGTTGACGCAGCAGGTAGTGGTGGACAGTTCTCCGGGACGATGTTAGCTAACATCAGGGCTGTCCGAAGGATGGATGGAACCGCAGAAGGCGGAGTGGTAGAGGCGGGCGAAGACGAAGCAGAAGGTTTCAATTTGAGAGGTTGTGTCTGCTTCCTAATGTGTGCCATGGTGTGAGGTATAACAGCACAAGAGGAAGAATGATTTTACTAGTGCTGGGGGACCCTCTTTTATACATACTGATAGTGGTGGGGAGTGCAAGTGTTATACGGTGGGGGTAATAATGTTGTAACGAGTAAATATATATTACAATACGGGGATTTTCTAAGTCCCGAAGTGGGTCAAGGTCGTTTGATCATATTATTAAAACGGGAAATAGAGCAGTAAGTGATTCTCACTTGGACCACAAACCGATCTATTCCCCGCTTTGTACGTGAATTTTCTAAGTCCCAAGGTCATCTGAACATGAAGCCAAAGCGGGGAATAGAGCATAACATACTGCTCTATTCCCCGCTCTGTATTTGGGAAGGGGACAAAAGACAACAAACAAGAGACTGATTTTAAACAAGAGACTGACTTTATATTTTACAAGGTTTTCTCAGGCTAAGATGGGTAATGTCAACCGGTTTACGCGCCGTATTGACACAAGGTCGGTTTGCGCGCCATACCTTAGAGGGGTTAGGAAAAGGATGAGAAGCAAGATACATTACTTTGAAAATAAAGACTTTGCCAGCAACTATGTAAACAAAAATTAATCAGTTAACGTTACTTTTACAAGAACAGCCAAGGTCGGTTTTGCAAAGGTCAACAGTATCACTGAAACCCGGTGGGACGTAGACCCAAACACCCGGCGTCAGGCTGCTGCGAACCCAAGTTTTGACCAAGGTTGTTGAGGGACCTGTAGGGCCGGGAGTACATATTTCATTAGTAAATAAGACACTTCAAACCGATACCAAACATTAACATATATTAGACTAACTACATTACCTAGCAGCAAACTACAAGCGTTATCTAACATGCTTAACAAACTAACTAAACATGCAAGGGCGCGGATCTCTTAATTGCGCGTCGGGCCCAACGCACACTTAACAGACCTACGCTGCAGCAGAGTGCAACCCACTGGGACGTATACCCAAACAGCGGGCGGCAAGCTACTGCGACGAGACTGCGGACTGCTCCCGCTTATAAAGGCAAAGTGACGTCACCGAAGCGGAAGGGGGGATGTTACGTCACGGGGGGGATGTTACGTCACGGGGGGGGGGTGACCTTGAACATGACCCAAAAAGGGGGGGGGTGACCTTGAACATGACCCAAAAAGGGGGGGGGGAGGTTGTGTCGTCACGGGGGAAGGGGAACCGGATGTAGACCGGTTTTTAGCTTTCTAACCGTATATGGAAATGTCACGGTTACACTTGGCGACCCGCTTTGCTCCGTCTGGTACCTCATTCCAGCTTTGCCTTGCGAACTGAATACACCTCTGCGCTATGTCTTCTCCCATTACACCCGAGAAACTGCAACGTTTGAAGGAGACTTTGAAGAAGTCTTCGGAAAAAAGGAGCGGATTCAAAAGACCTAGTTCTTTTAAATCTTGCATACGGAAGAATTTTCGAAACCACCCACTTTACTTCGACCAACGGCCTTCGACGTCCACTGCATCTTCACCATCGCTATCACCTCGCCCTTCATCGCTTCGACCTTCATCGCCGCCACCAACTGTTGAGGAGATAATGAAGAGGACGGCTACGGTGAAACTTACCGAGTTGGTAACGCCGCTGGAGTCTGTCGCCGTCAAGTTTGCGCAGTTGAAATTAAACGTGGAGTATCTACTTGTGGGGAAGATCAGCGATGATGAGTACCTACTCCAACACCTCTTTGGCGGCGGCCGTTACGTCAAGGTCCACCTTCCAAGGTCCACTCTGCCACCTCCTGAGACCAAGTGCGACTTGATTTTAGTACGGCAGAAGGGACAAGTAAAGTGGGTTACAAAGGAAAAATAAACACTGACTACCGCTCACCGCTCCTTATCCACCATCTCCTTCAAACACAAACGGTCCTTTTCAGGACCACCCTAAGCATTTCAAGTTAGGGACTTGGCCTGTACATAGGCAGGAGACTATTAGTCTTATGTTTGTGTGCAGCCCACTTTGTGAAAATTTCTAAGTCCCAAGGTCCTTGACCTTGACCTTGACCTTGAACATGACCCAAAAAAGGGGGGGGGTACACAGTTTGTGCAAAGTATGTCATGTGGGTACTCAAATTACGCGGATTGATCAGACGAACAAGTTGGCGCAAACAGAATTCAGATCCGACAAAGGGTATAGCAGCAACAGCGAAAAACAACTATTTTCAAGGGCAAGCCTAAATAACTTCTTTATTTACGGTTTAAAATATATTAAGTGGGTACTCAAATTACGCGGATTGATCAGACGAACAAGTTGGTGCAAACAGAATTCAGATCCAACAAAGGGTATAGCAGCAACAGCGAAAAAACAACTATTTTCAAGGACAAACCTAAATAACTTCTTTGTTTTTGGTTCAAGGTCTAACATGTGGGTACTTCAATTACGCAGCTTGACAAGGCGAACAAGTAGGTGCAATTTAAATTTAAATCTAACCAACAGTATAGCATCCGTGGCGTAAAAACGATGGTTTGAAGGACAAGGTAACGTTGTGGTGGGGGTAGATGCCTATTATACACGATAACGCTACATCATTATTCTTCCAGCTCTTGTCGTATGAACATCTACCTAGACGGTCTGAAAAATGTCGCAGTTTTACAGGAACATGAGGAAGGTGACCTTCAGTAGTCCCCTTGACACTACTTTCTACTTCCCTGACGATGAAGACAGAAGGTCTACACTTTTAGTGGACAATGAGCGGTTTCGTCGAAGAATAATTGAGGTTGAAACACTTTTAACCAGTTGTTTGCTACGCAAAAAGAACCATATGAATACATGCACCGGTTTAGATCATAGTAGCTGTTATACTTATACAGCGTTGAAGCGCAAACATTATTGAGGTTTTTAGTTACGGAGGTAAGGTCTTGACAGTCTAAGAGCTAAACCCTAACTAACACATGTAAACTAGTTATTGTGCGATGTAAAACTTGGTGGGGAGACTGGTGTAGTGGGGGACTGGTGTAGTGGGGGACTATCATCTGCCGCACACTTGCCACCTGCCACCTGCCACCTGCCGCCGCCCATCTGCTGTCCACCATCTGCTTCGTTCTACTACACTTTTACCCCCACCATTTTGTTTGATACCAAAAACGCTAGCTAGCGAATAGTCAGTACACCTCCGGCTCTCGACCGGTGAACATCGAGCTCTCCGAGACGCTCTTCACAAAATAACAATATCATTTCACTCAAGGTCTGATAGATGTTTCTATTTCATTGCCGTCACGTATTCTTTCCTCCTGACAGCAATGAAATGCAAACACCTAACAGAACAGATAGGTGTCAAAAACACAACATGGACTCTGCGCAGGGATCGAAGTATCTACCGTCTTTCATCAGAAAGCAAAGTGATGGCCGCAACTCGTCCGGATCAACAACATCGATGACAACCAACAACGGGGAACTATTGTAAACATGAATTATTGTAAACATAACTTATTGTAAATAAAATAAAGTAATATTTGTAATTGTACTACCTCGCACTCGTATCATTCGATTGCTTCATTCGATTGTTTCATTCGATATTTATTATCGATTAACTATCGAATCACAATCGTTTTACGAGTGCGAGGTAGATTTTTTTAAAAAAACTTCACCGTGACCTTGAACTTTGAACTTTTACTCATTTCGTCACAAAACCGCCTACGTCACTGGCTCAGCCTCAGATGACGTCTTTCATGACGCAGCGCTTCCGGTCACGTGACCGGAAGCTGTCAATCAAGTGAGCCAGAAGTCCCCTTTCCCTACTACTCTAGTAGATTTGGCTTCAGTAGTTTTTCCATGTCTGTCAACTAAATTGTAGCATAAACAATAAACCCTTTTGAAAAAATAAGGCTTTAATTGACAAACTCAAAGTAGAGTAAAAATACATTAGAATAAAAGCTTTGACTGAACCAACATCAACAAGAAATAGTCAATAGTCAATAGTCAATAGTTTATTTTCACATAACATTTACATAAACCAGCAATGCTGGAGAAACAGGTGAAATTGTCATTTATATAAATCAAAAACAAAAGTGGTCCAATTATTGATCCTTGGGGCACGCCACAAAGACTTTTCTTCCATTTAGAAAAATTAAAACTATTATTTTTAAAGATAACTGTTCTATGAAATCGGTTTGTTAAATATGACTTTAACCATTTTAAAGCACTATGTGAGAGATTATAATATTCAAGTTTAGAAAACAAAATTTCATGTACAACACAATCAAAGGCTTTGGACAAGTCACAGAATAAGCCAGCTACATTCTGTGTCCTGTCCAGCCTGCTGTTTACCTCCCACAAAAGATTGGATAAAGCCTGAATGGTGTTGCTCCCAGATCTGAATCCGTATTGAACTCCGACAAAAATGTTATTAGTTTCAAAATAAACTGACAATTGACTGGAAGCTATTTTTTCAAATATTTTAGAAAAAGCAGGTACAATTGACACTGGGCGATAGTTATCAGAATTTGTTTTACTACCTTTTTTGAAAAGAGGTTTTATTTCAGCAAATTTAAGTTGGTAAGGAAAAATTCCACTCTGGAAAGACTGGTTGATCATCAAACTCAAAGGGCCAGCAACAATATCACAAGTCTTTTTAAATACTTTAACTGGAATTTCATCCCAGCCAGCCGACATTTTGTTTTGTATGGATGAAATGGCTCTAATTACTTCCTTCCTTGAAATTGGTTTGAATGAAAAAAGGAAGGTACTATGTTTACAGCATTAAAATTACTCAAAAATCGTTGCGCATCAACATGATTAAATTCTACCATATTTTGATTGGCTGTGTCAGCGAATTTGTTTATTAAAATGCTCAGCTATTTCCAAAGCATCTGAAATCACTTGATTTCGATTATGAATATTGCAAAAACTATTTTTTTTCTTTTCACGTCCAAGCTCTGAATTTACAACTGCCCACACAGCCTTACTTTTGTCACTAGAATTCTTAATATAACTACAGTTTGTAAGTTTCTTTGACAAATTACAAACATTCTTAAAAATCTTTTTATACCTTTTAACATATAGAATGAAATTATGGTCACATGAGTATTTAGCTGCATTGCTTAGCTCCCGTTTTTTTGCACTAGATACCTTGATACCCTGAGTAACTCAATTTTTTGACTTACTTTTACTACTACCGTTAGATTGTTTTACACTTTTTAAAGGAAAACAATGTTGGAAATTCAATTTATAGTTATTTAAAAAATTATCAAAATTTTGCTGAACATTATTTGTTGGAGAAACATTCCATGATGATTTTTCAAGATCAAGTAAAAAATTGCTGATATTTTTTTCAGAGAAAACTCTTTTTTTGGGATTTGTATTAACCAGCTTTGAACCTTTATTTTCGATCTTAATAAATAAAGCTCTGTGGTCAGAGAAACCAGTTTCAATATTTAGGTAGTTTGGAGAACCTCTACCCACATTCAAAGCAATATTATCAATACATGTTTTTGAAGTTAATGTTATTCTGGTGGGGTTTTTAGTGTAATAAAAATAACCATAAAGTGATAACAGATTAACAAAAACGTCTTTTTGTGCTTTGAGTTTGCAGGTATCCAATACATCTACATTAAAGTCTCCAGATATGTATTCATATTTGTGTTTTGTTTCTTTCTTTAACAGTTGTAATAATTTTTCTAGTTTTGAAATGAAAAACTTAAAATTATTAGTATTGGGTACACGATAAATTGAGATAAGAATATAACTTAGACTTGGAACCTCTATACAGCAACCTTCAAAATATAAACTTAAATCTAGTCTTTCAAAAAAATCCAACTTTGAATTGATTAAAATACACGTTCCCCCATGGATACCTTCTTCCCTACTGTAAAATGCAGCTAAATTATATCCATTCAAATTATTCAACAAAACAACTTGATTATTTTTGAGCCAATGCTCCACTAAACATACAATTTCCACTTTTATCTCCTTTAGCAACAAATTGAGCTCATTTACTTTATCTATAATGCCCCCCTGTAAATTTAAATGCATAAGCCAGCTAGATTTCTTACTTTCTAAATCCACTAAGTTTTTGGACTCATTGGAGATTGAAAAGAGTTTAAAGTTGGTGAAATGATGGGAGTGGCATCCTGTGGCGAGGAATTCATTAGAGGTTGAGGGGAGTTTAGAGTATATATGACAGAGGTTGTGTGTAGTCAGGTTGCCAGATATTTACACAGCTATTTACACTACTATTGACATCATTAAAACTAACATTTTCCCCATTCCTTGAGATGTGTTCAACTGGAGAATTCTGAATTATAGCTTGAAAGGAAGAATGAGATTCCGAAGAATAATGACACATGAAGTTGGTGAGATGCCGTCTTAGTTCTGTCACAAAGTCTGGGTAGGATAGGCCTCTGCGAAGAGTTCTAGTAGACTGTTCATCTTTTACAATAACTTTCACCTTGGCTCCTGTTGTTCTATGGAATCGGCTCAGTTGAGTCATCCCGCACACATCCCATTGGTGAGCATACCAGTTCTTTCAGACCCCTTTCCTTAAAATCGTGTATAAGATTATCAAAGGCTTTATCATACTCCTCAATTTTAGGTTTTGAGTTATAGGTAGGTTTTGTAACTAGACCATATATAGAAATTCCGTTAACTTTTTGATGAGTTAAATTTTCGGTCACAAAATCTGTTTTTAGAGGCTTGTTAAAATGCTTTTTGAATACGGAAGCTACACCTGCGCTCATGTGCCTAACGTTGTCTACATCTGCAGAGATACAGTGGGCGAGTGCGATGTTTTCTTGCCCTTTGACCATGTGTATAACTGTATCCATATCAGCCTCATCAACCCCCCAGGTGCATCAGGGGTAGGATGATCGATTTTCTGCTCTTCAGATGACATTTTGTTGGAACTTGAGCCATGAATTATGCTTAATATTTGTTCTGCGATTCTTCTCTTTCCTTTTTTGTTATAGTGCATTCCGTGGTTTGTGTAAAGGTGATGAGGCAAAAGATCGATTTCTAAAATTCTGGTATTAGTATTTCTTTCTTTTTTTAGCTCACTGTTGATTAAGCTGAGTTTGCTATCTAATTCTGGTTTATCATGGCGCATAGGAAGTGAAGCAATGATAAGATTAGTTTTTCTAGTTTTCTGTAACAAACACTTTGTGTCAAACTCAGATAAAATCCTTCTTACCCCTGTGTTTTCTACGTTGTTAGTTCCCGCTATAACAAGGACAAAGTCATTTTTATCATAACCATTTGTTAGTTGCTCTACTTCATTAATAATACTGCTTATTTTTGCACCTGGTTTCACAATAGACATTACATGCATGTTGGTTTTCTGTTGTACGAGGTCGCTCAGGTTTCTCCCATGGCTATCTGAAAGAATCAATAATTTGGGCTCTGTGCTTGTAGGGTTTTGTGACTCTGCTGTGATCTTAGTTACGTTTTTTACACTTTTAGTAGTTTTTTTATTCAAGGATCGAGTTTCTAAAATACATGAATTACCATCATTGTCAGATAAAACAACAAATCTGTTTTGACAATCTATTACCGGTACTGGAACTGGTTTTTTACTTTCCCCCGTAGAAAAACGTTTCGGTTTCTGCCACACTCTTGACAGCTGTAGACTATGATTGGTTTTATTTGTTTTAGGTAAACAATTTAAACATCTTAAATCATATCCTTTAGGTTCATTAAATTGCATCTGATTCTGTAGCTCAGCGTTTTCTTTTTGTAACATAAGAATCGATGCCTCTAACGATCTGATTGAATCAATCATATTCTTTGTTTCTTCTTTGTATATTTCACACGCCTTACAAGTCACTTTATTTTGAAATTGTCTTAGACATTCCTCTTCTTTTTCAACTAACATATCAGTTGCTTGCGATGTTAGGTCTTTGTTTAACTTTTTTTCCATGGTCAACTTATTTTCTAAAGATTTTATCACCAAATATAACTCACTTTCCTTTTGTTCGTAACTTTTTCTAAGTTTACTCATTTCTTCTTCTTTTTCAGAAACTTTATCCTCTAATTCTAATTCATGTGATGATTTTGCAATTTTTGACTCATGCAATGCTTGTTTTAATTCGTCATTCTCCTTTAGAATAGCATTATCTATCTCTGTGGCTAACGTTAGGGAGTCCTCAAAATGTTCGTTCTCTTCCATTACTGCTTTTTGGCATATACCTATTAAGTCAACTTCATCATCCAGATTTTGTGTGCAACTAGGGCATATTTCCACATTGTCAACTGAGCTGGTGACCATTCTTTAACTTCTTTATAGATTAATCTCACACATCTTAAATGTTGCCATTTTTTGCATAAACCATTGCAAAATATGGTTCCTGAGCCTGCCCTTTTATTACATACACCACAGGATATATTAAATTACATTTTTAAATTACTCTCATTCATTTTAGTTTTGATGAGTTAGTAAAAATAATAATAATACGTATACAATAATAATAAAACAAAGTTATTTCAGGTTGATATATTAACTGAATAAATTTTGGCTTGTGAAATCACAAGACAAACATTCGACTACACAGTATTTGTTTAAACACAGTATTGTTTAACTTTGGTTGACCAGGAAAGTTCAGTCAGAATGTAAACAATCAAAGGTCAGCTACTCCGTTGCTACCACTATCTCCAATACTCCAATATCTTGCTGATAAGAGGCTACCTGTTCCAATCCTGTTCTTCATATGAAAGAAAATATGGCTTTTCCTAATTATGCATTTTATTGCCTACTACTCACTTGATTTGCCTACACCAATTTAAAGATACAAATGTTCTACACGGTATGAACCCAAAAACTTTGTTTACTGATAAAGATTTATCACTAAAAATTTACTAAAACTGCAGAGCAAAGTTCCACATGACTGTGCACATAACTGTCATCCACTCTCCTGTAAATGTTTACAATATTGAAAATATAATCAGCTGACAAATTATATATGTGTTAATTTGTTAGAAGATAAATTATGCAATATATATATATATATATATATATATATATTACAAACATATAAAATTATATAAAACACACTAGAAAAAACATTTAAACAAAGTGCACTGATGCGTAGCGGCCAGTAAGCGGCCGCCGAAAGATACAACTTACCAGCACAGGGAGACCAATATTAGTCAGGGAGTTTAATATTAGTTAAACTATTTGCAACTAGTACTTGTTGTATTTGCTCGTCTGTTTTATATTTTTCCCAGTAATGTTTTATTTTCTACTTAACACGTTCGCGACGATCGTTATTTTGCCGAAGTTTTGAACTTTTTAAATAAACAGGTTAAAAATATCATGTTATATTTGCAAAAACCGGAATCGTGTTTTTTTCCTAAAATGATCTTTAATGATGAGCTAAGCAATGTGTTAACACTTATTTTCAAAATAAACACTTACTTATATGTTTTATATGTATATGGCCTATATGGGTATATTTGTGGGCCTCTGCTGGCCCACGCCGCGCCGGAGGAATAACTTCTTTCACCAGCGCATCGTGGCTCTCTAGTGGCCCACGCTGTTTTTCTCCAGGTCTGTCGCCAGTTACAGCTGTACGCTTTTTTGCGCCACCTTGAATGTTGTTTCGCGCTCAAATTGCATTCGTAGCCTAACCTCTTTTGTTCAGTAGGCAGTGTTGCGGGATAAACATATAATTAGTGAACCCGAAGAGTGAACACATATTGTGCAACGTGTCCTAATGAACCTGCACTGTGTTTGGAATGTTTCAATAAAAGACACTAAAAGGACATGGGTTACCATAGTAACGTTTAATTTGATGTAATTTGAAACATTTGACACTGTTTTACATAAATATACAATTTTCATTTTATTTCAT
Organism: Allygus modestus; assembly: GCA_963675035.1. Taxonomy (NCBI): domain Eukaryota; kingdom Metazoa; phylum Arthropoda; class Insecta; order Hemiptera; family Cicadellidae; genus Allygus; species Allygus modestus. The sequence continues at coordinate 183,424,561 of OY776112.1, read as the reverse complement.
AACATAAACTGTTGTTATATTTTTTTACCCTTCAAATTTGTACGGCCATGGGTAGAGGTACACAGTTTCAAAGACAGGCAATCAAAAATATTCTCATTTGCCGTAGACTATTTATTGTTGGTTAACATATGAGCGGGAACACTAGAATAGCAATAGAAACTCAATACAAACGTGAGCCTCTTCAGGCCCACGACGCACTGTGCTAAAGCTGAGCATGGGCCTCAGGAGGACCACGACGTCATTTTGAAAAAACGGCATGGCTCAAATAAGGCCCACACCGTCGTGAACGTGTTAATGCTATTACATAGGGGCCATACACATATTATGTAATGTACTTAAGGGGGGGAGGGGGTATGGCGTAGCGTTAGGCTGCATTATGTGGGGTAGGGGGGTTTGGAACAACGTTACATAATTCACACATATTAACCCTGAGAGCTGGCGCATTCCCGTATCTATTGATACTGTTATAAATCTTTCAAAATTAAAAATATAATCAAATTGATATCTAAATCAAGGTTACAGTCACTCATATAAAAAATACTTCTGTCCTAGTCTTTTAATAACAGTTAAACATAAAATAAATACATAACGTGTTTTGTGTAAGCTCTGTATTGCTTTACACCTATGTGTTGTGTTGTTTTAGAGTGTAAAATCATGACTTGATACTGTATAGCGCAATGCCACCCACATCTTCAGTTTATAAAGTTGTTTTGTATTTGTATAAGTTATAAATTAAATTCGTTACATTTTAGCTGAGATTGTTTAATTTGTTTTTTATATTATTAGTAACAGTCTTTGTTTGTTTATATACAATTTGCTTTAAATAATTTATTAAAAGATGTTGTTAAAAGAAAGTTATTTAAAGTTTAATGATTTATTGAAATCCATATTCCAAATTGCTAATAAAACGATGTTTAAGCTGTTTTAAAGCTTACCACGATTGAGTTACGTAACACATTGGGGGGGGTATGGTCAAGCGTTATGGTGATATACACGGGGGGGGGGTCTGAAATGACAACAAAATTTGTGACGTAATATGTGTATGGCCCCATAGGTAATATTTTGTTATATTAAAAGATTGGGTGAGGGTTTATTGGTGCAAGTAATATACATCTTAGCCGCACACTTTTACCACATTTCTCTTAAGACATTAACAGCAATACGGGCCCTCATCCTGATAGCATGTTCCCTGCAGTGAAGTATTGTACAGAGCAAAATACTTTAGCCATTAAGTTGCAGCTTAACAATATTTAATGTTTGGAAGCATTCAACTTCCAGAAAAAGCTCCCAGAGATAAGACATTAACAATACAATACATAGTTTGTTTATCGTCGCGAGATCGTTTTCAATAATTGTAACTATCAAAAACAGTTCAATACAGTTCCTAACTCAAGGGAGGACAGTGCTAGCCGTTAAAAATATAAGGTTGGTAGCCTCTTTTTGCCTTACTTTTCCCGTCCACATAGACTATGCATCTGTGCGTGTAACCATTTACTATAAATATGGTGGAACGTATCCAGCAAAGCAAGGGGTGAGCCATTACAGTATGAGCGAATGGTGTTATGTTGTTGGTTCCCATTATATTGATCCCGATCACAGCGTGATGCTCAGATATTATTTAACTTTATTTCTTATAGCCGAATAACTGATTTCATAGAGTACAGAATGGTGTGTCAATATAATGCCTCTCATGTTGGATTTTAAGAGGAGTTACTCATGCCAGAAGTACAGTATTCAATGGCAGACCAGGTAAGGGGTGGTAATCCAGCAAGATACTGTTCTGTATTGATTCTTATTCCGAACTTAGACTGTGGTCTTATATATAAATTGATTATATAGATCGATCTAAGATTTTTTCACCCAGGTATTGATTCAATTTGGTTTAATTTAATATCATCAAGAGTAACACATTAATCCTTTATTAAGAGTATTTTGATTTTTAAAATAGAAACAAGCAGACACTCTTTCCTGGCTTCAACACAACTAATAAGTTTGAACCCTCCTAAAAGATAATGGATTAGGTAACCTTAATAACACTGAAAAATCTTAAAACCCATTTCATTACTTTGGTGCCAGCATGCATGCACCAGGGATACTCAGGGATGGTTCTACCCCACATGGGACTGTTTTTTAGCTGGTGTATTATGGTTTAAACATCATCTGGCTACCCCAAGAGGAAATTTTTGTTGGAGACTTCTAATGGTACCTTGGCTTTCTCTTGGTTGCATTTACCTTCTGTTTCTTTCTTGTCTCGAGGATGTTGGGATTACTTGGACAAACCCTAGTTATATTTATATAATTATTGTCTATAGTCTATACAATCTTCTGGTGAACAAGCAAACCACTAATGGTTGGTAATTCTTGGTAAGGCTCCAGTCTACCCTTTCTGTGCAGTGCTAGGAAAGGGTTTGCTGGATCCCTCTTTACAGCTACTACGCAAGCACATTAATTAAATTTAAAGTAAAATATTAAAGGGAAAAATACTATCAAGAAATGTATCTTTTGATTTGTTTAATTGAGTTGTGGTTGCACTTACAGGCCTTTTTAAATGTGCAAAAATGAACTTTTTCTAATTACAACAACATCAGACAGAAACATTGTTTTGAACTTCTAAAAACGAGCATGAGTAGAATTAACTTTCTATTGTTAAATCCTGATAATCATGTGTTGATAACATGATTATCATAGCTGCAAAGAAAGATCCTACAGACCTCGGCAACGCTCCTTTTCCCTAACTTAACAATTTAAATCAACGCGGTGGTGCAGATTTTTCCATCCTCAACCAGCATGGGTACAAGCTACTATGACTTTGTTCATGGTGATTCTCACTTAACTGGTTTATTTTAACTTGACACACTTTAAAAACAATAGAAGGAGACTGTCAGAAAACATGGTCCATAGAACATGAAAATCCTTAAATGAAGAGGAGATCTCCGACCGACGATCGACGATGTCCGTGCGTCGATACTCAGACCACAAAATAACTTATTACTGACCGTCTGAATAACACACTTGTTTTTTGACAATTTAACAAAAAAATCTGCATTCATACCAAACTCACAATTCAAAATTTCATTTATATCAAAATTGGCCCTTGGCGGCTCTCTGACTGGTCTATACTAGTACAGAGGTCGACATTGGGTACAGCAAAATGAAGCTGTCACAGTATTGGTAAGTCTTTTGGCTATCCAGTGTGACAACTTCCTTCCTTAGTTCCTCCTTGTCTCTTCTGGGGACTTGACTCCCAGTTGAGCCTGGATACCCAGTCTAGTCCAAGTCCTTGGAGGGAGTAGTGGATCTTCCTTGCAGCCTGGGACGGGTGCCTGGAAGAAAGGGCCCTTACCCGATGATGGTCTTCGGTCTGCCGGGCTGGGGGACAAACCGTCCTGGGATCACCCGACCCCTGAGAGTTTGGAGGCTCTGTGCGATGGCGGTCCCTGTCTGGTGGACTTAGGGGGACGTCGGGTTAGAGGGCGAATCGTCCTGGGGTGTTGTTACCCACAGAGCCCGGGAGCTAGGTAAGGATCTCTCTCCCTTTCTGGAACGAGGCAGACTGACCCCATCCTACCACCTTTCCCATCCAACTTTTCCCTCTTCCGGTGGCTGTACAATATCCCAAGGGAGATGTGCCTAGCCGGCTATGCCGGGGCCTCCTAATCCCCCAAAAAACAAACAAACTCACAATACACACACTGACTGCTTAATACACACTGTCTGACTTTTAATCATGAAGGAGTGTCTTCTTAATACATTTTTTTTACATAATTTGTAGATTATCCTATGTATTAATTTTCCAACTATCCACCTCATTTCCCTTGGGGGCCATACACATATTACGTAACGCACTTAAGGGGGGAGGAAGAGGGTATGGTGTAGGGTTATGCTGCATTAAAGGGGGGTTTGGATCAACATTATGTAACTCACACATATTAACCCTGAGAGCTGGGGCACTCCCGTATCTATTGATACTGTTATAAATCTTTCAAAATAAAAAAATAATCAAATTAATATCTAAATTAAGGTTACAGTTAGATATATAACAAATACTTCTGTCATACTATTTTAATAATATTTAAACTAAAAATAAATACATAACGTTTGTTGAGTTAGCTCTGCATTGCTTTACCCCTATGTTTTGTGTTGTTTTAGAGTGTAAAATCATGACTTGATACAATATTGCACAATCATATTGTATCTTCTGACTGCATATTATGACATCCTCTACCCCCATGGTATACGCTGAACTGATATGGGGATGTGAAAATGAAAGAACCCTCTTCTCGTTTTGCTTGCAAAAGAAGAAGATAAGAGATACAATAGGTCCCAGGATTAAATATGCCAAGTAGGCAGTGTGGTACGCAGTAGATAGTAAAAGATGTACAGGAAAGGTGAGATTCTTGCTAATACCAGACAAGAAGCGTAATTCTAAAATGTTATTAGTGAATTTCCTATGGAAAAGTGAACTATTATCATGACCCGCTCGGTGAAACTTAACCCATTGGCATACGAGCTGGTCTCGTTTCTTACTTGTAATTTTATTAACCTGTGAATTGGAGTATAAAATTGGTGTTTTTAAATGGATTAATGGCGTAATTTAATTAAAATATTGTTTTCTTTCAGTTTAGAGAGTCACATTGGCACACACACAGTAGACATAAGTAAAAATTAGCATAATCAGTGTTGACCATGAGCGAGTCTCAAAGAATTAACCGATCCCGTCAACTTCCAAGCAAGCCTGCCACCGTTTGTTTTACTTGGGCCCTCCCACCAACGTTGCCACAGACCGGTTAACTCATTGAGAGTTGCACAACTGGTCAGTTTTGGTCGTGTGCGGGAATCGAACCCACGAACATCGTATCACCACCTGGCCAAGGTGTTTCCACGACGTAGCCAACTCAGCTAACACGACCAAAGGCCTGGCGGCGATATTAAGGTTTTTCAGTCAGTCCGCGCCCCTAGCAGATAGAACCGTAGACGCCCGCGGTCATTAGTTACATATTTTGCTACTAGAGTGCAGCACCAGTTAATTCCCGTTATAGGCTACTGAAAATAGAATAAAATTACTACCTCAATGGGTTAAGCCCGTGACCACCATAGAAGTTCCTAACGTGACCCCCTGAACACATTTTGGGGGGTCGCTAAAAACTTTATAACGAGTTTGCACGCAGCACGCTGACGTGAGGGGAGTGAATTTCCACATAAAAACTTTTAAAACTAAAAATCAGTGTAAAAACATACATTTGTCCAATTTTTATTGAAATCTGAAAACATTGATTTTTTGGCTGTTCTGATACTCCTGGTTTCATTTACTTGCAAAGCTGGGAATACAATTTTGCGCATTTTAAGGTTAGGAGAAGGTCCAGACAGGCTTGAAAGTAGGCGTGAGGTTGCTGGGGGTAATAAAAGTACTCTAACAAAGGAATAACAGGCTTTTCTAGTGTAAAACCCCCATAAGACAACGTACTGTGTTTAGCCGATACATATTTTCTTTAATAACTCGGTAAATATTTATGCTAGAATGACGAGAGAGGGCTTAAAACATTCGCCTTTCTAATTCCCATCTTTTTACATGCATTAATTTTACATCTGGGGCTTTTCTGACCCTTTTTGGGCCCAAAAACTCGAAATTTGAAAGATTAATCCCCAAAAAATGTGTTTAGAGTTTTCCGATTGTTTTGCCCAACGAACTTGTCCAACAGATTATAGAAAGGAAGGTCCCTATCAAATTTGAAGTAAATCGGACAAAAAATGCGACCGCTAGAGTGCATACACATATATATATATATATATATATAAAATTTTGAACGACCCCCCGAAACGTGTTCAGGGGGTCACGAAAGGAACTTCTATGGTGGTCCCGGGCTTAAGTTTCACCGTGCGGGTCATGCTAATAGTTCACTTTCCAAAGGAAATTCACTAATAATACCAGCCCTACATTGTGAATGGTTTATTAACATATGTGTGTGTGTGTGTGTGTGTGTGTGTGTGTGTGTGTGTGTGTGTGTGTGTGTGTGTGTGTGTGTGTGTGTGTGTGTGTGTGTGTGTGTGTGTGTGTGTGTGTGTGTGTGTGTGTGTGTGTGTGTGTGTGTGTGTGTGTGTGTGTGTGTGTGTGTTAACACTCTAGCAATCACATTTTTTGTCCAATTTACTTGACATTTGGTGGGAACCTTCCCTTCTGTAAACAGTTGGATAAGTTCGTTGGGCAAAACAATCGGACAACTCTAACCCCCTTTTTTGGGTTTTTAATTTTTCAGATTTTGTGTTTTTGGGCCCAAAAAGGGTCAGAAAAGACCTGAATGTAAATTTAATGCAAGTAAGAAGATGGAGACTAGCAAGGCGGAAGTTTTAAGCCCTCTCTCATCATTCTAGCATAAATATTTACCGAGTTATTAAGGTAAATGTTAATTGTCTTAACACAGTACATAATTGTGTCTTATAGGGATTTTACACTGAAAAAGGCTGTTTTTCATAACTTGATTTAGTTTATCACCCCCAATATTACGATACCATCTTGTTATCCTGACTATACCTCCTAATCTTATAATGTACAACATTGTCATCCTAATAGTGAATTTAAGTATAACCAGGAGCATCAGAACAGCCAAAAAATAACATCTTTCAAATTAAAAGAAAAATGTTACCAGTGTTGTTTTAAACGCTTTATTAGATTTTTTTAAGATTTTAATGAGGAAATTCACTTCCCTCACATCAGCGTGCTGCGTGCGAACTCGTTTTTAATTGTAATAGTATAGAGACCCCCTCAAATTTTGTTTGTTTTCTAAAGGTAAACTTTGTTACCTTTCATTTATACCAGGCACTAGATCACGTAACAAAATAACCCCGTTGCAGCAAACCTGTATATTCGACGAATCTCAAATGCATAATGTCTTAATAACACAAAATCAAAGTAAATTCCCAAATAAGCAATAAATAAAATTTGAATTTTAGATTTTGAATTTGGGGATGAGTACGCAGGTTTGCTGCAAAAAGGAATGTAAAATAATGGGTTTTGATCCAAATATCAATAGAACTCAAATAGACAAACTCACTTACCAAGTTTCATCCATATGCATTCATAAATAAGCGATGTATAACATTTACGTTATTCTCCATAAGAATTACATGGGGCTGAGTACACAGGGTTGCTGCTATGGGAACCATCAGCAAAATATTGTTGTTAGTGAATTTCCTTTGGAAAGTGAACTATTAGCATGACCCGCACGGTGAAACTTAAGCCCGGGACCACCATAGAAGTTCCTAACGTGACCCCCTGAACACGTTTTGAGGGGTCGTTCAAAATGTTATATATATATATATATGTATATATATATATATATATATATAGATATATAGACATATATATATATATATATATATATATATATATATGTGTATGCACTCTAGCGGTCGCATTTTTTGTCCGATTAACTTCAAATTTGGTAGGGACGTTCCTTTCTGTAATCAGTTGGACAAGTTCGTTGGGCAAAACAATCGGAAAACTCTAAACCCTATTTTTGGGGATTAATCTTTCAAATTTCGAGTTTTTGGGCCCAAAAAGGGTCAGAAAAGCCCCGGATGTAAAATTATTGCATGTTAAAAGATGGGAATTAGTGAGGCGAAAGTTTTAAGCTCTCGTCATTCTAGCATAAATATTTACCGAGTTATTAAAGCAAATGTGTTTTGACTAAACACAGTACGTTGTCTTATAGGGATTTTACACTAGAAAAGCCTGTTATTCCTTTGTTAGAGTACTTTTGACATCCCCAGCAACTCACGCCTACTTTCAAGCCTGCCTGGACCTTCTCCTAACCTTATAATGCGCAAAATTGTATTCCCAGCTTTGCAGGTAAATGAAACCAGGAGCATCAGAACAGCCAAAAATATTTTTTTTTCAGATTTCAATAAAAATTGGAATACATGTATGTTTTTAAACATATTTTGAGTTTTAAACGTTTTTTTGTGGAAATTCACTTCCCTCACGTCAGCGTGCTGCGTGCGAACTCGTTTTTTTTTGCAAATAACAACGAGTTCGCACGTTGTTACTGGCAGATTAGGAAACCCCAGCTTTTCTGCTAGTCACCTCTTCCACAAGCGGGAATATTGCGAAGGTTACCGGAAAGATAGGATATAGCAGGAAAGGAAAGGGTGGGAAGGGATGGCAGCCAAATCGATCGGGAGGGCCAATTCCCGTGCCCCTGTGACAGCTGGGATGAGGCTCTCAACAGGGGACCCTCATTTTGCCCTCCAACAGGTCAACTCAACTGACAGGGTATCCATGTACAACAGCCAGGGACCATTCATTCTCAGGTTGGCAGGAGGGACCAAACCCGGAGACTCTGTCCCTAGCCGCTGCAAATGGAGGGACCAAAGGTGAAAGGGAAGTTAGTCATAATGGACAGCCAAAAGACTTACCATATGTAATGACAACCTCATTTGCTGTACCCAATGTCAGCCTCAAAACTGGTATAGACCAGTCTTAAGGTAGTCCTGGGACGAGTTCGCACGTAGCACGCTGACGCGATGGAAGTGAATTTCCACATAAAAACTGTTAAAACTCAAAATTAGGGTAAAATCATACTTGAATTCCAATTTTTATTGAAATCTGAAAACATTGATTTTTTTGGCTGTTCTGATGCTCCTGGTTTCATTTACCTGCAAAGCTGGGAATACAATTTTGCGCATTATAATGTTAGGAGATGGTCCAAACAGGCTTGAAAGTAGGCGTGAGTTGCTGGGGATGATAAAAGTACTCTAACAAAGGAATAACAGGCTTTCTAGTGTAAACCCCCCATAAGACAACGTACTGTGTTTAGTCGAAACACATTTCCTTAAATAACTCGGTAAATACTTATGCTAGAATGACGAGAGAGGGCTTAAAACTTTCGTCTCACTAATTCCCATATTTTTATATGTATTAATTTTAAATTTGGGGGTTTTTAGACTCTTTTTGGGCCCAAAAACTCAAAATTTGAAAGATTAATCCCCAAAAAAGGGGTTTGGAGTTTTACGATTGTTTTGCCCAACGAACTTGTCCAACTGATTACAGAAAGAAACACCCCTATCAAATTTGAAGTTAATCGGACAAAAGATGTGACCGCTAGAGTGCAAACACATATATACAATATATACACAATACACATGTGTTTATATATATATGTGTTGTATATATAAAACTTTGAACGACCCCCCAAAACGTGTTCAAGGGGTCTCGTTAGGAATTTCTATGGTGGTCCCGGGCTTATGTTTCACCGTGCGGGTCATACTAATAGTTCACTTTCCAAAGGAAATTCACTAATAAACCACAACCAGATAAAGCCATACACAGTTTGGGCCACGGTGCTTGGCGCCTGGGAAAGGTGAGAAACAACTCAAATTTCCCGTAAATAAAAGCAGACAATAACGAAAATAACCAAAACCAATGTTTTAAAATTTAATTTTGCTTTCTGTTGACAAAAGTATACTGTAACACTAACGGTACTATGCGAAATAGAGGGGAAAAGTCATTCCAGAGCATACGCTAACCAGACACCAAGCACTGTGACCCAAACTGTACCAAGTTTCGTCAGTGTATGTTCATAAATAAGCGACTTATAAAATTGTTCTTTTTCTCCATAAGAATAACATTGGACAACGTACTGTGTTTAGCACTTTCAATGTCTCAGTGAATGATCCGATCCGTCTGGTCTTCGAACTCGTTCAAATAAATGATACTTTGCACGTTTGTACCAAAATTCATTAAGATCAAAACTTTTTTACAAGAGTTATCGTGATTACAGGCGCATATATATATATATATATATATATATATATATATATATATATATATATATATATTACTTATCCTCTCAAGGAGAGGATAATACAACCGCTGGTGTGTCAGGAAGCAACCATAAGGTTATTATCACTTGCTTTCTAGGTTGGAGGTGTTTTACAACAAAATTAAATAGTTGACAGCCGCACAATCTGTGGGTGACCTAATCAAACTACATTCATTTTAAACTCTGGCAGACACTAAAAGTGGGACAGCTGGGCCGTATAGATGGGATGTCTCCTTCAATGTGTATAGTCATGGTATAAGTATATATGTATTCACACTGGGAATTTTATAAGCAGTATTTATAATATCTGGTGTAAGGGGTACAACATATATTACACTGTTAACATTTTGTTTATCATACATTTTTTGAAATATGTTACTTTACCACTACCAGTCCCCAGATGCCAAAAACAACATTTTTTTTAATTTATATAAATATATATTTATATTTATATAAATTTATATATAGATTATATAATATAATATTTATATTCTATTTATTTATTATATTTTATAATATACACTTATATTTATATAAATTTTAAAAAATGTTGTTTTTGGCATCTGGGGACTGGTAGTGGTAAAGTAACATATTTCAAAAAATGTATAATAAACAAAATGTTAACAGTGTAATATATGTTGTAACCCTTACACCAGTTATTATAAATACTGCTTATAAAATTCCCAGTGTGAATACATATACACTTATACCATGACGATATATATTGAAGGAGACATCCCATCTATACGGCCCAGCTGTCCCACTTTTAGTGTCTGCCAGAGTTTAAAATGAATGTAGTTTGATTAGGTCACCCACAGATTGTGCGGCTGTCAACTATTTAATTTTGTTGTAAAACACCTCCAACCTAGAAAGCAAGTGATAATAACCTTATGGTTGCTTCCTGACACACCAGCGGTTGTATTATCCCCTCCTTGAGAGGATAAGTAATAGTTGACAGCAGTATACTCTGTTGGTGATTAGTGAGAACTACGTCCTCTTCGAATCCTCGCACACACAAAACCAGGGACAGATTTTACAATAGCAATGAGAAGTCTACTTCAGTATTTATAGTCAATGGTTATACATAAACGGTGTAATAAATTCATAAAACAAATGCAAGTGAAAATATATTATTTTTAATTTTATTTGTTGTCGGTAAAAAGTAGCATGAACAACGGTTACAGCTTATTTTACTACATCGTTCGTAATCTCCATTAATATGTCTGCCATAAGACTTTTATTAAGAGCTTAAATGTTTAATTTATCCCAAAAATTGTTCTACAAAACGGAAATAAAACTGCGATCCAGCCAAATCTAAATGAAAACGCGCAAACATTGTAAGCGAGTAAATGTAGTGAATAGTGAATGTAATGTCAGAGTGATTAGTGCAGGCAGTTAATCCCGAACAGTGTTGCAGCAGACGACGCGACAGTGTAACAGCTGATACACACTCAGCTGATAGCTCCCCACTAAACAAACAGCTGATCTTGACCTTGTCTGTAGCTAGATTGCCGCGCGCGGTCTGCAGGCGTCGCCCGTCTGCCGGGGGCCTACGAGAGGTGAACAAAGACTGCGCGTTTGAGAACCGTAGGTTGAAGGTTGTAGTTAGTTAAGTTTCCAACGTAGTTACAAATAAGTAAATTACGTTTGTTTAACATCTATAGACATAAGCTATTTTAGTCCAGACTTGTAACACAACACCGTGTACAAGTAACCCATTATATAAAACTCTTTTTCACGTACAGGTGTTGACAGTTTTTGCCCGTTTTCTTACAACACAAAGAGATCGAGAAACATAATGTAATATGAATAGCGTATTAGCGTATTAGTGTACAATGAAACCGGTTTTTCGGTGTGGTGTTTCGGTAGCCAATCGAATATCTAATATCGTGGTGTGTGTAAACATACTATATACTTATAAGTCAAAATAATTGCATAAACCAGACTCTTTTACACTAATTTGGTATGAAATAGAGCTACATACATGAATTCATTGCTTTGAACTAGGTATATCAAAATTGTTAAACACTCATCTATACAAGGTACTATACAACATTCTTATACAATATATTATACCACTTTTAAAATATGGTTTAGCTGAAGAACCTACAAGTCAAGACTTATAACAAGGGTTGTCTCAAATGTGTGCCCTTGTTATAAGCGTTATTTTAATACGCACACCATCAGGGTTTCCTTACATTAAACCCCTAAATTTGATTATAGTTTGACAAAATAACTAATATACAATGCTTCATTTTTTTATTCAAGCACAACTATAGAATAACATTACTTCATCCATCATTTCCTTTAATTTTTTTACATTAAGTGCTCACCTATTGTTGTTATAAGTACTATGGTGGCACTTTGGGGTCTACGAACCGCTAACAACTACATATTGTTTCATATTTGCCCACAAATCTGATCCTTAAGTTCAACATATAAGATGAAACCTTGCATTGTACGAATGAAAATACCTCACACACTCCCATACATCTATTAAAGATACAATGGTATCATAGATAATATACCACACATGCATTGTCGTACGCCAGCTATAATACTAATATTTTCGGACGAGACCCAAAATACGTGCCCCATAGAAGTAACTTTTGGTATAAACCATTCCATTCCCAAAGTCTTCACTTCTCAGTGCTCATATTCCTCTTTGTGACAGGATTGTCGAGGACCTTCTCTCGTCCCAGAAGCTCACTGTCCACTGTCCAACTACTGTTAGTGGGCTGTTTGTTTACAGCGCCCCATTGACACCCGAGCGCCCCCGCGCGCGCGCGCGCGCGCGTGTGTGTGTGTGTGTGTGTGTGTGTGTGTGTGTGTGTGTGTGTGTGTCAATGCCGCTGTGGCAGTCAGGTGTTACAAAGACGCCGCTGATTTACTGTGGGAGAGAGAGTCTCTCCTTCCAGGAACCTCCCCGGACCCGGCGCCGCTCCGTCGCTCCCCCCCACCCCTACCCCGCTACATCCCCTAGCAACAGGTTGTGGGGAGCAGCAAGTGCATAACACCTCCCGGAATGTGATCTCGGGGCCGTCCCGTGTCCCGTTGGCGGGGCAACAACAAATAGGATGGTGTTAGGGTGGGTCGATTCTGTGTATGGTTATAAGGGATTTTTTGGTTGTATTCGTTTTTTCTACCTCGGCAGAAAAGTGTTACGTTTCCACTGGATTTCACAAATTCCACAATCCTAGGTATTGAGGTATCTAATCTGTTGGCCTGTAGAATTTGGTTGCTGTCTGATTTGTGTTGTGATTATTCCTGGAAACCTTACATTGCAGCTAATAACATATGTAACAATTCGTTTCTTCTGGATCCCCAGCAATAACGTATATCGCTAAGGTTCTGAAAGGGCATTTGTACTCATGAAAATGCAAGTGCACAAGGTTGGAGAGAGATACGGGGGTAACCAAACCAACTGTGTGTATTAGGTCTACGTTCTACCATTGTTGTACACGGTTCCACAGTGACCACAGTAGTACTGCTGTTTTGGGGTATCATCCCAGATAAAGGACTTACTCCTGTAGGCAGGTCCTTTATCTGTGGTATCATATATATTTAATTACGAGCACACTTGCATCTATCTTGTCTAAGCAAAACATGAAAGGTATACCATCAACACTTAATTAATTTAAATTCGAGCGTTCGAAGACTTAGATTCTTGTATTGCATATAGTTTTCTGTTATAGACGTACAAATTTACTTAAACATATTAAATTAATTTATACTGCATCATAGGCTTGAATTTTAGTATACAAAGTGAGAGTATGGATCAGGAAGCTTGTAGTGCAGTGCAAGAAGAGAGAGAGTCTTTTATGTAGGTACTCGAGGTGATAATTATTGTTTATCAAATAATAGTATACAAACGTATCCAGTTGATCGAATCTGATCAAATATTTTTCCTATTTTATATACGTTCCTATTAGTTTATATTGTGATGCCATACCAGAAGTTAGCTTGAAACAGGTGTTCTTGCTTCAACTGTTGATAGTATCAACAACGGTTAGTATCAACAGCTGTTGAATGTTAAATTAAATGGAGGTTTTCTATTATTTCAACAGATTAAAATTGGAAATTTGAAACCACAGGGAGTGTTTCCCAAACGCCAAAAAGGCTTATACAAATAAACTATGATTTAAGAATAGGTCTTAAATCATAGTTTATTTGTATAAGCCTTTTTGGCGTTTGGGAAACACTATAGACCTATAGTTTCGCCGGTAGCCTGCTAAGCAAAAATTGGCTTATTCTTTTAATAAATAGATTTCACCCCTAACAAAAAGTGTCCTACTATTCCACATACTGGGGGGGACATTTGAATAAACCACGTTTTTTTAACCTCGGTACAAACTTTGAACCCTGAAGAAAACCACCTTTAACCATTACGGACATTTTTATGCTCATACGTAATCTAAAATTCTACAGATTTACTTTTAGAAGCCATACATGTTAAAACATTACACTAATTCATCCAATATGGGGTTGAAATGACATAAGATTTTGATCCAGCACTCCCTTCCCTCCATAGGGTTTAGGTGACTTTCAAAATATTAAAGCACAACACTGCCATTACGACCACTGGTCTTGTCCCTCACTTGACAGGCCCAGGAATGGGCTTCATTGAGCCCCAATTTCGACCCCTCAAGGGTTCGCTCCGGACCATCCCTTGTTTTGCTCAAAACCGCCCCGGGACCGAAGAGGCACAAAAACCGTCCCATCTAACATTACAATAATTTTAAGTAATTTTTCTAGGAACTAGGCTGTTGACTGGTGTTTTTCTTCTCTATGGTTAAAACTAAACGCCGGGATGGAGTTTCTCAGGTATACCGTGATAAATATAAGTCGAATTGCACATTTCAGCGTTTTAGCTAATGGGAATCTCGTTTTTATCCGAAAATACAACTTAATAAATGCGAATATTTGGGGGGGGGGGGTGAATGCGTTACAGAACAACCAATTGGAAGAACTTGACGAGGGATAGGAACGGGTCGCGTCTCGGCTTGCGCCTCGCAACCCTAAAATAATTAATGCTAGTAGATTTTAAGGCAGTGAACCGTGAACATTATAACACTAAAAATGCATATCTATGGTGCCATACACAGATTACGTAACGAATTCATTCTTCATTTCAATCCCTCTCCCTCCCCCATATAAGACACCATAACTCTCGAGAATACCCCCCTCCCTATGATACATACTGTTTTAACCTTAGTACATCTAAAAAAAACTTCAATCTTGTAAAATTATTCTCATGCGTAATTTTACAAAGCTTGAAATAAAATAGAATTTGCATAAGAACTCCGTAATTACAAATTATTATACAAAATAAAAACAAAGAATTATGTTCTTTAAATAAAAAAATGCTAACCCTAAAGACCAAAGCTCTAAAATAGTAAAAATAGAATTGACAATAGAAGTCTAAAATATTACTTATAAAAACATTAGTAAAACTGTTGAGATTCGAACAAGAAAATAAACTAGGCCTATCCCAGTTAAAACGTAACACATTACAGTAACCACAATCATAAACTCGAAAAATATTTTAGTCACAAATTGAACAATAAACCATTGAAATATGTATAAAAACTAAACATTTACTAAAGCTTACGTTCACAATATACATTTTGTCGTCATGATATATATATATATATATATATATATATATATATATATATATATATATAGACAAACATAAAGGTACTTTTCGAAGAATATTCAGTTAAAATTCCCAGTTTTCTACTTAGAACAATAATCTACGACATGCAATACTTTCACAACATTTCATTCTTTAATGCCTCGATGAGTATAATAATATTTACAATCTGTAAAAACGTTTCTCTCTTAATACAATTCTTGGGGCAGAATTTAAAACCGTTGTTTTAATAAAAAATGTACTCAAAACTATACTACTACAAGGAAGATTTTACAAAAAAAATCGTGAAACTATTTAAGCAATCGAAATCGCCAGAAAACTTAACAAGAAGTCATTTAACAGTCGTTTATCAATTTTCTAATAATTGTATCTTCAAATTAAGCAGCAACATACATTGTATTTATCTCTGTATGTGCCTTCGGTCGTAATTTACTTCATTCCAATCAGTGTAAAAATTGCACGCTGCCTTATTAGTGGCAACAATTCACTTTATCAGCGCGATAGCCGGGTGCTAAGACGTTTTGCAACATCAGGGGCCTCGCTGGGGGCTTTGGGTTGTGCGGTTTGTTGCATTAAAACACCTTAAAGTCACTTTGTTGGGATACATTGTACAGCGAGCGTAGGTCACACTTGTTTGGAAACATTACAAAAATACCTAGGTTTCGTTCAAATTAAAGGAAAAGCGTTATGGGTAAAAACGTAGTTTACATGCAGACTGGGACAGTCCTTTTGAAAACTAATTTGAGATTTGAAAACAGTTTTATCATCTGGGGTTTGGAGATCTCAATCTGAACAAAAGGTTTCAAACTTGACATAACAACCGGCCTGCGACTGTGGCGTCATTGGGCGTGAGGACCAGTATAAGTATATAGGCGTAGTTATTGATAATAAATTAAGTTGGACTCCACACGTCCAGCGCGTCAAGCAAAGACTCAGAAAGATGGGTTATGCTTTTAAGCAACTTAGTGGTGCGCTCACTGTGGATCAGAGCAGGACAGTGTATTTTGCCTACGTGCAGTCGGTGCTGCAGAATGGTATTCTGGCGTGGGGTCGCGTCTCAGCCGCGGCTTTGGAGCCTTTGGTGGTCTCACAGAGAGCAATAATAAAAACAATGTTAAATAGAGACACCAGATATCCTACTCATCATTTACTTACAGATTTTCCTGTTTTTTAGTTCGACAATTATACATAAATAACTTAATTAATGTTATTCGTAATAATGAAACTGAAGTCTTTTAAAATTTAGAACACCATTATCCATTATCCAACTCGTAACAGATTGATTTATGGCTGCAGTATTCCTAGGATACGACTTGGAATAACAAGAGCGAATTCCTTTTCCATAGCGCACAGTATTTATCATAAACATCCGATGCACATTTTAGAGGCTGAAAGTGACAATGTCGCCTTGTTCAAACGAACGGTGAGGGACTGGTTGGCCGGCCTGTGGGTGGACGAGGTAGAGGCGCTGATACAGCCTCAATGGTTGGCCGGCCTGGGGGCGGACGAGGTAGAGGCGCTGATACAGCCTGGTTGTAGGACTGAAGATCCCAGGGTAGCCCGATCAAGGGTCGGTTGTAAAATATTTTGGCGAGGCTTGACTCAAGATCCCCTCCCTAGCCCTCATTAGTCCTGGGATCTTCAGTCAAGCCTCGAAAAACAGGTATACGGCACTCGGGCCTCCGCCTCTACCTGCCAGGCGGGAGAACCGCTGGGACTAGCTGTTCTCATCGGCCCTGTCTATCCCCTATTTCGTAATTAGTTTCAAGCTCACAGTTTTGTTGTAGGATTTGTATTGCAAATCTCAGGCTAAAACTTTATGTTTTTCTGCAAGACTTAAAACAGAATTATTAAACTTATCGAACACATTTTAAAACAGACCAAAAATTAAGCAGGCTATGTATTATTTTTATAGCAACCAGGCTATGGTTAAATTGATATATAGTATAACTTTATATAACCGCGAAAGTATAACCGCACCAAATAAAAACTGAAAAAATATAACCCAATTTGCTTTTCACTCAATTTAGTAAAGTAAAAATGACATAATTTTCTTTCCTAAATATGTTTTTTCCACGAAAATCACTCTTAAAGTTTTCTTTACACTTGTACAATATTTATCTCACAACAAATTTGCGTATTCAGTGAACGTTTTATGTAATGTTATTAATATACTACAGTTGTTGTGCAAAAACATTTTTTGTTCAAATCCATCTTAAGGGTTTAAAATGATCATAGAAATAGTAACTGGGGCTAATATAATTACATTACATCCCGAAATTTGCATTTTGATTTTTAATATTATCCTCAGTCAACATGAAGCCCTACAAACACTTTCACATCATCCATGCTGTCACCAGCCGTCACAAACACAGAATGGTCAGAGAAACTATGTCTACCCTCGAAGTAAACTACCCTTACATATTTTTGGGAAAATCCCGGTCACCCCCTACTCCAGTTTTCAGCAAACTCGTTGGGCGCACGGGTTCTTTGGGTAAAAATACCTGAATCTACCTACCCAGCGACAAATCAGTGAGATATTTTAAACATTTAAGTCTAACACATCTAGTAATCTAATTGGAAATAATAAATCGTGCACTTTATTCAGTAAATATAAAAAATGCAAGACTTTTATTATATACAAAATCAACCTACATACTATTTTCTTACCAAATCGTGCATTATCACCTCGCCTCAAATATATCATGAATCGGGGATCGTAGGCCTATTCCATTGGTTAAGTCCCGAAATAAACGCAATTCTTATTACGTCAAATCTACACCTCGAATTTTTTAATCAACACATGAAGCATTAAAATCAGTACAGTAGCTCTTTAAACTTCGCCCTTGCTATAAAAAACTACCTGCGTATTAATATTAAGATTGGTTGCTAGTGTAATAGGTCGTAGGGACTTCTGCAGTATTAGAAGCAGATGGATTATTTTATTAAAAAGTCTTAGAAACTGGGACAAATAATTAACAGTTAATTGTTTGTTCACAAAATAATATTGACTAGAATTGCTCTTGCGCAACTCGCGCATTGAAACACCTGTTTTGATTTGATTTGTAATTGTCGCTGTAGGATGGTGTCTCTATTACGTTGAAAAATAAATAAATGATTATCGCCCAGTAAATTATAATTTGTATGGTTTAGATTATTTGTTTATTTTTCTCATTTAGCGGTGAAGAGAACCTTAAAAATTATTGTCTAATTATTGGTTTTTATGAAGTTTTACCGTAGATATGGTTGACCGGAAAGCCTATATGGAGAAATCTATCTATATTATCAATACGCTACATGACAACTTTTTAAACAATAAGGCTTTTTCGTTACCCCCACTATTATACACTAACACGCGCGTCTAGATGTGCAGATGGGCAAACTGGATTTAAATTTTCGTCTTAGGCCTCAAGGCTGTGCCCCACGGGACCTGCAAGTTATTCTTATGGAGGAGAGTTTTATTTGGTTTATGTCACATGTGCTCTTTCTTTTTCCAATTCGATTAGATAAACAGCTGTCATAAGGATTTTGTCTAACTACAGACTGTCATTGTTTTGTTTACTATTTAACTATTTGCTATTCTCGCATAACAAAACGGGAGCAAGCTGCGCATAGAACATTCTAGTAATATATAAATGTACTAGCTGTTACCCGCGGCTTCACTCGTGAACAATTAAACCACATTACAAATATTAACCTGACTAGCACTATAAAATCTTTGTTTACGTTATCGGGTATGTATGTTAATGTTACATGTCAGCATACATTAGCATGTTTTAAATAACAACGAAAATATAAGGAAAATCTGTCATAACTGCAAAGTCAAAAATCAAAGTCAAAAAGAGCCGTTTTTTTTTTGTATTGTTGTGTACTGAAATACAGGGTAGGAACTAAAGCCATTAGTTAATATTTTATTTTCAATTACTGCAAAATTTAAGTGACACAAGGTGTGAGGTGTTATTGGTGCCCCTTGTCAACCCTCATCAAACTCGATGAAGATCCCAAGAGCGAGGCTTGACCGAAGATCCCCACTCGACCCCTCATTAGTGCTGGGATCTTCAGTCAAGCCTCGCCAAAACAGGTAAACAATTACCAGGTCAATTTCAACCCGGGGATCTTCAGTCCATCTACCGATACAGCCTCAATGGTTGGCCGGCCTGTGGGGGGACGAGGTAGAGGCGCTGATACAGCCTCAATGGTTGGCCGGCCTGGGGGCGGACGAGGTAGAGGAGCTGATACAGCCTCAATGGTTGGCCGGCCTGGAGGTGGACGAGGTAGAGGAGCTGATACAGCCTCAATGGTTGGCTGGCCTGGGGGCGAACGAGGTAGAGGCGCTGATACAGCCTCAATGGTTGGCCGGCCTGGGGGCGGACGAGGTAGAGGCGCTGATACAGCCTCAATGGTTGGCCGGCCTGGGGGCGGACGAGGTAGAGGCGCTGATACAGCCTCAATGATTGGCCGGCCTGGGGGCGGACGAGGTAGAGGTGCTGATACAGCCTCAATGGTTGGCCGGCCTGGGGTCGAACGAGGTAGAGGCGCTGATACAGCCTCAATGGTTGGCCGGCCTGGGGGCGGACGAGGTAGAGGCGTTGATACAGCCTCAATGGTTGGCCGGCCTGGGGGCGGACGAGGTAGAGGCGCTGATACAGCCTCAATGGTTGGCCGGCCTAGGGGTGGACGAGGTAGAGGCACTGATACGGCCTCAATATATCTAGTCATGCACACTTGATTTTTATTTATGTTTTTAGAAAGTTTTACATGTGTTATTTTTCCATCCTTTGACGAATGTCTTTGATTGTAGCTGTGGGGTTTCACTGGGGGAAGAAAATCTAAAAATAATTTAATGTGTAATAAGTTGTTTTAGTTCATATACAATTATTGTAAGTTAATTTAAATAAGGTTTGAGTGTTTTTGAGTCTAGTTAAAGTGCAGTGTATCAACTAGACTCTGACGTTCCCACACACAGATGAAAAGTCTACGTGGGAATTATTTCCAATAATGTTTACTACTTACTGTTATTGTAAAATTGTAAACCTTGGAAAATAAAGAAGGAAAGAAAACCAGATGGAGCCATTTCCCAAATTTCACCAACTTATTTTCATTATCAAGGTAGGAGGTAGGAAATGTTAATGTAAATGAAGATTAACATTGTACAACGTACTTTGTTTAAAGACAGACAGACACACACCATCCCATTTTTATATATTAGTAAGGATTGAATATGGATTTCAATGAATCATAAAACTTTAAATGACTTTCTTTTAACAACATTTTTGAATAACTTATTTCAAAGCAAAGTGTATACAAACAAGCAAGACTGTTGCTAATAATATAAAAAACAAAATAAACAACAAAATAATCTCAGCTAAAACGTAACAAATTTAATTTATAACTATTACAAATACAAAATACCCCCGTCGCAGCAAACCTGCGTACTCAGCGAATTTCCAATGCATAATATATGTCTTAATACCATATAAAGCCACATACCAAGTTTCATAAAAATATATTCACATATAAGCGATATATACAATTTTAATTATTCTCCATAAGAATAACATTGGTGATGAGTACGTAGGTTTGCTGAAACAAGGAACACAAACAATTGTGTTTATGCAAATATAAATAGAATTTAACTAGGTGAAGCCACATACCGAGTTTTATCAATATTCAATCATAAATAAGCTCTATATAACATTTTAATTATTCTCCATAAGAATAACATGGGAGCTGAGTAAGCAGGTTTGCTGCAACGAGGAAAAAAATGGGTTATTATGGAAATATAAATATAACTCAACAAGGTGAAGCCACATACCAAGTTTTATTAATTTATTTTCATAATTATCAAGGGAGTCATTACATTTTACTTATTCTCCATAAGAATAACATGGGGGCTGAGTACGCAGGTTCGCTGCGACGGGGATAATCAACAAAAATCAATTTTTTGTGAAAATATCAATACACCAGCACTACGTTACGCCACATGCCAAGTTTAATCAATATACATTCATTAATAATGGAGATATCACATTTTAGCGAATTTCCCTTATAGGGAAGAAGCTATTACCGTAGGTCTCATGATAAGATTTAAGCCCGAGACCATGACAAATTTTTTTTTTAGGTCCCCAGATGACTAATACACTATTCGTTCAAATTTATATATATCTATATATATATATATATATATATATCTATATATATATATATATCTATATATATATATATCTATATATGTGCCCGTGAATGCGATAACTTGAGTAAAAAACGTCCGATTTCGATTAAATTTGGCTCAAATGTGTAAAGTGACATTCATGACTTTAAGTTCGAAAACCAGAAAAATCGGGCCATGGGAAGGGGGGTTTATGGGGGTTTTAAATTTTCCAAAAATCAGTTTTTTGCATTTTTTACCCTAAAATTTTTAAAACACTTAATTTTGGTTTATACCATGTTATAGAGCTTAAAAAAACAAATAATATGGTATTTTGAATTATTAAGCTAGGTTAAGTGGTTGCGGAGAAAATCCAAAAAAACCTGCTCATAAAATCTCCTATGTTAATCTTATGGGAAAAAGGTTTTTGGCTTTTCCTAAGTTAATTTTGATGTAAACTTCACAGTTGCTTTTACCAATCAATTCAGCTCCACAAAACAATCATTTTGGTGTTTAAATTGTGATTCTACGTCCAACCGTTGCAGAGATATTCATAGTGCTAAACACAGTACGTTGTCCAATGTTATCCTTATGGAGAATAAATAAAATTTGATATCTCCATTATTAATGAATGTATATTGATGAAACTTGGCACGTGGGGTCACGTAGTACTGGTATATTGATATTTGCACAAAAAATTGATTTTTTATTGATTATCCCCGTAGCAGCGAACCTGCGTACTCAGCCCCCATGTTATTCTTATGGAGAATAAGTAAAATGTAATGACTCCCTTAATTATGAACATAAATTAATACAACTTGGTATGTGGCTTCACCTTGTTGAGTTATATTGATATTTGCATAAAAACCCATTTTTTTAGTTCCTTGTTGCAGCAAACCTGCTTACTCATCTCCCATGTTATTCTTATGGAGAATAATTAAAATGTTATATAGTGCTTACTTATGATTGAATATTGATTAAACTTGGTATGTGGCTTCACCTAGTTAAATTATATTTATATTTGCATAAAAACCAATTGTTTGTGTTCCTTGTTTCAGCAAACCTACGTACTCATCACCAATGCTATTCTTATGGAGAATAATTAAAATTGTATATATCGCTTATATATGAATATATTTTTATGAAACTTGGTATGCGGCTTTATATGGCATTAAGACATATATTATGCATTGGAAATTCGCTGAGTATGCAGGTTTGCTGCGACGGGGGTATTATTTATTCTCCATAAGGATAAAATCGGACAACGTAGTGTATTTAGCACTTTGAATATCTCTGCAACGGTTGGACGTAGAATCACAATTTAAACACCAAAATGATTGTTTTGTGGAGCTGAGTTGATTGGTAAAAGCAAATGTGAAGTTAACATTAAAATTAACTTAGGAAAAGAAAAAAACCTTTTTCCCATAAGATTAACATGGGAGATTTTATGAGCAGGTTTTTAGCGAATTTCCCCTATAGGGAAGAAGCTATTACCGTAGGTCTCATGGTAAGACTTAAGCCCAAGACCATGATAACTTTTCATTTTGATGTTCCCAGATGCAAAAAACACCATTCGTTCAAATTTTTATATATGTATATATATATGTGTGTCCGTAAGCACGATAACTCTCGTAAAAAAGGTCCGATCTTAATGAAATTTGGTACAAATGTGTAAAGTACCATTTATTTGAACGAGTTCGAAAACCAGATGAATCGCACCATCCGAAGGGGGGTTTTTGGGGGGTTTTGTACCCCAAAAATGTGTTTTTTGGGATTTTCACATGTAGTTTTAATATAAACCAAATTTTAATTTATACCATTGAATTCAGCTTAAAAAAACAAACAATTTGGTATTTTGATCATTGCTCTACGTCAATTGGTTACCGAGATATTGAAAGTGCTAAACACAGTACGTTGTCTAATGTTATTCTTATGGAGAAAAGGAAAAATTGTCTATCTCGCTTATTTATGAACATAAACTGGCGAAATTTGGTATATGGCTTGATCTGGTTGTGGTTTATTTTTGTTTGCACAAAAAAACAATTTTTCACCTATGGTTCCTGTAGCAGCAAACCTAGGTACTTGGTCCCCATGTTATTCTTATGGAAAATACTTAAAATGTTATATATCGCTTATTTATGAATGTATATGGATGAAACTTGGTATGTGACTTCACTAAGATGAGTTATATTGATATTTGCATAAAAACCCATTATTTTGTGTGCCTTGTTGCAGCAAACCTGCGTACTCATGCCCAATGTTATTCTTATGGAGAATAATTAATATGTTAAATATCGCTTGTTTGTGAATACATTTCTTATGAATCCTGTTAAGTGTTTTAATGTGTTATATTATATATTCATTGGAAATTCGCTGAGTATGCAGGTTTGCTGCGACGGGGGTATTTTTATTTTCTCCGCAACCACTTAACCTAGGTTAGTAATTCAAAGTACTATATTATTTGTTTTTTTAAGCTCAATAACATGGTCCAAACCAATATTAAGTTTTTTTAAATTTTAGGATAAAAATGAAAAAAAAACTGATTTTTGTAAAATTTAAAACCCCCATAAACCCCCTTCCCATAGTCTATTTTTTCTGGTTTTCGAACTTAAAGTAATAAATGTCACTTTACACATTTGAGCCAAATTTCATCGAAATCGGACTTTTTTACTCAAGTTATCGCATTCACGGACACATATATATATATACATATATATATAAATTTGAACGAATAGTGTTTTAGTCATCTGGGGACCTCAAAAAAGTTGTCATGGTCTCGGGCTTAAGTCTTACCATGAGACCTACGGCAATAGCTTCTTCCCTATAGAGGAAATTCGCTAACAACTTGAAAAACGAAAGATGTGGGTGAAATTGTGCAATACTATATCAAGTCATGATTTTACACTCTCAAACAATAGAAAACGAAGGTGCAAAGCAACACAGAACACGTTATGTATTTATTTTTAGTTTAACTGTTAATAAAATAGTATGACGGGAGTATTTTTTATATAACTAACTGTTACCTTGTTTATATATCAATTTGATTATTTTTTTAATTTTTAAAGATTTATAACAGTATCAATAGATACGGGAGTGCACCCGCTCTTGGGGTTAATATGTGTGAGTTACGTAACGTTGATCCAAACACTAATAACTAATAACCCTAATAACTAATATTGCTTTTAGTTCTTCTATTCTTCTATGGTTTTCGTTGAAAATCTAAATTTGTTTCCAAGTATCAAATTTCCAGTCTCCAGTATGAAGTGCACTACTTGATTGCAATAAGCATTATTAAGTCTTGATTATTACGTCTTGATTGCATAACGCGGAATAACGCTACACCATACTCCCTCCCCCCCTTAAGTGCGTTACGTAATATGTGTATGGCCCCTTACCATGCTATCTACGGTAATAGTTTTTCTCTGTTGGGAAATTCGCCAAAATCGCACAAAAAACAAGCCAGCATTCCGGTAATTTACCTTTTAATTAATTTGCTAAACTGGAAAAAATATCTATATAATTTTATTTATTTATTTATTTTGGCGATTTTGGTCCTCTACTAAATTGCTTATGAATCTAAAGGTACGCTTAAAATGTGCCTTTTAGGGGTTTTGAAAACATCCAACCTTAGGGCTCTGTCCAATAGGCTTTCAAAGTTCAATTGTTAAAATATTGAGTTACTTTATTTAGTCAGTCAGCCGATTGCAATGTACATTTATTTTCAAAGTACCTGGCTCTACATCTAAGAGATCCCCGTGGAGATAACGGGATAGCGGCTATAAGAACAAAATTAGAAATTAAATTTTAGTGTGAATGGGAGAAATGTAGTCATGTTTGCCCCTCCGTATGAAGGATCCTACTATGACCACTGAAGCGTCGCTGTTTGGACACCTTCCCTCAGCCCAGCACATCTCCATGGACGCCGGGGCAGACCATGGACAGACCCACACACCGAGAGAGGAACGGCCAGATCATTCCCCATGCAAGTGACTCGCAACACCGCAGGCCAGTCGCTGCCTCGGTGAGCGCCCCAATGAAAAATAATGATTGTAACGTCACACGAGAACATTTTTTTCCAAATAGCTTTCGAAACCGAAAGATCTGTCAACAATAATAACTCAACCGTTGTTTTCTCACAGGAAAAATCCCTTACGTCTTTGTAGTATTCGTTTTAAATAGGGATTTTAATTTTTTTGAATAAAGAGGAAAATTCCCTTAATTTATAATTTTCTACTAAGCCCCAAGATTACTCCTCGCCCTTCCAAGGAATCTGCAGGGTTTTCTCTACATCCCTCACTCCTTTCCATCCCTCTCGACAGACTTCGCACCATCCTCCACCCCCGGACGATGACGTCACAGGCAGGATGGCACTTCCGGTTGCGGCAGGCACGTGGAGGCGCGGGCAGACCACGGCGGCGGCGGCGTATCCTTGAGGGGCCTGTGACACCGTGGCCAAGGTCACCCTCGCTCTCGCGGGTATAAATTGTCTTAAACTAGTTTGGCACAACCGCCGCAACTCAGTATTGCCTTGACTCATCTCCGGCCGAACACCGCCACGCCGCAGACAGCGTGAGACGCGTGACTGAGGATGGGAGGCGTTGACGCTAGGAACGGAATGTCGGGGTGAGGAGGAAAATATCGAAAGAGTTTGGAAAAGGCAAAACTTGGAACGATCTGGACAAGAGTTGGGTAATGCTGTAGACAATGATTAGCTGATCTGAAACGCCAGATCTTATACCTTTTAGCCTCGAACCTGACCCCAATGAGTAGTTTGAGTAGACAGTATGAGCAGTTCTCCAGATATAACCTACCTTCCTCCGATCACTCAACAAGAGCTGGGTCGACGCATAGTATTGCGTATAGATGGAAGTTTTCCCTTGAATATAGGTATGTTTAAGGTAAATACCTTAAAAGGTCTTTTTGTTTGAAGAGCTACAAAGTTTAAAAATTCCAAAATGGACGATATCCAGGGAGAACGAACTATACATTCGATTATGGGGCCTAAGGACAAATCGTGTTGTTTAGAATCTTGTATAAAAGATCTCACAGTATACAATTGTATATAATGTATACACAATCTCGAATAAGAGTCTACTAGGGTGGTGAGATAACATGACAGATATTGTTCTCCGGCTTACGTCATTCACCGTGTGACAGTGGACAGTATGAACTATATGGAATTATTACACTGTCATTGATACTAACGAGCGAAAAGGTACCTAACGATTTCAGTGAGCAGTTTCGATATCACAGGTAGTTCACTCATAAAAATGGTAAATATTGAAAAGTTGTTTGATGTTTTTAACGATTATTATTTTTATATCGACATTTTGATTAAAATAATGAAATAACTCTATTATAGTTTTTGGAACAAGGGGTGCCGCACAATGGCGTAACCCAGTCATTTTGTTGGTGCGGTGGTCATAGCCTGAACCGGAATGACGTCTTAGTTTTCCTTCTCATCATATGATGGACGCTGTACGAAAGGGGAAGTAAAACTTTACCGCAAATTGCAGGAGAAAGGTATAGTTAGTTAATGCAATAAAAATTCGTGTTACTGTAGCTAGGAAACACTAACTTACATGTTTAGCCCTAACTATAATGTAAATGTCAATGTATAATGCGTCAATGTAAATGTGCTATCCAAAACATCAATTATGGTGTACCTCAAGGGTCTGTGCTTGGCCCTATTTTATTTTTGATATTCGTCAACTACCTATGAAATAGATTTTTTAATGAACGTGTTACAGTTTTTGCTGATAAAACACCCTCTTTGCCAAATACTGCTCTTTAGACAAACTACAGCAAGACATGCAAGATGACTTAGACAAAATATCTATTTGGTGCAGTTGTAACAAACTTTGCTTGAATGCATCAAAGACAGTTTACATTGTATTTGCTCTTTGTCAATCAAGTAATTCTAAACTTTCAGTGAAATTTCATGAAACAGGTTGTAACAGAGATAAGTGTACCAGTAACTGCAATGTTGTAGAACAATGTAGTTCTACTAAATATCTGGGTTTTAATTTGGATGAAAATTTGTCATGGAAATTACAGGTTGGTAATTTGAAGAAATCACTACGTCAGTCACTTAAAGCTTTATTTCATATAAAATATGTTTGCCCTTTAACTACTTTGAAGCAAGTGTATTACTCTTTGACGAATTTGAAACTTGAATATGGTATTTCTTTATATGGCAGTGCTTACGTATAAAATTTAAATTCACTCATTATTTTTCAGAAGAAATTTATAAGGTTGATAACAAATATGCCAATTTTTATGATCATTCACTTCCATTATTTGTTGTTCACAATATTCTCCTATTAAGATATTTTTATATATTTAAGGTGCTGACAGCATTTTATAAACTGAGTGGAAATGCGGGGCCAACTGTTGACGATACTCATAACTATGGCACCAGACAAACATTTAATAATATATTTCGATTACCCAAGCCTAATTGCACCTTGTTTAAAAGTGTTTTGTTTATTTGTCTTATAATTTTTCAATGTTATTCCTGCTTTTGTAAAAAATAGTAGATCATTAAGTATTTTTAAAAAGGCCTTAAAAAGTGGCTTCTGACCAAAACCTATAATGATATTCAACGTTTTTAAACAGATTTAAAAAAGCTGATAAATGCAACTAACTGTTTATTTGTAAATATTTTTGTTTACCTTTAATTGTTTTTCTTTTTACGGCTCTGAAGTCATCACTGTTTGATTTTCCTGACTTTTATAATAACATATCTTTATATCTTGGATTGATATAAATTGATGTTTTACCTGATTATGTTAGAAATGTATATACAGTAGTTATAATGTTTGTAAATATCTGAGACTCCCGCCAGAACCAGAAGGCTAGCCCTTCTCTTGGGTATGTATTATTTCTATATTTCAGTTTGTTATTAATGTTATAATATTGTTATAATGTTATAATGTTTTATATACATGTATTTAGTTTAGTAATATGGCTATTTTTATTTTATTTTATGAACTGTGCATGTTTTGTAATATGTATTTTGAAGAGAAAATATTATTATTATTATTATTATTATTATTATTATTATTATTACTATCATTATTAACTCGAACTTTAAAGCCGAGAAATTGCCTTAATATATTGAAAAGACCATTTTACGATCTCGAGTTCCGAAATCTCAAAAGATACTGATGCAACGTCGAAACAATGAATCAAAAAAGTTGTAGTCGTATAATTCAGCGGTCCTTGTAAACGCTCTGAAACAGAAATTGGTAGTAGCTTTGAGTAGCATAATCGCTACCACCACCACCACCACCGCTACCACTGCCAACCAACACCGCCACCACCGCCACCGCGCGCTTGACGCTATCAGCAAATGAGGGGTAATGAGAGGAGTCTGCGGTCGGGCTGCGGCGTGGGAGAGTCGGTAAACACACGTAATCGGCGGCAACATCTGGCGAAGGAAATTGGCGAAGAGAACTCCTAGTGTCCCTCGACGCGTTGGCTTAATCAAGGCCAATTAAATGCAAAACGTTAGTTTCGAAATCTTCAAAGACCAAAATGGAAGTATTCGTAAGTTCTAATTTCGAGTATTTCTCAATCATCGTCTTTTTGGCACACAGTGGGCTTCGGTCACCTCACGCCTTGAATTCGTCTTGTCATATCGAACTCCACAATCGCCACCTTTCGAACTTCTGAATCGTCTCATCTAAAACTTTGACCTTTGCAAACCGCGAACTTTGCCTTGCCTCTGTCCTTCCACATCGCGGAAGGAATTCAGCCTCATCTATCACATCGGGAGCACTGAGTAGCCTTACAAACTTTTCATTTATGCTTTGGATACTATGATCTTTTGACGAGTTATCATTGTTTACTAATACACAAAATCCAATTTTCTGCTTAATTTCTTGCTATATATAAGTCCCGCGCTTCCCGCAATTGTTTTACTATTGACTGCATTAATCCTAATAACTACTGGTTTTCCCTCGTTTATCCCAATCTGTGGTACGCTGGGACATTTCCTCAAGGAAGCATCAGTCAGGCTCAGTTCTGACGTGATGTTGACGGACGGTCGGCCCGCAGTCCCGCGTTCCTTCACTTGCGAAACTCCCGGTGGGAACGCCGGTATCGGGGGTGGTCCCCGGATGCAGTATAAAGACAGCGCCCCATTCACCGCCGACAAAACAACTCCCTTTAACCCGTACTACTCCATCCATTCACTGCGGCTCTAATTCGCTTTGAATTAACCCTCATGTTCTCATTATCTTCTGTTCTTCACTATTCTTCACTATATTCTTCTTCAGGTCCTCCTCCCACTGGCCCTCAATCTCTACGCAGCAGCTCGAGACGGCGATTACGAAATTAACATGTCTTGCGTAGGTTTCTATGAATGGGCTTTGTTTGGTCTTACGTCTGACCTATGTGCCCTTTGAGAAATCGGTGTGTACTTATTGCATTGCGACACGGTTATGGGTTTGAAGAATAACTTTTTACGTATCG
The DNA here is from genome assembly GCA_963675035.1 of Allygus modestus. NCBI lineage: Eukaryota > Metazoa > Arthropoda > Insecta > Hemiptera > Cicadellidae > Allygus > Allygus modestus. The sequence continues at coordinate 183,394,461 of OY776112.1, read as the reverse complement.
ATATCACTTTAATTTTAATAATACTGCATATGTCAATTTTAATTCCAATACAACAAATACCATTGTTCACGAAACCATGATTTTCCGTTGGTGCTTACGTAACCAACCTATTCAAGGGGCAGCACAATGGTGTAGCTCAGTGACGAGGTCATGGGCTGAGTCGGGATGACGTCCTAGTTTTCCTTCTCATCATGTGATTGACGCTGCCAGGTATACAGAGTAAGTTTTATGTTACTCTCTCCCTCCCCCACACCTTTTTACATGGATCGTGTTGATATATTTATTATATGGGTTATTCGCTACAACCGGATTGCCCTTTTTCCTCAACAAACCCTAAAAAATAAAATGCTACAAATCGTAATAATTTGTATGGACCGAATTATTTTTTCAAGTACCAAAGAAACACCAATTATTTTCCTCAAAGAAGAACGGTATAAGAATGAAAACCAGTATGAATGCTTTGAGTGAGTTGTAAGTGCAATTAAATTTTGTATCAAACATATTGTCACAAAATCCCGATCTTAAAAGCAACAGTTAAAATTGACAGCTAATAGAAATTTGTCTTTATTGGTTTATTGGTCTTTTGGAGCAAAACTCTGAGATAGCGACCGGCAACTTCCTTGATGAAGACTAGAATACTCTTAAGTAATAGTGCGACCTGAAAACTTTGACAACAACTTTGTTCAGAAGGTAAGATGACACGAACTTTACTTTAATAGATTATGTTGGTATTTTAAAGGCATTGGATATCAACTCTACAAAACACAACAAGAACCTGTAAATTAATGTCCAAGAGTATGTATTTTAAAGAAATGTAAAATATGATGGTAACGCCATCGATCTCCATCCAAACAAAATATAAAAATGAAATCACTGCATTTTATGCCAAATTTTGAAAAATGTAAAATATTTGATCGAAAACCTTTCGTGTGTTGGTAATTTGCCACTGTACGAAATAAATTATTTCAACATCTAATCTAATTAAATCATCCTCACGAAAGGCGTATCAAAACCCTCTTGATAGGGCTGTCAAAATCAAGTATGTAAAACTACCCCCGAAATTTACATATAAATCCGGCATTGAAAAAGCACCGAAGGTCGCCCCTATTATGTTATGCACCCACGTCGCAAACTCAATGTTGTTATATCCACCCCTAGTGTTGTAATGAGGGGTGAGATTGTAGGTCAGGGGCGAAGTTGTAGCTTACTTCCGCCACTCGTGAGAAAGGGTGGACCGTTAGGGCGCGAGGGCAGGTCTATGCAGATCCGATTCGAGGAAATAGGAGACGGATCACGGAACATCCCCGATCCCACGGCCCGATGATCGGCGAACGGGTGAACGGGTGTGCCGATTAGCGACGCCTAGTTCCGTTACCCCAGCCCTTCAATACGGCACTTCAATACTGACGTGCGAAGGGGTTGTTCTTTGTGAAATGAAGTGGGGTCGAATGGATTTACACGTGTTGAATTTGAAGGTCGCTCTTCAAATTCAATTTGTCGTCTGCAATTGTAATTCTGGTTTAATAGTGAGGTTTATTACGAATATTATTTTTTTAAGTACCTGGGGACCGAGATCAGCTCGGGGAAGGTCTATCAGTTTGTTTAGATGACTTTGAGTAATTTTTCATCGCGTCCCTTACTAACGAGCAGATTTGCTTAGCCCATTCGTCTCTTTTCTGCATGTTTCGGGACAGTCCAGTTGTTATTATAATTGTCTATTTAATTATTTGCACATTTGATTTATTTCGTATATGACCACTCTATATGCAATCTCCATTAAATGTCCTCAGGGAACCACATGTTAATACTTAAACTACATACTTACTTAAATTACTTTGAAAGTTCACGTTGAAAGTATATAAACAGTTGTTGTTCTTTTGATTTGACTTTAAACTCCATAAGCCCAATATTGTTTTTAAAATTTTTCACATTCGTTTTTTTAAATTTTTTTGTTTCTTGAGGACGAGACATGTCTAAATCATATTTGAAGGATCCCATTGCAGCCGTTTTTGAGGACGTAATCCTTCCCAGATTTCAAGCAAGCAAACATTAATCATATTAGAGTATTTGATAGGATTTCATAAACTACATATAATTATTTTATTATTGTTAATTCCTTATGTGTAATTACTTCTTTATCTCATTGAACTTTATCTGAAGTTTGTTTTAATTGATTAAACTATTAAAATGTGTTGTTGAGAGGCAGATGTTCAAGAGCGGATGTAACGTCAAAACTCTTTTAAAGATATAGGTATCCTATGCGGATTGCCTTTCCTAAGAAACAAACGTATACCCACCAACAGTCCCATCGTTATTCGTGTTGTATATCATATATAGTGTAACTACTGTACTTTATTATTCTTAGAAATTCATTAAGATTTGTTATGTTGGTATTGTGTGATTTTGAAATATCCGGTATTGATACTTACTCATGTAATATTGCTAACACCTAACACGATGTTGTTCATCCTAATAAATCATTATACAAATTAACTTGGGTTTTATTTATCTAAAACATAATAAGAGATAAGTTAGAATCTAACATGGCGCTGCGGAGACGGACTTCAAAGATCGTTGTACTGTGAGTAAATAATGACAGGTTGATGTAACCTCTCACGTCAAGGTTAGGTTAGTAAGCATGTGAAAAGAAACCTTATTGTTTATGAAAACTTCGCAACTCCTAAGAGTGACTGAATATCGATAGTAAAAGCTTCAGTGATACCTAAAATCACGAAGGCCTAAGCCTTACAATAACCTAAGTTATATTGCCAAAGTTCAAGCTATCTAATCATGGAGTTCAGACCCCCTAACCGCCCCTAAATGGAAATGGTTTAGAGTCCCTAAATGGAAACATAAGTGAAAACTTCAAGCGGTCCAAGCAGAGCTTCACAATATTCATGAAGGCCTCTGGGTACGAATCAAAGGGTACAGAAATAAAATGTGCCATGCCACTCAACTTAATAGGAGAAGAAGCAGCAGACCTATTCTACACCTTTGGCCTATCAGATGAAGACAGAAACGACTTTGATAAAGTCTTGAAAGCATTTGAAGACTACGCTAGTCCTAAAAGCAATGTTGTGATGGAGAGATTTAGATTTAATATGAGGCGCCAAGCACCTGGGGAACCTTTCACAAACTTCCTAACTGACTTGAAAAAGCTAATTTAATCGTGCGAGTTTGGAGATCAACAATTCAGTCTGCTACGAGATAGAATAATTCTGGGAGTTTCTGATAAGGCACTACAAGAAAGGATGCAGAAGAAAGGTGGAAGGTGGAAGAAAGGACAAGAAGGAGGTGGACCTAAGTCTGGAGAAAATTGTCAAATTATGTCGAGCAACAGAGATGGGCAGAGAGCAGGCCAAGGAGCTGCAGTGTCAAAATTCAGTTTTCGACGCAGTGAGCAGTCGTGCAGGTCATTCTGTGAAACAGGAAGTGTCAAGTAGGCCTAGTTTTAATAACTACTGTGGACCTAACAATAAACCAACTAGTCCTAAGTATAATACAAATTACAGGTCTAAGCCTAGTTTCAAATCAGAAGTTTACACCTGTAAAAAGTGTGGTGAAACTTATGGTTGAAAAAGTTGTCCTGCTTATGGGAAAACATGTAGTATTTGCAAAAAGAGTAATCATTTTGCTGTAGGGTGTAACCAGAAGCATAAGCCTAGTCAACCTACTAGCAATCAAATAGATAGTGTTGGACCTAGTCAAATTGAAAATGAAGTAGGCCTAAGTGCTAACGTTGAAAGTAACTCTCTGTTCTTAGATTCTATTCATAGTGTAAAAAACTGTCTTCATTTACTTTCGTTAGGATGAAGTTCTTGTCCTAAATGATCAAGAGAAGATTTTGTTTAAGTTAGACTCCGGAGCAGAAGTAAATACATGCCCCGTTGAATTGTTTGAAAAGTTAAAACAAAATGATGTTTCGATTAAACTCGAACAAACTAAAGTAAAACAATTCAACTATGCTATTTCTTGAAGTATATGGTGGATCTAAAATAGAGGCGATAGGTATAATAAAATTGAAGTGTAGGCCTATGACTAGAAATAGTTCAGAAGTTGTTGAGTTTGTTGTTACCAAAACTAAGAATAATGTATACATATCAGGCCTAGATAGTTGTAAGAGGTTTAACCTAATACAAAGAATCGACAAAGTGTCAACCAGTGCAAAATCAGAACCTAATGATGTAAGCGTAGAAAAACAAGAGTTTATTAAGTAAAATATTGATGTGTTTGAGGGAATAGATAAGTTTTAAGACAAATGTCATTTTGACGTTGACCCTAATTGTATGGTTACGATCAAGCCGCCACGTATAATACCTTTGACAATACAGTCTAAAGTAAAAGATGCTCTCATTGAACTTGAAAATCAAGGTATAATTTGTAAAGTAGATAGTCAATCAAGCTTTGTAAAACCCTAATGGTAATGTTAGGTAATGTATTGATCCTACTGATCTAAATCAGGCTACCAAAATAATGCCACATTTGATTCCGTCTGTGCAAGACATCTCACATAAACTTAGTAATAAGTCTGTGTTTTCTCTTTGAATCTTAGAGATGGCTTTTCTAATATTGTACTAGATGAACAATCCTCTGAACATTGTGCGTTCAGTACCCTCTTTGGTACATTTAAGTTCCTGCATTTGCCTTTTGGATTAAATATTTCTCCAGAAATTTTCCAAATTTTTTACAGAACAGATTTATGGTAGTATTGAAGGAGTTGTAATATATTTTGATGACATTTTGATCGCTAGTACTAATGAAAAATAACATGATCTTATTCTTGAGCAGGTTATTGAAAGAGCTAGCGAATGTAATGTTAAGTTCAACCAAGCAAAGTTCCAATACAAAGTCAAAAGTGTAAAATACTTTGGTGAGATATTTTCTCAAGAAGGTCATGCACCAGACCCGGACCGTATTAGAGCAATCACAGGTATTGAAAGCCCTAAAAGTAAAAAAGAATTGCAGCGGCTACTGGGACTGTTTAATTTTGTGAGAAGTTATATTCCAAGTATGGCAGAAATAACTAGTCCTTTGAGAGAAATTTTACGAAAAGATGTCGCGTGTTTGTGGATGCCTAAGCACGAGGAAACGTTAGCTAAGCTAAAGGAGCTAATCAGTAAATCACCGGTACTTGTTCACTTTGATGAGAGTAAGCCGATAGTAATACAGTGTGATAGCTATAAATACGGAATGGGTTTTTCCCTGTTTCAAAACGATCACCCTGTAATGTATGGTTCCAAAAGCTTGTCAGATACTCAAATAGGCTCACAAACTGAAAAAGAAATGTTAGCGATTTGTGAATCTGTTAAAAAGTACCATCATTTTGTGTTTTGTGTAGATCTAATGTAGAAGTACAAACTGATCACAAGGCGTTGATGTCAATCATGTCTAAGAATATTGCAAATATTCATCATGCTAGTCTGCAAAGAATGCGTCTTAAGTTAGTTAAGAGTAGTTTATATTGGCCGATACCATTTGTGGTGGGTGAGGCGGGGGATGATGTGTGAGCCCCCCATAGCTCCCCCCAGATTTTTTAAGAACTTTTTCGTTAATTTTTTTATCTCTTCGAATGATTGATCACGGTGACCTTGTATATGCTGACAAAGGACCCTCCATCCGCATTCCCAGACAGAGGGTGAGTTTTTTGCCCGGAGACGGTCATTGACAAAGAACCATCCTCCGAATTCGTTAGAGGGGGGGGGTCTCGAACACCTGCGTCGACAACAATAGACGGACCCTTCGAAATCTGTCGAACCACCCGCTGCGCTCTAAAACTTCCCCACCGAACCGAACCATTAGTTTGTAACGTCAATCACTGCTATTGCCGGGATGCTGAGAAATTTCAAGATTGGGTCTTTGAAGAAGTTTTGCCGGATCTCCGTTGAACAGCTACATCACCCTGTGGGAAACGCTAAGCTGCACACTTACAATCACTCCTCTCCGCATTGATTGCTTTGTGTCACCACGCATGGCTCCCGCCTCATTCTTGGTCTAGACTTCACAGTGTAGTCGTATCCCAGTCTTGCTCCGTTACTGTATGTGCTGTTCTGTGAATTGTGTCCTTCTTCTTGGATTATTATTCGTAAGTATCATTCACAATCACTGCTTGTCATCCATTGTATTCTTCCGAGAATCGCTGTTCGTTAAAATCTTATTGAGTGCCGGGTTGCTGAGAAATTTCAAGATTGGGTCTTTGAAGAAGTTTTGCCGGATCTCCGTTGAACAGCTACATCACCCTGTGGGAAACGCTAAGCTGCACACTTACAATCAATCCTCTCCGCATTGATTGCTTTGTGTCACCACGCATGGCTCCCGCCTCATTCTTGGTCTAGACTTCACAGTGTAGTCGTATCCCAGTCTTGCTCCATTACTGTATGTGCTGTTCTGTGAATTGTGTCCTTCTTCTTGGATTATTATTCGTAAGTATCATTCACAATCACTGCTTGTCATCCATTGTATTCTTCCGAGAATCGCTGTTCGTTAAAATCTTATTGAGTGCCGGGTTGCTGAGAAATTTCAAGATTGGGTCTTTGAAGAAGTTTTGCCGGATCTCCGTTGAACAGCTCCATCACCCTGTGGGAAACGCTAAGCTGCACACTTACAATCAATCCTTTCCGCATTGATTCCTTTGTGTCACCACGCATGGCTGCTGCCTCATTCTTGGTCTAGACTTCACAGTGTGTAGTCGTATCCCAGTCTTGCTCCGTTACTGTATGTGCTGTTCTGTGAATTGTGTCCTTCTTCTTGAATTATTATTCGTAAGTATCATTCACAATCACTGCTTGTCATCCATTGTATTCTTCCGAGAATCGCTGTACGTTAAAAGCTTTTTGAGTGCCGGGTTGCTGAGAAAGTTCAAGATCGGGTCTTTGAAGAAGTTTTGCCGGATCTCCGTTGAACAGCTGCATCACCCTGTGGGAAACGCTAAGCTGCACACTTACAACCAATCTTCTTCGCATCGATTCCTTAGTGACAGCACGCATCGCTCCCGCCTCATTCTTGGTCTAAACTTCACAGTGTGTAGTCGTGTCCCAGTCTTGCTCCACTTCTGTGTGTGCTGTTCTTCGTCTTGGATTATCATTCGTAAGTGTCATTCATGCATTCTTATTATTATTGTTTGTAATGTATTCTATTATAAATTTTGTAATTTTGTTTATAAAAAAAGGCATTATCTGAGACATGATTCACGGGATGCTAAATAAGAGAGTACAATTCAGATTCATCGATGGCGATAGACTGATATTGGATGTTAAAGGGGAGTGTATCAATATCGCTATTTATGTTCAAAGCATTACACTTATCTTCCTCATCAACATTTGGCTTCACTGCCTGTTTTGTATCTTAATAATTTAGAATTTGAGTCACATCTTTAGCTTTAATCCAGGTTTCCGTTGTTATTATAAAGAGTGTCGGTTTATGATGTATACTGTATGAGATTGATAATCCAAAGGGGTGCGGGTTTCACGGGTACCTCCTTAGCTACCATGGGTTATTACTGCTATGAAAGGAAGTTAAGTGAGAAATTTAAAAACCAAACAACATCCTTCTCCCTACTTCCAGTGTGGATTTGTGCCCATTCCACACTCTATTTATTTTTTTTACAAATATCCATAATTTTGTGTATTCTTTTTCAGATCATGAACGTTAACCGACCATTTTCATGCACCATATGCGATATGACGTACTGCCTGAGGCAACATCTGGTTCGTCACGCGCGTACGGCGCACGGTGGTGACCGAGTCGTCTGCCTTGAGCCCAAGTGTGAGTCGACCCATCATGACAGTTCACCGCAATATGTCTCCCCAACCTCAGAGTCCTGCTTTCCGACCCGGTTAGTAATATCATTAATCATTTTCGTAGATTAGAACTTTAAAGGGAGATCATAAATACCCAAACGATTTGATTCTTCAAATAAATACTTGCATTGAAGGGTTGTATATTAGTTGTAATAACATTCCACGTTGGTGATTCAGATATTGCTACAGTGACGAGACCCAACCCGATCAACGCTCCTGACTCCATTCCCACCCAGACACCCGGCGAAACCCCGAGAGATAAGAATCATTTAGTAGTGGCAGTAGTAGGGGTAGAATTATTTTTAGTAGTAGAAGTAGTAACAGTAGTAGGTAATATTTACCTTTTTCATTTATATATATATACATATATATATATATATATATATATATATATATATTCTATCATGAAATAGATATATGCATCACATTAAAACCAATAATCTTTCAGTAGTAATAGCAGCACGTTTCATCATTTTTTAATTTTTTAAATTGTTCTGGTGTTATATCATTCTAACATGATATAGCTAAATCAATCACATTAAAGCAAATAACTTGTAAGGTTATCACTGGGCAACATAGTTATCATACAGTATGTCTCTATTGTCAGAATTCCAATGTTTCCGGTGTTGTAAAATGTATTCGAGGAAGGGCAACCTGATGCAACACATGAGGTCCGCTTGCCAAAGGCATGTGAAGCGGGTGGTCACAGTGAATCCAGCGGTTGCCGGACCCAGCAGACTGCAGCAACCGTCACATACGCGTTCATCATCATCATCAACCGACACTGACAACAGCGACGATGAACCCCATCTCAACGCTCCCTAGAGACTTGGCTACTGTTTGCTTTTGGGAATCCCAGACAGGGTTTCGTGGACTAATGAAAACCTACAGTCTGATTGAACGCGCGGATCAAGCTATCTCTTTATAGGAATTCCTCAATTCAGTGCAGACGCAGGTTATCACACTAATGTGACGCATATTCGAACATGTAAATTCCATCAAGATACAACTGTGGTTAGAATGTGAATTCGCGAACATACACGGCAAAACCTGCATGCGAAACTTCAAAACAAAAAGCGTCGCTCTTTTCCAAACATGAGACATGGAGGAAATATGCCAACAACTCAACCAAAAAATAATACTGGAATAGGAGACGTGTGAAATGAAGGGTTCGTGTTGGAGCTTTGTTAGGGTTTTAACTATGGAAGTAAGAGTGGATTCGTATAACCCTCTCTGAAGGATACGATAGTCGCGCCGATATAGTATACATGTGCGGGTTTCATCATCACAACCAAAGAAACGTGAGAAACGACTAGCACAATCAACCAATTAGAACACATGCGTTGCCAGAGAGTCACCAAAACCTTTGGCGAGACTGTCGACGTGATCCTAGAAGGACAGGTCGGGGACGACTTCTTCCTGCGGGTCTACATGCCTATGCGATTCAACGAGGTCCTGAACAACACCAACATCGAGCGCTGCAACAGTGGGTTTGGAAATCGACTTCGCTTGGTGAAGCACTGTATAAAGTGTTAAAATAGCAAAACCACACCTTTGGAGTCTGTGTAAATATGTAAACAAATCCTGAAGAATGCAGATTATGTAAATACCATTGTATATGTTGATATTTTTCGTAGTCAATACTTTAGCCACATTCAGAACATAACCACTGGGTTAATTATTTCACTCAACCCCAAACCTCCTTTAGTTGTATGTGTTTTATTTAAGTGTTTGGAATGTCAGTAATGATATGAAAAAATCAAAAAGATATGTTCATTAAATCTGAATCTGTACAGTAAATACTAAAGGAAAACGGATAAAAATATCAGAATATTTTTTGAGTAATCAGTTGACTAGTTAGTTAGTAACTAGTTGACTAGTTAGTTTATTCAGAGAAAAATCAATTGTAATGACCAACAAACAAAAATCAATAGGTATACTTTTTACAAAGAGTCTTATGATCAGTGAATCGTTGTGAACAAAATTCAATTGGCATACATCTGTATAAAGAGTCTTCTATCAGTGCATCGTTGTGACTCGTAGAACATTCGTCAAAGAGCTACATAAGTCAATCATTTTCATGTCATAGTGAATGCGATAGTACAGGAATGCAAGACAGTATTGACCGCAAACCAGAGTGTTGTCTCTTTGATGGCAATTCTCGTTGTACAAGTAGCAACGAGTGTAGCGTCTTAGGAATCCTCGGTAGAACTGTAGATAAGGATGTTGACAATAACTGTCAAACGATTCATTTTCCCCCCAGTGACGTGTAACACATTTTCAAAATTGCGCTTGAACAAGGGTGAGACGCAGCCAAAAAATCTCCATAGGAAGAATGGAGGTCCGATAAGGACCTCCCTTTGAATTATCAATCTCATACCGTATATATCAATGAACCGGGTTTGGGTCACACCATATTTCATATGGCATTCATTCTACCGCATCGATACCGATAGTGGCAACAGTAGTACTACTAGTAGTAGTAGTGGTCATCGACGCATGCGTGGTGGCACTAAGGAATCGATGCGGAGAGGATTGGTTGTAAGTGTGCAGCTTATCATTTCCCACAGGGTGATGCAGCTGTTCAACGGAGATCCGGCAAAACTTCTTAAAAAACCCAATCTTGAAATTTCTCAGCAACCCGGCTCTCAAAAAGCGTTTAACGAACAGCGATTCTCGGAAAAACACAATGGAGACAAGCAGTGATTGTGAATGATACTTACGAATAATAATCTAAAAAGAAGGACACAATTCACAGAACAGTACACACAGAAACGGAGCAAAACTAGGACACGCCTACACACTGTGAAGTCTAGACCAAGAATGAAGCGGGAGCCATGCGTGGTGACACAAAGGAATCGATGCGGAGAGGATTGGTTGTAAGTGTGCAGCTTATCATTTCCCACAGGGTGATGTAGCTGTTCAACGGAGATTCGGCAAAACTTCTTCAAAGACCCAATCTTGAAATTTCTCAGCAACCCGGCACTCAATAAGCTTTTAATGGACAGCGATTCTCGGAAGAATACAACGGATGACAAGCACTAATTGACGTTAGAAAACAATGGTTCGGTGCGGTGGGAAAGGTTTAGAGTGCAGCGGGTGGTTTGACAGATTTCGCAGGGTCCCTCTATTGTTGTCGACGCAGGTGTTTGAAAAAACACCCTTCTCTAATGAATTCGGAGGATGGTCCTTTGTTAATGACCGTCTCTGGGCAAAAAACTCACTCCCTGTCTGGGAATGCAGATGGAGGGTCCTTGTTCGGCATATCAAAGGTCAATGTAATCAATCATTCGAAGAGATAAACAAATTCCCGACAAAAATCCACGAAAAAATCCGTGGGGCTCACCCACCACCCCCCGTCTCACCCATCAGAAATGGTATAGGCCAATATACACTACTGTTAAGTACGACTTAAAAGTCAAATATGTACCAGGTAAAGAGTTTGTGTTGCCGATTGTCTTTCAAGGTCATACTTAAAAGATAAAGTGTATGATGATCCTGATTTGGTAGAGGTTGTACATTCTTTGAGTAAAACTGCGCAAGTTTTAGAAACTAGGAAATCTGAAATTCGCAGTGCAACGAAAAATGATGAGACCCTCAATTGTGTTATTAAATATGTTCAAGATGGTTGGCCAAATGACAAACAAACAATTCCTAGTAATATGAAATGGTATTTTCAGTTAAGAGACAGGTTGACACTTGATGATGGGTTATTGTTTTTGGATCATAGAATTGTTGTTCCTAACTGTTTGAGAAGTACTACTTTAAATATTCTACATGAATCGCACATGGGTATTGAGAAAATTAAACTTAAATCCAGAATGACAGTTGAGATAGAATAAACATCAATGTTGAGATAGAACAAGTTGTTAGTAAATGTACTGTTTGTGAACAATTCAGATCCAACAACACCAAGGAACCTATGATTCCACACTCAGTACCTGATTTGCCTTTTGAGAAGGTTGCTGTTCATCTGTTAGACTTCAAGGAAACCTTACTTAGTTATAATAGACTATTATTCCAAATGGCTAAAGCTCAAATCACTTAGAAATAAACAAGCTAGTGAAGTTATATTGAAGTTAAAATCTATTTTTTTTTTTAACATGGAATCCCGAAACAAATCTGTAGTGATAATATGCCTTTTAATTCTTTTGAGTTTATCCAGTTTTCTAAAGAATGGGATATTGAATGCATATATAGTAGTCCTAGGTATCCCAAGTCAAACAGTTTGGCCGAACAAGCCGTACAAAATTGCAAAAAACATCTTAAAGAAATCAAGTAATGAAAGTAAAGTATTTGTAGCACTTCTGGAGGATAGATTTACTCCTGTTTAAGGGTCTGGCCTAGCACCCTGTCAAGTTCTAATGAGTAGAAATCTAAGGTCTAAAATAAGCGATATTAGTAAAAATGTTTTAAAGCCAAAAGTTCAAGTTGATGTTAAAAACAAAATTGTAAATGCACAAACTCAGTCCAAGGTTTATTATGATAAGAACTCTAAAGTAAAACCAAAGTTTACAAGTCCAAATGTTACGCATAACAAATATGGTTTGTGGAAACCAGCTCAAATTGTTGGTAAAGCAAAAGGCCCTAGATCTTACCTAATAAGAGAGGAAATGGTAGAGTTCGCCAATTGCCATTAAAGCAGCAAGTGTAAATTAATTGGGGTTAATTTAAGTCTCCAAGAAATTCAATTCACCTAGGAAAATATTACAATACTCCTGTTAATAGGTACGATGTATGTGATGAGTTTTTTTTATAATAAAAAGGTAGGTCAAGTGAATCCCAATGTTGTCATTGACTAAAATCTCAATCCAATCCAACCAAATGTAAATAGGCCTAATCAAAATGTAGATATCCCTAACCCTATTCAATTTGATGTAGGCCTGCCCAATCAAAATGTACCTAATGTTCAAAATTATCCAAAAGTTTACCATACTAAAAGTGGTAGGCCAATCAAGCGTCCAGCCAGCAAGGTACCAGTAGGCTATTTAGACATTTGTAAAACCTAAATAATAAGAGTTGTTTTTAATTTCCAAAAAATAGAAAAGGGAGATGTTGTATATCATATACTACCTGTTATTAGTTCGTCAAAAATGATGGGCTTAAACAAACTATAAATAAAGAAGTATTGCTCACTCGTTTTAAAATACATTTAACGGCTTAACAATTTATATTTAAATATCTAATTTTTAATTGAATGTAACAGTATTGGAATCTGCCGTGTAAAATTTAAAGATATTATTGCAATAAAGCCCCAAGATAATGCATATTAAATTCCAAAAGTGTCTTTTTACGACATACATTCTACGCCTGCGTGCAATAGCCCAAAAGGGTTTAGTTTAAACTTTGTTGTTAGTTTAGTTTTGGATGTTGAAGCAAACCCATTTTGGTGTCACTTCAAGCCAAATTTTGTTTCTTAAAAACTGCAGTTAAATGTTATTAAGTGTTTAAAGGTTTGTTCATCGGGTTCATATTTGTAATACAAATTAACCTAATAAAATAATATTAAAAATTACAGTCTACACATTTGCCAACATTTAATTGCATTTCATCTGCTAACATACAAACTATCTAAAGACAGACCAACAAAAATACTTAATTTACCTATCCATCTATCCTTCTATATTATTAATACGCTACATCCTAACTATGTAAACAATAAGGCTTTTTTGTTTTATGATTTACCCCCCCATATTATAAACTAAAACGCGCGTCTAGGTTTGCAGATTTGCTTACTGGCTTAAGATTTTCGACTTAGGCCTCAGGGCTCTGCCCCATGGGACTTCCAAGTAAGTCCCGATGTTATTCATATGGATGAGTGTTTTATTTGGTTTATGTCACATGTGTTTTTCCTTAATTCAATTGAATTAAATAAACAGCTGTTATAAGGATTACATTTAATGACAGACTGTCATTGTTTTGTTTACTATTTAACTATTTTCGCTTCTCAAAACGGGAAGTGCAAGCTTCACACAGGAAATTCTAGTTACTGTAGCTATAAACTGTATGGAAAAATAGTTCACATTGTATTCAATGTTAATTAATAGGATAGGTCAATAGTCCTTAGATTTCTTATCCATTGCACTACATTTCTTACCAGAATTTCCTCCAGTTTCACCCAATTTCATCCAATACAGCTTATAAAATCGAAATCGAACTAATTTTAAATAAAAAAACTGAATCGGAATTTGAAACTTAAACTATGTAACTGAAATATAGTTTACTGGATTATATCAACCGTCTAAACCTTCAAAAACCTTATGTGGTTAATTATACCTTCACATTTTTACCTCCCAGTTTTAACTGTATTTGTGTCTTAGTCATGTTTTTTTTATATACTCATACACAAATCGCTGCACTACTTTAGAGAATATAATGACTATCATCGATACTATTATCCTATTATTATATAGGATAGTGTACCTACTGTACTTTATTATTCTTATAAATGCATTAAGATTTGTTATTTTGGTATTGCGTGGTTTTGGAATATTCTGTATTGATACTTACTCATGTAATATTGACACCTAACACGATGTTGTTTATCCTAATAAATCAGTATACAAATTGACTTGGGTTTTATTTATCTAAAACAAAATAAGAGATAAGTGAGAATCTAACACTTCGGACGGAATCTTTTGAGGGAACTAAATCACGATAAAAATTAACACAAATCATCTGTGAGTGTCACTGAAAAATAATTAAAAAGTCGTACTTACATAGTCGTATATTTTTAATTTTAATATTTAAGATACCCATCTGACACTGAAAAGTTGTTTTATAATTTTCAAAAATAGAGACAATCAAAACATATTAATGAACTAGTTTTCCTGCATTTCAATTTGTCTTGATTACTGTTTTCCCTATCGTACAATGGCATCACCTAACATGTTACACTAGATGTTAGCTCTAATGGGTTCACCTTGGCAAAACTTGTAGCTGTAGCAGATGTCTTCCTTTTGGAATTACAAATATACGTTTCAAGCAAGGTATCTATCTGCAAAGTCGGCATTTGTGGGACAGAGACAGGGCCGGGAGAAGGACAGCTAAGGAATAAGGACAGCAAGAGACTGTGCTCGCAGGGTTGAGAGACGGCAAAGGACAGACACAGCACCACTATACAGGGATAGCAAGGGATAGATACAGCACTATACAGGGATAGCAAGGGACAAAGACAGTACGATATAGTGCCAGCACGATATAGCAGGGATAGCAAGTGACAGATACAGCACTATACAGGGATAGTAAGGGAGAGACAGTACGATATAGTGCTAGCACGATATGGTAGGGATATCAAGGGACAGATACAGCACTATACAGGGATAGCAAGGGAGAGACAGTACGATATAGTGCCAGCACGATATGGTAGGGATATCAAGGGACAGATACAGCACTATTTAAGGATAGTAAGGGAGAGACAGTACGATATAGTGCCAGCACGATATGGTAGGGATATCAAGGGACCGATACAGCACTATACAGGGATAGTAAGGGACAGAAACAGTACGATATAGTGCCAGCACGATATAGCAGGGATAGCAAGTGACAGATACAGCACTATACAGGGATAGTAAGGGACAGAAACAGCACCACTATACAGGGATAGCAAGGGATAGATACAGCACTATACAGGGATAGCAAGGGAGAGACAGTACGATATAGTGCCAGCACGATATGGTAGGGATATAAAGGGACAGATACAGCACTATACAGGGATAGTAAGGGACAGAAACAGTACGATATAGTGCCAGCACGATATAGCAGGGATAGCATCTCTTATTTGCTGTCCTCAATTCGACCTCCGCTGTGGTAGACCATCCATCGCGGACTCCTACTAAATGACAGCTAATGTCATAATGGGCGGAATTTTATAATATATAATACATAGTATCAAGTCTTTGACAAACAATCCCTTTTTTAAGAGGAAAGTACTTGTTTTACATTCCGGATTTGCAAGCCAATTGGCGTTCCTGGCAATTTCAGCGCGTGGGGAAACCAGTTTGAGAATAAAACTAATCTGGAATTTCGGTGTTTTAACAAATGGATTAATCCATTGCGGGCAGCCGAGGGGTTGGGCGGGGAGTTGACGGACGGGCTGGGGCCCTCTCATTACCCCAAGGACGAGGTTCCCCTTGAATTCCTGCATAAGCGACCGCCACCTCACATATATTGCCCTCCGACTCCCTACCGCTTCTATTTTAATTTGCCCGTCGACGCGAGACTTAATACAAGCCATAATTCTTGAACGGTAACAACCCAGGGCAGGGTTCGGTTCGAAGATCGAATGAAAAGTTATCTAAAATATTCGATCTAGAAATATATGTGTTTTATTATGTCTTGATGGATCACTTTTAAGTTTAGGAACTAATTATGAACCCTATGTTATATTATTATTTATATGCCAAAAGCGTAACCTCGATAACACAAACTATGGCTTTCTTAACATCCATAGCTACTATGCGTAAGTCATTTCTTCAATCTGCGCGGAGCTGTAAAAGTAATTTAGAGCGAATGGTAATAATTCCAAAGCGTACATTTAGCAAAGACCCACCGTAAAGATTGGGAATGGCTGCGTTAGCCTTTTGCTTTGGCATAACTAAGTTCTATACTGAGGAGAATAATAAACATACAACAATTAAGTGTTTAAGTGGTACAGTGTTTAGAGAAGACTCTGTGGGTCCATGAGAGTTCACTCCATAAAACAGTCAACTATAAGTTTAACGCAAACGCCAATGGTGTCTCGCTTCGTATTAGCGAACCGCACCCACTGTTCTTAGTAATAACTTCGCTCAATGACATAAAAAGCTATGAAAGACTGCAGCATAAGTTCGAACCAGGGCAAACGTTGTGAAACATTGAGCTATACAATAAATTGAAGAGCCGATGAAAAAGTATTTTATACTTTGGCTAAATTCCTAACGAGTCCCTGGTACTCTACTACTGAGTCTGTGCTGCCAAATTACTCAGTAGGACATTCTGTAGAGAGGTCTCAATGTTTATGTAAACAGTGCCATGAGACAAAGTGGGTACTGTTCATATGAAGGTCCCACGCTGTTTTGGCCTTTCAGACCCTACCACCCTTTTTTTGTCACCCTGTGTAACGCTCTCAACAGGTAAGACCTCGGGTCGGAGGGTCTTACAGTTAGCCTTCTCCTCAATCGAAGGAAACTAATGCGCAAAAACAGTTGGTCTTAGGTATGTGTTCATATTTTGGTATTTAAAAGCTCATACTCTTATAATAAATTAGAGTTTTCTTAGAAAGTATGCTGTAGACTTAGCAGATTGAATGGATTCCACTCTGACGTGGAAAGACAGGTGTGTCGTTTTGGAAACCAACAAGCAGGAGACAGGGCTTCGATCGGTCATGTTATCAGGGAATGACTGCCAAAGTATAGTTAAAACAAAGATCTCTGCCAATTGATGAATATATTTACTTTGGATGCGTATTGAAAGAGGTTTTCACACTATCACCCCCACACTTTTTATCATTCCAAAGGTTTGCTGTAGAGGCCCAGGTAATGTGGTGCCTGGAGTTTGGACAGTTTTGGGTTTTCGTTTTTTCGGACTAGAGGCCTGGGCCAGACGAAAGTCGATCTTGGAAGGTAATATTTTGTGACAAAGGCGCGGGCCGCCGAGCAGTGCCGGTACTGGGTTACAGAGGTCACTTTATACAACAGACCCTCGCCGCGGCCGCCACAGATACCTTATAGCAGAGTGGGGGTAAGAGTGGGGTAGGAGGGGGTGGGGGTAGATCGAAAATCATAAATTCAAGTACACTACTCCTATATACTATGTCTGAAAATGCCAAGTATAGAGGGAAGGTAAACACATGTGTTTAAATATTTACCTGGCCAAATAAAACCATCTTCTGCAAATGGTAAATAAATAATCTGTTAACGCCAATGGTGCAGAATCCTAAAGGATTTTCGTATATTTTCTAAATTTTTCCACAAATATGAATCAAAGGGAAAATTGTAAATAATAATATAATTAAATTAGGCTGTTCCATCTGCTCGAACTGGATGACATTCGGATCTTTGGAACGACTGAACAGTGAACATCAGTGTTCTAATGATCAAACAAACTGAGAAATATCCTTGCCAGCCGGGCATCTGTGGGTTGCAAAAAACCCTCAGTTATAAAACGTCTCCTATATTATAAACCTATTAAAACATATATAAACAAACTGAGAAATATCCTTGCCAGCCGGGCATCAGTGGATTGCAAAAACCCTCAGTGATAAAACGTCTCCTATATTATAAACCTATTAAAACATATAAAAACAAACTGATAAATATCCTTGCCAGCCGGGCATCAGTGGATTGCAAAACCCCTCAGTGATAAAACGCCTCCTATATTATAAACCTATTAAAACATATACAAATAAACTGAGAAATATCCTTGCCAGCCGGGCATCAGTGGATTGCAAAAACCCTCAGTGATAAAACGTCTCCTGTATTATAAACATATTAAAACATATACAACAAAATTAAACTTTACCGTTTATAGTCAACAAACGTGTTCTTCATTAAACAAATTAATGAAATAAAATTATTGTCTCTCCTTCCAATCCAACTATAAATTACTTTTTTGTATAAACCTTTTATGACCTCGCTCTCAGAACACCTGTCATTGAAACTATGCAATTTCAATTCCCTTGCAAAAATGTCCACTCAACTGACGTCGCTGCTGTTCTGTTCCCAAACGTAACCGTTACTACAGGTGGCGAGGTACAGGGCCAGGTAACTGTTACCTAGTCCTGGGCGAGGTACAGGGCCAGGTAACCGTTACTACAGGTGGCGAGGTACAGGGCCAGGTAACCGTTACTACAGGTGGCGAGGTACAGGGCCAGGTAACTGTTACCTAGTCCTGGGCGAGGTACAGGGCCAGGTAACCGTTACTACAGGTGGCGAGGTACAGGGCCAGGTAACTGTTACCTAGTCCTGGGCGAGGTAGCCTACAAGATTGCGTACGGTTTGTCACAGAAGGGTTTATTTTGGTCAAGACAATCATCTGGTTGAAATCTCCGAGGGAAAGTGGAGCAAAACTTACGAAAGCTGCGCATTCCAAATACGACATCGCGGGCTTGCAAGAAATAGAACCGATTGATGTACATAACTAAACGTATCTAGCATTCGCTCATAAAAGAAACACTACGAAACGCGTTGCTCAAAAACGAGTAGTATGTATTATCTTAACATTATAGCCTTTACTCTTGCCTGTCTGGATAATCAACCTATAAGGTTTCAACCTCAGTACTCTTGCATTAGGCAAAGTAAACTAATTTTACTAATTCGGTTCTAGTTTTACTAATTCGGTTTCTTTGGGCTTTAAAAACACTCACTTAACCTCATAACATAAATAACAAAACCTGTTACCATTTTAACATTTAATAAATGTATATTCAATCATGACTATCAGAGAATAAAACCAAACCATCCCAGAAACCTTAGAGGGAACCATAAGTCTCGGCACCCATGAACCATATTCAGTACTTGAATGAAAAATCTCGCAGTGAAAACCAGAGGAAAATATTAGTTATTTTACACAACCTCACATAAGGTAATAAATTAAATTAGTATCAAGTTAAGTCCCGTTTTTAATTATTGGAATTTGATCGAATGTCTAGTTTGATTTGACCATGGACCAAGCGAATGATGGATTTGAATCATAGTGAACAAGATAAGCTGTTGGGCTTTTCTTAACTTTAATTAATATGATGCATCACAGAGGTTTAGTATGCAGTAAAACACAAATCATTATCAATGTTAATCTGAACAAAGTACGAACTGTGAGAGCGGCTTGGGTGATTCTCTTAAGTTTGATTTGCTTGCAATTAGGGTAGCAACAAATTTAGGCTGACCTCCATTCAACATAAAAAACATGAAAATAATTTAAAAACCGTACGAGGATGTCTATGGTCATATGCAAAGTAAACCTAGCATATTAAATAAGTATAGCTAAGGGTAAATTTAATGATTGTAATTTTTAAGTGTGTTTATATGAGTTATTCCATATAATAATGTTATAATGCAATAACATTGTTGTTCAGTTGTATTCTTGAGGACAACGGTAAATATATCCAATTATGATATATGATTGTTTGTTATATAGCCATGACCAACCGAACACAGACATACAGTAGAAGGACGTAGGACGACAGGATGAAGGCAATAAGCGGATGAAGGGCCAGACAGACAGGACGATGAGTCAAAAGCGTAATTGCCCTTACTGTTCCCACCCCAAACTTGAAGCTTTGGGCTAGGAATAGTTACCATATTAAGTACCATTATGCTTCTTTGATAGATATCACACAAATGAGGAAAAATATCATTGTAGCCTATTACAGTTAACAAAAAATATAATTTGATTAGTTAACCCAGTGAACGAAGAAACAGACTGACATGTATTCTGTGGATACATGTTCACAGAATGCCCGGTGGCGTTAGCTTTCCAAAGTCCCAAGGGGAGGAGGGATGCTGCATTCCCGCTGCATCCAAATCTACTGTCGTATCTGTGATGTCCAACCTATGTGAAGTTAAGAACGTCCTCGATAAATGGGCTTATGTTGCATGCTCTAAGACTAAGTTTATAGGGGTAATATCGCTTTTACGAACACCTTTTTCCGTCCAAGCCGCCTAATATTTCAGTTACTAATTACACTTTTATATTGTAACTCCATCATGAGTGAGCTCTGTGCCATGAGTAAAAGAAGCATTTATCTACTTTGAGGTTTCGCTGTTAAATGTTATACCATTTAACGAACTTGAGATGTCCAATAACCTCAAGACATGAATGATAAGTTCAACTTTTAAAAGTTTCGCTAGTAGCACCTGCACGAAGAGGCCTTATCTTCCAACACACACAATAGGAATTTGGGCAGTTTATATACTCACAGCGAGGATGACAGTAAAGGGAATTATATAAGATGAAGAGAGAAGGAGGGTAATAGACGAACTGGACGAGACAAGAATACATAAAGTGAGTGGACAGCTTCGGCAGCCAGGGCTGCATTCCCGTCTGGGAGGAGAATAAATCGGCGCGGCATTCTGGATTCCTTAAACACTTCTTCCAGTATCTTTATGATGGTTCCAGGGTGGAATATCTTAGGGAATCGAGGCTGTACTTTCTCAAAAATACGTCAAACGTTTGGATGGATTCCAAATGTATATGAAGGTTTCAAACAAAGCCCCTGTATACTCGTATTCAAGTAACAAAGTCCAAGGCTGCATCGTGTTTGGGAAATCGTACTACAATTTGTTAAGTATATTGTAGAGGGAGTAATCATTGAAATGCTCATTGAAAGGTTAACACCGGTAGTCCGATATCATCTCATCCTTATTGCTTAGGCCGAAAGTCTAATTTTATGATCTAAAGTTCATAAAATGTGTGTTACTGCTAACCTTAATATAAAAATATTTGAGCGGAGCTCCTATACTACACTCTGGCTTTTTATTTACACGTACTCCTCCTGAACGGCTGGAGTGATCCTCACGAAATTTTGCTCGGTCATAGTAACAAAAGGGGATCTATGGGAAGGTATAAATCTGAAATGGTCCAAATCGGGCATAAGGGTTCTGCCCTACGGCCCTTTAAAGTTACCATGTTATTTTAATAGGAGAAATATTTTATTTGGTTTTGGCTACTGTGTGTTGATTATATGGCTGTTATAAGGATCAAATTTAAATGCAAACTGTTACTATCAGCTGTTTGTAAATACAGTAGTTTTCTGTGAAATTGTTGGTTTGTTTATTTTAGTGGTTTGTTTACCTTTGTACGTGAATGAAATGCCACGTTTACGGAGAGGAGGTGCAAATCTTGGACGATGCACCGTATCCAAGGGAAAAATCGATTCATCGATACATTTCTGAAAATTATTGATTAAATAAATACTCGCTCCGCTCAATATTGCAAGCAGACAACTGCATTGTATACCTAGTTAAATCAGTCCTTCACAGCTGACTGCTTGATGAAATAAAACTTACAATGTCAGCACTTTATTCAGCTTTAGCTTACTAATTAGATAACAAAACTACAACTAAGCCATCCACAACCACAGCTAATGCTGTGTGTTAATACCTTTAGTAACAGTTTTTTAGAACAATACAGAAAACGTATATGAAATACTCGCTTCGCTCGCTGGGGGCTCCGCCCCCAGACCCCTGTGGGGGGCTTCGCCCCCAGGTCGCTGTTTGGCCTCATTTTGAAGTGGCGTCAAATCAAGTGGACCAGAACCCCCATAAGACTACTACTCATACTAAGAAAACAGACCAATCTTCATAAATTTAAATAAGAGAGCATCTGTATGCCCGTTGGAACGGTTTAAACAACACTAGATTTTGACTGTTTCTATCCGCCATTATTAAGTTATTGAGGTAGTAAAACTGGAAAAAGTAAGGCTTAGGAATTTTCTCTTTGGTTAGAAAGTTCAAAGCACATGCATGCCAAATCTGGAGTTCCTAACTTTAGGAGATGTAACCGAAATACTACTACTATTAATATAATACTACCTGGAAATAAAACCGCAACCAGGTAAAAAATTATATTAGTGGTATAATCAGACTACGGGTATAATTTAAGTTATTCAAATAATTGAATAACTTTGAAACATTTTTTAGTATGACCTGTAAATAACGATTTTTAAATGTTGTGGATGGATACACCGTCATAACATACCATAATAATAATACATGTGGTGTCTATAGGACATGTCAAACTAATCAAAACAAATTTGTGCTGGTTTTTACCCACTATGTAAGTCTAACATGCCCAAATATCGATGAAAACACCGGAACATCTCAAAAACTAGAGGATTTTCAAACTTTTTTAGGGTTCAAACAATTCAAAATGGTCATGCGACTTCTGCCACATACTTCCTATAATGTAACGATATTCCGTGCCACATATTAGGACTCTAAGTACTATTTTAGAGTGTCAGATAAATAAAAACCACTAAGTTTTGGTGGAAAATTGCTAAAGATTTAAGAAATCTAGCGCTACCTAAGGTTGAAGGGGGTGAGATACGGCAAAATGTCATATGACTAAAGTTGTAGTTTGTCTAAAATCCGTGGCACGTGGTGATCTTCGTTTTTCGATAGGACAACCCGTTCTGCCACTAGAGCTCAAATAAAAAAATACTACATTATGATTTTTTTATTCACAATTATTATTTTTTTTAAGATAGTTCAAACTAAAAATAGTAGGATTTGTGAAGAAAAGGTGCAACGCACACGCATGCCACATCTCACGATCCTAGTTAAACTATAAATGGTGATACGTGCATTCTGTTTAATAACAATTGTTCCAGAACCGTCATTTCCTTACTACTTATACTTAGAAAACTGTAAAATCTATAGATTTTAAGAGTTTTTAATTTTCCGACAGGTTTAAGTAGTAAAAATGGTTATATTCCTGCTGCTATTTACTAAGTGTGATCTAGACATACTGTGTGCCCAATATTAGGCCTCCATCAAGTATATTAACGTGATAGGAAATAAAAAACGGCCACAAAATATAGAAAATATGCCGAAATTTGAGAAATCTGGCGCTATCTAAGGGTGAAGGAGTCGAGATACGACAAAAAGTCACAGGACCAAGGTTATAGATCGTCTAAAGCCCGTGTGTTGTGGTGTCCGTTTCTCGATAGGACCAACCGTTCGGCCGCTACAGCCCAAAAAAATGCAATATTTTGGAGATATTCAAAATTTCTTCCCTTTTGAATTTTTTTGAGGAGGTTGAAATAAAAAATTATACCTTTTTGAAATTTTCCTGGGGGTTTCAATGGACAAGCTACATGTAGGCCTAATTCCATATTTCTAGCTTATCTAGAATTACCTGAGTAAGTCGATAACGCAGTATGTCATTTATAGAATAATTAGGGTTTTTAATTTGTTTTGGGATGTTTAATTGTTAAAGCATGTTAGTTTATCGAGTTTTTCGTGAAGGGTAATGTGTAAACATATTGAGCACCAAATATCAAGCCTTTACATACTAAATTAAAGTGATAGGAAATTAAAAACCACGAAAATAACCGTCGAAATTGCCTGAAAAATCTAGCGCTACCTAAGGGTGAAGGGAGCAAGATACGACAAAAAGTCATAGGAAAAAAGTTGTAGATCTTGCAAAATACGTAGCACGTGGTGGTGTCCGTTTTTTGATAAATCTTAGAAAAAAGTTTAAATTTAAAAAATCTAGCGCTTCCTAAGGGTGAAGGGGGTGAGATACGGCAAAATGTCGTATGACTAAAGTTGTAGAGAGTCTAAAATCCGTGGCACGTGGTCGTCTTCGTTTTTCGATAGGACAGCCGCTGGAGCCCAAATAAAAAAATACTACATTTTGATTTTTGTATTCACAATTATTTATTTTGTTGAGATAGTTCAAACTAAAAATAGTAGGATTTGGGAAGAAAAGGTGCAAGGCACATGCATGCCAAATCTCACGTCTCTAGCTCAAGTATTATTGGTGTCACGTGTATGTCCAATAATTTAAAATGGCCCAGGACCCCCAATACACCACTACTTAAACTAAGAAAACAGTCATATCTAAAGATATTTAGAGTTTTCCATTTTGTGACAGGTTTAATTAATAAAAACTGGTCATATTTCTGCTGCTATTTACTAAGTGTGATGTAGAAATACTGCGTGCCCAATATTAGGCCTTCATGAAGTATATTATCGTGATGGGAAATAAAAACACTCCATAAAATCTCAAAATTTGAAAAAATCTAGAGCTATCTAAGGGTGAAGGAGATGAGATACGACAAAAAGTCATAGGAACAAAGTTGTAGATCTTGCAAAATCCGTGGCACGTGATGGTGTCCGTCTTTTGATAGGACCATCCGTTCGGCCGCTAGAGCTCATAAACTGTAATTTTAAAATCAGCCTTTTTGGGGGGAATTTAAATAATTTTTTTAGGGGGGTTAAAATAAAAGAATTGTCAAATTTGGCAATTTTGGCAATTTTCCTGGGGGTTACAAGGTAAAAGCTACCTGAGTGCAAAATTTCAAGTTTCTATCTCGTCTAGAAGTGGTCTAGAATTCGTATACCTCAGTGAGTCAGTTACACATGCGGCTGTATATATATTAGACACGTATTGTGTGTAATATATATGTGCGTTATATTTAAAAGCCAAGGAACCATAATCTCTACAAAATCTCCAAAAAATAGCGTTAGGCCCTACTCATGTTCCTCCCGTCAAAGCAATGTCTCGTTACTCCAACTCCTACCATCAGAGCAATATCGTGTTACTCCAGCTCCTACCGTCAGAGCAGATTTGCATTACTACCTTCTCCATCCGTCTAATTAGTATTGCGTTAGTACTCGTTCCTCCCCTTGGATTACGTACTCGTACTACTACCGCCTTAGCAATATTGAGTTACTGCCTATTCCTCCCGTTAGAGCAATATCGTGTTACTCCAGCTCCTACCATCAGAGCAATATCGTATTACTCGTGCTCCTACCGTCAGAGCAGATTTGCATTACTACCTTCTCCATCCGTCTAATTAGTATTGCGTTAGTACTCGTTCCTCCCCTTGGATTACGTACTCGTACTACTACCGCCTTAGCAATATTGAGTTACTGCCTATTCCTCCCGTTAGAGCAATATCGTGTTACTCCAGCTCCTACCATCAGAGCAATATCGTATTACTCGTGCTCCTACCGTCAGAGCAGATTTGCATTACTACTTTCTCCATCCGTCTAATTAGTATTGCGTTAGTACTCGTTCCTCCCCTTGGATTACGTACTCGTACTACTACCGCCTTAGCAATATTGAGTTACTGCCTATTCCTCCCGTTAGAGCAATATCGTGTTACTCCAGCTCCTACCATCAGAGCAATATTGTATTACTCCAGCTCCTACCGTCAGAGCAGATTTGCATTACTACTTTCTCCATCCGTCTAATTAGTATTGCGTTAGTACTCGTTCCTCCCCTTGGATTACGTACTCGTACTACTACCGCCTTAGCAATATTGAGTTACTGCCTATTCCTCCCGTTAGAGCAATATCGTGTTACTCCAGCTCCTACCATCAGAGCAATATTGTATTACTCGTGCTCCTACCGTCAGAGCAGATTTGCATTACTACCTTCTCCATCCGTCTAATTAGTATTGCGTTAGTACTCGTTCCTCCCCTTGGATTACGTACTCGTACTACTACCGCCTTAGCAATATTGAGTTACTGCCTATTCCTCCCGTTAGAGCAATATCGTGTTACTCCAGCTCCTACCATCAGAGCAATATCGTATTACTCGTGCTCCTACCGTCAGAGCAGATTTGCATTACTACCTTCTCCATCCGTCTAATTAGTATTGCGTTAGTACTCGTTCCTCCCCTTGGATTACGTACTCGTACTACTACCGTCTTAGCAATATTGGGTTACTGCCTATTCCTCCCGTTAGAGCAATATCGTGTTACTCCAGCTCCTACCATCAGAGCAATATCGTATTACTCGTGCTCCTACCGTCAGAGAAATTTTGCGTTACTTCCTGCTCCTCCCCTCAGAGTAATATCGCATTACTCCTATTACTACTGTTAGAGCAATATCGGATTACTCCAGCTCCTAGCATCAGAATAATATTGCGTTACTCCTGCTTCTATAGTCAGAGAAATATTGCGTTACTACCTGCTCCTCCCGTCAGAGAAATATCACGTTACTCCCATTAGTCTATAGCAATATCGCTTTACTACCTGCTCCCACCGTCAAGAGTAATGTTAATTTCAAACCCTCGTCAACCCCAGCGAATCTTCAATAGTTTTTTCGGGTTATTTAAAAAAATAAATTAAAACGGAACCTAACCAAGTACATAAGCACATTTTTGATATTTATCTACAGGTTTGTTTTAAATTTTAAAATAGCCTACACATGAAAAAGCTATGAGATTTATCTTTCTATATTTATTTGGACGGGGAAGGGCTTCCTACTTCCTGCTTACTTTTTAAACTTAGCAATAAAACATTACTTAATGATTTTGTTTAGTTGGCATGAGGGCGAAACAACAGTATTAATTAGTCAAAACAGGTGAAAATGTGATATTTCTGATCTTGTCCTCTTATAAATTCAAGACACCACTACACTTAAAGATCGGATTAAAGATTGGATTCGGATTGATGCACATAAAATGTGTTAGTTGTTTACATGTAACACTTGTTGCATGCAACAGTTCTCTACTACCACAGAGTTACCTGGCAACCAGAGAGGACCTTCTGCGAGGATATGTTCAAAATAATACATTTGAAGCTTCCTCTCAACAGTTTTTGAGTACCCTTTTGATCGCAGGTGTGGTACCCTTTTGTCATTCATTGCATTTAGAAGCCAAATCCATCGCATAATATTCACTTTTTGAAAATTATATTAATATAAAGTTGTTTAATTGCATTATCTCCCGGAACATTAGATTATTTGAAGTGTTGTCAAACGAAGATTATTCTAGACATCTGCAGATCTACTAGACTAAATGGTCAGA
The DNA here is from genome assembly GCA_963675035.1 of Allygus modestus. Classification (NCBI taxonomy): domain Eukaryota; kingdom Metazoa; phylum Arthropoda; class Insecta; order Hemiptera; family Cicadellidae; genus Allygus; species Allygus modestus. Next base: position 183,367,204 of record OY776112.1, on the reverse strand, counting down.
AAAAAGTTAGTGAGTTCCATATGGATGACTTCGCAGAACAGAAGGAAGCGTGGCGACCGCAGAGATGGTGAAATGCCGGAGGTCGGCGCCGCTCATTAGTCATTAGCGATGTAACAAGATTAAGCCTGACTTTACGAGCCATCAAACCGCCACAGACCTGTACTTACGATCTCATGGGGCTCAAAGAGTTACCATCGGTAGAAGGTATGTCTTTGCGATCTCACGGAGCTCAAAGAGTTACAGTCGGTAGATTGGTAATTCCTTGCGATCTCTTGGAGCTCAAAGAGTTATAATCAGTAGATGGTAGGTCCTTATGATGTTTCGGAGCTCAAAGTGTTACAATTGGTAGATTGGTAAGTCCTTATAGTCTAACGAACTCAAAGAGTAACAATCAGTAGCAGGTATGGCTTTGCGACCTGACGGAGCTCAAAGATTGTTAAGTTCTTGCGATTTCACGGAGCTCAAAGAGTTATAATCAGTAGATGGTAGGTCCTTACGATCTTTCGGAGCCCAAGTAGTTACAGTTTATAACAGTTATACTAGACAGGCGCTTGATTAACTCACTCAAGGGCCTTTTGAGCTAGCCTTTGGAAAACCTTTGTATGTAATACTTAATTTGACTGACCGAATAATTAAACACGTTGCTATATAATCTGATGTTTAAAATTCAAGGTGACATCATTCCCAAACTGAAACTAAACATGCTACAACCACTCTGCAAACCTCTTATTTAAACGTTTATTGTTAAAAACTGGTACAACACAGATCACTAATATTATCCTATCATTATAATCTAATTCGAGCAATTTCTGTGAGTTGGTTTTTAGCGGTTATATATCTCGGAATACAGCGGAAGGATTTTGCTTAAGCTTTGGGATTAGGGGGTTTGGGCCTCAAAAGAAGATTAATATAAACCTCAACCCTAGTAAAATTCAAATGTTCTCAAAACACTCACTTGAAAATTTGAAGTTTTAACAGTTGGCTTATGGAGTTTTAAATTAATACAATAGATTCATAAAAACAATTCAACTGTCAAAGCACAACTCACTGATCATGTATCAACATGTGATTTCCTGAGAACAGTGACTAGAACCAATGAATTAAGATTGCATATAGATTGGACATATCCAAATTAATTAAATGTACATATAGCAAAAGGGTCATCTACTAGAGTGATCCTCACAAGCAGAAAATAGGCAAATGAGCAAAGAAGATCTGCTCGTCAGTGGAGGGAGTGTGATGACCAATTATTCCAGGCCTACCGAACACACTGGATGGCCTTCTCTGAGCAAATCTTGGTCCCCCAGGTACTGAGTTATCTATGGAAAGTACAATCAGCTGACTCTGACATGACAACAGAAGAATAAACAAAGAGTTTTACTAGCGAAACCCACATCGTCATTGCGGCGACCCAACATCAATTCCATAATGACGTAGGGGTTCATTTCCATTACAAAATCGTGTTAGTGGAATTATCCCACAAATAAAAAAGCATGTAGAGATGTGCTATAAATAGCAGGGTCTGATGGTGCTGGTGGGGCGGGGGGAGGGGGGAGGTGCGAGGAGCGGCGCGGCGGATGAAAGCGAGCGGAGAGCTGAGAGCCGGCGGGTTCATTCATCCTGCCAGGAATGCTGAGGCGCTGCCCACAGCTTTGTCCCCCTCCCCCTCAAACACTCTCTCTCTCACTCTCTCTCTCTCTCTCTCTCTCTCTCTCTCTCACACTCTTCCTCCCACTCATTAGGCCCTCTGACTAGGTTGTTCCGTGGCTTTACTAGGCTGCCATCCGTCTCGCCAGCTTTACCTACCGCGTTGGAAAGTAGTCCACGTCCTCTTTTTGATGGCTTGTTGTCTAATTGGAGGGTAAAGAGATAAACGCGGATGAAGACGTTTTTTGTGCTTGGATACGGATGGATACGGTTTCAATTAAAAATCTAGTACTATGTTATAACATGTCCTTAAGGTATACTAGTAGGAAGCAAATATATTTTCCGGCGTCATGCCGTCTTCTTATGGTAAGGAGAAACCATCAGTTGATCACTCGTCTCTGTACTTTGTTCCTTATCTGGTAGACAGACTGAAGATCCCAGGATTAAAATTGACCTGAGAATTATTTACCTGTTTTGGCGAGGCTTGACCGAAGGTCCCAGCACTAATCAGGTTCGAGCTGGGATCCTGAGTCAAGCCTCGCTCTTGGGATTGTCATGGAACTTGATGAGGTTGACAATGGGCACCAATAATACCTCACACCATGGGTCACTTACATTTTGCAGTAATTTAAAATAAAATATTAACTACTGGTTGTCGTTCCTACCCTGTATTTCAGTACAAAACAATACAAAGAAAACCTAATTTAATCTCCATTATTTCCTTTTGTGGGTGGTTTGCTCTTTTTGACTGCAGTTATGATAGATTTTCCCTTATATTTTCATAGATATCAAAAATATATCATACTAATATTCTAAATGTGACAGTTTGGATGTATGTATAGATGGATGATTCATCGCCCCCAAACACGACTGAACCTATTAAGGTAACATTGCGCATGAGCTTATATATCACAAGACCTGATAACGTAAACAAAGATTTTATAGTGCTAGTCAGGTTAATATTTGTAATGTGGTTTAATTGTTCACGAGTGAAGCCACGGGTAACAGCTAGTACATTTATATATTACTATAGAATGTTGTATGCGCAGCTTGCGCATCCCGTGTTGAGAAGCGAGAATAGTAAATAGTTAAATAGTAAACATTCTGTAATTAGATACAATCCTTGTAACAGCTGTTTATTTTATTTAATTGGATGAAGAAAAAGCACATGTGACATAAACCAAATAAAACTCTCCTCCATATGAACTTGGAGACTTGGAAGTCACGTGGGGCAGAGCCCTGAGGCCTAAATCGAAATCTAAAGCCAGTTTCCACATCTGCACACCTAGACGCACGTTTTATTGTGTACATGTGGGGGTAACGAAAAAGCCTTATTGTTTACAAAGTTTTCATGTAGCGTATTAATAATATAGATAGATTTCTCCATATAAGCTTTCCGGTTCACCACATCTACCTTAAAACTTCATCAAAACCAATAATTAGGCAATAATTTTTTCAGATTACCTTCACCGCTAAATGCGACAAATTAAAAAAAACAATTTAAACCATTAGTTATAGCTTTTTAAATTAGCCATTTCATTTTTTTAACAGTTTTTTGAATCTTTCTATTTCTCAATAAAGAGTTATTTATTCTTATTTTGAAGTTAATTATTTGTCCTTTCTTTATCAATGTTGACTGAAGATGTTATTAAAAAACAAAATGCAAATTTGCACGTTAACTGTAGTATATTAATAACATTACAATAATACGTTCACTGAAAACGCAGGATTTTTACGAGATAAATATTGTACAAGTATAAAGAGAACTATAAGAGTGATTTTCGTTGAAAAAAGCACATTTGTAAAAAAAAATAAATAAAAAATAATGTAGTTTTGACTTTACTAACTAGAGTGAAAACAAATGTTGTTATATTTTATTCAGTTTTTATTTGGTGCGGTCATATAAAGTTATACTCTATAAACATTTAATCATAGTCTGGTTGCTACAAAAATAATATATTACCCACTTAATTTTGTTGTTGTCTGTTTTAATATGTGTTCGATAACTTTAATAATTATGTTTTAAGACTAGCAGAAAAAACATAAAGTGTTAGTCTAAGATTTGCAATACATATCCTATAACACGTCTGTGAGCGTGAAACTAATTACGAAAGAGGAGATAGACAGGGCCGGCGACAAGCTAGTCCCAGCGGTCCCCCCTCTGGCAGGTAGAGGTGGAGGCCCGATTGCCGTATACCTGTTTTTAGAGGCTTGACAGAAGATACCAGGACTAATGAGGGCTAGGGAGGGGACCCTGAGTCAAGCCTCGCCAAAATATTTTACGACCGACCCTTGATCGGGCTACCCTGGGATCTTTAGTCCTACAATCTCCTTATCTTCTCCTTACCTTCTCTTCTCTTTCGTCCACCACACCCGTCTCATTCGTCTTTATTCTCAGTTCCTTATCTCATTTATCTACCCCAAAACCCCATCTGTTACCATCCTTAGCCTCAAGCCTTCTTCCATTTTTGCACCCAGCACTGTCCATATTTGTCAACATGTCATTCGTTTTCTACACCACTCTCCTTTAATATTCTTCTTCTAACTCAAGCCTCATTTTTATCGTACCCTCTCCTCTTCTCCTTTTCACTGATCTGCCGCACCACTCACACGTGTGATTCTTACTTTGAGTATAAAGCCTACTTGTTCTCGCTTCAATCTATTTTTAAACATAAACCAATTTATGCTCGTTTTTCCCTTCTTGTCCATGTATTTTTACTTCTTTCAAATTAGCGCTACTTTCTACTTTCTTCTCCCATATCTATAAGCCACTCCACGTTATCCGCTGTATTCTTTCAAGCCCTCCTTGGCTAACACATACTTCTCTCACTTACGTTTGTCTCTTTGTGTTCATTAATGTTCTTCCCTAGTACAAAACAAAGAGGAAATACAATTAATCACAATGATGCTCCTTATTCTTTATTGAAATATGTTGTTCCATCCTATTTGAAGGCAAGTGGTTCCTTTTTACCAAGACTACAATATAAAATATTATAACCATTAAAAACATTTACATATTTTGTATCTATTGACGCTTGCTTCTACTGAAGCTGTTGATCCATGTTTATGGCCGAGTCAAAGAAGATCCTTTCGGACCCGAGTCTCCGACGTCTTTACAGGTGGAAAATCCAAAATGTTGCGACCATAATGGATCACCACAGACCTCTGTCATCCCATTCTGCCTATTGTTGCGAAGCGCTGCTATTTATACCGGCATTTGTTGACAGATGCGGGACTGTGGGAGTGTGAGGCAGGGCTGGGGCAGTGCGGCGGCGCGGCGGCCAGCTCAAAACGCCAATTATTTTTGCCGGGAGTGAGCCGGACACACACACGCGCACACTTCCACATTCCTGCACGCCCCGTCGTCCTGTGGCCGGTGGTCCACATCCAACCGTGGTCGCCGTGTACCTACCGCCACCCGCGCCTCTCTCTCACACTCATCTCTGTCTTTGTACTCCATCTTTCTGACTCTGATTGCCACTATTTCATCTTCATTATTCGAAAATCTTGATAATGACTTCATAATTCCAAAGGTAATTTCTGAGTTTTAGGTTTTTTCCTCAGGAGTATAAATTGTTCTTGAATATAATTATTACTGAACAAATATTTTCGCCCCAAAGCCTCTGGGTATATCTTCTACCTAGGGTTTTTTCTAAAATATATAAAAACAATCAAGCTAGGAGTTATTTTTAATTCAATTTAATAAAACTACGTTTTGTAATTAATTGTTATTGCAATACCTATATCAACACAGAAACTTGTAATCTAAAAAAACAACAAATATCATTGGTCTCCAAAAACTTATAATAACTTTGTAATTGTTTTATATGTAAACTAAGGACAGAATCATTACGTCAGAATATTATAACAGAAACATTATAACAGAATCATAGTCATATGTGTGCAACTGCTGAAGCTTTGAATTATTCTGGTTCTATCACGTCCTTATCCTTCAATCCTTTTCCTTACTTTCCTTACAACTGCCCTTCTTGCTGATCCCTAGGTTAAGGATGATGACGCAGAAGAAGTAGAAAAAATAAGCAATTGTATACCAAAACTTTTCTCCTTTTATACCCACAATCCCCCTTCTACTTCTTCTATTTTACCTCATATTTGTCTACCTCTGCGATGGCAACTGTCTGCAAAATAACCTTCAAATCAATTTAAATATTATATATTGATCTAACTGTTAGCTGATTATCGAATACTAGGGGCATATGAAGATCGTTTGGCGGGAACGGTCGCTAGGCGGCGGCGGGCAGGAGACGGGGAGAAGATTCCCAGAGTCAAGTGCAGTCTCGAATTCCAGCGAGTGTCCTTGGCGTCCTTGATAACTCCGGATACTCCTTCGTACACCGCCCCCTCCGATGTTACAAATCTACGATAATAATTGTTACATCTCCCACCCATCCGATGTTACAGATCTAGGGTAGTAGGTTTTACCTTCTCTGCACCGCTCTTTACAGACATACGTTAACTGTTTCATCATCACTCCCTCCAATGTTACAGACCGTTGATATAATATTTGTTACTTCCTCAACAACGCTCGGATGTTTCAAACCTATGGAAATCTTAATATCATAACCCATCAATCCATTGTTACAGATCTACGATGATTGTTAAAGTTCGTTTATTATATACAGAAGAGAATTTTGTTTTGTGTTAAACAAAGATAAATATAAGGACGCAGAGGACTGGTAACCTGAAAACTAATTTGTAACCGTCGTTTTCCAACCAACACGCTTGAGGACAACTTTTCTAGTGAAGTGGACTCATACAATGAACGAAGGTTGTATAACGTTTTTTATTAAAATCTTCCCTCACAGTACGACTGCACTATTTGTCGGTTGGATTATCAACTGGGAGGTGACTTTGGTTTTCAGTGTTTTTGGCAAGGACCGCTTCATACACACATCGTAGCAGTACTCACTTTCCCCCAGTCCCCCCGCCAGCTCCTTTGTCCCCCGCTCGGGCCTTGAGCTCTTATCTCCGCTTATGCGGGGCCCCGGTCCCAGGCGCTCCCAGCTCCTCGCTCCTCGCTCCTTGCAGATCCTCGCAATATATTGTTCCTGCCCTACATCACGACCTCCTCTTCTTCTTTTATTGTCATTCTTCTATCTACATCTCCTTCGTGCCGTGGGTTTGCTCGTTTTATGCCCTGGTCTCTTTTAATTTCTTGTAGCCCCGCTGATTGCTTGTCAGTTGGCCCGCGTGTTCGACCTTACGCTCTGACCCCGGTTTCTACCTTTGGAACACTCGCGCTGTAACCCCTGGGCTCGGGATGGTTGGACGGCTTGTGGCGATGTTTTTTGGTATCATTGTACAGCATTGCTTTTGAAGACGCCGACAAATTCGTTCGTATATTTGGATCAAATATGAATAATGAATTATGTGTTTCGGATATATAAGAAGTGTATCATTTTTATTGACTTTGATATCCTTTAAGAACAATGTTTATATTTTAAAAAACCATACTGGCTATAGTCAAAAGGCAATTTAGAAAGCTAAAATTCAACTTGGATTAAAATAAAAAACCAACCTTTCCAAATTCATGTCCGATTTGAATTTGAATACTACTACTGGTTCACACCTCAACCGGTCAGGAAGATAAATGAGTATTGCAAGGGTGTATATGCGTTCACTCATCTAGGGAAGCTACTTTATTTATGAATAACTATGATTATGCGTACAGTATTTGTACGTCAGAGAAAGGAACTTGATATTTAGTAGGTTAAAGATGTTTAGGGTCGATTTTTTTACATTCCTGAGAATGTCCTTGGGTTTTCGTAAGAATGTTGTTCTCAAGTAATATAACCTTTCTGGTACCATATCAAATTTTGTTAGGGTTAGAAATGAGTTTTCGTGGGGTACTGAATACAAGCTTATTTTTGTATTTCATATTTAGGGTTTAATACTGATTTAGGACTTGTTACTCAGTTTTTGATATATTTGAATGGATTTAAGATTTCTACAAAAAAAGCCAAACATCATCAGTAATTTGAACATATTAAACTGAAATAAACAATAATAAGATATGAAATTGTTTTAAATAAGTAAGTTAATACAATACCCGTGTCATAAAAAGTCTCTTAGGAAAACAATTAGGAAAACAAGTAAATCTTTATGGACATTGTCATATAAATATGTAGTTCTATGTAATTATGAACAATGGCGAATATGCAGAGCCTATGTGAATTGAAAATTATTTACTCAAATGTTTTGTAAACATTTTCGATATTCGTATATTTTAAATAGCATCAAAATTAAGTCACAAGTTAGTATACAATTCTGCAACCTCTCTTATATGGGTATATATTTATGTTGTAACAACCATTTCCACAAACATCCAGTGAGCTTTGATATATGACTCATCGAGAGTTATGTTATCGTTGAGATAAGGACCATGGGTTCTCTCTAACTTCCTCTGTGTCATTTTAATGTTGAACTAAATAGATTTGCTTTCGATATTTCAATGCGTGTTGATGATCATGTTTTTATGTTCATTATCTACTTTGTAACACACTTCAAAAATTGTTATAAAGAACTCCTTAGCTGCTTTGTATAAAATAAAAACCATTATAATTTAATTTGCATGCAGGTTTTTTTGTATCACAATGTCTGGCTGGTTACATTCTTCATTGGCTGGTTGATTTTCTTTACAGGGAATGCAAGAAATAATATCTTAAACTGATTTTTTTCTTTAATTCTTTTATTTGTATGCTTTTATGTCCGGGATGATTTTTTATTAAATTTAGCTCCTAAGCATTTAATACTTGAACGAAATGCAATAGCTATTTTTAACTACAAAATGAATATTAACACCAATCTAATACAAAATTATTTGTTACTTCCAAATATGTATGGGACAATATTTTGAGCGATTCGTCAGGAAATTTAACAACATAAATACTACATTGTTATCTATATCTATAAAAGGCAAAGCCCTGGCTGACTGACTGACGGCTGTATCACTCGTCACTAATGCTCCACCTTCCCTTGTAGGTAGAGAGCTGAAATTTTGTACACTGATTCTTTAGGCATAAAATAGGAAAACTAAATTTTTTTTCATCCTGATATGACCTTAGGGCTCCGCCAGAGACCCCGGCAAAGTTCCCATGTATTCCTTATGGACATTAATTTTTGTTTGAGCTGATGAAAATACAAACAGCTGATCTTGATTTGTAGTAGTTCCACGGGCTAACCACAGAATGCAGCACACACAACTGTCATAGTGTTTATAAATTATTTGCGTGCCGAAACCTGCAGGAACAGCTAGTCTATATATATAATTCTGTAAGCGACATTTTTAAGTCGAAATTGTGGGCGTTTGGAAAATCGCAGGATGATGGGAGTCGGCTCAAATTAAAGGTCTCGATCACAGGGACTCGGGAAAAATAGCGCACTTCTAAAAAGTTACCATCAAACGGGAAATAACGTAAAACCTCCACCATAAGAAAAGCATGGGGATTAAAAAACGTCTGCTTTGATTACATTAAAACATGTGATTACGTTCTACTTTGTTTACGAATTTTCTCCAGCATGTAAATAGTAAAAAAATCAGATGAGGCAGAGCAGGCAGAGTATTAAAGCAAGGTTAGGGACTATGACCCTTTCAAGCCACTAGTTGATTACTAAAAGAGAGTTTAATCAAAGCAATCGCGAATCAAAATTCCTCCGTCTCGCCTCCCATCTGCGGTCAGGACCGATTTCCTGCCTCCACTAGACTCCTGGCCGACGCTGAACTGATTCCAGATCGCACCAAACCCGCAACCACCGATCACCACAATCGTCGGTATTATTGTTTAAAACTTCGTTAACAACCAAGGGGGGGGGCGGTCGCAAAGCGGCGCATACCCATCACTACCTAAGTAATTGCAGCGCGGCGCAGATGGTAGTTTAGATACTGAAGTAGGCCTAGTTACCTCGGCGCGCTATGGCAGCCGGACGCTCGAAAAAGTAGTCTTATTAAGCAGCCTTGAGCCAAGGACCGTCCGGGGGCCCGGCGAGGTGCTCACCGCCTCCATCTTGGAACGCTCACACTAAACGTGGCTGTCGTTTCGCCGGGAAACTCGGATGTGGATAGGTTCAGCGGAAAAATGAAACCCTTCTGGGTTCTTTACTATCGATTTATGACAAATTGACGAGTTGTTTAGCACGTATTCTGCCTGTTTTACCTGCCTGTTTAACTTTTTGTTAAAATTAACGAAGGAGCTCCATGCAACAATCCGCGTTTCTACCTGTTTATCTTGAACGATTATTAGTTGTGATATCGAAATCTCGCTTACTGAAATCGCTAGGTATTGTTATGCACTTTACAATTAGCCGGAAATCAACGATATTGGATAATCCGTTGAGAAGGTACGGGCTTTGAAAGTGAACGTTGGTGAGGGAAACGAGTAGAACAAAGAGGGAAACGGATAGAACAATGAGGGAAACGAGTAGAACAATGAGGGAAACGAATAGAACAATGAGGGAAACGAGTAGAACAATGAGGGAAACGAGTAGAACAATGAGGGAAACGAGTAGAACAATGAGGGAAACGAGTAGAACAATGAGGGAAACGAGTAGAACAAAGAGGGAAACGAGTAGAACAATGAGGGAAACGAGTAGAACAATGAGGGAAACGAGTAGAACAATGAGGGAAACGAGTAGAACAATGAGGGAAACGAGTAGAACAATGAGGGAAACGAGTAGAACAATGAGGGAAACGAGTAGAACAATGAGGGAAACGAGTAGAACAAAGAGGGAAACGAATAGAACAATGAGGGAAACGAGTAGAACAAAGAGGGAAACGAATAGAACAATGAGGGAAACGAGTAGAACAATGAGGGAAACGAGTAGAACAATGAGGGAAACGAGTAGAACAATGAGGGAAACGAATAGAACAATGAGGGAAACGAGTAGAACAATGAGGGAAACGAGTAGAACAATGAGGGAAACGAGTAGAACAATGAGGGAAACGAGTAGAACAATGAGGGAAACGAGTAGAACGCCAAATGAGTCGTGACTGGAACCGTCCTTAAAATGGTACAAATTGTTCTCTATATAGATTTAAAAACGTGGATTTGCTTCAGATAAATTTAGATTCGTCCTATATAAAGACGACCTTACAACGCTTCACGTTTTGCAAGTAGTGCTGTACCATATGACTCATGTACCAGCCTAATTTCTGATAGGACCGATTGCAATTAACAGACGTTTATTTATCTAACTAGAAACTACCTTAGAGTGGTAGATATATTTTTGGGCTTTACTCAGCTCGGTTTTATTCCGGGACTTGTGTAAAGATAACCTAGAATAAAAAAACCAACACGAAGAAACAGAAACAATCCTCCCCAACTAGAAAGCTGATGCTTTGCAGAACCGGCTCAGAAAAAATCCTCTTCATCAGGGTTTGAAAGACTGTTTTCCCGCTCGCCTAGCCACGACTTTGTTGTCCAGGACAATTTGTTGTGTTCGTCCGTGTTGTATATTTTTCTTGTCGTCTATGTTATCTATTGACAAATCCCGGAATAAAACTGGAGAGTGAAGCTCAGAGATACACCCAACAATGGAAGACTTCACCTACAAACGTGCATTTCGAAACAGAATGTAATGTGTTTGTTTATCGAGTTAATTGAAAAAAATACATTTTGAACAATATTTTGTTTCCAAAGTAAATTTGCTAATACGTTCTGTTTGAAACGCACTGTCTCCTCCAGGACCTCGCCCTCCACCAAGTGTATGTAAATAACGCATAAATAATGGAATACACCATACAAATATAATGCATATAGAAGGTATAACATTTGGATAGATTAATATAGGCCCCTATTTGTTTGATCTTTTGCCAGGTTTTGGGGCCCATTAAACGTAGGTTTTCCTGTAATCAAAAACAACGATTATGTCATTACTCGTTCAGATTTGGTGATTGCCCAAGCATTTAGGTCCCTTACATTTTTTCCTAAAATTGTTAAAAAATGAGCCTGACCAAGCAGTTTAAAGTAATGGGGATCGGCCATGAATTAGTTTCAAATTATAAATTGTAGTAATGATGTTTTAGGAAGATTGAATTTAATGTTTATTTTTTGTGTTAATGCCATTACTTGCATTCATGTTGAAATATAATCCAATCTTAACCTTCCTAAAAATAATTGTTTCTATAATGATAGCAATTTTATTATTATTCATCATAATCAATAGCATTACCAACTCTATCTCGATAGCTATTTAATATACAAATTCTTGAGTAGGTAGTTTAATATGTGATGTTACAAATAAACAGGATACTGTAAATTCAACCAACAAGGAGTATGTTTAATCTATGATTCAACACTGCAAAATACATTTACAAATATACTGTACTTGTATACAAGACGGTAAATATACATTACACATATTATACAAGGCAATGATGATTAAGACTGCGACTGGTCGAAATCGATTGCCTTGTTCTCTCGTTTATGTATATACCGTAATGTTTGTAAGTTCAATATAAGTGGCAATACATTTCGTAATGTTGTGAAGTAATTTAATATTTCCTGTTAAATTGTTTAGTGTAATACAATATTTAAATTAGTACAAAGATTACAGCTCATGCGTTTTAAAAATTTAGGGTTCTTACACTAATAAATATTACGTTGGAGGGTTTCAATTTTGTTTGAAATTATTATTGATCGTGTTTTACGTAGTTAACTGGTTGTTTAAATATGTTTTTGTTGTTATTTAAAAGGTGCATTTTCTACTGCTAACCTTGTACCCTACAAACAGCGGGACCGATAGTTTAAACTCGGTCGGCATCCCGCTTGGTTCTCAAGTGGGCCATATTTTCCCAGGAGAAATTTCAACTTTGTTCTAGCCTGATTTAAAGCGCGCACAATAAATCAAAGCCGAGCTCGCCCAATACTGCGAAGCGCCTTCCAATAAAATTGTCGGGGAGGCGCGGTTGGAGCGGACTCTTTGAGCGGAATTTCACACATACTTACTGCTTTCGGGTCCCTCGAGTCCATTGTGGTTTCTTGCTTGTCCGTCAAACATTTGTTCGCTCTTTATGTACTTTCTGGGAAGATCCTAGCCGGGGTCATTCGCGCTGGGGCTTCATTCATGTGGACCTCCAACGAACCAATGAACATCTTCATAGACAAAACACGAGGGGCGACCTCTACGCCACTCCAGAAACAACAATGTTACTTCCGGTCCGGCGAGAAACGATCAACTGGCACAAAATGTTTTGTAACTTGCAAAGCTTCACGCTCAGGCAACTACGGTATTTGACTTTGTTTATTTCATTTAGTTCTTACAAAATAATATTAAGTCAATCTTGTCCTCATTTTAGCGAATTTCCCCTATAGGGAAGAAGCTATTACCGTAGGTCTCATGGTAAGACTTAAGCCCGAGACCATGATAACATTTCATTTTGAGGTCCCCAGATGCCAAAAACACCATTCGTTCAAATTTTTACTTTCTCCCCCTATACATAGTATATGGAGAAAGTATTGTTTTCGTAAAAATTTTCGAATTTGAGTTGTTAGTGGAAATATTTGTTTTGGTGCTCCCTGAACCCAAAAAAGTGGTTTTTACGTGATGTCTGTCTGTGTGTGTGTGTGTGTGTCCGTGTGTGTGTGTGTGTATGTGTCTGTGTGGTATTGTACAGAGCTAGAGCCCTAACCTATGGGCCGAATTTTATGAAATTTGGTATGTAGGTACTAATCCACGATATCTCCAGGCGTTTTTTTCATTTTTTTGAATTTTTGATTTTTAAGGGTAATTATCCCCCAAAAACCGCCAAAAAACATGAAAAATCCAAATTTCTCAAAAACGGCTCTAACGATTTTGATTAAACTTTCGTGGTTTGTAGAACTTTAGGTTTGCAACAAAATGACACCACCCGCATTTCTGGAAAAATTCGGGTTCAGAAATTACAGGACTTAAAACATCCAAAATTCAATTTTTTGGATTTTTCATAAAAAATCATAAATGTTAAAAAAGATTACTATTCACCATTAAAAAGAGCTCAAAAAACTAAATAAATTAGTATTTTAAATTACTATTCTACGATTGCTAGTTACGGAGAAAATTGAAATTTTCATTTAGCGGTAAACACAGTACGTTGTCCAATGTTATTATTATGGGGAATACAAATATAACTATTTCTCTCTTATTTACTGATCAATTTCATTAAAATTTGATATGCAGGTCAAGTTAGCATTGACCAACAGATGATGTTCGAAATGTGTTGCTATTTATCCCCTGGGGGGGCAAGGGGGCATTTCCCCTCTCAAAACCACTGTGTGTGGCAACGGACTCTATAGTGCCTCCCAAAAAGGGATTTGGGTGGATATTTCTGAAAACAACTATTTTAGACAATTTTCTGTACATTTATCTGTACTTCATATTCTATATTTAGTAAATAAAAAATTTTCATTAAAATTTGGCTAAAAGGGAGAAAGTATGTGTCAGTTTCCTGATACCGTTTATTATATATGTATATATATATATGTGTGTCCGTAAGCACGATAACTCTCGTAAAAAAGGTCCGATCTTAATGAAATTTGGTACAAATGTGTAAAGTACCATTTATTTGAACGAGTTCGAAAACCAGATGAATCGCACCATCCGAAGGGGGGTTTTTGGGGGGTTTTGTACCCCAAAAATGTGTTTTTGGGGTTTTCACATGTAATTTTAATTTAAATCAAATTTTAATTTATACCATTGAATTCAGCTTAAAAAACAAACAATTTGGTATTTTGATCATTGCTCTACGTCAATTGGTTACCGAGATATTGAAAGTGCTAAACACAGTACGTTGTCTAATGTTATTCTTATGGAGAAAAAGAAAAATTGTATATCTCGCTTATTTATGAACATAAACTGACGAAATTTGGTATATGGCTTGATCTGGTTGTGGTTTATTGTTGTTTGCACAAAAAAACCATTTTTCGCCAATTTTTCCTGTAGCAGCAAACCTAGGTACTTGGTCCCCATGTTATTCTTATGGAAAATACTTAAAATGTTATATATCGCTTATTTATGAATGTATATGGATGAAACTTGGTATGTGACTTCACTAAGATGAGTTCTATTGATATTTGCATAAAAACCCATTATTTTGTGTGCCTTGTTGCAGCAAACCTGCGTACTCATCCCCAATGTTATCCTTATAGAGAATAATTAATATTTTAAATATTGCTTGTTTGTGAATACATTTCTTATGAATCCTGTTAAGTGTTTTAATGTGTTATGTTATATATTCATAGGAAATTCGCTGAGTATGCAGGTTTGCTGCGACGGGGGTATTTTGTTCTTTAAAATGTACAATCCTCCTTTTAAAAGACGATTGAATCGTCAAATTCTTTCATAACGAATTTAGATTTTTCTAATACCACATTCTATATTTTAAGTCACTCCGAGCTATAGTTATCTATTTACTACTTGCTTAAGGGGCCTTACCTACACAGTAACTTGAAATGCCCACTTTTATCAAATATGTCTAGATGAGGATGGGGTTCTAAGTACTATCTTCATGGAATTAAAAATTATGTTAAACAACTTATTCAGAATAATAACCAATTACAACAGTTACAAATCAACAACTTGCTAAAAAGACACTGACAAATTAAGTCTTCCATACAAAGGTGTAATGCAATACATGTAAAGTGTTTCTTCACTGCCAAAAGGTATAACCATCGATATAAATACTACTAGTATTTATATCGATGGGTATAACGCCTGGGATTTTGATCAGCTTGTGGAGAGGGGCAAGTTCCACGGTTCCATTTGTTCTCTTCTACATATAGATTGCATTTGAGGGGGGGGGGGCGTATAGGGTGAACATATACGAGGGCGAATTATTAGGTAAATTTTAGACTCTTCAATATGATACCATTGTGAGGTAACAGATATTTGTAAGAAATCTATATATTAATGACTAAGATATCCGAACGATACGCATCAATACTTGAAAAGTAATTTTATTTCTTGATAGGATAAAGCGATAAAGCCTACCAATTATTCGTGACTCGCGCTTACCGTGCATGGCTGCATTGCCTATAGATACTGTGAGTTAAAGGTTCACATTTAAACACGCGATCCATTTATTGGCATGAATTCTCAAACCCACGGGGACTGACATAAAAGTATAGTCTAAGTTATAGTCAGGTAAATCAAAGCCATTCTTTCAATTACCTCGGATAGCATCTTAGTCGACAGTGTTTTGTTACACCCCCGCCGGATTACTGGAGACACAACACGCGCAACTCGTCTCCATCCAGTGTCGGGTTGCCTGCAGTACTACCGGGTGCCGTGATATTTGGGGGGTCCGGACCTCCCGCTACCGGCCGCTACTCCAGCTACTCCGGTTACCCCCGGCCCTCGGCCACTGGTCAGCACTTCCTTACCGCCGTAATGCCCTCTGACACCCGCCTCTGTCTTCCACGAACACCTCATTCATCCCGGGACGGTGGGCTCCGGCCACTCCAGAGATCATATCCAGGCTCAAAGGATTTCCGCTCCCCATTTGTCGCCCACAAAGGCCCCTCCTCCCCGAGTTATTCTGGGCTTTGTCACCGCTGCGATTCTCAGTCGGTGCCACAATAGCAGGTGCCTTGGCAGTGAGAGGTTTTCAAAGTGGGAGCGTTACACCCTTTCTGCGAGATTCCGATTTTTCTCCGGTTTGTTGTCTTTTAAGCGCCACCTGACAATACTAACCCTGCCAGTGGCCGGTTTACAGTTATTCTGGGTCGTTTAGGAGGATTAGGATGGGGGTTTCTGAGACCCGTATGTATAGAGGAATTGAGCATGTCCTAAAGCTTTAGACGACTTTTGAAACCAGACAATTAGTTTTAATTATTTATCTGTGAGGGTGTTTAATGTTTATACGCAAATATCTATTTTTTAACTGGTCATAACATAACCCAAGGATAGCTACGCCTGATGGTTTAATTGTCAACAATATTCATCTACTAGATAAATCAAACAAAATGTCATTTTTTTAATCAATGATATTTCTTGTTTAACCTTACCTCACAATATAAACTTTAATGCTTGTTTTATAGTTATCAGTACTTCAACATTCCCAATCATTAACAGTAGGGGGGGATAGCCAATACCATGAGCGGTGGGTCAAATTTGCATAATTTATTCCCCCCTCCCGGATTTTTAATTACCCTAATTACACTAATTACCCTAATTGCTATAATTACCATGAGTAACTAAATTAATTGCGCATAAATCAATGTAACTAGAGTAACTGTGTATAAATCAATGTAATTAGACATTTTTTCAAAACCCCCCCCTCCCCCACCGGCGACCACCTTTACCATGACAGTGATTGATAATAATGACTTTGGGACAAAGGACCCAGCCCACATTCCCAGACGGAGGGTCAGGTTTATTGCCCGATAGCAATCACGATTAAAGGACGATTCTCCGAATTCCTTGACTGATGGCACACACCTACGTCTAACACCTGCATCCACCATCGGCGACTCTGACAGTGATTGACGATAATGATATTGGGGTTGGTTATATTGCCCACCCGGTGATCGTTAACAAAGACCCTTGTCAGAATTCCATTATATGAGGGTTGATTAACGACATGCAGCTGCTTTGCGGCTGTTCCAGACTGTGAGAAACACCACAATGAACGCTTCCCAAACCCACGACTATCATTGACGATAACACCACCTGCGACACTAGATCACATGTGCAGATACATCATGTGCCCACCACACACAAATATATATATCCACCTTCGTCACAGATCCTTTACCTCATTCTACCTCAGCATCACCATGGCCGAGGAAGCTCTAACTATGATAAAAAACATGTTCTTGATCTTGAAAGGCAAATAGTAGACAATAATCTAAACGTTGATTACATCATAATAGCGGGAACGAGAACTGAGCAGTATTATGTATGGCAATTCAGTCGCAACTTTCTGTGGTCTGACGACATCTATGAAAGGATATATGGATTCATGGTTGTCCTGCATGAATTGAACTTTCCGGACATTACTGCGACTGTGGAGCTAGTAGTAGCAGTCCCCGACAATGACTCAGGTAATGAGAACAACGATGAAGACTAAATTGTTACCATCCATTCTTCCATCATCATAAAAGGCCTTTATCATGGCCACATAATACATGAAGTTAGGGATATAAGGGACTCTTCCTAATACTAGAAGATTGTCTTAGACATTAACCAATATATTGTACTAAACAAATCCCTTTTTTTGCCCCCACCGGAATTTTATTTCTATTTTTAAACTCGATATATCTAGAGTCATTAGTCTCATCATAGAACACTCAAGACCACTCCTAACAGCATCTAACCACCATTACGTGTTGTTTTGGAGCTTAAACTGTCTTGATGTGTGTGTAAGTTGAACTCATTGTTTTAAAAAGTCTGTGTAATTGAAAATTACTGTACAATGGATGATGATGGTGATGCAAGAAGAGTGATCAAAGCATCAATGGCCAAAATACGTTATTTTAAACGTCTTACATTACGTGAAAAGTTAGCAATCAAGACGGCGATAGATAGAGCGAGAGACGCATTTTGGACTAGGCACAGGTGAGCATTACGGAAATCATGAAAGAAATAGTTAAAAAATCTGTTAAATTTAATGAAAATCTAAATAGCCATTAAACATACGAACCGACTGAAGATGGGCAGCAGTTAACATGGACTCAAATTGCGATGGATGAAATAAGATTCCGTAGACCATTGGAGCTGATGTTGGAAGAAAAAATGAAACATATAGTCTGTTGCAACAAGATGTGTCACAACGAGAGCGCAAAGTTTACTTCAATGGTGAGCAGACACAACACCAGTCAGTAGTAGGCAGAAGTCGCACGGTACAGACATGAACGCTTAAGTTTCCGCGGACGATTATATCAAATCATTTATTGATGAGTTGAGGCCATGAACAATAATGCTAGTGATCATTCACTGGCAACACCACCGCCTCAGACGTCACCTGTAAAACCAACAACTGTCAGCGAAAGAGACAAAGGACCATCGAATTGGAAACCAAGAAACCTGGATGGGTACCGAAACCATCAGATGATTGTCCCATAATGTCATGGCAGGAAGATGGTAATACATTTAAAGTTCAAAACCAGGGAAACAAAGAACAAATATTATTAAAAATGGAATTATACGATAGCGCTGATTTGGTGTACATGTGCGGATTATTTTTGGACAAAGATAGTGAAATGGACGAAGGTTTTAGACAATTAGTTAATAAAGTGTAAAATATGTGGATTGATAA
Organism: Allygus modestus; assembly: GCA_963675035.1. Classification (NCBI taxonomy): domain Eukaryota; kingdom Metazoa; phylum Arthropoda; class Insecta; order Hemiptera; family Cicadellidae; genus Allygus; species Allygus modestus. The sequence continues at coordinate 183,348,306 of OY776112.1, read as the reverse complement.
ACCATCAGGAGTACCTAAAATTGCAGGATTAACTCAAACCGATCGTCAAACATTCGTCTTGGATTACCATCACACATGTACATTTATTGTGATTTAGTTGAACTGCAGATGGTCGGTGATACAGTCGTGCCGTTATTGAAAATTGTCAATATATCTACGTCTAGTTATCTATATGGATTACATAAATCAACATCATTCATCGATCCGCATTATGTGCCTGTTATAAATAGATATGTTGACAGTGTGAAAATTGACTTAAGATATAACACAGGACATCAGTTGCCATTCCACTTTAGAACGTCGTGTGTGAACTTACACTTTAGAAAAGTAGCGAGTCATTAGCAAAAATGGAGCACGCAAAGAAGATGATAGTTGTACCGCATGAGTTGATTGATCGATTGCAAACAAATGCTACTAATAAAACACAGAATAATCTATCCAGTGAAAACAGTCTCGACGCGTAGATGCAACAAATATTGAATAATAAACACATGGATGATAGTGAAAAGTGGAAATTATACAAACAAGCATTACATCGCTTCTTGCATATTGCAGAGAACAATCGCCATCCAATTAGCATACAAATCGTGGAGACGGGAGGGAGTGAACATAGTCGTCGAATGCACTACACTGTGGAAGGTGGTTCAGTGGAAGAGGTTGTGGAAACGTTTTCAAAAACTTACAGATCTAGCGTCCGCAATATTTTGCGTTTCATCAAACGTAAAGGTAGTTTAATCTGTTAGGACGGTGGCTATTCATTTTATATTAATGGCGAAAAAATCCCAGAATCAAATCTAGTGGATATATTAAATTGTATAGTAAAAATGCATATTTGCGATTACAAACCTCCAGGTTGGCAGGAAGTGCTAAATGCATTAAAAGCGATGAATATGCCAAAGGACTATGTGAATAATATAAGAGCTCTAAAAGAAAGAAATGCAGAATATCGAGAAACATTTACCAGAGGATCAGATGATGAAGAAGATGCAAACAGTTCAACTGACTCATTACTGCGAACACCGATTATAAATCGACTAAGATCGGCTAGAGGAAAAAGAGCAACATCTACACCAGTGACAGGGGAGTTTAGGTTTTTAAATAGATCAGGCCAGATTTCAAATTTAGACAAGTGGGAACCGTACAAAGAGTAGGTTTTTATTATGGAACGTTTGTATTACAATCCGAGCCAACCAGCGTCGTATGGCGGTGTAGCTCCTTTAGCGCGAGCTGCAAAACCAGTTTGAAAACGCAAAGTGATTGGAAGGTTATAAACACAGGACACTTACACTTTGCACAAACCAGCACGTAAACGTTACCCGCACAATCCGTACATAATGTTTGGTCAATTTGAATTGTGGCAAGCGGACTTGATTGATATGCGTGGTCTTAGTCAACACATTGATGGTGTCAACTACTTATTGACTGTGATAGACGTGTTTAGCAAACGCCTATACGTGAGAGTGTTGAAGAGGAAAGGAGGTGAAGTGGTTAACGCTTTCGAGGAGATATTTGCGGAATCAACCAAGACACCACGCTGTTTACAAACTGACAAAGGTACTGAATTCAATGGTACTGGTGCCAAGACAACAAATTATTCAAACACTACGGAATCATTTATGTCACTAAACAAAATCCAGATGTTAAAGCAGCTGTAGTGGAACGTGTGAATCGCACTTTGAAAACTCGCATGTGGCGATATTTGACTTACAAAAACACTTATCGTTATGTAGATGTGCTGGAAAAACTGTTTAAAGCTTACAATACCATCACGCACAGGAGTCTAGGTAACAGAACACGCCCAAATGATGTGACTGCTACCAATAAGCGAATATTGTATCAGGTATGGCAACACACGAACGGTAAGATACCGCGTCATGTTAAGACAAAACTGAAAGTTGGCACCACAGTGCGCATATCTAGGGAGAAAGTTACATTCTCAAATGGTTACGAAACTAATTGGAGTAAAGAAGTGTTTGTTGTGCAACTTATAAACACATTGCTGCCATTGCCAATGCACACTTTGGCGGATCTCAAAGGTGGACAAGTGGCTGGACAGTTTACCGAATACGAATTACAAAAAGAGACAATATACTACGACCATCTATTCAAGATTGATAAAATACTAGACACTAAGGGCCAAGGTCGCAGTAAGCGTTATTTCGTCTAGTGGAAAGGTTACGGAGAGGAGCTCAATTCTTGGGTACGAGCGTAAGTTTTGCAAAATGCCTAGTAGCCAATTATATTCAACATTGCCCACAAATAGCTCAAAGGATTAATTTCTAAAAAACACAGTGTCCAATTATACTACACATTTGCCGAGACAAATCCGGTTAGAAGGCGATGGCGAATGGGAGATGGCTTTGGTCAAAGCGCATTATCCATGCTCGTTTATGATTGTGAGTGATGAAGCTTTTATTTGGCTCGAGTATAAACTAATTTTACCAGCTATTCCTATTCCAGTTAGTACTGAAAAAATTATGCTAAAGATGAAACCTGGATATTACAAGAACATAAATAATTTGTTGAAAATTATCAATACTACAAAGGATGTGACTCCGTATTTATACTTTGAGTATGATAAAAAGCAGGACAGGGTCAATATAACGAAAATGGTTGACGGTATATCAGATTTACATTTCAGTGACGCACTGTCTCTTCAGTTGGGCTTCGATCCGTACGACATTGAATTGGCAAATAACCTCACAGGATCATGGTCGCCTAATCTGTCTATGGGACTGACGACACACATGTAGGTGTATTGTGATCTGATTGAACAGCAGATGATTGTCGATACTACAGCACTACTTTTGAAGATCATCAATATTGACAGTGAGAACTATGTACACGGTGCGCATAAGACAGTGCATTTCACCAGTCCTCATTATGTGCCGGTTATGAAAGGGACATTTGAAACGATTTAATGGACCTAAGGGAACATACAAGTAGAAAAGCGTCATTCCTCTTTGGGACGTCTTACGTGAAGCTTCATTTCAAAGGAACGCAGCAATTAATACAGATGATCCATACTTGGCGTACTACCACCGCCAGCAATTGCAGACTGCCGGCAGTATCGATCAAGTATTTCGCAGCGCACCCTTCCAGCGCGAAAATGGATTGGGTTAGTTTCCTAGGCGGTATGTTCCGCACTATTACACCGCCACTCAAGTCAGGAGCTGTGGATGTGGCCAAAGAGGCGTTGAAATCCGGTGTTGGATTCTTGGGTGACATGATCACCAGATATCCTAAAGAAGCTGCTAAAGATCGTTTCATACGGTTTACCGGCTCGCTGAAACGCAAGGCGGATGGCAAACTTCAACGTGTACTAAGTGGTGGTGGCAGTGTCGGCGCTCGCACGAACGCCGACGTGCAACGTGAAAGAATAACGCAAAAACCAATGCGTTACTCCTACGTGAAAGAATAACGCGAGAGTATCGCGTAAGAGTAACGCAAAACGCGCTATGCGCAGCAGCATGCGTGTCACATTGCAGTCTTTGGCGAAATTCCTTCGGGGAAGGACGTCATCAAAGAAGAGTAGCAAGAGGAGGGTTAGAAAGAAGAAAGTGAAGAGAACATCTGCACGCGATATATTCAATTAACAATAGCAATGTCGTTTCTACATCAAAAGTCTTGTGAATGTGTCAATACGGAATTGGATTTATTCTCCCTACCGCCTACACAGACCAGTATTGAGAGTAGTAAATGGGTTCAGTACAAACCAATCTCCACTTTGACTGATGAATCGCCCATTGAGTTTGTAGTGCCAGGCAATGGTGAAGAATACACTGATCTTTCACAGAAAATGTTTGAAATTACAGCGTCTATAGTAAAACCAACAGGATTGGCAATCACAGATGCCGAAGAAGCGAAATTATTTGGACCCATCAACAATTGGTTGCATTCGTTATTCAGTCAAAAGGATATGTGTATGAATCAGAAACTAATTAAACCGCAAAACAACACTTATGCATATCGAGCGTATATTGAAATATTGATGAATTACGGTTTCGATGCTAAGAAATCGCATTTGACATGTGCTCTAGGCAATCAGACGGTGCTGGCTATATGGACAATACTGAGGACGATAATGACAGACTAAAGGCGAGACGAAAAATGACAAATCAAAGTCGCGAAATCGATATGGTCGGTCATCTACATATTGACATGTGTAATCAGAACAAGTTCCTGTTGAACGGTGTGGAACTGCAATTTAAATTAATTCGATCAAAAGATACTTTCTCCATTATGTCGCATAATATTGAATACAAAGTACATATGCTTGATGTGAATCTCTGGATATTAAGATGTAAGGTTAGCCCAACTGTGCTGTTGGCGCACAGCAAGACGCTTCAGACCGGCACGACTAAATACCCAATCACCAGAGTGGAATTGAAAACATTAACACTTGCGTCTGGAATAAAGAACAAGACTTTGGACAATGTGTGTCTAGGTCAAGTGCCGAAACGAATTATTGTTGGTTTGGTCACTAACGCATTGTATAATGGTGATTTAAAAAAGAATCCATATAATTTCCAAAATTTCAGAACAAACTACTTCTCACTGCACGTGGATGGTGAAAAAGTACCGTCCAAACCGCAGCAGCCGCATTATGAAGATTCTAAGGGTAAATACGTAATGGGGTATCACTGTCTGTTTTTAGTCTCAGGTATACACTTTAGCGATGCTGGTAATCTGATAAATAGAGATGATTAGATGATGGATATTGTCTGGTGGTATTCGATCTAACACCTGATCTGTCAGCAAGTGACACTACTCATTGGAACCTAGTGCGTAACGGTAGTGTATGCATGGAGATTGGTTTCGACGCGGCGCTCACAGAGACCGTTAACTGTCTGGTAAATGCAGAGATTGACAACGTCATCTAAATTGATCGTCATCGCTATGTAAATGTGGACTTTGGCGGTTAGAGTGGCATCAGTCAGAGATCAACATTCATACAAGATGGATATACGCAGAGTACCGCGTAAAAATTGAACATCTCCAATTATTTTGGATTTTCAATGTTTCAAGGACAACAATAATGACTACATTCTGAAAGAAGTGTGTGTCTATGAATTGGACAGCGGTACAATGTTAATGCATCATATCGCCAAATCATCATTCAGTCGAGATTTCCTCACACAAGAGAAACTACGTGAAAGTTATTGGCTCACAAAACATTTTCACGGATTGAAATGGGATCAAGGTGATATCTGGTATCATGTGCTAGAGGAAAAGTTACGCGCATGTATCGCCAAACGATCGACTGCCCATGTCGAAGGTGTTGCAGCATATGTACGCTGAAATTTTATCACAGATCACTGTACTACTAATGTCATTGATATCAACGATATTGGTTGTGGATCGCTATCATCAATCAACAATCTGCCATCAACAAGCGCTGTGCGATGTCGCCATCACAAGACAGCTCACACACGATGTGCCCTAACCAAATGTATCACATTACGCGGTTGGTTATATCTAAGTAGAAATATCGATTATGAAACCAGTTCCTGCTTCTGTTTTACTACTAGTACTACTTCTGCTGTTACTGACGGTATCGATACAGTAGAATGAATACAATAGAGATCCAAAAGTATCTGTCCAAATTGCCTGTACTGAATGTTGGGGTCTACGCTGCGGATCATTTACCACAATATATCTCACCATCTGCTGCTATGATTGTGAATACTGATCCACACAATGAAGATGGCACTCACTGGGTTGCTTTATATCTGAACAAAGGAGGAGGAATTGAATTCTTTGACAGCTATGGTCAACCTCCATACATACAATTCTACCAAGGATTCCTGAGACGCAACGCTCGTCGCTACCTGTACAACGAGCATCGCCTTCAAAGTGACAACACTCTGGTCTGCGGCCAATACTGCCTTGTATACCTGTACTGCCGCACCCACTACGGCTTGAAGATGATGGACTTTGTTCAGCTCTTTGATGACTCTTCTACTGCTCAAAATGATGCACTGATCAGAAGACTCTTTGGACAAATGTATACCAATTGAATGTTTTGAAATAATTACTGTTTCTCAATAAACTAGTTGTGTACTCAGAATAAAAAATAATCTTGTTATTTTCCTCCTCCTATAGTATTTACTTTAGGTTATAGACTCATATTCAATGAAAAACAAGACTTTGTATTATTGATAGTGAGTCTGTCCACTATGTCTAACTTAAGACTAGTTTGGAAAAAATTGAACCTGAATACAAGTGACTAGATTTATTAATACATTTCAACATCAATGAGGACTAGATGACAAGTGAAAAAATACAAGATGCGTATATATATATATATATATATATATATATATTTAAACCACTTGTTACATGATATGTTTATTTACAACACTTTAAAAAATAATGACTAGAATTTAAGAGGTACAAATATATACATACACACATTCGAACAAATAAATAGAAAAAAGTGACTAGAATACAACACATTTGAAACTAAAACCGCACTGCTCAAAAGTGTCTCCCCGCCATTTTGTCTTTACTGCGTCGCCACGCGCACTCACTACTGCACAGTTAGTCACTGTCGTCTTCAATCTCCATCAACACTGCTGGCGGTGACGAAGTTGCTGGATTTACTGAAGACAGTAGTGTTGGTGGCGGAGGAATGGCACAGGTTGTAATTGTGGTGTCGCTAGAGGTATAATATAATGTCCCCAGGGAAGAGTGTTGACACCATCCTCCGGGACGACATAACGCTTGACGTCGAATGGTGCCAACGAACAATTTGTCACCAAAGCTATATAAATGATGTGGCGACAGCGCAAAATTGTTTGTTTTCAGTGCTTTTGACTGTGTGCTGAAACAAACACTATTCATAGTCAGCCATAGTTAAACATTTTTCCACTTAGACACTATTAACATCCTTCACCTTCTTCGTGGGCGGCAGTGCATCAATTTCAGTAACATCTCCATTATCAATACTGTACGTCATTCTGCCATACACTACGCAGTATAGCTTCGCCATCAGGCTTACGAATGTCCTAATGACCCCCCCCCCCGGCTTCGTCCTTGAACTTCCCCAGAACCCTATCATTCTGACCGATGTAGCAGATGTGATTCTGCGGATAGTTGCTGGTGTCGAATTCGTCCAGGTTCTGCAACATGTCATGGTAGGCGTCTCTGGTACGGATAGCGTAGATGATCCTATCAGTGTCCATGTAGGCCATTCTAGTCATATCTAATCCGTACCGCTCTACCATGTCATAGTGGAAGCCATACATCCACCGTTTTCTGTGGTCCAAAATACTCATGCCTACATAAATTGGCTTGCTCAAGACCACCCGCACTTTCGCCATCTGAATGAAGTAGGGCCAAGTTCTCGTTGTACCAGATGCGGTCGCTGAAATTTGCCTTGGCCACGTAGTTTGTGTATATTTTGAGGGAGGTCACCAGTTTAACGTTCAGATGTTTTCGAATATTTTGGATACTCTCATACTGTAGACATCATTGACCATTAGCTTGAACAGCTGTACCTCAAACTTGTTTCTGGCCTGCTGTCTCAGTTCGGTATTCATCGCCACATATGGCTTCAACAATGTCAATTGCTTGAAGCGCATTACCCGGTGGACTCGTTGAATACGTAATCCATTGGCCAACGCTTGCTGTAGATAGAGGTAGTGGATTACGTATCCTTCCTTATCCATCAGGGTGGCCATTAGTTTGGTTGACGTTCCCACGCCACTCGTCAGAAGTTCGTCTGGTGTGTATGGGATTCGGTCTGCCGGCGCTCTTCTAACCTCGGGACAAACCGGTAAGTCACGGTGTTTATCATGGCGGACTGGATCTCTAGGGTATTCAAGATCCACCTCTAAAAATATCCGTACTCACCGTCCGCAGGCAGACTCCCTACTTTCAATTCGTCGCATTCTGTCTGTGATAACCACTTGAATCCTCCATATGGCAGTGGCTCAGACACTGCCCAACCGTAAAAATTATTGGCGTCGTAATATATTAAATATGTATCATCGTCATTCTCGACACCATCTCTACTTTTAAATGCAACCTGACCGTTTCGATCACCACATGTTCCTCTTGTATATTTGTTATTGACAGCGACATGTCGGTTACACACTGGACTAGTGCGCCTCGAATACCCTTCTCAAAAAACAGATATTGATCTACATCCTGGAGGGTATCGAGGAATACACCGGTCTTGCACCGGAATGTGGCAAAACATCTCTAGCGGATGAATAGTTTGTGGCCACGTCGGGTCATCTGACATCCAACCAACCTCTCGAAACCTTTGATGAATGCATAATTGGTCGTGTCTTCGTTTGTCAGGAACAATATTTCAAAATGATTGGACAGTTCCCGTTTTGCTACACGAAGCGGATATACAATGTTGTGGAACTGCCCATCTCTCTTATTTTTCTGTTGTCCGAACAGTACACGTTTACGCTTAAGCTGGGATTATTGCGCTCAAATGTGCGAATCTGCTCTATCCTAACGGGAAAGTGAAGGCCATGAAAGTTCAAATTGGCCCGGGCTCAAAGTTCTGCAGTGTATTTAATCGGTTTTAGTCATTTGTCACCCAGGCCAATGATGTATTTCGTTAGGATAAAGTACTCAAATCACCGTTCATCCTGATCATTGAGCACATTAACCATGGCTTTTTTCATGGCGATATCTTGTGGTAGTGGAATAAATGAACTTCCACCGAGAGAGCGGTAGACATTGACTTAACTGTATATCTAGCACCCTCACGAAGCTCCACCCTTTCATCTGGAACGCTTCCTTTTCCGGTAATACGCTCTGGAAGAAATCCGAGCATATTTCATCCAGATCAGACGTGCGGAAAATGGGGACGTTCTCGGTTTTGAAGTTTTGTTCACAAGTATCGGCATGTGCATTCGCGAACTCACAGTTGATCCAAATGTTCATCTTGATGGCGTTGACTGTTCGAGTACGCGACGCATGAAAGTTACTACACGCTCCCGAACGGACCCATGTTAATCCACCCTCATATAATGGAATACTGACAAGGGTCTTTGTTAACGATCCCCGGGTGGGCAATATAACCAACCCCAATATCATTATCGTCAATCACTGTCAGAGTCGCCGATGGTGGATGCAGGTGTTAGACGCAGGTGTGTGCCATCAATCAAGGAATTCGGAGAAGGGTCATTTAATCGTGATTGCTATTGGGCAATAAATCTGACCTTCCGTCTGGAAATGTGGGGTAGGTCCATTGTCCCAAAATCATTATCATCAATCACTGCCATGGTCAAGGTGGTCGCCGGGGGGGTTAAAAATTGTCTAATTGCATTGATTTATGCACAATTACTCTAGGTACTTAGGGTAATTATGGTAATTAGGGTAAATAGGGTAATTAAAAATCGGGGGGAATAAATTATGCAAATTTGACCCACCGCTGCGCACCGTCCATGGTATCGGCTAAACCTCCCTACTATTAACGAACGCACAACACGTTGAAATAATGAAAGTCAGGCAAAAATTAGGTTTTTTCTCTATAATTTGTGATTTGATTTCTCCATGGACTCCCTCTTCCTTTTCGCCTTAAAAAAACATTCGGGATTGCTCTGACTCTTAACACTTTGATGGCCAAATGGCCTACTCGATGATAAGACTCTCGACCTTATGGCGGAGAGTCAGTGCCGCCCTTACGGGACGTCCATGCGGTCTTCGGAAAGGGCGGCTAACTATTTGATCGCTTTTCCATTTTCTGGTATATTTCAGCAGAGTTTTGGTGGAGTCCCTGTTAGCACCATGACGTCACACAGGACAGTGCACGTAACGGGGGCGAGGCCCTCAGGCCTTATAAACTTTCTTGACATCATTTTATCAAGGTGAAAACAGTTTTAGCGAATTTCCCCTATAGGGAAGACGCTATTACCGTAGGTGGCATGGTAAGACTTAAGCCCGAGACCATGATAACTTTTTGTTTTGAGGTCCCTAGATGCCAAAAACAATATTCGTTCAAATTTATATATATACATATATATGTGTCCGTTACCGCGATAACTTTTGAAAGAAGCGCCCGATTTTGATGAAATTTGGCACAAATGTGGAGAGTAACATTTATGACTTTAAGTTCGAAATCCAGATCGATCGGTCTATGCGACGGGGGTTTTATGGGGGTTTAGAATTTTCCAAAAATCTGTTTTTGAACATTTTACCCTAAAATTTTAAAAACACTAGATTTTGGTTACAGCCATTTTATAGAGCTTAAAAACAAACAATTTAGTATTTTGAATCATTAAGCTAGGTTTAGTGGTTGTGAAAAAAAGTCAAAAAATGTGTCCATAAAATTTCCCATGTTAATCTTATGGGAATACGGTTTTTAGATTTTCCTCAGATAATTTCACTAAAAACTCCACATTTCTTTCTACCAATCATTTTAGCTCTACAAAACAATCATTTTGGCGTTTTAATTGTTGTTTTACGTCCAACCATTGCAGTGATATTCAAAGTGCTAAACACAGTACGTTGTCCAATGTTATCCTTATGGAGAATAAATAAAATGCTATATTTCAATTATTCATGTATGAATATAGATGAAACTTTGTATGTGGCTTCATCTAGTTGTGGTATATTGATATTAAAACAAACACAATTTTTTTTATTTTTCCCGGCAGCAGCAAACCTGCATACTCGGCCCCCATGTTATTCATATGGGAAATAAGTAAAGTTTTATATCTCCCTTAGTTGTGAACCTAAATTAATAAAACTTGGTATGTAGCTTCACCTGGTTGAGTTATATTGATAATTGCAAAAAAAAACACATTTCTTATCTTCCTTGTTGCAGCAAACCTGCGTACTCAATTATAATGTTATTCTTATCGATAATAAATAAAATGCTATGTATCACTTATTAATTAATGTATTTTTATGAAACTTGGTAAGTGGCTCTAGGTAGTAGTGATACCCATATATATGCATTGGAAATTCGCTGAGTACGCAGGTTTGCTGTGACGGGGGTATTTCATTTTGTGCCCTTTATTTATGTTGCTTATTATTAGGTCGACATTTGCATTACCCACTCGTCCTATATGACGATGGGGGTAAAAGGGTTAAGGATTGCTAAATTGTTCCAGAAAATTTGAGTTTTTTTTATATCCGCCAATGTGTATTTCTAGTAGAAGTTTTAATTTTTAATCGTGAATTAAAACATCAGTCACCAGCTAGGATCCGTATATTTTATCTTACACAATCTTAATGAAAAAACGTTAAATTGTACACCAGTTTTCACCAGTTTCTTTATCGAGTATGTGACTTTCATCAAGAAACAGTGTTTTGCCTATTCAATTTAATAGGGCTCAAATGTTTAAAAAGTCTACGACAGATTCCGTACGGGTTACCTCAAAAGTGTCTCAAATCGCAGGGAGATCTCCTTTGTTTGGGTCATCCACGATTAATCGTCAAAGAAGAGGTATAATGTGTCTTTAGAGTTAATTTTTCAAGTTGAACAAGATAATATCCTAATATAAAAAATATTTTTTTTTTTCAAGAAATCATGCAATATCTGTTGTTTGTTACATGCATTGGCGCTGCATCCTCTGACATTCTGAGGTACACATTTGTTTCAGTCGAATGTTAACTGTTCGATGGCAACAGTGATTGAGCATCTCTGTGAGACTAAACACGACCTGGGACTTGGGACAAAGCAACAAAAATTGTAAACATTATCAAGCTGCAGCAAATCTCTGTGAGACTAAACACGACCTGGGCCTTGGGACAAAGCAACAGAAATTGTTAACATTATCAAGCTGCAGCATATCTCTGTGAGACTAAACACGACCTGGAACTTGGGACAAAGCAACAAAAATTGTAAACATTATCAAGCTGCAGCAAATCTCTGTGAGACTAAACATGACCTGGGACTTGGGACAAAGCAACACAAAATGTAAACATTATCAAGCTGCAGCAAATCTCCGTGAAACTAAACACGACCTGGGCCTTGGGACAAAGCAACAGAAATTGTTAACATTATCAAGCTGCAGCATATCTCTGTGAGAATAAACACGACCTGGGACTTGGGACAAAGCAACAGAAATTGTTAACATTATCAAGCTGCAGCATATCTCTGTGAGACTAAACATGACCTGGGACTTGGGACAAAGCAACAAAAATTGTTAACATTATCAAGCTGCAGCATATCACTGTGAGACTAAACACGACCTGGGACTTGGGACAAAGCAACAAAAATTGTTAACATTATCAAGCTGCAGCATATCTCTGTGAGACTAAACACGACCTGGGACTTGGGACAAAGCAACAAAAATTGTAAACATTATCAAGCTGCAGCATATCACTGTGAGACTAAACATGACCTGGGACTTGGGACAATGCAACAGAAATTGTTAACATTATCAAGCTGCAGCATATCACTGTGAGACTAAACACGACCTGGGACTTGGGACAAAGCAACACAAATTGTAAACATTATCAAGCTGCAACATATCTCTGTGAGACTAAACATGACCTGGAACTTGGGACAAAGCAACAGAAATTGTTAACATTATCAAGCTGCAGCATATCACTGTGAGACTAAACATGACCTGGGACTTGGGACAAAGCAACACAAATTGTAAACATTATCTAGCTGCAGCATATCACTGTGAGACTAAACATGACCTGGGACTTGGGACAAAGCAACACAAATTATAAACATTATCAAGCTGCAGCATATCACTGTGAGACTAAACACGACCTGGGACTTGGGACAAAGCAACAGAAATTGTTAACATTATCAAGCTGCAGCATATCTCTGTGAGACTAAACACGACCTGGGACTTGGGACAAAGCAACAAAAATTGTTAACATTATCAAGCTGTAGCATATCTCTGTGAGACTAAACACAACCTGGGACTTGGGACAAAGCAACAGAAACTGTAAACATTATCAAGCTGCAGCATATATCTGTGAGACTAAACACGACCTGGGACTTGGGACAAAGCAACAGAAACTGTAAACATTATCAAGCTGCAGCATATATCTGTGAGACTAAACACGACCTGGGACTTGGGACAAAGCAACAGAAACTGTAAACATTATCAAGCTGCAGCATATCTCTCTGAGACTAAACACGACCTGTGACTTGGGACAAAGCAACAAAAATTGTTAACATTATCAAGCTGCAGCAATCTGTGAGACTAAACACGACCTGGGACTTGGGACAAAGCAACAGAAACTGTAAACATTATCAAGCTGCAGCATATCTCTGTGAGACTAAACACGACCTGAGACTTGGGACAAAGCAACAGAAATTGTTAACATTATCAAGCTGTAGCATATCTCTGTGAGACTAAACACAACCTGGGACTTGGGACAAAGCAACAGAAACTGTAAACATTATCAAGCTGCAGCATATATCTGTGAGACTAAACACGACCTGGGACTTGGGACAAAGCAACAGAAACTGTAAACATTATCAAGCTGCAGCATATATCTGTGAGACTAAACACGACCTGGGACTTGGGACAAAGCAACAGAAACTGTAAACATTATCAAGCTGCAGCATATCTCTCTGAGACAAACACGACCTGTGACTTGGGACAAAGCAACAAAAATTGTAAACATTATCAAGCTGCAGCAATCTGTGAGACTAAACACGACCTGGGACTTGGGACAAAGCAACAGAAACTGTAAACATTATCAAGCTGCAGCATATCTCTGTGAGACTAAACACGACCTGGGACTTGGGACAAAGCAACAAAAATTGTAAACATTATCAAGCTGCAGCATATCACTGTGAGACTAAACACGATCTGGGACTCGGGACAAAGCAACAAAAATTGTTAACATTATCAAGCTGCAGCATATCTCTGTGAGACTAAACACGACCTGGGACTTGGGACAAAGCAAAAGAAATTGTTAACATTATCAAGCTGAAGCATATCTCTGTGAGACTAAACACGACCTGGGACTTGGGACAAAGCAAAAGAAATTGTTAACATTATCAAGCTGCAGCATATCTCTGTGAGACTAAACACGACCTGGGACTTGGGACAAAGCAACAGAAACTGTAAACATTATCAAGCTGCAGCATATCTCTCTGAGACAAACACGACCTGTGACTTGGGACAAAGCAACAAAAATTGTAAACATTATCAAGCTGCAGCAATCTGTGAGACTAAACACGACCTGGGACTTGGGACAAAGCAACAGAAACTGTAAACATTATCAAGCTGCAGCATATCTCTGAGAGACTAAACACGACCTGGGACTTGGGACAAAGCAACAAAAATTGTAAACATTATCAAGCTGCAGCATATCACTGTGAGACTAAACACGATCTGGGACTCGGGACAAAGCAACAAAAATTGTTAACATTATCAAGCTGCAGCATATCTCTGTGAGACTAAACACGACCTGGGACTTGGGACAAAGCAAAAGAAATTGTTAACATTATCAAGCTGAAGCATATCTCTGTGAGACTAAACACGACCTGGGACTTGGGACAAAGCAAAAGAAATTGTTAACATTGTCAAGCTGCAGCATATCTCTGTGAGACTAAACACGACCTGGGACTTGGGACAAAGCAACAGAAATTGTTAACATTATCAAACTGCAGCATATCTCTGTGAGACTAAACACGACCTGGGACTTGGGACAAAGCAAAAGAAATTGTTAACATTATCAAGCTGAAGCATATCTCTGTGAGACTAAACACGACCTGGGACTTGGGACAAAGCAAAAGAAATTGTTAACATTGTCAAGCTGCAGCATATCTCTGTGAGACTAAACACGACCTGGGACTTGGGACAAAGCAACAGAAATTGTTAACATTATCAAACTGCAGCATATCTCTGTGAGACTAAACACGACCTGGGACTTGGGACAAAGCAACAGAAACTGTAAACATTATCAAGCTCCAAAAATGCACCTTCGGAATAAGAAATGGATGCCAAGTGAATGTAATTCAAAGGCTTAAATTTGACACAAAGATTAAAGAACTTACTCAAAATGGATTTCTACAGTTCAAAATTTGTCTCGTTTTATGATTGTACTACGCATTTAAGAAAAGTCCTAAAACGCAATTATCTTTGAACAATTGTCGAGAACGTCCTTGCGTTTTCTTGCACGTTTACTATTGCAGCTATCTCATCTGTAAAGATATAGTTTAACTACCAGGTTGGTCACGAAGATCCGGCGCAAGGACTAAATAGATATAACTCTTATATTCTTTGTGGTAAAAATCCTACTTGTATTTTAAAAATTAAAAGCTTTTTCCTTTTTGTTGTTACACTTTGTTATCACTAAATGTTAAGATCTTACGCAATACACGAACAATGGAAATATTTTACAGTATACATAAACAATTACAACATTATAAAACACTTTTAAAAATTTGTACGTTTTTTGGTTTGGTAATTTTTAACATCAACAGAGCGAATGCAGTTGTATAATTTATATGTTCTAGTAATGGCTAGACTAACATTAAAGCTTGGCCGAAGTTTCTTCAGTGTAATCTCAGTGAACAAATATGTGTTGTTACCAGATCTTTACGTTTAAATCAGATTTTTTAGGTAGACGTTTTACTGATAATACTGGATATTTCCCATTTTAAGTTTACTTAAAAGGCTTTTGAAAAATCTACAAGGTTAGTTTTTATTTTCTCATGACCATAAAACAGTATTAATTGTTATATACTAGGTTTCAGTGTAACTAACGAGTTAAATATCTTTTCAGAGTTGTTAACCAATTTATGTCAAGATTAACTACGAATCCATAGTATATGCCAAGAAAAATACTGATCCAAAGCAAAATATTTTATTTTGCTTATTATTATTATTTATTATTTATGCGTGTCATAGTAATTTTTTTCCATTTTCAATCAGGAAATGTAGAGTAGACTACAAAATATAACTTTCGAAAATATCTGTTTTACACAGACACCGTAACTGAAAATATGATTTATTTAAAATACGTACCAAGAGTAGTCAGTAGTATCTGTTATGCTGATAACATTTACAATTTTTAGTTTTATTAAATTACGACTAATATTAATTGTATAGATATAAAATATGGATGACTTACCATAATATTTTTAAGTTTATGAATCAATAGTTTCTAAAATTAGGTGAAAATTGTAAATTGAACAATTGATTCCAACGGAATTTTTATTGGTCTATACTTTTTAGCAGATTTAGCGAATTACAGAAACAGAGGTAAAATCTATTGTTGCAAGACTCTGGCCTATAGTTTGTCCGGCCAGCCATGCGCCCATAGAAGAGACCCTCGCACCCTCACACGCACAACCCGGCCTACCTGCTGCCAATGGTTCCTCGATGAGTCACCTTCTAAGCCATGGTCTGCAAAAATTAAATTTTGAAAACTACTGACTTTAGACAGTTCACATTGTATTATTCAAATGGTATATTATATTGTCAAATATATCAAATTACTAGTAGCCCCGTTGCGGCTTCGCCCGCGTAAACTATGATAGTTGTGTGTGCTGCATTCTGTGGTTAGCCCTTGGAACTACTAGTCTACAAATCAAGATCAGCTGTTTTAATTTTCATCAGCTCGAACCAAAATGAATGTCCATAAGGAATACATGAAGCCCCGTGGGGCAAAGTCCTATAGTTGAATCGGTATGAAAACACTTGAACTTTAATTTTGTAGACCTAAAGAATCAATGTAACCAGATCTCACCACTTTAACATGCCGGAAAGTTGGAGACTTAGTGATGAGTGAAAGAGGGCTTTGCCTTTTACAGGTAGAGATTACGTGGCTGGTGGCTGCCGGGCAAACATCAGTAAGGGCGTGGTGTAGCGTAGTCGTACTATCGTATCCTCCATAGTGATACCTGTACGACTCGTTCAACTCTGACGAGCAACGTTCAACATTGAGAAAGCTGTCTCTATTCTTCTTTTCAAACTTGCGTTATCACAAATCGTGAAACGTTTCGGCCGTACCCAGGGTTTTAGACGATGCTTTAACTACAGACTCCACAGGGAGCTCCAGACGGGCGAGTGCCCAGACAGGAAGATGAAGAAGCGAAAGACCCATGGAAGGGCCACGTGCCCGCCACATGGCGTCTCTGGGGCATCGAGTCATTTAATACCCGGTAAAAACGTAATACGGAATGCCACTTACATTAGAACACGGGCAAGAACTCAAATCAAATCCGGTGAACACCCCTATAAGAAGCAGTCATTGGACGGATAAAAGCGCGACGAGAGTGATCGGGACATGTGGTGGCAGTTTTGGAAATTGCAGTTGGCATGTTTTCTTCAAACTAACGATTTAAAAATTAAAAACTGAATAACATGTTTAGAAATATGCGTAATTGTGTAAGGGTATTTTATTTTTTTTATTCGCGATTTACCAAAATGTTAAGATTGTTCATCTATAAGTTATAATAAAATTCGTGTTTCTTCGATTATTCTTCGAGGTATTCTTCGATTACGAAAATGTTCAACTTCCACTCAATACGGGCTGCCTTTGTTAACGGAACTTATTTATTCTTCACATAGCAGAGCCTATGTAAGTTATTTTGATTCGTGCACACTTTGAGGTATTCGTATGCGTATTATCTTGAGTAAAAGAGTCAAACCTAAATATAACCTTCTCTCAAAAAACTCAAAAAATTCAATAAAAACTTTATTATCGTTGGGCATTAACAATAATACATGACAGTAGTAAAAATAACAATAAATTTGGATGTATTAACCATCATGGAATAAATTCCCTAAACAGACAACCCAAACTTGTTAAATTCAAATTGAAAATATGTTATATCAGGAATACTGCCTCAAAACCAAACAACGGTAAGGCCTACCTGTCCATTCCTTGGTTTTACATGGTGCTTGCTTGTAGTAAGACGCGGGAACTCTTCGCGCCTTAATTCATTCCCGCCAGTTATTTGGCGGCAAACAGGTGGCACTACTGTCTACACTGCTAGTAGATTAGTAGATCATGGCGCTACGTAGCATCTCAACTAGATGTCTTCTTAGTATATAAAAATGAATGCCTGTTTTCCTTTGTGATTCCATAACTTGAGAATGAGGGCACCAATTGAATAATTTTTGTTGTTGTGTTCGCTAATGTCAGGACAAGGTTCTTATAAAATAAAATTTTTAATCCGACCTTAGGGCTCTGTCCCACTGGCCTTCAAAGTTCCCATTGATTTGATCAAAGTTCAGTTAGTTACACCAAACAGCTGTTAACAAAAGGATTATATCTAAACACACTGCTTGAAAGGCATAAACATATGTTCATTATGGAAATTAAAAAACTACTTGAATGGCAACTCACACTCTTTTTTCGATAGGCGAGTGAGCGAAGCGAACGAGCTCATCTTGAAAATGAACGAGTTTGACACATAAAACCAATTAATGACATCAGGACAGGGCAACGTCTGTCGGGACAGCTAGTTCATTATAAATGTCCATCTGACTTTTTGAGGTTTATTAATTAAACCAATAAAATTGTGTTGATGCCAAATATTCAGACTCAACACTGGTATCGGTTTTATATTTGGAAAAAAATTAGTGTAGGTTCTCTCTCATTTTTCCACTCTGTTCATTTGTTGATTTTACCATAGTTTACATTCATACGATAATGTTACAATAGAATAAACTTATTTTCATCACTCTGTATTCGAAAATAGCCCATTACCATACAGCTGAGATGTTCGAAAATCGTCGATTTCCATACACCAAAACAAATAATGATCAGCTGACTTTACCTGTCCTAAACATTACTTTACCTGTCCCACACAAAACTTTACCTGTCCTAAACAATTGAAGTTCCCGTTTTACTCAACAGGAGCACCAGTGTGATTACGTTATTTTTGACGATTCTGTGTTCAAACAGCTGACTTTAACACTAAAATGAATTGTAAAACCGTGTTGTGTTTACTTATACAAAATTACTAGACTATGAAATTTCAGATCATTTTTGATGAAGTTTAATGTGGTTATTTGCATCGTGATGAAAATTATCGTTCACTACTCGTCACAAAAGTCCTATTTCGTGACTAGTAGTGAAATATACTATTCTAACTACAGTTTAGTTTAGCCCCCTCCCCCCCTCTTACAAATCCTCTCTTCACAAGTTAAATGATATCAGCTGACTGTCATATATCTCGTAAAGAGAGATTTGATCGGTTGCGATGGAGCAGAGTTGACAGAGGGGCAAATGGCTGTTGACCACGTAGGGTATACTTTTTACACGTTACGAAACCTCTAGATAACCTCGTAGGTTATGAGTACATCAAGTTGTCTCATATTTTTAGGTTATCCATTGGTTTTCTGGGCCAATCACTGGTCCAGTGTCCAGGTCCGACACTACCCGAGACCGTCTCGTTCCTTTTCCTCTCACTACCCTTGCCCACCATAACCTCCTTCTCTCATCCAGCTTCACCGCCGACCGAGGTCGGTCCTGCGACGTGTCACAGCCGGGAGTCTGACACTGACAGTGCGAATCCCTCACCGCTCACTTCCGGCGGTTCCGAGAACCTCGGAGCATCCACTCACATTAAGTCTACAAAAATATCGCCTCGGACGGTTTGATGTTTCGCCGAATCTTGTTCTACAAGGGAGGATGTTTACTCCCCATTGATCATGTGCGGACGGTTTAATCTGTTTACAAACACGCGCGTGAGAGCGGGGGCTCATTCATGTTCGGGCCCGCCACTACGACTACGACGCAACCCTTCCCGAGTCTTATCATCCCCCGGGAACTGGCGGGAGTCGGGAGTGATACCACAAGGTCCAATGTCGAAGACGAATGGAAATACTTTTTTGATAAATTATAGGCATCTGGATATGATATGGACCTTTTTTAAAACCATCCCTTAACTTCAATTAGGACTTTACAATACGTTGTAATCACTGAACAAAACAAAAAATAATATTATTTGTATGTCTTTTTAATTCACTGATTCAGACGGATGTTTATTTTTTGTTCCAGTTCACACAAGCTACTGGACGGATCGAGCTGAAATATGTAGGAAGCTGGATAATAAACCAAAAGAAAACTCCGTATAGTTACCGTATTCCTGTTTGGAATCTGGGGGCCTTAGAACGCAACGTTATCGAGCTTAAGTTTAGTGTCGTATTGCGAGCTCGGATGATTGCGAGCGCCGAGGCCATACATCTTGTAAGGGTCTGGTCAATGAAGCAGAAGTGACGAGGGTAAACGCCAGCCCAGCCCCAATAGTACAATTGGTGATAGCGTAATTCGCCAAATTATACTATGTTTTGCGCCGTCATTCAAAATAAACAAATAGTTTTTAATGAGCTACGCCTATATTGCCAGTCTAAATGTTAAAGTTATGTTTTTGTCATAATTGTATAGCTGTCAGTTGTCTTTAAAATTTAAAAGACAATTAAGATACGGTAACACAAAACTAAGGCAATTTAAGCCAGTTACATTTTCGTTGCCTGACTTGAGGTGCCAACATTACCAGCGGTAATAGAACGCGGGGTTTCCCAGTCAACAAAAGCAAAAACGGTCATCCCCCTTCCCCTATATACCGCTCGGCGCTCGCTCCATTCGGCGCTCACCCCACTCGGCGCTCGCCCCCCGTAACCTTAAGTTTTACACCAAGAATAGTAATAACTTCGAACCTGTAGGAAAATTCGTTAAAATTATTGTTTGTCGTTCTCTTCTCCTACAATTAATCTTTATCTTGACAACTTAAAACTGGTATAATTGGTGTAATCCAAGTCATTAATGGCATAATTGTCATAACGTCAAAAGAATGAGTGCTGTTAAAGCATTAAAAACACGGTTATAATGACATACACATTTTGATGAGAATACCTGAATCGACGGGGAAAGAATGCAGCTCAGTTACTGAACAGTCCTTAAGATCTGTCGTCCCATCCGTGTCCTGCCATTGAGAAAACATTCTGCAGATTCTACACCGGCAGGTTTTCTGTAGGGTAGAATGTAGATCTGCGCGGGAATTAAGTGTAATTTAGCGCAGCGAACATTCATTCCAGAGCGAGATTCCTTGTAGGCCTGGCGACGAGGCACGAGCAATGCTGCAAGCTGCAAGCTGCAAGCTGCAGGTGGTGCAGTTGTGCAGTTGTAAGCGTCGCATCGCTACGCATTCCTGAAGGATATCTTATTACGGTCTAGTCCTTCAAACCAGAATACGACGCTCATCCTTCATCCTATCGTTGATAAAATGAGGAGGGATACGAATCCGAGTGCTGTGCAAGTATAGGAGTCAATGTTCCTGCATTTTTATCCACATAACAAATTGAGAAAGAAATGTGTTCTCTGTAGAAACGTGTTCCCTATAGGGTCACTTTCAGACTTACTGTAAAATAAATAAACTTATATCCCTGTAATAAGCAATTTAAGGGCGAAGCTCCAAAAAGAAACTAGGCAAAGAATAACTGTATCGGTACAGTATCCCGAAATTCAACCGTGTACAGTTAAAGATTCCATTCAGAGTGTTCCGTGCGGTTTTCTAATTATTAAATATATTTTATGATATTCATAAAAAGGTGTACCATTATGTTCAGAAACTGTTTTCACCTTGATAAAATGATGTCAAGAAAGTTTACAAGGGCTGAGGGCCTCGTGCTCTGTCCTGTGTGACATCATGGTGCTAACAGGGACTCCGCCAAAAACTCTGCTGAAATATACAAGAAAATGAAAAAGCGATCAAATAGTTAGGCGCCCTTTTCAAAGACCGCATGTACGTCGCGTAAGGGCGGCACTGAGTCTCCGCCATAAGGTCGAGAGTATTATCATCGAGTAGGCCATTTGGCCATCAAAGGGTTAAGAGTCAGAGCAATCCCGAATGTTTTTGTAAGGCGAAAAGGAAGAGAGAGACCATTCCAACATTCGCTATGTGTCGGATAAACATAAAACTCCTGAAGTTCTCTCAAATGTGACTTGCTTGTCGTCGACTTTGTTTGAACGTTCACCAATGTCCAATTCACTCTACTAGTAATTCGGATTTCGGAGTACTATTAGTTCGGAGATAACTATCGCAGGGTTGGTGTGACATTCCACGCCACTTGCTCTCACCTAAGACCATAGCCAACATTGTTTTGACTAGTTTCCATTACCATTACAATTATGGTAAACAAATAACCCTACTGGGAAGACGTCAGATGGGTTACCAATCCCAATCGTTGCAGTCCAATGTATCACACTTGTACATGCGTATGCTCCGTGGTGGCTAGCTCTCACTTGTAACGCTAGCTCTGACTTCCTCCCACAAGCTGCGATGTACTCTCAACACCGGGTCGTCTCTACCCCGGTGGCCCGGTTACATCCTGATAACACCAGTCTGATAACGCCAGCCTGATAACACGCGGCTCCAGCACGCTCCAGTAACCCAAGTAACAGTCCTTTGTCACTTATCACGACTGATAACAGGATCTCTGCCTCGTTGGAGCCGATGACCTGCTTTTGCAGGATAACAGTAATACGCCATTGATGATAAGTATGAGATCGATATTGACTTGCGTTCGACTTAAAGAAGCAGTTTAGTATCTTTCAGAGAAACTGAGGTACTTGCAAACGTTCAGATTCAAATTTTCTTTGTATGCCCCATTTGTTGTCTCCGTTGTCATTTGTGTAGTTGTGTATCTGATTAGTATGTAACTGACTATATACAATTTATAATAAACTTAACTGCTGTTACTTTGCATAGCACTAGCACAGACAGTGATTTCAATGTATTTTACTATAGACAGTTTGAGTAACTCGTTTTTATTGTGCCTACTGATATGGAAGAACTGAACAGTATGATAAATAGTTTTAAAAATAAAAAGTCTTGTGGAGTTGATAGTATATTTCAAAATGGTTTATAAGCTATCGCACCATGTATAGTGCATGTATTATGTTATATTTTTAACTAAGTTTTGAAATGGGTAGTTTTCAAAGTAGCTAAAAAAGGTATTGTTGTTACTACCAGTAGAAGCAAAATAATCAAAATATAAGACCTATTAAGTCTGTTACCAGCGCTAGAAAAAGTGCTGGAGAAAATTATTAAAAGTAGATTATTAAATTTCTCAAATATTAATAATTTCTTAGTCCATGTATATACGGGTTTACAGAAGTTAAAACAACTGATGGGGGCATTAACGAACCTTGTCGATTTTTGTACAATAATTTAAATGACAAAAAAATCTGCAGCTTGAATTGGCTCTCAAGAAACATCGACTTGGTTGACCGTGAGGTATGATTGCCAAACTGGTATAAGAGGGGTTGCACATGGTTGGTTTAAGAGTTATTTAATAGGCCGGGAACAGATTTCAAAATTTCAAAATTCATAAAGTAAACCGAAGATCATACAAAAGGATCCCTAAGGATCAGGGATGTCGGCGAATATTTTTTTATTATTTACTAATGATTTGTTAGATAAATCTTTCAGGGGAATATTACATCTGTCGCCGATGATGTCGCTTTAGGTATAATATACATCCCGACATCAATTTAACCGTGTCTACCCAGTCAGTATTACGCTAATCGATTGTTACAAAGTGAAAAACATACTTCAAAAGTAACTTCCATTTCATAGCTCATATTAGATGGTTACCTACCCATATCATGTAAATTAAGGGCTCGACGTTTCGCCGCATCGAACTCTGAGTTACAACCGCTCCACCGTGTAAAGCTCTCAGATATTTACGCGCACAAAAAGCTAGTTAACGAATCACAGCGGCCGCGGGGTAGGTCGCCACTCGCCAGGAACCGAAGGGCCGGCGTATTGTTCGGATAGAGGTTTAGGGCGCAGATAAACATTAACGACGCCTGCGAGCACGGAGGCCTGTAGTTTATCTGGCCGCTCGTCGTTACCTGCATCATCATACGTTACCGGCGAGGGGCGGGCAGGGTAGTAGGTGCCGCCGCCGCGCCGCGCTTCCCACACTCCACATACCTACCTTGTTTATTTTGACACACTTGAACAAGACTGACCTTCTTCCTTGGACAAGAGGTTGGATGTTTCTATTCTGTTTGAAAATCTGAGAGATGTGTTTGAGGTATTCTTACCTGCCAGTGAAGCGCTGTATGGTCATATGGAATGAAGAAGTTTGTTTTACATAAAACTGGTTTTAAAAGAGGTAGTTTTAAATTCGTCCCAGGGCTTAATGGCGCGTCGGGTACAAAGTAAGCTTAATCCTACTACAGTATGCTTTAAGGGATATATCGTAATGTTAGCAAATGTTTCATATAAAAAATGAAGGAAACATAAGCATAATATAATATGTTGTATATTTTGGGTGATAGATAATACAGGAATTCCATTTAGGGAGGGCGCTCAGTCAGGAAAAATGTAGCGTTTCTACCTGCGTCTCACACCAGGCTATTGATAATTTTCAAAGCCCGTTCCTCCTCAATAGATTATCTGATATCCATACCGGTAATAGATATTTATGGCTGACGAAATGTACCTAGCGATTTCAGTGAGTAAAATTTCGATATCACAAATAATAGTCGTTGAATAAAATTGTAAAATATCCAATATTTACGATTTTCTTGTGGGTGAACTATTGTGATGTGGAAATTCTGCTCACTGAAATTGCTAGGTATATTTTTGTTCTTTAAAATGAACCATAAGTCAACGACTTCGAATAATCCGTGGAGGAGGGACAGGCTTTGAAAATTTACATTGACCTTATGGGAGATGCAGGTAAAAGCCAGTGATTGGAGACCCCTCAACAGCGGGTCTGTCTGTCTGTCTGTACCTGTGGATAAATAAAATATTAAATCTTCTCTTTCATCATTTTGTATACTATTCCGGCTTTCTAAAACCAATCTTGTGTTCGCCCTATAGTCTTAGGTGGTCCAGTGAATATCTACAATATTAATTAAATCAAAGGTCATAAAAACTACCACTGCGTTTTATCAATCGCAGTTTTACTAAAATCTATAACCAATGGTAATTCACCAAACCTTGATTTCCTTAACCTAAATAGCTTAGAAATAACAAAATGGTGTTTTAGACTTAGAAAATACTAAGCCTAAAAAAACATGTTGTTATTTCTCCGCGCATTTCATCGCTGCTTTAGACATAGTGTCACGGCCAATTGCATGGTTAATGGTTATGGTTTGTTATGTAAACACGTCTCCCATCCGACAACCAATGCCAATGTTCCTACATGGGATAACGGGGTCATTTACACTTTGTTGCATCAGATGGATCGTCTATCCAATTCCAAATGTCAAGTTCGAGTGTAATTGCAACTCTGCAACTTTGTGGATGTGTGTACCCGAGTAAAATGATTTGTTCTCGCGGGTTTTCAAGAATAAAAACTTTTCGGAATCAATTCAAGAAAATCAGATTGCTAATAGCAGATAACTTGTAACTATCCTATATTCTAATACTGTAAAACTGTATAAGTAAGGTTTGCTTACTTGCTTTACAAAAAGCTTGCTTTTGTATGTTTGATTGGTTGTAACTCTTATCTCAAAAACGAGGCCAACTATTTCCTTCAAATGTTGGAAATAACTAATTTCTAAGGTTAAAACAAGTTAAAGGCAGGTCTCGTCCCCAGGAAAAATCCAGTTTGTAAAATAACTAATTTTAAAACCAAAAAAAAATTAACATTATGGAGTTTAAAATCATAACAAAAGAGTCATAATAGCTGTTCATGAGCGTGAATTTTCAAAGTAATAATACCCAAATCGTGAGTTCTCAGCAGGTGATTTCCGGAGAGCAGTGACTAAAACCATTGAATGAAGATCGCAAGCAGAGTGGTCTTATCCAAAATGAATCAAATGTGTATATAAATAAACTACTATAAAAACAAACACATTTTCAGGCTAAGCTAAGGTTATTTTCCGAGCAAGGCTCGGTATTCCCGGTACTCGGTAACAACGTAAGGAAATATCACGAAATTAAAATCCTATCTCAGATCAAGAAGCCAAACAAAAATATAACAAGTGAATATAATGTATTCCACTAAGAAAACTGTGTCCGTTATAGAGTACTAAATTATAGGGAAACAGAATTATTATATTCGCAACATTTGGATCAGATGTTGTTGCTTTGTCTCCACAATCTAGTTTTTCAGGAAAGTTTTAAGCCATTTTATTTGGTCTAATTGATATGAATGCTGGTAAAAGTATATGGAGGCGATGGTCCCTTCACCAGCCTCACTCTCCACGGCAGGGTCTTGTACCAGCAGGTCTTAATGTATTGTATGTTTCTTCTCTATTGTTATCAATTGTAAACCGTTAGCCGTGCCGAAGTAGTCTGTTTCGTTGGAGTGAGATTTATTTTTTTAAGTATTGCTGGTGCCCTATTTCATAAACAAAACACACCCTATACACTAATTAGGGACAACCGAATGAGGTTCCCCTAAGACCTAGTATACCGTACTAACGTTAAACCTACTAAAGTTGGTTTTCTAAACAATTATTGCTCACAGTGTTTTCCTCTCATGTTAAATTGTTCATTTGTTTATTTTGATTTTCTTCAGTAGCTTTATATATTATGTTATCAAATAATTTCAGCCACAGATTGTTTTTTTTTAATTGTATGGTTAATTTATACCTTATTTAAATTAGACATTGACTGTTAAAATTATCACGTTCCCAATTAAGTAAATATAAATATTTTTACTTCATTTGTTTTGTAGTTATCATCAACCCTTCACACAAACCGTCTCATAAGGCTATTTTCAAACGATATACCATTAATTAAGCAAGTTTTAAACCTTCGTTATCCTTCGGCCGGACGATATTGCTCGTAATTTAAAGGACGCCGGCCATGTTTTTGAAAGTGAAAGGGTATTCGGCAGGCGGGCTGTCTCGAGGGCACCAAATCCTCGACCAATGAATGGCGCGGCCCGCGGGGACGGACAGTTTGAGGGGGGGTGGCCCTTGGCCTCTTTCGCGCGGAAATGACGTCATACTCCCTCAATTATAACACAGTGTCGGTCGCTAAACACATTGTTGATCGGGTGTTATACAGCTGTCGCCGAGACCTCCGCTCGGGCTACGTGCACGATGAACTCCTCAGCTTTTTCTCTGGCAGATTAGATATTTTGAAAATATTTAACTAATTACACCCTTCTGAAGTCTGTTGCCATGCACTTGCAATCCTGTATGACGATTTAGAGTTAGTGAGGGACCAAACGGCCACCTCCCCATTGTAGATGTTACTTCATGTGCTGTTCAACTGAGCCCCTTCAACATCATAATCCTGTCGGCACTTCATGTGTAGACCAATCGAGCTCCTACGACACAATCCTGACGTTACTTCATGTATAGTCCAACCGAGCCCCTACAACATCATAATCCTGACGTTACTTCATGTATAGTCCTACCGAGCCCCTAAAATATCGTAATCCTGACGTTAATTCATTTGTGTGATCCAACCGAGTCCTTATACCATCATAATCCTGCACGGAAATACTCCGAGTTTATCCGAGTCTGGGTTAAAATCTATTGGGTCAGCAGTAACCAATTGTTGGTTACTAGCAACCAGTGCCGCATGGGCATTAGTAACTGTCTTAAGTTAGTCAAAGTATATACGATTATTTGTAACCGAGTCGTTTGTTACTGTTAACTAACTGTTTATTTGACCTACTAAAACTAATGTCGGTTGAACATAAACTTACAGCATTATAAACACCAACCAAGTGAACTCTGGGTTAATTTCTACTGAGCAGAAGTAGTTGTGAATAACCCATGGATTTTGAATACTTAACCCTGTGCTCGGTGAGAATTTAACTAACACATCGGTGGAAACTAACCTGTAGTAGTTTGATGGGTCGTTCATAACCGTCTTAGCTAGGTTAGCAGCATAGTTAAATTAGTTTGACCTAACTTTGCGAAGTTGGCAACAGTTGTATCCCTGCAGAGAGAGCAGATCAGAAGAGAAGTGAGCGGCGAGTGCGTCGTAGAACACACGCAGGTCATAGAGGTTACAAGTTAAAACACCTCATGTCTCGTGGTTTGAACTTTTACTATGATCGTCTTCAGTGACTGTGAAGATGTGAGGAATCTTCTGACCAACTGGGACCTAGGCTTTATATACATAGTAGATAAAGGCCTTCTTAATTATGTTGTTTCAGAATTTAACGTTTAATGTTGGTCTACTGAGTATGGTTTCAGTTTAGTTTTATCAATCTAACTTTATTAAAAATGTAGCTAAAACGCAGTTTTTTAAAATATTATCAATGAAGTTGTTAAGAATGTTTTATCTTAGGTTTAAGGTCGGCTAATTCCCCTTTAGTGGGCATAGGATATCCCACTTTAGGTATATTCTTAAAAACCTCATTGATATTTGTTTTAAAATCTGTTTATTAGCTATATTTTCAATAGAGTTGGATTGATAAAACTAAATTGAAACCATAATCAGTAGACCAACATATTGAATTCCTAACCTGAACACCAAAATTAAGAAAGCCTCTTTATCAACGTAAATTTAAATGATGAAATATATATGCCGAGGTCCCAGTTGGCCAGAAGATTCCACATTCATTCATGATCTTCGAAATCGAACAATCGAACATAGTAAAAGTTAAAATCACGAGGTGTGAGGTGTTTTAACTTTAACCCAGCTACTCGGTTAAAGTGACCTAGTTGCTGGGTTAGAGTGACCCTGCTGCTCGGTTGGAGTAACCCATTAACTTGGTTAGAGTAACCCATTAGCACAGTCAAATCAACACAAAAAATCAGTCGAAAGTAACCTAGCTGCTAGGTTAAAACAACCAACTGGACCAGTTAAATCAACTAAAAATCTATATTCGGTCATTTATGACTTACAGTACTTAGTCAATGATTTAACCTACAGTGCGTTGCACGAGTGAAAAACCAGGCTGTCCATAAGCCCAATGTTAAAATTAACATTAGTCTTATGGACGGCCTGGTTTTTCACTCGTGCAACGCACTTACTTATTCGATTATTACTAACGCATATTCCCTGACCCATTTCACAGGATTACTGGTTACCACCCAACTCGGTCGGTGCTATATTGACCCTACAACTCAGTACAAACATCAACTTTTATCTCAGTTAAGACTAACCTTTTGCGTTTTTCAGTGTGGCCTTACTTCATGTATATAGTCCAACCGTTCCCCTACGACATCATAATCCTGACGTCACTTTATGTATTATCCAATTGAGCCCCTACGACATATCATAATCCTGTAGTACCGTATGTAGACTGTAGTATCGTTGCTGTAAGATCTAGTCATTCTAGTATTAATATCAGACGGTATGATCAACATAAGCCAGTCCCCGAAAGAGTCAACAAAGTTCAGATTGCAATGTATTGTATAAATGCCCTTGCCAAATTACGTTATCGGTTGTATAGGCCTACTCCAATACTAACCACAGGTTTTCTATTTAGCATTCGGGAAGCCTCCGACCCTGGTACCGAGCCAACGTATTTTCCATTCATGACCGTCTATGAGTTATCTAACATTGTAGGAGTAGTGTCGCTGAAAGTAATAGTTGCAGACTCGGCGGGAATATTGAAACAGTTAGCTTGGTAATCGTGTTTATTGCTTCCATACTTTACATGACAAAAGGCAGATTAACATTGAATGAAAAGTTTGATCGAAAAAAATCGTTTACTTTCTTCTTTGACTAATACAAGGTTGATTACATTCTTCGTAACAAGTTTTGCATTGTGATATTAAATATCGTCATATAAATGTTGTATGATGTTTTTAACTCTCTATAATGCACATTTGGCATAAACATAGAGCACCTTCCCCTTCTTAGGCCTTTTAGGGGTTTAACTTGTTAACTTGATGCTTCTAGGTGTCAAATGAGGTGACTCACCTTGTGAATTAAATTCATATTCTCATTTTTAGGAGGCCAAAGCTATACATTTAAGGGCTCCGTTTTTGCCCGTGGGCTTTTGATCGGTTGCTCATTTTACGGTTGAAGATGTAAGATTTCCCACAGCGGGAACTTAATTCCATGTATATGTAATCTGTTTCAATAGCAGGCAGTTTTCTAAATGAAGTACTATGTTATGTTGATTAGAAACTGTTTAAAAATATCAATAGCGTAAACAAAGTGGCACCTGTTCCGAAAGGCGTATTTAACAGTTGTGGGCAGGAGCAACGTCAGTGAGAGAAACGGGAGAACAAGAGGAAAACTAATATCTCTTTTCGCAAATAAATTTTAGTCAGACAAAGGCATATTTTCATGAATATATGTTTTGATTTTTGATCATGTATTATCTAATAGCATTATGTAAAACCGGTTGATGGTGACTTAGCTTTAATAAATATAAAATATACTCCTACTAATGTGTACATCTTTTCATAAAACTTCAACATCATAACGTCAATTTGTTTCAAAGAACCTCAGTAGAGTCATGGTTTCTCAGTGATTACCGATCCAAGCTGTAGTCCTCCCTCTGATCAGGTACCGCGATTTCTTCTCACCGTGATGACTAAGGGCTAGAGCTGTGGGACCTGAACCGTCAGATTCAATAGTGATGATATCTGGACTGGCACCGGCGGAAGTGGAGGAATCGGGTGACCCTAAGAGACAAAGCCGGCACCACGGCGAGGCGCCGAGCTTGAGGGTTCTCACACGTGGTCTGGCCAGACCCGCATACCTCATTCATGTCCAGATACGGGCCCTCTCACACTACAAGAATTGGCCCACTTGCAACCCCGAACTGTGGATTTTATGTTTTCTGATATCATCTATTTTATTCCTCTTAAATTCAAGTTTGGGAGTTTGTTAGCTCTATTTCAATTTAAAAGGAGTTCGGTGACGACTTTGATAACTTTGATCTTGCTATTACGGTATTTTGTTGTACTGTAGGAACTAAAATTCCAAATTATTTGGCAATCCAAATGACAAACTCAAGTAGGCCGACAACAACGCTGGATAAATGTTTTCTAATGTGTTCGGAACAATACTATATGTATAACGCTATCTACAGGAACGCTACTATGGGACGACGGCTGGAAGATTGATGTGTTCGAGAGAGTAGGGAGGGGTGTAAGTGGAATGGGTATGATGGGTGGCTGGTGCCGGGGTCGAGTGTGTCATGACGGCCTGTGAAGGTTCCGGTGCCGTACTCAAGTGTTTGGTTTTAAATTTAAAGGGTCGGTGCAAAGCCCGAGAACTCCGGATTGGACAATTGATGGGTTTTATGGGTTTAAATCGATTCCGCTTGCGTTATAACATTAAATTCCTTAGGGGTAACAATCGTTATTCTCGAGGTTTAGAGTCATATTATGATTCCCACTGCAAAATTGCCACTGAAAAATTTAAAACCGCTGCCGAATTTAAAGCTGAGTAAATTGCAGCCTCAAGATTGTTATGACGCAGTGTTTCTCAATTTTCAAAGTTTTGCATAACATTGACATTTTGTTAAAAAAAACTCATGGTTGCAATTTTAGACAAGTATGAGGGATTATTCGTTAGTAGACAAATAAGAACACGAAGTTATATTTATGAATAATACATATTAAAGGTTCCAGTTGAGCAATGCCATAGTTAAGCTCTTCATAAGTACGTCACCTAGTTATAGATGTTTTTGTCAATTTTTTTGACTAAACAAGTTTTTAAGTTCAAAATGATATAATTTAACATTCAAAACCAGACAAAACGCAAGTTTGCTGGATTCTGCCAAAAACATGTTATACATGTTCTGCCTTTCATAAATATAAGTCTTTCCGAAAATCCACTTTGCAACATTTTGTAGAATATATTAGGAAATGTAAAGTTGATAGTTCTTAAAGTAACCCTTGATTGAGATGTCAAATACAAATCAAATAAAATAATTTATCCCTGAAATAAATCAAAGAATTGCAATAAGTGAAAATAAAACCCAGGAAATGAAAATAATCCCCAAGAAGACTGGAGTGCTAAGACTAAGGCTTACATGTTAGTTGACATTCCCTTTCCCTTGACAAAGGATTAGGCCTGGGCATCTCAGCAACTCAGGATAGTAATGAATGAAAGAAGGCGGCTTGAATATAACTTAGTGCCCCACCATCTTACTTTGTCAGACATGAATGAAGAAACGTTGGCCGAGTCCCAGGACACAGAGTCTCGAGAATACAAATCGTGACGCGAGGATCGCCGATGTCGGAGTTGGAGGACGTGGATGTCAAAGTCGGTGACACTTCATGGCTGAGTATTTATAGCTTGCAATACTCGGTCTGCTGTCATCTGACGATATTGCGAACCTTTCAAAATTGAAAAGGACATCTTCAACCTATCTTATATACTACAACATATATATATCTCTTAGTGACTAACTATTTTAATTTTGTTGTTGTTTGTTAAGATTTTATCTGACGCTATTTCAGGTCTCATTTCATGATCTCGAAATAAAGAATTATCTCTCTCTCTTTCTCTCTTCCAATATTCGATTTGGCATTTTTTATAGCAGTTTGACGTTTCGCTTGTGTGTTTCACGGTTGAACGTTATTGCAGCCAAACTATTAACCGATTGTCAAGATTAGAGTTCTGTATTATGTTCCTTGCAGTGTTTTCGGGTTTTTCGTTTCAACATAGTGGCTGATTGATGCAAGAGAATGTTTTTAAACAAGGTTGAACAACCACCACGACCATCACCGATGTAGCGAAGTACCAACCCGTGCGTATTTGAGAAAATCTAGTTCCGTTGGCTGCAACAGTCCCATCGCAGCGGCACAGAGTTTTATAATAGCGCGCTGATCCCTGATTCCACTATGGATAACATGTCGGTCGACTAACCTGGGGTGTTATGTTGAATAGAACATTCCTTTCAAGTCACGCTCACAATGATGAGTTCAAAGTGGTCTATTTTTTACAGGATTTCAAGTATTATTCGGTTGTTATCAGGAATTTCATCACGAATAGCTCCGGCAACATTGATTATACCCTCCCGTATAAGCTGACAATTTGTGAATGCTATAGGTGAAAGGACATTTCTCGTGTACAGTACTCTAAAACCCCATTAACATTTATCTTATGAATCAAACTATAAGACTAGGCACACTCAAGCTCAATAGCCTACTACTTTAATTTTTCTACATAATATAATTCTCCCTGATAAATTCAAAATTACAAAGGATTATGCACATCAAAAATCCTGAAAATGCTCTTCTCAAAAGCTATCGTAATATTTGTTAATGGTTTCACCAAAGAGAACCAATTAAACCCACCTTTGTGTCCGAGTCGCCGCAAACACCACATCCCACCACGATCAAGGACCCTCATTGTACTGCGCCGGCGCATTTCAATATCGAGGATCTATTTACCTTGTATAAACACGCTGTCAATCGCGGCGCGCGGCGGCAATAGACCTTGTTTTGTATTTATTTTAACATGAGACTCGGTGTGCCTAATTGTGGCTGATGAGGACGAGGGGAGTGAAAGAAGAAAGCTCTCGACTCGACACACTGCGGCGTGAGAACCTCTCGGGGTGGCGTGGACGGAGCGGCGCATGCGGCCGGGAGGGGCGCCGGCGTTGAGGGGCCGGGTGAGGGGCGGCGCCCCCGGCCGTTGGCCTTGACAACCCTCGATCATCAACCAACGATTTTGATATTTTCGTAGAGAACAATCAGCCGACGTGATCCATAAAATCCTTTAGACGGTTTCATAACCCTATACTCTAATATGAGTAAGGTTTGCTTGCTTGATTGTGACACTGATCTCAAAAACGCCAACAACGATTTACTTCAAATGTTCGAAATAACTAATTTCTGGGATCAAAATAAGTTCTAGACAGGTCTCATCTCCAGGAAAAATCAAATAATGTAAAACAACGAAAATGAAAAGGTAACAAAAATAACATTGGGCTTATGGAGTTAAAAATCAAAACAAAAGAATTGTAACAGCTGCTCATCATCAACCAGAGAACTGACAAATTAATACTCATGTTCTTTATAATTGTTAACTTGTAGTTTCTTGAGAGCAGTGACTAAAACGTTTCAGTAAAGATTGCATATATAGAGTGGTCATATATCCAAATTAAATCAAAGGGACATTGAGCTATAAATACCAACTGTATTGACCTTAAAAATGCAGGAAAGAGGCAAATGAGTTATACAAATATGATAATCAGTTGGGGGAAGTGGTGAAATATTACTCCCAGTCATCTAAACAAACTGACTGGCCTTCCCCGAGCAAAGCTCATTGGCCATACTAATATTTTACTTCCATAGGAAATTCACTAAAAATACCTGGCAACTTCAGTGAGCAAAATATTGATATCATAAATAAATAATAATCGTTCAATAACATTCCAAA
This sequence comes from Allygus modestus, assembly GCA_963675035.1. Classification (NCBI taxonomy): domain Eukaryota; kingdom Metazoa; phylum Arthropoda; class Insecta; order Hemiptera; family Cicadellidae; genus Allygus; species Allygus modestus. Next base: position 183,314,165 of record OY776112.1, on the reverse strand, counting down.
GTATTCGATATCTACGATTGTTATGGGTGTTATTAAGGATATTAAAATTCTGCAGATTGGAAACGCTAGGTATTTTGTTGTCTTTAAAATGTGCGATAAGCACGGCGCGCACTGAGTCGACTCCGGTCCGGCCCGCCCTTTGTAAAATGTGCGATAAGCACAGCGCGCACTGAGTTGACTCCGGTCCGGCCCGCCCTTTGTAAAATGTGCGATAAGCACGGCGCGCGCTGAGTCGACTCCGGTCCGGCCCGCCGTTTGTAAAATGTGCGATAAGCACGGCGCGCGCTGAGTCGAGTCCGGTCCGGCCCGCCCTTTGTAAAATGTGCGATAAGCACGGCGCGCACTGAGTCGACTCCGGTCCGGCCCGCCCTTTTAAAAATGTAAAAATACACGTAATCAAATGAGACGCCGCGCACTACACCGGTCCGCCTCGGCCCTCCTTCTACGGACCAATCCGGCTCCGGCCTCGATCGGTGCTAGGAGCGCCCTCAGGACGGGGTCGGTTGTGTGGGGGAGCGTGAAGTGACTCATTCCTCCCTTCAGCAGACGTTTTCCGCACGTGGTGTTGTTTTTTATGACTATTTTGTCTTGATTTTTTTACGTTTGTAATCAAATCATGTCTTGGTGTTGTGATGAAAATTTGATAGAGGCAGTGCGGGCGTATTTGTACAACCATTCTGACAAGAATTACCACGATGCGGAGGCAATGAAAGAAAACAGTCGGGAGACATAGTAGCTTCTCTGAATACTAGCAGTAAGGTGAAAAATAATCTGTTAATTTTAAAACTGGTGTACATTTGATGGCCTATTAATAAATATCCATTCGATATATGCTATTGAACAAACTGTTTCCTTTTGATTTAACCTCCAATTTTATTCAGTAAAATTTTCAGTAGGCCCTAAATATTAATATTATAATAATTATTCCCAACCTTGGATGAAGTATAAATGGATAGCGCTCTTAGTGGACGAAAACCGTGCCGGTCCCCGAGGCCGCTCGCTGGGTGCCAAAAAGACCCGAGCCGGCCGCCTCACCGTGTTATATGAACTTCACTTATGACTCGCTGTGACCGTCAACTAACCCTCTAATCGATTAAAAGTTGTAAAAAAGGAAAGATTACCTTATACAGAATCTAATGGTATAAATGTTATTTCTGAAATTCAATGAGAACATTATTTTTTCTTTAAATTAAATTATACTTCACGTGGCGTGACATTACTTTAATTATTACTCGATGTGAGCGACTGTTAGGGTTTAAATCGGTCTAAACTACGGAAAGACAAAGCTCTGAAAAATCAAATACTGTAATTTTGCTCTATGAAATAAATAAAAACCATCTGTTTTATCTTTAAAATGTTGGAATTTGTGCGCCGCAACCATTGCCGCAACGTTACATCTATTAAGACTAGCTGAGGCCAGCTGCTAACACTATGGGCGATTAAATCTTTTTAAAATGGACGGTAAAAATTCCAACACTTGTATCGGTATTATTTTGTTAATATACAAAATAACATAGTTTTGTTGCATAAACAATTGTAGGTTTAAAACAATTCTATTAGTTATTGAAGAGGTATTGTTGATTTTACATAGATAATGGCTTTTTACATCATGTATAACGACTTGTTCACCTGCCAACTGATAAAACAGTTTAGTAAAACCGAAATAATTGAATGAGCGAAACATCTATTATCAAACCTTATCGCTACAATTGACAATTGCTGTTCTTGTAAATTGTTTGTAATAAAACAATTACCTTATATGTTTTATTACAAATTAGGTATTATAAATAATAAAAGGAAACAATAGAAACTATAAATAAATAGCACTACATTAATTGAATCTCACAGTCTAAAGGCCCCGCCACCTTAAGTTGAGGCCGCGTCCTCCCCCCTCGAGTAATCCTATTAGTGACGCTTCCGTGCACGCCCAAGTACAATTTTGATTTATTTTAAATTGTCACAAAACAAACGAGGTCACGCTCTTATATTATTACTAGATCGCTCATTCTTTCCAAGTACTTCTGCTCCTCGAATTCAGTTTGCACTTCCTAGAGCGGATTTCGTGTAGGCGCGCGTAGTTCCACGAAATCCGCTCTTTAACACAAGTTGTACTGGTAAAGATTAACCCTACAAAAAATTGTTTGAATCAAAGACTTAAAACTACTGGACCGCTCGCGCCCGTGGTGAAGCGAACCAAATTTCGGTCCGGCCGCGTTCGAGGTCGCGCCGCAAATGGTGGGCTACCGCGGCAGCGCTTAGCATGGGGGATATAGGGAAAAACATGACGCGCGCTCACTTGAATTGAATTTGCAGCCAGGGAAAATTTGTTATGGTTGAATGGCCTTCTGATCCGTATTCCTGAATAGTTCCTCGAATTTTTAATACCGAAAGTAAATATATTCGACCAGGGTTAGTTGCGTAAAAATAACAGAAAGTTGGGAGTTTTGTAAAATAATCTCCTTGATGGCTGATTCTTTCATATTTCCAGTCATATAAATTTATGTACGATCCACTAGGCTTTAGGTGTTGTTCAATAATGATGTTTTGAAGTTTTTGGTACTGGAATGAATTTTTTATGAGCAGTAATATCGTTCTTTGGACTAGTGAAACTTTGAATTTTAGCATATAAACTTCGACGTTCGCCAAATGTTGTAGATTGTATGAAAGTTAATTGGCCTATATCATAAAATTTTGTTGATGAATGAATACCAAGACAAATACTTTTTAATAGCAAATGTATTCTTAATAAACATTAATTTACCAACATGGTTCGTTCACCCGTCCACGTATAGTATTAGGAACGATTACATAATGTTGCATTAATACAACATTTCGCTATTGAATAACAAAAGATTATCTTCAGTGTATGATAACAATTGATTATGATTTATTTAAGAGACGATACAAGTACAGTATAATAATAATGGGGTTAAGAGTATTTTGGAAGGCATAGGATTAAATGAAATGATTTTTCTCAAAATTAATTTTTATTTACTGATTAACTGTAACATTACACATTACAGTTGAATTGTAGAATGTTGTAAGATTACTTAGCAAAATACGACTAAAACAAAAGTCGTTTAACTATGTATTTTATCAAAAAACTAGGTCATGTTGTAACACAGCATCACTGAGTTGAATTTAACAGCGCGGCACGGCGCGGCGCGGCGCGTGGCACGTCTTGGATAGAGCGCGGCGAAAAGTTTCAGCATCTTTCCAAACGAATTGTAGGCAAACCAACAACTTTACCGAAAAATGTTTGGAATAAAAGTTCTAGAGAAACTAATTATCTACAACTTTCCCGCTGGAAGTTTGTTTCTAACCTAAAAATAAAAAACTTCCTCGCTGAGTAACTTTTTCATGTCCCTCTTTAATAACACGTAAGAGTTTTTAATTATTAAAAATATAAAAAAACGGTAAAATAAAACAATATTTATACTTTCGGATTCCGTAGTTCACGTACACGAAGGATATATAAATTTCATTACAATTCAAACATGGCAGTGAAGTCCAGGAGCGTGTAAACGACAGCGCGTTCAACGCCAGAAACAGCTCTGAGGACACAGCGGCCCACCATTTCTGTTCCGCACAGACCTACGCGGACCGTTTTTAGCTCACTTAGCGATCTCTCCAGTAGTTTTACCTCGATGGTTTGAATACAAATTTAATCTTCGGAATGTTATCTACAACTTTCCCGCTGACAGTTTTTACCTGACCAAAAAATACAATAATTCCCCGTTTACTACTTTTTTTACCTCATTCTCGATCTGGAGTAAACATATTCCGTGTTTAACTAATTATTACAAATATTTATATTACTTCTTAAAAATTGTTAAGCATGCAGTTTAATTCACCGTTTTAAGTTGTAAAATTAAATGTAAAGTTAAAATTATTATTTCAGTTTGTTGTGGGTGATATCAGTTTGAGCGAAGCGCTGTTCGGTCGTCTGACATGGGGGTCTCGCGGATATAGACTCTTTTGCCAGCGGGCTTTATGACGGCATGGTTTTCAGCTCTCCTAGCACGGCGCGATCCATTTATATTTCATCCGAGATCTCAATTCCAAAAGCTCATGTTTATGTCACCTACAGGGCCAGTAACCAGTAGGCTACAGCAAGGGTGGCGATAAGCCATTTGTCAGTTTGCGGCGCGAAAACTATAATATTTGTAATGTAATATAATATATGTAATAATAATATAGCATAATCGTTATTAATCATACTAATCAGTCTCTTGACTGAGCAAGACTTTTTTTATTTAGGTGTGTAAAAATTATTTCATTTTGTTTACATAAATGTTGATTAGTATACCCGGAAGACCGGAGGATTGTGCTTTTAGCTTGTAAAAGGCTAATCAGTGCGTTCATTAGGCCTAGATTAATTTGTCACCAAATGTCACTATATTATTGTAACAAGATGGTTAGCAACCTCTGAGCTTGCGGTTGGTAACGTCACTTTTCACACTTCATGTGACCTTCCCCTGGATATGCTCTCTTGTTGTGAAGGTACTCTGCCAGCTAAAGAAAAAAGTAGTTCTTGAAAGTGTCTCTGACAATGAAGCCTCGTCTCCATCAAATGCATCACTGTGTGGGAGATTTACTAACCCTTCCATCAGGTCAACCGTCTCCAGCTCTCCAGGTTTCCATGAGCATGAGTCATTTCTTATAAAGTTATGAAGTATGAAGTTCTGTAGTAGCCATAACTATGGTCTCAATGTGTTCCGGCAATAAATTGAATTTCTTATTGTATAGGGCCTATCCGAAATTGCTTAGCCATTATGCCGAGGCCATTTTCAACGATACGCCTCATCCTGCAATGACGATAGTTGTAAATTCTCGTGGATTCGTCGTTCGTTGCTAGCCTGGTTACCAGGGTGATGGAGCGGAGAAGGCCGGTGCAGTGCGCGGGTAAAGGCCGAAGCCGGGTAAGTAAAGGCCGAGCCGGGGTGGACCGGAGTCGACTCAGTGCGCGCCGTGCTTTTAAGTCAACGATTTCTATATATCGACTAGCACTATCATGTTCCTATAATTGAGAATCTAATGTCTTCCATTCTTTTTAATAGTCAGAGTGTATATGTGGTTGTTATTGAGCTACAATAACAACTGGAATTAAATAAACATGCAGAAAATAGACAAATTAACAAATCTGGTCTTCATAGGGGGCATGGTGACAAATTAATCTAGGCCTAATGAACGCACTGATTGGCCTTTTACAAGCTAAAAGTACAATCCTCCGGTCCTCCGGGTATACTAATCAACGAAATGTCCGGATAAGTGAGAATTGGAGACCTTGCTTTTCAACTTTTCGACTCTCACAACTCTGTTTAAGACAAATATGATTAATCTAGGAATAAAAAGTTATAGAAATCAACTGTCTTTTATGTTATATTGTATTAGAGATAGTTATAGCTTAAAGGGGACATAAATGCTGATCTCATCTCTTTGGCAAGCTGTAGCAGCGGGGAGAAACAAATGATACATACTCAGGTTAGTAGTCTACTTCGGTGTATCAACAAGACTTATCAATATCTTTTTTAATTTTCCCTTCAGCATAAAACGATAAGGTTGATTTTTTAAATGAAAAGATCAAATAAGCATAAACAGTTTATTTAAGGCTAAGTCGAAATGGTATTTCAATTTAGGCGGCAGAAAATTGTGATCTCTAGTTTGTCTTGTAATTCTCAGAATAATCACACCGATGCGGTAGTTTCTAGTTTCGTAAAGACATTAAACTTAACACATGCACTGCGTATGCTAACGATTGATCCTCGCAACTAGTGTCGAGGAAAACATCCTGGCGGTGCTGCGCGGTGTTTCAGAGGTCGGGTTGCAAATTAAACTAATAAAAGGCCGGAATGTCAGTGAGTCTTAGTAGGGGGAAGGGGAAAACGGGGAAAAGGGGGAAAGGAGGCACCAGGGTCGTCTGAAGGCCTCCGACAGGACGGGTTCACGAACCACTCCCCACCTCTCTACCGTCTAATTACTGATCTGCAGCACCGAGTATGGGGACTCGTAAGACAATACCCCCTCCCTCCCTACCCCTCCGACTGTTTCTCGGGAAAAGTATTTTAAAGCGACAGGTTTCATCGTAAAGCTGTCTGTTAACAGCGCAACAACCGGAGAACCGCTCGGCGACTTGTACTGGACTTAAACAAATTATCAGCCGTTCGCATCGCCATAATGAACTTGTCGTTTCAAATACGCGTTTTCTCTCTTGTCGAGCAATGAACAAAGTTTGTCGAATAACTCGGTATATAATAGTACTCTGCTAATTTAGTGGCAGGACAAAGACTGTGAGGGTATTCGTATTCGATAGTTTGAGACCTATAATCACGCAACAGGCTTGCAGCCACTGGGAAATACGCCGCTGTTCATTTACTTAAAATAGTTATTTTAAATTTTGGAATATTTATTTGCCAGCATTTGTTTTCGTTTTTTGTTTTTCCCCCCTGAATTATTATAATATTAATGACGAACTTTGTTTAGAGAGGTAATGTTGGAAGGAGCTATAGGCACGTAGCACCTCACGTTTCTACCTGTTTCTCAGACAAGGCCAATGTTAACTTTCGAAGCGTTCCTCCTCATCAGATTATCCGAAATCGATGGTTCATTTTAAAGGCAAAAAATACCTAGCAATTTCAGTGAGCAGAATTTTGATACCACAAATACAAAATGTTACCCATACAAAACTGTAAAAATTAAATATTTTGGAATTTGATTGAGCAATTATTACTTGTGATATAAAAATGTTGTATCGCTAGGTATTTTATTGCTCTTGCAAATGATCTATTAAGACTATGAATCAACGATATAGGATAATTCATTGAGGAGGAGCGTCTTTGAAAGTTAATATTGGCCTTATGGGGGAAGCAGATAGAAACATAAAATGTTATATTACTGGAGCCAACTCTTAAGATTGTGTAGTAAGATGAATAGCATTACGCATTACAGAGTGAAATGGAAATTTTTACATTCATTTGTTAACACTACCTTTGGAACGAAATACAAAAGACTGATTTTGAGATGCAATTTGAGTAAATGTTTTCCATGAGGTGCGGAGTGCCTATTGGAATGCAATTGTATCAAACAGGGGACCGAAAGATAGGGGTAACTAATTAACCAATTAGTTATTAACTAATAGTCCAATGACCAATAGCAGCTCCAGTATCAAACCTTCACAATTTCAGGATTTTGCTCAGGATCGATATAGTTAACTTCAGATTGTGAAGCGAACACGCTAACCACTATTAAAGACTGCGAAAAATTGGTTGTGCGATACAAATTATAAATACAAATCTGGTCAGAGCCAGTGTGGAGAAAATTAATAACTTCTGTATTTTAAATGTATTCTGCTGAACGCCGCACAGTGGGGGAAATAACGTAATTCCTGGCAAAAAATAAAAATTTTAAGATAAAACTGATTACAATGGGTTAAAAAAGTGAACAATGAGCCCAGGAATTACAATTGAAACATTTTAGCTGAGTAAGATAAGGATATCATAACGTAAGCAGATATGATACAAGAACTTTTAATAATCAATTCGGCTCTTTAGAGGTAAGCAGTATTTACAGACATTTCGAGAGTGAGTTTGCAGGAATAGCTTGCGAGCTACACGTTGTGATTGGGAATGGAGTCAAAACCACCAGGTATGAATGTGTTTACGTGCTTAAAAACAATTTAAAGTTGCAGCCTTAGGTATTCAAATGTTTATGCTATACATTGTACAAAGAAATAAAATTGTATCGATTTAATAAAATTGTAAAAGCTTTAGAAAAAATCAGGGCATATCATGTCTTTAAATGTGTTAAATATATTTTTATTAGGACTTATATTTTGAGTACCTGCAATTTTTAGGTGCCCATAAATGCTCTTTCATTTAAAATAAATTAAAGATGTACAGGTGTCCCCCCACCCTAAAGTGTTCCATTAGCTAACTTTTTTGTTTCATGTCTAAAAACTAACTCTTCATGGGGGACCTAAGTATTTTTTAAATCTGCATTGTAACGTGCATTTATTTCCAAATCCCCCCTCCAACTTTTCCAATATGACGGCCGACTTAATTTTAGCGAATTTCCCCTATAGGGAAGAAGCTATTACCGTAGGCGGCATCCCGAGACCATGATAATTTTTTTTAGGCCCCCAGGTATCCAAAACATCATTAGTTTAAATTTATATATATATATATAAATTTAAACTAATGGTGTTTTGGATACCTGGGGGCCTATATATATATATATATATATATATATATATATATATATATATATATATATATATTTGTATATATATATATATATATATATATATATATATATATATATATATATATATATATATAGGCCCCCAGGTATCCAAAACACCATTAGTTTAAATTTATATATATATATATATAAATTTAAACTAATGGTGTTTTGGATACCTGGGGGCCTATATATATATATATATATATATATATATATATATATATATACAAGGAAGATAAGAATTGTATTTTTTATACAGTTATCAATATGTATATGTTTTTGTGTCCGTTACCTCGATAACTTTTGAAAGAATTGCCCGATTTTGATTAAATTTGGCACAATTGTGGAGAGTAACATTTACGACTTTAAGAGTGGGCTCCAGTCCTCTGAGTCTACCTGCTTCTCCTATAAGACCAATGTTAACTTTCAAAGTCTGTCCCTCCTCAACGGGTTGTCCAAAATGGATTATTTATGGTTCGTTTTAAAGATGTGAAATATATCTAGCGATTTCAGTAAGCAGAATTTCGTTATCATAAATGGTTCGCGCATAAAAAAATCGTAAATGTTGAATATTTTGGAATTTTATTGATTGATTATTATTTGCGATATCGAAATTCTGCTTACTAAATTCGCTAGGTATATTTTTGCTCTTTAAAATGAGCCATAAATCAACGATATCGAATAATCCGTTGAGGAGGAAAGGGCTTTGAAATTTAACATTGACCTTATTTGCGAAGCAGGTAGAAACGCTAGAAGTTTCGTGACTGGAGCATGGGAAGGGGGGCTGATGGGGGTTTACAATTTTTGAAACACCAGTTTTTTGCATTTTTTACACAACAACTTTAAAAACATTTCATTTTGGTTATGACCATTTTATAGAGTACAAAAAACAAATAATTTAACGTTTAATTATTTTTGTATGAATCAGAATACATTATTTAAGCTTCCATCATTTTGAATATAATTTTATATTATTGGTGGCCCAATTTGGATTCATTATGTTATCTTTTATCGATTATGTTTATCTGTACGACTCTCTATGACCCCTAAAATTATATTAATGTAGAAAGTCTATTCAGGTGTACATCAACAGTTGTATTTGTATCATGAACCGTTTAGTGGGAAAAAATACTGCCCCATTTCGAGAATACAGTGCACAAGTTTAAGTATTTCATTTGTCTTAATAAATGAATGAGTTTGTGAAATCATTTATGGGACTAGATTTTTCCCTTAATTTTGTATTTGTTTTAGTCTAGCGTTAAATATTACAAATGATAAATTATTTACAGTGAGATCATGTACAATAACGGAACTGTACTAAAATCATTTTGGCTTACATAACAATTTCACGTGAGAATAAGTTAATTTGTTGTTATTTCACCTACTTAATTATTGAAAACCCCTTTAAAATCTAAGGATACTATCTAAATACAATTTAAAATGTTTAGAGAGCAACTTGAAGTTAATCAACTTCACTAAATATTTTTTGCCAAGAATTATGGTGTTCTGCCCCATTGTGCGCCGAGTATCGAATAAGCCACCCCAGTAGAGGTCCACCCAGCGCAGCGGTGCAGCGCAGTGCAGTGATACAGTTGTGCGATGCACCGCGCCGCAGCATTCCCTCGCTGCACTCCGCCGCTACTAACCCGATCATTTTGAAAAACCCAGCGGCCTCCGCGGCCGCCAAACAAGGCGCGTGACAGCTTTTTTTGCATTCCGGCCTTCCATTGTGATCTGCTTAAGGACAGGCTCTTTTTGTTTCCGACTCCATTTTCTCGTGTTTTAGTGGATTTTCTCACGGTCCGGACTATACTCCATTTAACAATTACGGTGCCCATATCTGGACGCGGGGATTTCGATTTCCCAGAACACAGCCGCGCGTCTTGGTATCGGCTGGTCTATTACTGCCGAGACCGTGTGCAGCTTGGGAACGCGATCGGGCACAATCGGGGACCAAGCTTCGCTTATAGAAGGCTCTGAGAAGGACAGCTCAGTAGTTTGTGAATCGAACTAAGAATTTAATTAATCATTTTATATTTGTTTACAAACTGAATACGATATATTGAGGGTGTTATTCCAACGCTCTTGAAAAATTTGGAAAACTTTCTTATGGCTAAAAAATCAAAAATTAATAAATCAACAATTGCTTATCTTGCTCCGTTTCCCATTTGTGCGTCTTTATTATGTGTTTTTATCAATAAACCATATTTTAGGAACAGCTTGAAGTACTAACTTAAATTTGACACTGCTTTCTAGTTAATTGTTTTAGATTCTTTAAGGTATTGGTTAGGTATTGAGTTTGACGTTTCCAGAGTTTAACAATGGTGGACCTCGATATAATCAAAACCACATTTGGAGCAGTGGTTGGTGGGTGGTTGAGGGGCTTAGTAAGTTCCTCAATTGCCATTGACCATCGGGTTAAGTAACCTGGCTAGAGAAACAGTCGTTCTTAACCAGTAAGAAGACCTCAGGCACTTCACTTACATGCACTTATCGTTAATTCATATTCGCCTTAAAGTACACAGGAATGCGAGTCGCCGTCTGGTGTCATTTTGCCTGATCCTTTTCCTTACTAAACCGGAATGTTTGTAAATCAGCCAAACATCACAGCGGTCTTTGCACGATGCAGAGAAAACCTTGATCTCTGAAAATAATCGAGTTAACAAAGTCCCGAGCGATCGGTGCATAAGTCTTTTGGCCGGACGGCGTTCGCGCCAAGGCCGCAGTATTACGCAGTGTGTTACAGACGAGACAATTACAGAGAGCAACCGCACTGAGCCGCCGGCCCCGAGGCCTCGACAACCCCGCTTTTAGTTTTTGCACGACGGGGCATATGGCACTCACACTTGAACACGCATTGATGACACCTCCTACTTACGCGCTGGTTTTTGGATCAATCGAATCAGTTTTTTTCTGGCCCGACTAATTCCAAAGGGAAAAAATCCCCAATAAACAATATGAGACATAAGTCTAAAATATTGAATACATGGGCCGTACATATATTACTTAGAACATTTAGGGGGGAGGGGGTTCGGTATACCGTTACCGGTGAATGTAATGTTAGGTTAAAAATAAACTTCAGTTTAGATTGAGTGTTCTTTTAACTATTAATTGCGTATGTATGAGTTTTTTAATATTTTTTATTTGTTACCAACATGTTGATTTGCATTTATCACAGTTATTAATTTTGTTTTTTATGTTTCAGCTGAGATGATTATATTACGTAACATATGAGGAAGGGGGTATGCTCAGGTGTTACGGTATGTTATGTGAGAGAGGGAGGGGGTTTGAAATGACGATCAATTGCGTTACGTAATATGTGAATGGATGGCCCTTAACGATTCTTTGAAACCCCATTTGCTTTGGATTCTAGTTTGTTGTTTAATTGATCGTCTTTAATTGTATAAATGTCCCAAAAATTTGAGTTACACTTATTTCGCCTTTTCACGCAATCCGTCACGTTTATTTACCTTTATTTCCATATAAAATTCGCTTTTCTTTGGATAGTGGGCGAAGTAGTTGCTACATAGAATATAGAACCTCTTCTAGTATTCCTAATAGAATATTTTGTTATGGTTTGTGTTGTTGGTATGTGGGTTGGCATATACAGATTTTATTACATCTAGTCTTCATGTAAAGATAAATTATAGTTTGTTAAGATGATATAATTAATTTTACAGTCTATTCAATGTCTGCGATAACACACAACAACCACTCACAAAATATAATAATACAATGTTTTGGCGGTTTTCAAGGTGTTTTCTTTTATTCACATAAAAAATGTACAACTCTTTTGTGTGACAACGCTATTTGAGATTTGTTGTTAACATATGTGTTTCCAACAATTCAAACAAATCGGGTTTGTTGTTTTTTGTATGCCCCCGAACCCCATTGTGAAATTTAAAACTACAAAAATGCAGTATTAGGTTTAACCCGAGAACAAAACCGTCGCGTATTTACACAAGCGAGTTAAGACTTCAAAGATCGAATGTGAATGAGTCATCCACTCTAATAGTCCGTGGAACAAACATAAAAATATTTATCTTCCGGACACCAATTGCAAACTTTGGGGATGACGTCAACAATATGGCCCCTCAGCGAATTCTTAAAATCCCCATATCTCGGTAAAAGCTTTTTATATTTGAGTAGGGCTCAATTTTAAGGAATAACATTTATCACATTAAACTAAAGGGTATTGCACTTTTTACGTAATTATTACCTGAGGGATCGAGCTTTGCTCGAAGAAGATCAGTCAGTTTTTTTTACATGACTTGGAATTATATTTTACCAAGTCCCCAACTGACAAGCAAATTTACTTAGCTCATTTGGCTCTTTTCTGCATATTTAAAGTTACTCCAGATGCTATTATACTTCAATGTCCCTTTGATTCATTTTGGAAATGGATGACCACACTGTAAGCAATCTTCATTCAATGGTTTCAGTCACTGCTCTCAGGAAACCACATGTTAATACTTATAGACAATAATTCAATTCATGCACTTTTGGACTTCATTTTATTATAAGCGAATTTCCCTTATAGGTAGAAGCTATTACTGTAGTCGTCATGGTAAGACCTAGGCCCGGGACCATGATAACTTTTCGTTTTGAGGTCCCCAGATGCCAAAAACACCATTCGTTCAAAACTTTATATATATCCGAGAGCACGATAAATCTCGTAAAAATAATCCGATTTTGACGAAATTTTGCATAAACGTGTAAAGCAGCATTTATGACTTTAAGTTCGAAAACCAGAAGTTTAAGTTCGACCTATCCGAAGGGGAATTTTGGGGGGGTTTTGTACCCCAAAAATTGGTTTTTTGAGTTTTTTACATATGATTTTTGAAAAAGGAAAATTTTAGTTTTTTTCATTGGAATCATCTTAAAAAGACGCATAATTTGGTGTTTTTATCATTGTTCTACGTCAATTGGTTACAGAGATATTGAAAGTGCTATATAGTGATCGCTTCGGATGGAGCGATCTGGCTTGTTTTCGAACTTAAAGTCATAAATGTTACTTCACACGTTTATATCAAATTTCATCAAAATTGGATTATTTTTTCGAGAGTTATCGTGCTGACGGACATACAAATATATATATATATATATATATATATATATATATATATATATATATTTATTTATTTATTTATTTATTTATAGTTTCGAACGAATGGTGTTTTTGGGGTCTGGGGACCTCAAAACGAAAAGTTATCATGGTCTCGGGCCTAAGTATTACCATGTCGACTACGGTAAAAGCTTCTTCCCTATAGGGGAAATTCGCTAAAATGAGGTGGTTCCACCTCAAAGTCTGTCTATTGTTCCAACACGCCAAAACCACTGGACCAATTCTGCTGAAATTGTGCACAAATGTAGTCTACGTACCGAGGAGTGCCATAGGACCATTGCCGTTTAGAAATGTCCTCAGGGCTCTGCCCCATGGGACTTCCAAGTTCCCATGTTATTCGTATAGAGGAGAGTTTTATTTGGTTTATGTCACATCTGTGTTTTCCTAATGCAATTCATTTAAATAAACAGCTGTTATAAAGAGTATATCTAACTACAAACTGTCTTTGTTTTGTTTACAATTTTTCTGCTCTGAATTTTTACCCCGTTGCAATGCACGGGAATAGCAGTTAGTGTAATCATAATAATGTAAAATGTTCATGTTTTATGGCCAGCCATCGGGCAATTTTGTCATGAAGCCAGAATAAAGGATAAATACCCCCGTCGCAGCAAACCTGCATACTCAGCGAATTTCCAATGGAGATATAAATGTCTTAATACTACATCAAGCCACTTATCAAGTTTCATAAAAATATATTCACGAGTATGCGATATATATAATTTTAATTATTCTCCATAAGAATAACATTGGGACTGAGTACGCAGGTTTGCTGCAACAAGGAACAAAAAAATGGGTTTTTATGCTAATATCAATATAACTGAAGTAGGTGAAGTCATATACCAATTTGTATTAATTTATGTTCATAATTAAGGAAGACATAGCATTTAATTATTTATCCATAAGAATAACATGGGGATGAGTACGCAGGTTTGCTGCTACGGGATCCTTTGGCAAAAAATTATTCTTTTGAGCAAATATCAATAGACCACAACCATATGAAGCCATATACCAAGTTTCGTCATTATACGTTCATAAATAAGTGAGATATAACATTTTTCTTTTCCTCCATAAGAATAACTTTAGACAACGTACTGTGTTTAGCACTTTCAATATCTCGGTAACGAATTGACGTAGAGAAATGATCAAAATACCAAATTGTGTGTTTTTTTAAGCTGAATCCAATGGTGAGAACTAAAATTTGAATATTTCAAAAATTATATGTGAAAAATTAAAAAAAAACATTTTTGGGGTACAAAACCCCCCCAAAATACCCCTTAAGGTAGATCGATATGGCTGGTTTTCGAACTTAAAGTCATAAATGTTGCTTTACACGTTTATACCAAATTTCATCAAAATCGGACCTTTTTTACGAGAGTTATCGCACCCACGGACACACATATATATATATATATATATATATATATATATATATATATATATATATATATATAGATAGATATATATATATATATATACAGTTTCGAACGAATGGTGTTTTTGGGGTCTGGGGACCTCAAAACGAAAAGTTATCATGGTCCCGGGCCTAGGTCTTACCATGCCGACTACGGTAATAGCTTCTTCCCTATAGGGGAAATTCGCTAAAAAACATGAGTGTTACAATGTTCCCTGGTTGATTATGAACAGCTGTTACCATTTTTTGTTTTGGTTTAAACTCCATAAGCCCAATGTTAATTTTTATCTTTTAATTTTCGTTCTTTTACATTTTTTCCCTGGGGATGAGACCTGTCTAGAACTTATTTTTATTCCACAAATTAGTTATTTCCAACATTTGAAATAAATAGTTTGAGCCGTTTTTGAGATCAGAGTTGCAAGCAAGCACGCACGGCGCAAGCAAGCAAACCTTACTCATATTAGAGTATAGTATAGGACAGGATAGGATTTATGAGCTTTGCTCCCGACTGATTTGATTCATGTACTCATTTATTCTAACCCCAAAGATTGGTGCTGTTTACCGGAAGTGAAATATGTTTACGCTTGATCCACGGACTATAAATATTTACATTAGAAAGTATCGACCAAACGTGTATTTCCAATATTTACAAACATCTATCAGCTATTATTACAGAACCCTTTGATTCCCACGTGGTTCCTCGCCGGTTTCGCCACTGCGAAGTAGAAAGTCGAACGGTGGTGGGTGACATTGGAGCCTCTACCACCGGCTAATGATATGTAAACCATTAGTAATCATTACCGCAACCGTAGGGTACTGTTGCGCCATGGTTGTGGAATCTGCGAAATCGTAGGAAACTATGGCGCAGTAGTTATTGAATCTGCGAAACCGTAGAAAACTATGGAGCCGTGGTTATGGAATCTGCGAAACCGTAGGAAACTATGGCGCCGTGGTTGTTGAATCTGCAAAACCTATAGGAAACTATGGCGCCGTAGTTATGGAATCTGCGAAACCGTAGGAAACTATGGCGCCGTGGTTGTTGAATCTGTAAAACCGTAGGAAACTATGGCGCCGTAGTTATGGAATCTGCGAAACCGTAGGAAACTATGGCGCCGTGGTTGTTGAATCTGCAAAACCTATAGGAAACAATGGCGCCGTGGTTATGGAATCTGCGAAACCGTAGAAAACTATGACGCCGTGGTTATGGAATCTGCGAAACCGTAGGAAACTATGGCGCCGTGGTTGTTGAATCTGCAAAACCTATAGGAAACTATGGCGCCGTAGTTATGGAATCTGCGAAACCGTAGGAAACTATGGCGCCGTGGTTGTTGAATCTGTGAAACCGTAGGAAACTATGCCGCCATGGCTATGGAATCTGCGAACCCGTAGAAAACTATGCCGCCATGGCTATGGAATCTGCGAAACCGTAGAAAACTATGGTGCCGTGGTTATGGAATCTGCGAAACCGTAGGAAACTATGGCGCCGTGGTTGTTGAATCTGCGAAACCGTAGGAAACTATGGTGCCGTGGTTAATGAATCTGCGAAACCTATAGGAAACTATGGCGCCGTAGTTATGGAATCTGCGAAAACGCATGAAACTATGCCGCCATGGCTATGGAATCTGCAAAAGCAGAGAAAACTATGGCGCCGTGGTTATAGAATCTGCGAAAACGCATAAAACTATGGCGCTGTGGTTATGGAATCTGCGAAACCGTAAGAAACTATGGCGCCGTGGTTGGAATCTATGAAACCGTAAGAAACTGTTGCTTTTGACTCAGGCGGTCACAAACAAAAATCGGATTATTCTTAAGGTTTCAGCGCGATGGTTATATGTTAATTAAATAGTTGCAGTAAATACAGTAGGTCAGTGTTATTTATATAAGCTAAACTGTACTTTGAGGGCTTCCCGATACATCTTTGACCCTTGTGTTATTTAAAAACCTTTGAAAGGCATATCTATATATTAAAAAGATATACCCTTTATAGACTTTAGGGCTTTTTATAGATTTAGACTTTATCGAATTTGTTACGGTTATGCATGTTTACATTTCACTTTACAGTGATGTACTACTTTCGTAGTTATGTAAAATCTTTTTTGAACAAATTTTTGTTAGCAAGACAAGTCCAATTATTTGATTTAAATGCGGTACCAAACATTGCAATACTATTAATTGTTCTTCTTTTACACTACCTTGGTCTCTTGGTGTTGCTAGTTGCTTCTTTCTAACTGTTCTCGCCGGCCCTGCATTATCTTGCGGGTTAGAGAGTACTGCATTCATATTTTAACACTTCCTAGGCAGTGGCGGATCTAGAACTGGTATAAGGGGGGGCTAACCGGAGAGTCTGTGGGGGGTCCCCCCAGCTGAAGGGGGGTTGCGGGGGCTCGCCCCCGAAAATTTTCAACATTGCAAGTTTTAAAACGACAATTTTAGGCTATTTATTTCTCAATCTTACAAAGGCACAATGTTTAAAACAATAGGCACATTACATCCCTAATTGTGTTGCTTCGTGGAAAATGTTGTATGGTGTACTGAAATTTGTATTATGTTAATGATTAATGCAACAAGAAAATGATAAGTGAAATTTTAATCAATCCTTCCTTGGATTTAATTTACTATTAAACTAGAGAGAATTACTGAATTGTATGGAAAATATCAAATTGAAAACAGATACAATTCCCGATGCCAGTGAACATATTTTCACTATACTGCAACATGTTTTCAGTGTAATATTTTTAACCATATTTTTCAAGTATATTTTTTTTCATACTTCACACAATAAACAATGAAGATAACGACTTAAAAAAAGTAAATTTGGTTTACTTTTTTACCATTTAAAGTCTGCTTCCATATTGATCTTGCTACTCGAAACAAACAGCTGTTGCACAAGTTTGCATTGTTAACCATTTGAATAATTCGTTCAATTCATATTAACAGCTGATAACCTCGAAGCCGAGGATCGAAAAGCCACTTTTGGTCCTAGTTATGAACTATGTTTTTCGTCATCAAAGATCATCAAAGCAATACTTTTTTATCCTAGGAATAAAAATCTTAAGCATCCCGACGCATGCATGTGTTGAAAACAGCTGTTTTTGAAGCAGTATGATGAAATAGTATATTTCATAACCAGGACCAAAAGTGACGCTTTTCGATACGAGGTAAAGTTTAACGGCCGAGGCCGGGAAATGAGCGATGATCGAAAAGCCACTATTGGTCCTAGTGATGAACTATATTTTCCTTCATACTTCAGACAATTTTAAGTTAAAAATTTAACCACAACTGAATTTGCTTTAATTTTTTACCAGTCAAAGTTGGCTCCCTCTTGATCTTGTTATTCTAAACAAACAGCTGTTACACAAGTTTTCATTGTTTACAGTTGAATACTTCGTTCATTTATTACTTAACAGCTGATGACCTCGACGGTGTCATCAAATGACGTTTTCGTCATACTGATTCAAAAACAGCTGTTTTCAATGCATGCATTGAGGTTCTAAAGTAGTTGTTTTCAATTAATCTTGATTGGCTACTCATCACCAGAAAAGAAAAACACTTTAATTAGTAAAAAGTGATATAGTTCGATCCTCTGTTGAGGTTCATCGTCAGTCATACTAGAAGGTAAATTGTTATTTTTACTCCTAGGATAAAAAAAATCACTTGATGTCACTTTTCAGTCGAGGTCATCAGCCGTTAAATAAGAATTGAAAGAATTATTCAGCTTGTAAACAATGGTAACATTTGTAACAACTGTTTGTTTAGAGTAGCAAGATCAAGATGGAAGAAAACGTTTAAAGGTAACCGAGTACAAAATTTCGATTTTGTGAAAATGTTATCTTAATATTATTTACAGTATGACGAAAAATATAGTTCACCACTAGGACCCAAAGTGGCTTTTCGATTATCGATCAATTTCTAGCCTCAGCTCCACCTCGGTCAATAATCTTAAGTCCGTATCAAAAAGTGTCACTTTTGGTCCTAGTGTTAAAATATACTATTTTGTCCCAGGACGAAAAATAGCATTAAAATGATACTTTGTATCCTAGGAGTAAAAAGAACAACTTTAGCACATCAATGCATATGTGATGAAAAAGCTGTTTTTGAAGCAGTATGACGAAACCGTAATTTAATAACTTTTTTGCTTGAGGTAATGAGCTGTTAAAAATGAATTGAATGAATGATTTAAATTTTAAACAATGGAAACGTGTGGTACAGCTGTTTGTTTATAGTAGCAAGATCAAGATGTAATCAAACTTTTATTGGTGAAAAAGTTAACGAAATTTAGTTTCTGTGAAATTGAATACTGTTTTCAGTATGACGAAAAAGAAAAATATAGTTCATCACAAGGTCTAAAAGTGGATTTTAAACTCCCTCATTTTCCAGCCTCAGCCGGCCGATAAAACTTGAGCTCGATTGAAAAGCGTCACTTTTGGTCCTACTTTTATCATACCGAAAACCACAAAGTGTTGAGGGGTTGAAAAGACCTAAAAAGATATGATATCAAAATGTATTCCAAGCCAAGTATAGCATTGTTCTTCTGCTGTAACTTATCATAACAAATTCCTTAAAGATATAAAATAAACGATATAAATAAAATATAAAATAAACGATTCAAATTTCATGACAGGTAACGGCTAGTTAGATTAGAAGCAGATGTTTTATTTTATTGTACAAATAAAAAAAAAATACCAGGGCTATAGAGTAGAGGTAGGATATTACTCTCTTTCACTTTTACCTGCGGTAATGTTCTATACAAACTAATAAAGCCGACATCGTTTAAATGAGTGCTTATTATAACAAATAAAACTTCACGTTGTAAACCAGTTAGTATAAAGGAAATATTATCACCATGTCTTGATGAATCTCGCTTCCATTACTCCAAATATGATTGCTTTTTTTGCACAATAAATTCTGCTCACTTTCACTGTGGAAAAAATAATGTTCAAAACTTTGCCTTTTAGAATTGGACTTGCTACTCTGTGCCTACAAGGTGAACTTTACATCTTGCTACGGCAATGTCATCCACATCTTTATCTTCAGTAGTTTTATTGAACTAATCAGTTAACCTCCGCTTCATTTTTACTAAAAACGAATTTAAAACTAATACAAAAAATAATTTAAAATAAACATACAGATAAACCTACTTAAAAACACTCTCCCAACGATCTCAACAATAGAACTAATGCACTCGTTTGCAAACCCATACGTAACGACGATACTTCGACCTTCGACACTTTAATACTACAACCCGTACAACCACAACCACAAATGCTCAAATAGCAATGATTGGGGATGAGAGATGAGAGGTGAGTCATATGGTCGGATGGATCGGTCCATTTTTCACCTGAGGGGAGGGAGGTATTTAAGGAAAACCCCAGGTTATTTAGGGTAGTGTCTAGCGCTGGATAGATTGCGGTTGTAGGACTGAAGATCCCAGGATAGCCCGATCAAGGGTCGGTTGTAAAATATTTTGGCGAGGCTTGACTCAGGATCCCCTCCCTAGCCCTCATTAGCCCTGGGATCTTCAGTCAAGCCTCGAAAAACAGGTATACGGCACTCGGGCCTCCGCCTCTACCTGCCAGGCGGGAGAACCGCTGGGACTAGCTGTTCTCATCGGCCCTGTCTATCTCCTATTTCGTAATTATAAATAGAGTTATAGTTTAAAGCTCACAGTTTTGTTGTAGGATTTGTATTGAAAATCTTAGGCTAAAACTTTAGGTTTTTCTGCAAGACTTAAATCAGAATTATTAAACTTATCGAACACATTTTAAAACAGACCAAAAAATAAGTAGGCTATGTATTATTTTTATAGCAACCAGGCTATGGTTAAATTGATATAGAGTATAACTTCATATAACCGCGAAAGCATAACCGCACCAAATCAAAACTGAAAAATATAACCCAATTTGCTTTTTACTCAATTTAGTAAAGTAAAAATTACATAATTTTCTTTCCTAAATATGTTTTTTCCACGAAAATCACTCTTATAGTTTTCTTTACACTTGCACAATATTTATCTCACAACAAACTTGCGTATTCAGTGAACGTTTTATGTAAAGTTATGTTATTAACGTATAAAGTATGTTATTAATATACTACAGTTGTTGTGCAATCTACCTACCCAGCGACAAATCAGTGGGATATTTTAAACATTTAAGTCTAACACATCTAGTAATCTAATTGGTAATAACAAATCGTGCACTTTATTCAATAAAGATAAAAATGCAAGACTTTTATTATATTCAAAATCAACCTACATACTATTTTCTTACCAAATCGTGCATTATCACCTCGCCTCAAATATATCATGAATCGGAGATCGTAGGCCTATTCCATTGGTTAAGTCCCGAAATAAACGCAATTCTTATTACGTCAAATATACACCTCGAATTTTTTTAATCAACACATGAAGCATTAAAATCAGTACAGTAGCTCTTTAAACTTCGCCCTTGCTATAAAAAACTACCTGCGTATAATGTTGCTAGTGTAATAGGTCGTAGGGACGTCTGCAGTGTTAGAAGCAGATGGATTATTTTATTAAAAAGTCTTAGAAACTGGGACGAATAATTAACAGTTAATTGTTTGTTCACAGAATAATATTGACTAGAATTGCTCTTGCGCAACTCGCGCATTGAAACACCTGTTTTGATTTAGTTGTAATTGTCGCTGTATGATAGTGTCCCTATTACGTTGAAAAATAAATAAATGATTATCGCCCAGTAAATTATAATTTGTATGGTTTAGATTATTTGTTTATTTTTCTCATTTAGCGTTGAAGGTAATCTTAAAAATTATTGTCTAATTATTGGTTTTTATGAAGTTTTACCGTAGATATGGTTAACCGGAAAGCCTATATGGAGAAATCTATCTATATTATCAATACGCTACATGACAACTTTTTAAACACTAAGGCTTTTTCGTTACCCCCACTATTATACACTAAAACGCGCGTCTAGATGTGCAGATGGGCAAACTGGATTTTAATTTTCGTCTTAAGCATCAAGGCCCTACGGGACCTGCAAGTTATTCATATGGAGGAGAGTTTTATTTGGTTTATGTCACATGTGCTCTTTATTTTTCCAATTCAATTAGATAAACAGCTGTCATAAGGATCGTGTCTAACGACAGACTGTCATTGTTTTGTTTACTATTTAACTATTTGCTATTCTCGCATCACAAAACGGGAGCAAGCTGCGCATAGAACATTCTAGTAAAATATAAATGTACTAGCTGTTACCCGCGGCTTCACTCGTGAACAACTAAACCACATTACAAATATTAACCTGACCAGCACTATAAAATCTTTGTTTACGTTATCGGGTATGTATGTTAATGTTACATGTCAGCATACATAGAACATTAGCATGTTTTAAATAACAATGAAAATATAAGGAAAATCTGTCATAACTGCAGTAAAAAAAGAGCCGTTTTTTTATTGTTGTGTACTGAAATACAGGGTAGGAACTAACGCCATTAGTTAATATTTTATTTTCAATTACTGCAAAATTTAAGTGTCCCAAGGTGTGAGGTGTTATTGGTGCCCCTTGTCAACCCTCATCAAACTCGATGAAGATCCCAAGAGCGAGGCTTGACTCAGGATCCCCGCTCGACCCCTCATTAGTGCTGGGACCTTCAGTCAAGCCTCGCCAAAACAGGTAAACAATTCCCAGGTCAATTTCAACCCGGGGATCTTCAGTCCGTCTACCATAGATTGCAAGGCTGTTGCGACGCCACTGCGTCACTGCGTTGGTATCATTCATGGACACTTACAGCTTGCCGTATTTATTTTTCAAGTTAACTAGGAACGAGTGTTATGTTGATATTGTCACTTTAAATTTTGTACTAAAAATGTACGAATTTAAATTAAAATATTCAAAAATACTGTATGTTTCTCTTGCGTAGTAGTATCTCGAAAAATATCCTTTTTCTCCAGTGTAAGTTCGGACCCAATGGGGGGGGGGGCTATAGCCACCTTAGCCCCCCCCATAGATCCGCCACTGTTCCTAGGTCATCCTCGCAACGATCACCCGGTAGAAAGCCTCTAGCAGATCTCTCTCCAATCCACTCGCATACAGTAACACCAGAACCGCACAGGCGCAGGCGCCTAGCCGCACCTACAACCCGGAGCGGCGCCCAGTAACCATGAATGACGGGGACCCTGTACCAGAACAAATATAGGATTGCCCAGACGTGTATTTTTTCATGAAATGGAAACAATGCAAAAAGATGATGGGTGGGCAAGGTTCGGATGGGGGGGGGGTCACAGATGTAGATGTGAGGCGATGCAGGGGGCGACATGTGGGACGCACATGTACCGCTGTTACCATTCATCCGACGTCGTGTTCGGGTTCATTCATACAAGTGGCTCGCTTTGAACCGACAATCACCTAGATGCTATATATAACTCTTGATATACCGTCTGTCTGTCTGTATGTAATTTTTACTTAAATGTTATATCTTAGGGACATCTAAAGATATCAACTTCAAACTTGGTACATGTATTTACTAAGTTCCATTTTGGTGTGGAATATAAAGTTTCTACTTTGTACCATTTAAATATGGAGGCCAATTCTGTTTTTAAAAGCTAAATATCTTAAAAATCGTAATATTTAAAAAAAACTGTCAGAATCAAAAAAGCTGTCATTTTTAGCGGGGATCTTCAGTCCGTCTACCATAGATTGCAAGGCTGTTGCGACGCCACTGCGTCACTGCGTTGGTATCATTCATGGACACTTACAGCTTGCCGTATTTATTTTTCAAGTTAACTAGGAACGGGTGTTGTGTTGATATTGTCACTTTAAATTTTGTACTAAAAATGTACGAATTAAAATTAAAATATTCAAAAATACTGTATGTTTCTCTTGCGTAGTAACATATAGGGAAGAAGCTATTACCGTAGTCGGCGTGGTAAGACCTAGGCCCGGGACCATGATAACTTTTCGTTTTGAGGTCCCCAGATGTCAAAAACACCATTCGTTTAAAGTTCGAAAACCAGACAGGTCACTTTATCCGAAGGGGTATTTTAGGGGGGTTTTGTACCCTAAAAGTGTTTTTTTTTTAGTTTTCTACATATAATATTTTAAGAAATCTAATTTTAGTTTACACCATTGGATTTGGCTTTAAAAAAACGAACAATTTGGTCTTTAGATCATTTCTCTACGTCAATTTGTTACCGAGATATTGAAAGTGCTAAACACAGTACGTTGTCCTTATGGAGAATAAGAAAAACTGTATATCTCGCTTATTTATAAACGTATCCGGACGAAACTTGATATATGACCTAACCTTGGACTACGTACTTAGTTATACAGTATTTCGAGGTAAAAAAAGACAAAATGAACTAACGACTCGATTTACGAAATAAATCATATACCATTAAGAACACTTTAAGTCATGGAACATTCATTACTTTCTGTTTTCTTTGCCCTTTAACTTAAGTTTGTTAATAAATCCCTACGACAGCTTAATAAAACGCCAATCAAAAACTAAAACTACTATTCTACTCGTACTTTTTATCAATACAGCTCCGTAGTGTTCATTATTTCAATCAATAATTGTTACAGACAGTTTGGAGGTTAAAGGGAGTGTACGAAATCAACTGCCCTACTCTCGTAAACATCGTAAAAATATATCCCTAAAGCCACAATAAAGTCTAAAAATATTAAATAAATTGTATGAGATAAAAAACTACGTCTTAGAATTTATGATTCCGTCCTACATTATTTTCATTTACGACACGCTCATAAATAGACCGTGATCATAAAAAAATTTAAGTTTTCAATAAAACCTAAACAGTCATAAACATATAATAAATATGTAATCAGCATAAACTATCATATCTGCACTCGTAAATGTCTATGCTTGTCATTTTAAGACTCTTTCAGTTGGCTTCAAGGCTCCGCTCTTTCACGAAACTCTGTGTTTCTACCCGCTTCCCCCGTAAGATAAGGCCAATGCTAACTTCAAAGCCCAACCCTCCTCAACGGATCATCTGATATTGTTGTCTAATAATTACGATTTTTTATGGGTGAACTCCGGTATTTGTGATAACGGAATTGTATACTCTCTGAAATCGTTCTGCAATCTCTCACAATTTTGTGCTCTTTCAAATTAACCACAAATAATATTTTCGTATTTTCATCGATTTCGAGTAATTTGTTAAGGAGGGCCGGGCTTGGAAAATTAACATTGGTCTTATGGGAGAAGGAGGTAGACGCAAATGTCTGGTGCTCCCTCTGAAGGCTAGAATCTAGTAGCATATTCCTGGCACCTCCGTAATATTAACCCTTCCAATATAGGGATTGTAATGACGGAAGTGTTTCTACTGTCAAGCAATTCTTGTTGTCGTGACGGAATTGGGTAAGTAAGAGGTGTTGACTTTGATATGCGAATATAGAAGGAATGCATGTAGGCGTCTATTCTGGGAATATACACGCGAAGCCCGCCCATGAACATCCCAGGAGAACGGAAGTGTTATCACGGCAAGAGCTGAGTTTGAGCTGATATTTCAATATGTATTTATTGCTTGAATGTTCAAAAATTGTAACCACTCGAGTTTTGGAGGGACTCAGATTTGTTATCTTTTACAAAGTGTATAAATTATGGAAATCGCCTTCAGAATTGTTAATCGCACATTCCGCAATTCCAGTAAATTCGTCGTTAATACATAAACAAACACACTACACGAAGTATGCCTCTCTGTGATATTATGTACGATGTCAACAGTATTATCGAACAGTCTAACATATTTTATTACAACATATCTTGACAATGTTTATAAAATTCTTCGGTCTGATGGTTCTACTGGTCAACTCTTTCTTTTCTATAGAGAGTGAGTTTGATTTGAACATATGGTCCAGAAGGTTTAACACTATTTTCCGCATCTCAAGCTTGCAATCTGCATGCACACGGTGCACCTAGTCACCGTTAGCCGCATTGCGGTAAAAACTGACTGATTAAATAAAACTATAAGGTATACAACTGTCACATGTTTCGAATATATCAATATAACGATAAATACGTGACTTACCAAGATATCAGATGCGCGGTCTGTAAATGTGACTACAACTACCTGCCTACCTGACTAGGTAGCGCAGTGGCTAGATGAATGCCTCACAATTTGAGCTGTGCCAGACTGATCCTGAGGAACATCAAAGCTTAGTCACTGAGCTGTCAATTAACGATCCCGGCTGAAGAACAATCCATTACAGGTTCTTATGGTTCTGAGTCAGTAACAAGGCTAAGCTTAAGACTACTATATCACCGGAAGTTGCTGGACGCCTTCTCCTAGCTTTGTTCCGGTTGCGGAAGACCGATGTTAACTTTGTACCTCCGTTACTCCTCACCTTATTTTCACATAGTTAATTTTGATGTCAAATTAAACGTTTCGTCTTCCTCTAGTGAATTTAAATTTATAATTTAGAAAGAACGTACAGATTAATGAGAACCTGTACAGTAATACAATTGAAATGAAACATATTATTATAAAATCATAATGCCCAAATTAAGGAAATAGAAAACGTAATTCCAATGAGAACCACTATAATTTTATTTTGAGACCTAAATGAGTGTTTTGTGACGATCGGGGGGGGGGGGACGGAGCCACAAAGTTAGCATTGGCATTTATTATGGAACAAAACTCCAAGATTGCGTCCGGCAACGTCGGGTGATGAAGACTCTTCAGGCATCTCAACCGTTCTGCACTCTTAATTTATTCGTATTCGGCCAGCAATACGACTCAGCTATGTCAAACAGAGTGGTATAGTGAATATATTTTACTACTCTGCTCGAGAGTTTGTAACGACAGCACCTTGAAATTTAATGTAGTTTATATGAAATAACGCTTACAAATATATATATTTAAGATAGGTGGGTTCACATGCGCAGTAATCTCTGGCTGACGATTAGAGAGGGAGGCGCAGTACTCGGCAGGCGGCATTGTCTGGTTTTTGCAGCTCCGAAACAACTCGTACAACTCTCTGCGCTCTTTGGTAACCAGTATGGAACCTTTAGAGAGAATAGGCGAAGCTGTAAACGTAAAGTCACTGAACTTTCAGAGTTTTACAAGATAATTATTGTGTGGGGGATGCTTATTGCCCCATGGACATATTTTGTCCGAGTACAGTACTATAATTTATTACTGTACATCTGACCCTCGGAATTAGACTGTTAATTATCTCGACTCCGTGCTGGTTAATTTGTATAAGTTTGAATTTCAATAGGCATTTTTATGTGCAAAATGCATTTTATTTTTTGGAAGAGAGCTGAAAAAAATGTATTTTTAGCAACCTAGTGAAACATGTATGGGACTCGTGTTTCCGATTAGGGTTTCTACCTTTACAAGAAGATAAAGTGGACAATCAATAAAGGTCATTCACCTCAGAGAGTGAAGAACGTTCAGTATCAAGTAAAAGTGGACGAACCGGTGTCTATGCGGACCACAGTGGGAGGGCTGTGGAAGGAAAAGGGCATAAAGTGCTCTACAACATTTTACAGCGATTTATCATAAGACAAGCTTTCTGGCTCTCTGCACAACCAGGGAGACAGTTTCGACTTTCTTCATCTGTCTGACAATGTTTGATACGCTTTACTCGCATACTCGGCGCTGTTATACAGACTCCACCACAGGCCGAAGACTCGGCGAGAGTCTGGCCCGCCATATGGACATATGTATTCCTCTGTAAACGCTATAAATTCCTAGAAGCCGCTAACCTGCACAACCAGAACGGCGGAATGCTGTAAATGCCTCGCCTCAAAAACAAAGAGATGCAGCCGCCGACGTGTGTAGACCTCAAACGTTCCTCTCCCTTTCACTCTCTCTCTCTCTCTCCTTCTTCATCTTCCTCTCCCTCTCACTCTCCCTCTCAACAGTAGTAACTGCTTAAGTTAGTCATAGAAATAACTTTTCCCTTATATTTAACCACTGAAAAGTAGCATTACGTATAAACACGTATTATGTAACTTAAAATAACTGCTGCATTTTTATGAGGTTATATTACGCCGTGTATTTTTTAATCTTTAACAGCTTCCGTTTTGTAACGAACGAAGCTTTTGAAGTTCAGTTTGCGGCACTCACCTCAGCTTGACCAGCCTTTGAAAAATGATGTACATATCAACATCTGCTTACATATAAGATTATGACTGACTCCTCGTGGGCAGTTTCCCACTGGTGGTAAAGAGTCGGTATGAACCTTTGACAAAAGCATTTTTTTAGCTTTCAAGTGAATGTGCGAAGTTTAAATCTTCTATCCAATTTAATTCAAATGTATTAAGTAATTTCCAGACTTGTTGACACCCTGTGTATACCTGTGTTTTGTGTATCTATGTGAAATTACACTATTTTCTCTCTGGGTGACCTCTATGTATTCCTGACCCTTTATAATTAACTAACATACATCTCCTCCACGTCAAATGTTTGTACTTAAGTTGTTATTATGGGAGGAGTTGTTTCTGCTGACTGGATCCCTTCTTCAATACTTTATACTTTACTTAGGAAATAATGTTTTAAAATTTGTGTCTTCCCTCATTCAGTGTCCACGCATTAATATGAAAATTCCTTTGAAGCTACATAGCAAATACTATTAATCTATGATCATAAATAATCGAGAGAGAACAATTTTCTTTTTATTTATAAGAATACCGTGGGACAACGTCCTGTGTTTAGCGGGAGCACAGAATTGGAACAGTCAGGACCTCTCGCAGCGTCATCCTCGAGCAGTAAAAATGTTTGGCGGGGAACTGGCGCTGTCCCCCCATCCCGCAGCCGCGAGTACTACACCAGGGAGCCACGCCCTCGTTCCCAATCCATACATAACAACAGCAGTTCTGCCAACTGACATAAACATCAGAAAGAATTGTCGTATACTCCCTAAATTTGGCAATTTCAAACCACGAATCCTGTCATTTCCAGAATCTTATTAATATGCTAAGGCGATTTTTGTTAGGATAACTCCTCCGTTATTTCTGAACCGATTTTAACGATTGACGTACCTACCTAAGATATTCCAACTGTCTTTTAAAATATAATAAAAAACAAACAATAATCTGTATTCATAAAAAAATCACAATAATTTAAACTAGCAGATGTCCCGTTCTCCGCACCGGGATTTAGCAGGTATAGAGCCAGACGTTTGTGTTAACATTTCTTTATCTGTCTGTCTATTTATAAGCCAGATTTGTTCCGCGTTTCACAAAAAAAGATTGTACTGAATGAAATTAAATAAAACATTTTCGTGTGGGGGAGGAAACGTTTAGGCTAAAAACTTAAACAGCGCGCTGCGGCGGTTAGGTTAGGTTTAGGTGTTAGGTTACTATAATTTCCGTACACAACACGATTGTTTCTGAGGGTCCCATAATTTTACGCTGGATGCTAGAAGTTGGCTAGTTCCGCCAAACATTTTTACTGCGCGAGGACGGCGCTGTGGGAGGTACTGACTATTCCATTTCTATCGTCTCTGTTTTAGCACTTTTAATATCTTTGCAATGGATTGAGGTAATTACTATACTAAGGCAACTAATTGAAATACTAAAATTGCTGTTTCTTTTTAGGACCAAATGCATTGGAAAAATAAAAGTGTGAATTTTATTAACCCCTGCTGTGAAAAATAAAAAAATCGTTTTTTCCATAAGATAAACATGAGTTTTTTTATGTTCTCTGCTAAAACTGAACCTAGGTTAATAATGCACAATACTGTACTAAATTGTTTACTTTTGAAGCTCTTTAAAATGGTAAAAACCCAAAAATGTGTGATTTTAAAGTATCAAAGTAAAAAATGCAACAAAATATTTAAAAAATGTTAGGCCTGAAATCCCCCCCCCCAAAAAAAAAAAACCTTCCCATGGCCCGATATTACTGGTTTTCGAACTTAAAGTCATGAATTTTACTCTCCACATTTGTGCCAAATTTTATCATAATCGGACGTTTTTTCAAAGGTTATCGAACTAACGGAGACATAGATAATGTGTCATATTATATACTTTTATATTTACGTAAACAGAATATTTTACCAGATTGCTGTTTTGGGCACTTGGGAGACTCCAAACAAAAAGCTTTCCATTAGGGGGCATTTGCTCATGAGTTGTCCTTTGGCCGCTCCACCAAAACTGAGTTTAGTGTGTGATCGAATTTTTAATTTATTCATTAACGATATAGAGGTTGAATTTAATCAGTTTGAAATAATTAAATATAAAAGTCAAAATTGAAACAGAATCCAAAAAGAACTGGCTTTAAAAGTTGAATTGCTGCGGGTTACTCCGTGGTCAGTTTAAAAATTCTGTAATTAACAAGAAAATCGAGTGTTGGAGCAGTAAATTTGGGAAGCGTTAATAACGGTAATGTAATGAGCAAGGCAGATGTTTTATACTGTTAAACTAGTATATGTGAACTATATAGACATGTATTAAATAAAGAGGCGTGGACCAATTATTTAAATAGGCCAAAAATCTCCTGCATGAACACATATTCATTACGACTTATATAACGATCTTAATACAGTAATAATAATTTTCATTGTTCTTACCAATTAAAAATACGTTTATGTTATAAGATAAATAATTATCTGAAATAAAAAAATAATAATAATCTGGAAAAAAGCCTGGAAGCATGCCTATTATTTTATAAGTTGCTTATCATAAGACGACTGTCTCTGATAACAATACCGTATAGAGTTTGCAATTGACTTGCTATACAGTTAGATATTTTGGTAATTATTCTTTCAATCCTTCATCATTCACCATTTAAAAGTTATTTTACAGATTCAATAACATTTTTTAAGAAAACACGATTTTGGTAAATTTTAACCGTAACCCAATTTTAGTTTCATGAAGTAAATACTTTTTTTAATGTGTGCACAAACAAAGTATTACACACTATGTTTAAATTTAAATATTGCAGGTACTTTGATATTGTAAATAGTATAATACTATGTACAAATTACAAATAACAAGTGTAAATTTCTAAACTTTCAGTGCACTTTTTAACGTGGCATTGGTGTTGGGCATTCCGTCGGTCCTGATGAGTGAAGCAATTACATTATTTCAATGGAGTAATTGGACTTAACGTGAAATTTGTTTATCAGAAGTTTCATAAATTGGCCGTATTCAAATAGCCCGCTCCCATAAACTCTCTTCTTTTTATGATAATGTTTTAATAATAAGTTACCATCCTCAGTTTAGCTACGTTTTATAAACAAACTAGCTGACGTACCCGTTCATCGCACAGGGGTTTTCTTTACCCGTTCTTTAGTCAATGCAATTTGCATTTTAGTTAGCTTGAAACAGCTGTTCTTGCTTCTGCTCTTTAAGCTGTCAAATGGAAGTATCCACAGCTGTTCGCACTATAGTTTCTGAATGTTTACTTTATTCTGAAATGTAAACATTGAAACTTAGGACTTTCACGGGGCGTAGCCCGAGGGGATTTTAAGGAAGTGAGTAGGCCTATGTGTTTCATGGGTTCAAGATCTACCTATGTGTAAAGTTTCAGCACAGTCGGTTCAAGAGTTTGTGCGTTCACCCGAAACATCAGACAAACAGACAGACAGACAGAAACCACCTCTTCTTTATAATATTATAGATAGATTACACATAAAGAAGAATATTAATTGTTTTACTAGGTTAATTTAATGAGTATATTTATAATTTAATCCTTTTTATTAGCAGTAATTTTAAAGTTAACGATGGCATGTACAAAATAATTTTAAAAGGACAACTTAATTGTCTTTTACATGTGTTTAAAGTTTAAATCATCAGTGATTTCTGTTTAAAGACGATTGGCCAAAATGCTCAGTTTAGAGACACTAAAAACAGTTTATTTTTTATGAATTCACTCCTATATAATTTATGGGATTACCTTCTGCGGGGAAACGAAAATTTGAAAAATATTTTAAAATTACAGAAAAGTAATTAGAATAATCTTAGGGCTTAAAAGAAAAATAACATGCTTTTTCTGATTTGGGAATACTTACTGTGTTTTGACAGTACATTTTTGAAACAATAGTGATTGTTAAAGACAGATACTTAACAACCAAACTCAAACCACAACACCAATACCCTACAAGAAATAGACAATATATAACAATAAATAGACAATATATAACAAGAAATAGACAATATATAACAAGAAATATACAATATATAACAACACAACATCACTGTCTCGAGTGTTCCAAAAAAACCCATTGTATTCTGGTAACATTTTTTTTAGTTCAAAACATATTAGAGATGAGAAATGCATTAAGAGATTTACAATAAAACTTAAAAAATACATTACTGAATAGGCTCTCTGCTCCATTTAATTAATTTATTGTATTAATTATTTAATTATGAATTGATTAAGGTTACATTTTTATTTTGTTATATGTACAAAGACATTGTATTTATTATTCATATGTAGATTACATTATGCGGCTATTTTTTATGTAATGTACATAAAGGATGATTAAAGTATATATTAATTGATTGAAATAGCGAGTTAAGAACATTTTGTATTCAATGACATTCCGTGGGTCAGTAAATACGACGGGTTTTTATATTGATTTAGTTTAAAACAATATTAACGATCATTTAAGGGCGCACTATTCGTGATATCGAAATTCTGCTCTCTGAATCGCTAGGTATTTTTTGCTCTTTAAAATTAACCATAACTCAACGATTTCGGATGATCCGTTGAGGAGGAACGGGCTTTGAGAGTTAACATTGGCTTTATGTAATAAGCAGGTAGAGGAAGGTGTCGGGAGCCCCCTCACAGGTTCTAAATTAAAATTTGAGGTAGTATTTTATATTTTCTGAAGCCATGACAGTAGTGTATAATATAATAGCAGTATTTTAGTTTTCTGACAACGATATAAGCTAAGTATTATTGTCAAACTCAGACATTTTTAAATATTGGAATTTAATCACTGTGTAATTTAATTTGGCTATATAAAACTAGTATTTGGCGCACAAGCTACATTATATTAGTTGTTAAAGCTTCAGTCTACCCCTTTCCGCATAGCACTTCGAAAGGGTTTGCTGGATCTCTCTTTACAGCTGCCACATAAACCCTTTGATTAAATTTAAAAAATGATATTAAAGAAGAAAATATTACCTACGATTTTACCTTTTCACTTTGTTATTTTTTACGTTAATTGCATTTACAAGCCCTTTTTTAAATGTACAAAACTAGTTTTTTCAAACTACAACAACCGAAGACAGATACATTATTTTGAAGTTCTAAAAACGAGCATGAGTAGAACTTTTTCTTCTGTCAAATCCCGTTTATAGTATGTCGATAACATAATTATCATAGCCGCAAACAGGGATTCGCGGACCTCCGCAACGCTCTTTTTGCTTATCTTAACAATGTATTTAGGTATTTTCACGTGGCGGCGCAGATTTTTCCGTATGGTAAACCGGAGCCTTAACGACGAATAATGTTCACAATAGCTCCCCCGTTGAGTTTTAAAAATGAATCAATATTTCCGTTTTATACAATTAGTTTCAGTTTGAAAGCTTACAACCACACTTACTGCAAGAAATGTCAAAAGATATTAGACAAACTCAAATTGCTCATAGACCCGACTCTCCGGTCTGTTGGCCAGGATCGCGATGTTTGGCGGGAGCGGCGCCGCGGACAGACCTCCCCTCTGGACGCTCGGCCTCCTTTGTCTGGCCGGCACCACAACAAAACCACGAACGGCGCTACAGCGCTGCGGCGGCGGATATGCGAAGCTCGCGCGCAATGTCTTTCATTCTCGGCGAGAGCGGGGAGGGGGTCTATGGGAAACATCAGGTGGAGGGGGAACCGGCGAGGAATTCCACCACTCTTTAATTTTTATCATTCCTGCCTGGGAAGCCACCAGGTACACGCGCAGCGAAGACCACGACCGAACCGAGTTCCTCCCCGAGTGCCGTATCAGAGTGAGAAGTGCGAGTAATTTATAAATATGGATTTGCTGTGTTGCGAGACCCAGTGCGAATGTAGATCTTACGCGGACCCGGCGCTGCTGACGGACGAGCGCGTGCTGAGGAACTTGCTGACGGAAGAGGACAAGTTCGCCAGTGGCATCCGCTACTTCGAGTGTGTCCAGGGGGAGCTGAGCCCCGAGATGAGGAGGATCGTGGCGGACTGGATGTGGGAGGTTGGTCACTAGTCCACTAGTCCACTAGTCCCACTAGCCCACTAGTCCGGAGCATTACGAACGTTTACATTCGCACAGTTAACAAAACGTATCTGGTGCTCGTGTCAAATGCTGCTAACAGACGCCGATAACTGCATGCACATAATCTCACGTATTTTGCTTTTAACAACTATCTTCGAGAGCAGTAACGTTAACAATGGGATAAGAGTGGAGGTTAATGTACGACTAATTGCACGGTTAGTAAAACTATCTATATATCGCATGCGAACGCATACACAGATTATAGTATATGGTTAATGTGGTTTCAAACTCTATACAAAAAGATAAACCGTAGGTTGAGCTTCGTTGTTTAGAATGAATTGAAATAATGTATCTGACACATTTCATATTATTAAAATTATATTGATTTGAACTGTCATTGTTGAATGCCTAGAGCTGTTTAGATACACGTAACCATCTGCAACAAAACTCGAGTTCATAAATTATCCTCTATCATGCACCGTATTCACAAGCTTTTCTATCGTTAGTTAAGCTTGGCTTAACAATTAAATCAGCAAACATACCTAGAGCTGTATGTTACTATATACATAGTTTTTGAACTCTATAATGTGGCTACATTAAATACCTTTCCTGATCAATGTCACCTTGTATTTTTTCTTACACATCATATTAATTGTTTTAAGATAAGCTGCGAAATTATTAAAAAAATATTTAATATTTACAAACTTAATTTAGGGCCTGAATGTCCGCACGAACTCGATCGAGGAATTGCATAAGTTATATCGCAATCACGCAGTAGAATGATTCAGAGTTACTGATAAAGGAAGTAATTTAATCCACTGGGGGTCGCTTTGGGAAACACACTTACTAAAGGCAGTGCATCGGACGGTGTAACCTCAAGCAAAAACACAGATAATCCCGAAGGGGCTCAGGCCCGTGCCGAAATCCAAAAGAGCTCGTAAATGTGAACAAAGGAACAAGAGCTTAGTGGGGTTCACTGCATCGTTTGGCAGTGCTAACGAAACCCACTATGTTAGTCGAATCAAGAATACGTAACATTAAATGTTCCAGAGTTGGCCAAACTATAAATCCTATCATCTTCGCCCCTTCATTGTGTCACGAAATGTACCTTAAATGCTTGCGCAATATGGTTGTACACGTGTTACTAATTAGGTTACCCGCGGTGTTACATGCAAATGTAACAGCTAAAACTACAGCTGTTGTTAGCAGCGATGTTACATTGTAGTTTACGTAACTTGTCGAGCAGTCATGAGACCAGTCCAATATCTCGCAGTGGTTCGTTTTTCTCAGGAAACTCTGTGTTGGATTGATTTATTTTAAAAATTGTGTAAACTAACGTTATAAGGAAAATGCATTTTGAACTTTAAAGGGTAAATATGTTGTGGAAATCTAATATTAAGTACACTCGGAATGGGGTTTGTTTTAAAAATATTGTACGAGAGTTATAAAAACATTTAACAGTATACAATATGTTAAGATGTTGTAAATGGTGTACATGTTTTAGTTTAATAAAGTATTTAAGAATTTTAATCACGTCCAAATAACATCAAAAAGGTCTTCTCGCTGAAACCGCTATTTAAAATTGTATTTCTCCATCTGTCTCATGCATACTCCTCCATAATTTCATAAATTCATCGGTCGAAAAATGCATTAAAAAAAATAAATCAATTGAGTGCCTTTATAAATAGTTGGATTAAGGAGGAAAATAGCAGCCGTTGACAATGATCTAAATTAATGAATTAGATTTGAAAATGCCCGGGAAAATGCACCGTGTCAAATGTAGACTTTTTTAACCCATGCAAAACAATAACAATTAGGCTATGTTTCTTTATTCATATATAGAATGCATTTTGTTTCGCCAAAATTCACATCGAACTCGAACTCTAACCTATACCTTTATCCGCTTAACGGCTTGAGTTTAAATTTCTTTTACTTTTCTACAATCTTAATGATATTTTTCGTACAAGGTGATTAAATCAGTTACAAATAGTTATTTCAAAACCGAAATTAAATTAAAATATTTACTCGCCTAGCCAGGGGTCATATACAACTGTTGAACTTCTAAAGAACATCTAGGCTAATGGAATACTGTTCACATAAGTAAAACAAGTTGCTTTTTCTTAGTAGTATAAACATGACGGTTTTGGAACAGATGGACTTTACAGAATGGGAGAGCGTATCATCTTTTGACGGGCGCCATCTTGTGGATTACCAGCTTCTCTTATTCTGTCTGTAGACTATACACTATCTAAGTATTTATTTGTCAGCGTGTTTTCATTACTTACACTAAATTACTACTTTCATTACTGACAAGGTTTCTTTTCTTTATTTTTAGATTACTACTGATATTTATAAATGAAACGTCTTCTATGACTTCAAAATCGCTCTGCAAACATTCTTACTAAACCTAATCGTCTTCAACTGGTCTCGTAATTTTCAAGTGTTAAATATGTACCTTCTGCATTACAATAAGTAACATCGTATTTTACAGAAAATATCCTTTAAATATCAATAAGTATTTCAGGAAAAAACGTAAAAGGTAAACAATGGTCAATGAAACGTCTCTTTTGCGTAGATTTCCCATATCCACACTATACTTAATGCAATTTCAAATTAAAATTTTTTAGCCGTTTTAAAAAAGAATTCATTTTAATACAAATTCTAAATAGTTCTAAACTAATTTTCAATATAAGTTAACATATTAAGTTTTTAAATCAAATCATATGCAAAAAATAGTATTGTAATACCCTAATAAAACTTACTGCAGTAGGCCCTATATTGTTGAAACTTTAGTGCACAACATGATGACGTATACATAACCTCCTTTTGATTATTTAATTTTCCGTTGACCTATATTTTAACATGTATTATTATTATTTATATATTATATTTTACCTAAAATATAATATAAAAATAAAATAATATAATAATATAATAAATAATATAATAATAATATAATAATATAATATAATAAAATATTTCAGTAGGGTTACGAATCACGCATTTCCTTCGCTCAGGCACATAGTGAAAACCAAATGTATTGCTAATATTAAAAACATAATTGTATAAAACTACTTTAAACAATTTCAGGTACAAAACCGATCGCGTTTAGACACGAAATTCCAGTAATTTTCTAGAGCGCGACGCAGTACGAGCCTGATGAGTTGGCGCGTTTGCTCACTAGTCGACAGTACCAGTTGCATCGCAATATTGTACTGTAAAACCATCCATCGGGCCAATATAATTTATTTTAACTATATAATTTATTTTTTTCAGTTTGTTATTTATACATTTTACGTGTACCGGTACCGGGTCTTTTTACAACTGTTAGTTTGCTCGTATAGCGTATTCTCTTTGTCTTCCAAATTATTCCTTCAGAATTATTCCTTTCCAGGACTTTCTGTTTGTACGTATATTTTATTTTGCACTAAAAAAATTATTGACACAATTATTGTTGTTATTTCCTTTAAATTAGTAACTAAAACATGCTACAACTTACTGAAATGCTTTTATGCTTCAACCCCGAGCTTCATATTAATAGTTCAGCCTTTCTTGTAGGCGTCTTACAGCTTTTAACGAAACTTTAATAATAAATTAGGCTATATTTTTATACTTTTTTAAAATCAAATGTACCGTGAAATACGTCGAGAGGAATTTGTTGTTTAAAGACTAGCAATAATTGCCGTTTCGCAGCAGCAGCTCGACAAACGACTGTCCAACACAGCGTTTTACTGTTATATCTGTACCAGGGTTATTTAGACATAACAGTAAAACCTTGCACACTGAACAAATAATAACCTTTTAATTTGGTAAAGAAGTTATACGCTCTTAAATAAATAAATATATACTGGTATCTTGTTGAGGCCATGGCCGCTAACCTTTTGGATGTACTGTTTACTGGATTTTTAAATTGACGCTGTTTATACATATCACACCTGGTTATATTACACAAATCTACAATATAAAATATTTAAAACTGATCATTAGTTCATTTTACAGTTTTTACTTTTTTTATGTAATTGGTAATTTTAAAGGAAAATAAGGGCAACAGCAAATTCGGGCTCCGTTAGGTTCTTCCCATAGTTATCTATGAATGTTCCAGCCTCCTAGGTCGTACGCAGCAACCACAACATTTTTATTAAGGCTAGCAAAAATGTTGTTCTGTGGTCGCTGGTCGTACGCTAATCGCTCCAGAAACCTACGCAAGACACGCATTCGCAGTTTGTCTCTTGCGCAATTATACCCTAGACCTAGGATATGTATTTGTGTATGTACTACTGGCTTATGAACGTCAGACTTATTATTTTCTGCGTTTTGGCTTATGTGTGAAGGGAGAAAAAAGTCCTGCCTCCGTCGGATTCTTTCCCGTCTAATTGTATTTGAATCTTCCGAATGTCAGCAGCCTTCTACAGGTCTTACGAAAGCTTCAGAAACTTGCTCAAAGACATAAATTTACCATTTTTTCTTATGCAATTACATACTGTATTAGGATCGGGTATTCTATACACCGTTCCGAGAACATTTTTTATTTGTATACAGTACTTCCAAATGTTTACTTCTCCTACTCCACACCTTGAGAATCCTTGAGAATTAGTGCAATGCTGAATTTAACAAATACAACGTTAAGTATTAAATTGATCATGGTCTATATTCATAAATCTAAATAACTATACAGCCGCAGGATGATTATATAATCTATAAATAAGGCAAAGTCTGACACGATACTCGAATGAAAGGTCTCGGTAAGAAAGTTGGATGTGACGCATTTTTTAGATAACCCCTTAAATTATATCAAGTTAAAATAAATTATAACAAGTTAAAACACATTTTAAAATATTGAAATTTATTAGCTGCGCGAATGTGTTTTGCTACAAAATAGAAATCAGGTGAATGAGCAAATCTGTTGGGGAAAACTACATTAAAATAAATTTGATAATTTCTTTAACTTTGTATACGCGGAAATAAACTACATTTTGACATCATGTTTTTACTTAACTGCCGTGAATTGCGTAATTGATGGATAAATTCTGTATTTCTTTAATAATTCTGTATTTCTTTAATATGCAATGATTAACAATCGCAGTATAAAGTTTGCTTGGGTTGTTCTATCAGGATTTCTAACAGTTTAGTTTTTATTGTACCCAAGGGAACATTGGGATATCCGAATGCTGTTTATGGATGATTTCTACATCATAAACCAGTCGGAGAATCGACAACAGCGTGGAAATAGGTCCATCCCTCACGCTTAACTGCGCCTCTAGTCATTTACGATACTGAGGTGATTTTGAGATATCTCAACCATTCAATCAATCTTACTTCCTATCGTTTTTTATTCCCGTCCTTAAATCAATCATCACAAAATAAATTCTGTTAGTCTCGCACTTAACTTTAATCTATAGTTGTAATTCCTCCTAAATATCCACAGTTAATAATTTGTTCAGCAACAGCAGCGATATAACCAATTAGTAATTGGCCGAAATTAGTTGTAATCGAACAAGGAAGATTCTAGTTGTTTTAAGCTTAGGCCTAATAGCAATCTTTTTTATTTTTATGTAGCTTCACATTTCATGTCTTTCTCACGTAAAAATGTATTATCAGTTATAAAATGTTTGTATTCTTTAAGTAGTTTATTCGTTTTTAAGTCATACCT
The DNA here is from genome assembly GCA_963675035.1 of Allygus modestus. NCBI lineage: Eukaryota > Metazoa > Arthropoda > Insecta > Hemiptera > Cicadellidae > Allygus > Allygus modestus. The sequence goes on along the minus strand of OY776112.1, from coordinate 183,274,608 downwards.
CATTTAATACTTTATTAAAAACGAATAATTAAATTAAGCCACAATTTGAGTGAATTTCCCCTATAGGGGAGAAGCTATTACCGTAGAGGTCGCTCTACTTTAAGGTTTTTTTTGGGGGGGGGGTTGTACCCAAAAATGGTTATTTTAATCTTTTTACTCATAATTCGTTTTAATCCCAAATTTTAGTTTACACCATTAAATTCAGCTTAAAAAAACAATGTGGTATTTTTATCATAGCTCTACGGCAATTGGTTACCGAGATATTGAGAGTGCTAAACTCAGTAGCCCACGTTGTCCAATGTTAATCTTATGGAGAATAAGTAAAATGTACCATCTCGCTTATTAATGAACATATATCAATGAAACTTGGTATGTGGCTCTATATGGTTAAGTTTTAATGCTATTTGCATACAAAACTCATTTTTTGTGGTCCCCACGGCAGCAAACCTGCGTATTCAGCAGGTATAATGTTATTCTTATGGAGAATAATAAATATCTTGCTTGTTTATGAACATAAATTGATAAAACTTGGTATGTTGCTTCATCTAGAGGTGATCCATTGGTATTTGCATAAAACCAGATTTTGTGATCCTTGCCAATGCAAATCTTAAGGGAGGATATCGTTTATTGAGTCACCAAATCACCAACTGTAGTTAAGATGTTTGACATTTACTGCAAAGGAAGTCATTTGGTATAATGTAAACAAATATTTGATAGTGCTAGTGCTGGTCAGGTTAATAGCGCAGTTTCGCGAGCGAAGCCGTAGGTAACAGCCAGCAAGTTATGTTTCTCATTTGTTTTGTAACTTCATCAAAACAGATGGGATCAGTCTCTTTTAACTGTTGGTAACAGCCCCCTCCATATCTCCCCTGTATATTTGCAGTACACCCCCGTTCCTACGCGGTCCTACCCCAAGCCTTGGTCCTCCCCGCCGGCGGTCCTGTTGCCGTTATCACCGCTGTTATCAGAGCCAGCTGTCGGCGGGCGCCACTCGGCAAACATCCGATCATCATCGGCGAATCGCCGGTCTGGCGCCCTACATACACTACACTGGCTCCCTTCATGGCTCATCAGTTACAGCCATCGAATTTGTAACTCTAAAAATATTACAGAATTGTTAGAACGCCATTCTTGAGTGTTTTTTACATTTTTTAAATAGGGAAACAATTTAATGAATTTATACCCTTGGGTAATTTACTGTCCGAATGTTTTAATTTTCAACTAAGGAACTGTAAATTCTAAAAATGTCCAACCCTTGATTATAAGTTGCATTTAATCGTGCAAACTATTTGCGACACTAATGTTTTCAAATGATAACCCATCAACGATTTGGGTTTGTTTGATTTAAAATACAACACAAAATAACAACGGAACTATAGTAATAATCAGGGCATGTTAAGTAAGGAATAATTTGCAAATAAATCAATTATGAACTGTGTGCGATGCTCAGATCTGACCTATCTTATTAGCCTATACCTAGCGACATAAATTTAAGAATAACAAGGTATAACCAATAAATTTATATGTTAAGTAACCCACCTCCAAAATTCCCCAAATCGAAAAATAGACCATCGCCGGTTTTAAAATCAGAACAAAATAAGAGGTTTTTAACATTTTCATGTAGCCTAGATATAATTAATTTCCACACGACGTTCTAGTCGAAAATCTATAATTCTGGCTAGTAATTTCAACAGGAATATTTTGGCTTCCCAAGGTTTTGAATACGGCACCTATTTCCTGCGTAACTTCCATTTCCCAGTTCTCCGGTGAGTTGTATGTACCAGCACGTGTCGGAGTATGGTGCAGTAGCACCTCCTATCCGGTACCTCCCGCCGCCACGGCGCCGCCCCCAACACCGGCCTCCGCCGTCTGGCCCCTCGTCTGCAGCACCGGCACCGCACACCCAGCTCGTCTACCATCAAAACACCGTCCGCACCGTCAAAACATCGTATAACCGAGCAATGCCGTAATCTCTGCGAGAAACCTATGTAATTACGAGCGGAAATTATGTTTTGGTTCTTTTTGAGTATATTAAAGTGGTTTTTGTGATACCTAGTAGACTGCAGGTCAGTATATTTGGGGAATATACAGTTGAGAGTGGAGTAATAACGCATGGGAACTCCATTCTGGCACTTTATTAGAAAAATCATCTCAATTGTTGGCCCGTCTAACTTTTTGGTTCCTAACCATTGTCTTTGTAAAGATTTCGGGAAAACGTCGAGGTTTTATTATCCCATTATTCCCATAGTTTGACATGAAAAATAAATAAGTTATTGTTGGAATTTTATCGCAAGGGTACAAATAACAAATATAAAAATATCCAAATAATTTGCACCCCAATAACACCCCCAGTAAGCTAATGTAGATTGTAATTTGTTAGTCTGGCAACAAATGACTTATGACTAATAACATATAGTTACCGGTAGTTATTAGCGATCCATTCTGAACGCGTTTCGCAGCTTCATCAGCAGATAGTTTAAGCATTGAGCATTGAGTGTAAGCTACATTGTAGGTTGATCTTCGAAGACCTTGTCAAAAAGTAATGTATTTTTAAGATTAAAACAAAGTTTCTTTTATTTCAAAATACTAATAAAGTATTTTAAAGTAAACGATAAAACTGGTCGGGGGAAGTCAAAATAAAGATTTCCTGTCTGTAATATTCCCGTGGGAAAGAAGCTCATAGCAAAACGAAAATCTGATGCGAGTGCATTTTGCAAATTTTTTTGGAGAAAATATTTTGTGATAAATCGGCTTGGACCGTACCGTGCCACACCAATCACTTGCGTGCACACGATATCACTACAGTAGTAATATCCAATAGACTTACAAACAATACTCACTGGAGGTTACGTTCACTTTACAGCATTCCGGGATTTTTGGATACCACTTGACCGGAATCCTGGGATTGAAGCCCTTACATGTGTTACATGTATGTAATATAATAATATGTTTGTATATAACCAATGTATGTATAAACTATGTAGTATGTAACTAATGACTGATGACACTCGATCCGAGAAGGCGCTGTATCCAGTCAAATGACAGTGGAATGGTGGTCAAATCACAGCGAGCCAGGCTATTTGCTGATATCGGTAAAGTTGCAACAAGTTTAGAATAAGTAAAGAGTAGGTACAAGTTGTATTTAGTTGTATTCAGTTGCATTTCAAATAACGTCGGTGCAAAGGCCCGGAAATAGCTTCGTACGATTTTGTTAGGTGACTCAACATCAGAATGCGCATTCGCGATACTTCGTGAAGGCCTGCCATGCCGATGAATTTCACGGTTTTCCCTAACAGAAACAACAACACAGTGGCAAGTAACCTGTGAAATATCAGGAACAGACAGTGACAAGCGGGTCACCGTTGGTTATGTATGTGTTGTGGCCCGTGGTCGGTCGTAGTTTGCAAGTCATGTCCACTGCACTGCATCGGTAATGCGCACTATAACATATGGGCCCTCCGCCGAATACGCATTACATGCACCAAGGTAGCGGCCGTATGTTTGATCCTTTTTGAGGCGCAATTTATATAAATTTAATAGATAATTTGAGGCGTTTCGTCGTTGAATTTAAACCTGAGTGAATTACTTATATTTCACTCGTATATAAATATCGGAATTGTTTGAAATTAGTGCAGTGGTAAATTTTCCAATTTCATTAATCTACCGATCGAACATATCAAGTTTCCACATTTATTTTAGGGTGGATACGATTATTTGTCTGAAAGAACAATCTTATCAACTCATTCTAACCGGTCAATAAATTATAACTCGATTTTGCATGTTATTACTTGTGTTGATTCGAATGAGTTCTATGAGAGTTAAATTGTAATGTATTTCATGTATTTGTACTACTATTGTAATTAATGTTGTTAAACTTAATAACTTTTTTTAAATCGCTTATTTTACAGATTATTTTTCTTTCCATGGTATAGACTATACTCGCTTCGCTCGCTGAGGGCTCCGCCCCCAGACCCCTGTGGGGGGCTTCAATAATGTACCTCAATCTTCTTCTAATGCACCCACCAATTCTACGGCACAATTCTGACCTCCCACTTGTATTTCCAGGTGTGTGAAGAGCAGAAGTGCCAAGAAGACGTGTTCCCGCTCAGCATCAACTATCTGGACAGGTTCCTCAGCATCTGTCCCATCAAGAAGTCGCAACTCCAGCTCCTCGGCACCGCCTGCCTCCTGGTCGCCTCCAAGCTCCGGGAGCCGCGCCCCGTCAGCGCCGAGACGCTCGTCTACTACACCGACAACTCCATCACCCTCCAGGACCTCTGGGTAAGTCACCTCGAACTCCACTGAGCTTACCTGTTGTTTTGAAACTCGTGGTTTTGAATTTATTATTTATTTGTTTTGACTTATCACTACTAGTGTTTAAAACACCGCGTTTCGGGAGGTAAGGAAACTCCTCCCGTTATCAAGGGAACCCTACTTACATTTAAATTTTAAATGTGAGATAAATTATTTACATGTAAGTAGGAGGAGGTAACTCCTCCTTGATAATAGGGGGGGTTTTCTTGCCTCCCGAAACGTAGCGCAGTTTTAAACACTAGAAGCGATAGGGAAAGTCCAAATAAATCAATAATAAGTGTCCTCAATTTTAACATTGTATCGTGGAATAACCTTCTTCGATCGAAATTAAACAACAATATCAATATTTTCTTTACTTTTATTTAAATTAAATATCTAGTGATTGTAATATTTTACAAAACGTTAAACAGTTTAATCGGTAACCCAACCGGGTTCGGTGTGTTCTTGCAACTCAATTTGTAGGTATTCTTGAAGTAATTCAAGAATATTTTTTAATACTTGAGTCTTTAAACTTGTAATTTTACACACACATAATTAAATCTATATAGTTAGGGTACTTCGAAAATCAGACTGAAAAACTGAAAGATGAAGTATGGTATGATTTAACATATTATATCGTGCTAAAACTGTATTATACAATGTTATTTTAACATACATTACACATAACATAATATAGAACTCTTGGAAACGTGCAATTCTATAGCAATTTCAAATTCCATTTGACGAGCTCTCACTAATCTCAATATGTGATATAAAATACATCACGTGGTTGTATATTGCGATCGTGTAAGTTTCTGAAAAGTTAACAGCCGGGCGCTGGGCAAGCGTTGGACCAACAGCTGGTCTCATCTCTTTATCTCGAGCGTAGGTCGCTCAGCTGATTTTCTTATCACGTCTTGAGGCAGTTCATTGGTTCTGTGGCTTCCCTTTCCGAAACTTCCTTTTCACAAGCGATTGTGTCGCTTCCTCCCGCTGCGGTGTCCTGATAATCCTTAGATTTTCCTCAATGGGCTCGGTTTTGAAACCGCATTTAATTCATTCTTAATATAAATCATTACTATATAATGATTTTGATTTTTCATGTTTTGCATATTTTGATTTTTCAAAATAAATAATCATGTTCTTCGAACTTGCTCTAAGAAATAAATAACAGATATTCGGGGTCGAGTTATGTTGAACCAAATACAAGGTGTGCATACGAATATCTGAACCACGTTATAATGTGCCAAATGTACGATGTCATTTAAGACAAGTTGGCACACCAACTTGTATACGTCGTATACGAACTAAGAAAAACAGTTTTGTTTTAAGTACTCAGAAAAATGCCAGCCTATTCAATCCGACGCAGATTTTAAAACTTGGAGAGTTGCTTCTTTTGTTGATCTATGTATTTAACTAGTTAATCCTCCTTCCGTATTAGGCCTAATCCTATCTTGGTTAGTTTTATAAAAGTTTCAAACTCTGCTGATTATATTTCAATTAAATACAACATCGTAACGTGACTTCTACACAATTAAAAGCTACTGAATGGGCATTTAAATATCGACAAGTTGTATATCACTGTATATTCTAAGTTTGATATACTTTAATGTTAAATGAAATTATTGATTATTATGAAATTAGTGTACTCTTTATAAATAAAAAGGTACGCAGTTTAGTCGTAAAAGTTCTATGCGTAACCAAATTTAACCACTGCATCACGTCCTAAACTATACTATTATAAATTATTATATATTGTACCCTTTTCCTTTTAAGGAAACTGACGCAGTTATATTATTATTCTTGGAGAATAAATATTTTAGTTTTGGATCTTTATGCAAAGTACATTTTGAACCCTCGCTGTTCGCACCGGGTCCAAATCTCTAATCCTGAAAAAGACGTCCGCGGCGACGCTGTCCAAATTACGCCGGTCCAAGGACGAGGCTGTGGACCTCACCCAGTCTCCTTCTCCCACACGGGTTTTGGCAGAGGTTGAGGTGGAGTCCTTGGGTCTCATTCATTCCGTGCATATCGTTAGCGCCTCCGCTCCGTTGTAAATCACCGACCTCAGCGACGGCCCCCCTCGGGCGCCCATCGCCCATCCAGATGACGGCCGGCGTTTGTCGGCTCCCTGCTCGAGTATCTCTCCAAATAAATCGCTAGAAGGTCGGTTCTTCGCGGAACCTCGGGCCTTTGCTTTGTCCATCTCTCGTCTTCGCCCCGTGAGCTTCCCGTTCCTAGATGTTGGGGGCTCGTTTGTTTCAGGAACAATATGATCTTATCTCTGTTCCTGGAAGTATTTAGTGTAACAGTTATAAAGCTTTCTTTGTAGTGTATGGTCCACGATAGAGATTTATAAATAAATGCAAATGTTACAGGAACAACCGCCACAGAAGCAGGGCACCACGTTTCTCTTTACCTTTCAACAACTCACTTTAAATATGCCTACTGTACTTATTTATTATTTATTAGCGGTTTAGCGGTGACTTTTTCGCAATGTAGGATTCATGAAATAAACAATTATTTGGTTTACGCTTTTGGTGTTTCTTCGAGGAAAAACATTATTTTAGTCTTAGTCAAACTTTCTCTAACACGTGATAAAAAACGGCGAAGTTTATGAATCAAAAGTTAATTCCAGGTTAATTCTGTTTTGTTTCATCGCCAGAAACTTCTTACGTTTTATACCGTATTAAGAAAACTACTCAATCATATAATACTAATATTATAAATGTGAAAGTATGGATGTTTGTGCGTAACTTTGAAGTTCTATCACGTGAAAACTACTGGACCGATTGAATTGAAATTTTGCAGGAATAGAGCCAATATACCAGAGATGGATATGGGCCTATTTTTATTTTGAAACTCCACCAGGGCTATGCCCCACGGGGGTTCAAAGTTCCCATGTATTCCTTATGGACATTCATTTTTGATTGAGCTGTTGAAAATACAAACAGCTGATCTTGATTCGTAGTAGTTCCACAGGCTAACACAAAACTATCATAGTTTTTATAAATAATTCGCGGGGCGAAGCCTGCGGGTAACAGCTAGTGGTAAATATGTATATTCAAAAAAGTACTTTATTAACTTAGCTATTCAACGGAGACTTTACCGTGCATTATTTATCAGTTAATTTTATACCGAATGGTGGGGAAATTTCATTGCTAACTAGGCCTTATAAACACTGCCACATCAAATAAACGTTCATTAACTTTTAACCGGTTCAAAAAAAAAAAAAAATTACCTTCCTTCAGACCGAATCTGGCAACCCGGTTGTCCAATTACACCATTACCAGCCCTTCTTCTCGCAGACGATAATTGCAATTAAGTAATTCGCGATCCCAATAAAACCTTAGTGAGCGCGTAATCCGAGACATGAACGAGACAAAGGAATCCACTCTGAGATGCGGACGGGAGAACGGGCGGTCGAACTCCGCATCCGACAAAAAACCGGGCAAGAGCGGCCGAAGGGTCTGTTAATAAGACATTATAGATTTCACGCGGCTCACGCTGTGAGAGGCGGCATTCCGGAAGGTGGGGCTCTCCATTACGGCGGTAATTACCAATTATAGTGCGTACTTAACACTTTCCAAATCCTGTACTTTACCTCGCCACCTCTCCCGGCTGCGAGGTTCACGTGGTAGTCCACCGCGAGAGGTTCAGTTCTGTTATGAGGAAGTTATCGTGGACATCGGTTTGCCTAGTGTCACTGCCTGGCCGACAGCCCGTTTCCTCCGCTCCGGTATCTTTACAACCGTGGACTCAGGTAGCGGAACTCGGCCCGGTATGCCAGCTATTTCCTGTTGTCGCTTGTTAACGGTGAGAGTGTTATGTTTGGATTATGCTCCGTTTGTTTTCTCCACCCTTACCCCTCCCACCTTCACTCTCCCTACCTGTAACTATGTAGATTCCATTTGTTTTTCTCGCCCGTTCCTCCTCTACGTTATTCAAATACGGTCCTCTACGCCCTATGCGCTCGAATCGTATACGGATAAATCCCACTAGTTTTACTCTAATTTACTACCGGTCGTAAGTCAAAAGTGGTATTTGTTCAGCAGATTACAGGGGAGTACCGCCTTATTATAGGGGGAGGGGAAGGGGGTCGGATGGCTTCGGCTCATTTCGTTATTAACTTAACAAAACGAGAACCAGTTTTTCATTCCGCCGAAGGCCGCAGATGAAAGTGTGGCGGTGTACTGCGCCGACGAAACGATCGGGTTTCTTTTTTTACGCGTCGCGATCGTTTGAAGAACGTGTTTTCGTTTTTTTAACGCTTAGAAATATTTTGGTTTGATTCTTTAAAGAGAACACTGATTCCGACACCGATTGTTGTCCAAACATTACTTCCCCTCGTAATAAACAGCATTATACAACTGCCTAGCTAAACCACATTTTAAATAGACAGGGGCGGCCCGTCAGATTTTCTGTGCCCGTGCAAAGATCAAACTTGCTGCCCCCCTCCCTATCAACCAAAACCTCTCTCCCCCCATAGCTCTGACGTGCGTGAGATAAGACTGACGTGCGCGCCACGCTCCCTCTATTGTTGTTTCGTTTGCGTTGTTTCTGGTTCCGTGCGACACTGATCACCTGAAATGACAAGCTATGGAACAAATTCAGCTGAGAGACATTAGTAATTTAAAATCTTGATTTCATATATTATCGTCATGGAAGTGCTGAGTTTGGATTACTTTGAAATTATACAACAGTCATATCTGCATTACTGTTCTGAAAACCCTAAAATTAAAAAAAGGGAAACAACAACAACTAAGCAAATTTAACTAATTTCAGTCAATTTTAATTGAATTTAGCAAGGCCGAGTCTACACTCTACTTTAAGTGTGACTTGTCATGCATTTATTTATGTGTTGCTACGACTACTATACCTTGTCCAGGATGATCTCAAGGAGCGGTGCACGGCACGGCGCGCGGCGGTAGGCTACCTGCTACGATCGCACGGCTCCCTTACACTAGGGTGACCAAATCATAAACTTGAAAAAACGGGATACACACAAGGAGAGTGGTTGGGGGCGATCCGAGCTTGGGGGGTTCGAGGGGTTTAATCATTGAAACATGTTTTTTTTAGCTATTTTGAGACATAAATCTTTTTCAATTTACCTTTGATTTTGTATTTTAATTTTAATTCTGAGGCATATAATAAATTAAATCAATCATTTTTCAGTGGATACTTATTTATTAATACACAGATTATTAGACAAAACATTATTAACACATTATTAAACAAGATAACTGAAATCTTTAGTCTAACTTATATTAAAAATCTCTAGGAACTTGGGAATATTTTGCTTTCGTTCCAGCCATTTTTAAAATCTCATTCTGTTTATATCCGATATGAAGTTGTACAAATTAGAACAGTTCATTTTGAAGTTGTAGTACTTGCAGGATTGCAGTAGAAAGGGTCTACACTCCCATCTTGTTCCTTTCGTCCGTCCATTGAATGTCCATAAGCGAAAAGATTCTTTCTGTACTGCCATTATGGACAGGGACCGCAAACACATACTGGCGTATCTTCAAAAATTTAGAGAGTTTTTCTGGCCTGTTATGAGTTTTTAAAAAACAAACCCATTTTTCGTGACACTGAGGTGTTTTTTAATCTTCATTAGTCCACTCTTTAATCTTTTCACTTAAATCCGCTAACGACACCAGTTGATTAAATAGCAAAGTATCATTTATGTCAATAATGTTTTCGTTGAAGTAACAAATAGTTTCTTCAATTGCAACAAACTGGGAGGTTTTAAATCAGGAAGTTTTAGTGATTTAAAATGTGTTTATTAGTACCCAATATAAATTCGGGACATTTAGGCGTCCCGAGAGACTTTTTAGAAACTCCGGGTACGATCGTGAAAAAACGGGACAATCCCGTTTTTACGGGACGTTTGGTCACCCTACCTCACACTTACCCACTGACGCAGGGGATTACACTACGTATCAACAAACAATTATGTGTTTGTTTAAGAAAAATAATAATGAAAACAACCCTCAAAACTTGACCACCGCCATTTAGGATATTTTTCTAGTGGGACAAACCAAACAAACTACATGGACAATAGATAAAGACGTTTTATTATTTAGCCTACAACTTACAAGCACTTAAAATGTCTCGTAATATTTTGATAATCCCAGAACAACAACAATATTGGCGTTATGTAATCTCATTCCCTTAACACAGCGCGCTGCGGCGCGGCGGCGGTTAGGGTAGGTTAGTTATCATGCATTGTGTGTAGTTAGTGCCTTAACATAACATAATCTAACCACCCCAGCACGCTGTATAAATAGATTCTCTATATACCAAAATATTTCTTGAATAAATGTATGTGGCTATAGACCAAGGTAGGGAGGAAAGGAGAAGTTATGCTGCACGACATTTTATAAAATCTGTCGAAAAAAGAGTACTCTACACAATTACAGTAACCTAACCTATCATAAAAGCCGCAGCGCGCCATTACAGGTGCTGGTCGGTATAATACATAAGTACCCAAACGGAACTGTTACCTATATTTTTCAAAGTAAGATAAAGGAGTGGACCTTACAAGTACCGATCGAAGGGGAGCAAAAATCTGAGGGGGGCATCATATTTCCCCCCTTTTTACACATAATAGCAATATTAAACTCGAATCATTTTAACTTCAAGTAAAGCTGAAATCCCGATCCAATACTCTCCAATCCCCAAATCATATCTTTCCTCATCTAGGAAGTAGTTTAAAATAATCGAAGATGGCGGATTAAAATAATTAGTTGCATCGTGTAATTTTATATTTTAACATTGCAATCAATTTTCTTGTATCGTATTGGTTATTCACACTCTCAATACCAACCAGAATGCCCTGAAGTTGTCACAAAACGATAGAGATCAAAACAACTTTTCTGTTCGGAATAGAGAGGGACGGAGGTTGTGTTATCTGATTTGTGATTTTAATGTTTTAAGTTTAATGAAGGTGCCACATGGTGAATACACAACATTCTTCCCAATAATGCCTTTATAAATGTATACTGTAATACTAATATACAACAAATTTACAAAATTAGTCGGGTTTATATATATTTACAAATATAAAAACGGGATTTTAGCGCTACGGACTACGCCCCCAACCCCGCACCCCACGGCCCGTCATGAGCGCCGAGTGCCGCCCCTTAAAAGCGCCGCGCCCCTCGCGCCTCGTGCTGGAGCACGGCTCGCACTGCCCTAGAATCGGTACTGGAAATATAATTACCTAATAACGATTTATAAAATTAACTTTACGGGATAGTATTGCAGCGAATACATGTATAATAGTTGCGTTCCAAGCATAGGCCCTATTAGGTTCCACAACTCATTGGGTTCCATCACTTCTGAAAACAAACATTCCATACGCGAGATTGAATTAATAGTTGTCTACTAATGATGTAACTGAAGAAATCTACTTTTCGAAATTTAATAAGTTCTGGTTGAATAAATGTCAATTCCTGTGTGAATTTGTTTCCTCATTGTGTTTTAAAATCAGCAAATTGTGGTGAACCCTTCTATAGCTTTGGTGACAGCGTTGGGTTAATCGTTAATTGTGAAACAATTAAATGCAATTAAGATAAAGTACACAAGGCAACTTTAACAGAAAACAGTCCCTCTAATTATTAAATGTAGACTACTAATTGCAAGGTCAAGTTTATGCGAGAATGAACGTTTTATGAGACGTAATAACGATAAATTTCAAATTTTCGTGTAAAGAGACTTGAATGGAGGTATCCACCGAAGTTTTTAGAAGAAAAAAAACTTTAGCAATTATAAGTTTTCTATATCCCTGATAGAGTTGCAGAGCAATTAACTTCTTAGAAATACAAAAGTTTCAACACACGGAGGAGAAAAATTATAAAATAAATTAAAACTAAAAATAAAATTAGAATCTATCTTTTATTAGTAAAACATTGTAGCCATCCGGAGACGTGATTATTACTACTGTTAGGAGACAATTTGAAGTGTTAGCGTTGGTTGAGCCTATAGTAGAAGTAAATATACATGTAAAACACAAATTAAAATCCCGGTTCCGAATTTTTATTCTACTTAAACTAAAATAATTATCTTCCCTAAAATAGTTATTAAAATCTGTCGCGATTTTTTCCAGAATATTTCAGATAAACATCTTGGTATTTTTTAAACAAAGATTCGTTTTAGATTGCAGTCCTTGTACTAGAGGTTCCCTTGGTTCTGACGGTTTGTCCTGTTCCAGAGGTGGGAAGTCCTGGTGCTAGCCAAGCTCAAGTGGGAGATCTCAGCGGTGACGGCGCACGACTTCCTCAGCCACATCCTGGCCAGGATCCCCCTGGACCTCCAGTCCTGCGAGTGCCACATGGTGCGCCGCCACGCCCAGACCTTCATCGCCCTCTGTGCCAGAGGTAGGACCACCTTCTCTGGATACCGGTTATTTATTGGTTAAGAGGGCGCTCCACCGCGACCTGCTTCTCCCATAAGGCCAATGTTAACTTTAAAATCCCATCCCACCCCGCGGATTATCCGAAATCGATGATTTTTGGCTCATTATAAAGAGCAACAAATCTAGCGATCCCAGTGAGTAGAATTTCGATTTCACAAATAATAATCGATCAATACAATTCCAAAAGAACTATTTGTGATACTGCATCGAAATTATGCTCACTGAATACGCTAGGTATTTTGTTCTTTTAAATTAACTATAAATCAACGATCTCAGACAATCCGTTAAGGAGAGGCGGACTTTGAAAGTTACGGTAACATTTTCTTTATAGAAGAAGCAGGTACAATCCAAAGACGGGAGCCCCCTCTTCACGGGGCATACGAACTCAGGAAAACCTGGAATAATCCGGGAATTTCAGTGAATTCTTGTATAAACCTTGTTACTTTTTGTTAAAAGGCTCCGATTTTGTGTTCGATGAGTTCAAGTTGTTTTTCGACGAGGGTTGTGCTGTAGTAACTCGGAAAGTGATTTTAAACAAGGTGTTTTTTTTCTTTGACACAGCATTATATATACCCACTTACCTAATAATGTTAATACTTCAGGGGTTATTCGAAAGGGGTTTAGAATATCCCCTGTTAGCGTCTGGGGCAGTTCTATAAAGGCTAACTCAATATTTTTAATAGAACCAGGTATTTTTCACCCTGGGCTTCGCGGCCCCTCAGAAAGTGGGGGTCTGGGACAAAATGACCAGGTTACTCCCTTTCCCTTGGGGCAGCCCTGGGACAATAGATTTTTCCCTAAATTCGTTTATTATAAAATCACGTCTTTGGGGTAATAAACAAAACTCCAGAACTTTTACTCCTGCTCCTCTGCATTTCCATTATATATGTTTTAAGATTAAGTTTATTATAAAATTACTACCAATGCAATGTGCATTTCACCGTTTGAACTGCATTGTTATTTATGCAGTTGGCAATGCACTTGTTAAACCGAGTATCCATTACTCACTGCTTTGTACAGCCATAGCATTGCATACATCTAGTTATCTAAAGAAATATTAATCTTCCTTTTTTAGCTTTCTAATTACGCTTGTAAACTAAATCCAACTTTTCATTGCTACTGCTCATTTCAAAATATAAAATATCGCTGTACCTTTGTTTACTAACTATCCGTTTGCTCTGCTTAAGAAGTTTCAGCGATCATGATTAATTTATTTGTTTTTGGGTCAAACCTTTACGCTTTAAAGAAAAATACTGGTATGTTGGGCAGCATTGCTGGTAGTAATAGCACACACTGTATAATCACAACGGGTCTTCCTGGTCATTCTATGTAAAACTTTATTTATATTTCCGTTGCCCCAAACTTAAGCCTACAAATGCCTATTTGTAGCGGGTGATGTAAGACACCCAATCATAATTGGAGTCGGCGCGGTTAGTTTCTGGAGACAGGAAATGCTAATTAAACTAGAAAGACCAGAATTACTAATGACTGGCAATGACCATCTGACTTGCCCATTCATTGGATAAGATAAGGGGCTAAAAACAGCTGATTGAACTTAAACTCTGTACGTCAACAAGGCATCTGCCTGATAAACGGGCTACAATGTAACAGCGAGTGAGTTCCAACTATTCACTGACTACTTATAATAAATTTATGGAGGTATGAGATTACATCGCAAAATGAGGAAGAATCTTTCGGGAATTGAACTACAGTGTTGTCCGTATGATTATTTATACTTTACACAATTAATTACTGACACAGTCATAATCTGTAGATGCAGCTTAGAAGTGTTTCTTCTCGTATGTATTTGTGACATGAAATAATCCATTATTGTGAAGCATCGGGAACGCAAAAGAAGTAACTAGTAGCATTTCCATAAAATAACTATTTTAAAATCTATTAGTTTTGTCTCTTCTAGGAGCTTTATTTCACATTTAAACCAAGTATAAAGAAAAAGACGAATCGATCTATTATGTGTTTTACAGTCTACAATGTTGAAGTGCATCACAACTTAGTTGTTTGATTTATGAATCGATTAAGATAATACCCTGCGGTATATTTACTGAAAGTAATTTTATTTCGTGGAAAGAAAATGAAAAATGTAATAGACAAGTTTGCTCCAGGAAAACGAGTTAGGGAAGCGACCTACGATATGGATCTCGTTCAACATTAATTTCGGCTCGTGCTACCCACGGCTTAATGTTTTATTGTTCGGGCACTAGTCTGTTCCTAAATTGTATACGGTCAGTATATCATAGTTATCTGTGAGGGGGAGGGGCCGGAAACCCCCCCCCCCGGCCCCTCGCCCGGCGGCGTTTAGAGAGATCAACGCGACCTTCGAATAAGCGTCATAGCAACATCCTATCTCAAAGAATGCTACGTCCATATTCGACTAGCAGCCTTTCTGAAAACATCGACTCATTCATTCCGGCGCCGTACTACCCGTCTCGCTGACATCCTTCTGCCGGTTCCTTTGTTTCCGTTCAATGATCGGAAATGTATCGCCCGGTGCGATACGTCCCCACATGCGCCAAGTACCACGATTGCATGGTTCTATGCATAGAAAACCCGCTGTGTTAGCGATCTGACGGAAAAAAACAAAGATTAAAAATATCAGTGTTTAAGATTACTTGAGCGCTGTTACGAGGCGGTCGCCGTGATCTTTGTAACTGGGACGTCAAGGATAATGCAACCGTGGCGATTTGTAGTTGTGTAAAATTAATTTTATCTTTTACAACAGGGTTTTTACAGAATTTCAGTTTTCAATTTCCCTGACTTTTCCCTGACCCTTCTGTAAAACTCCCCTGACCAACTTTCGAAATACATCTTAGCATTTTCGCTTTATAAACAAGCATGTCTGCACAATTATTACATATTTAATATGTAAAACATTATTTTTTATATCATGTATGTCATAAATGTTAGTAAAACAAAATTAAATAGGCCTAAACTGATCTCAATAAAAACTCAGTAATTGAGGATTACAAGATGTTAAGAATGAACTCCTTACGAATCCTTAGATCATCAGCCAACCATTGGGACTCCACCTGAAAAATATTGCTACAACAGATTGTATTCAACCTGGAGCAAAACATCCCCTCATTTTTTCATCATCAGGGATCAGAGAGAATAATAAAAGCACCGAATTGTCATGTAAGTTGTATATGATGTCTCACAAGAGGTTATTTTTGTTGTGATAATGTCCCTTATACCCTATTTTGAGACTGAAATTAAATTAATTTTGTGAAGTAGCCTTAAGGTGAAATAGTAATCTGTATAAATATCAATATTATCTATAAGCTATACATTTATTTGGATATATTTAGTACGTGAGGTCGAGACTAACAAATTAGGCTTTATCTCTGGGTTCCCTGACTTTCCCTGACCGTAGAAACGCTGTAAATACAAATCAGAACGGAGGTCCGTTTCACTCTTTCCTCGCTCGTCTCTATGCGATATTCCGGGTTAGGTAACTGTAACACATCACCGACGTTTCTTGGAATCGAACTCCGCATAAATATTTTGACATAACAGTTTAATGATTCATTGTTCATATAGGTAAATTAAAACGTGTCATTTCCTTTCACGAGTATAGGCAATTTATTCCATCTCGATTTATTGTTCAGGAACACCGATTTTATTTTATATTGAAAGAAAATCATTCATATCGTGTGTTTTCGTATGAGAAATTACGAAATATCCAAATTGTATTTACTTTTTTGTGCGAATTTATTAAGTCTCTTTGAGAATTTGACAACGATAGCGTTCCTATGTTTACCGTGTACGTACAAAGTGCCGACCACAAACCTTTGGAATGGAGGGGAAATAAACTAAAAGTCGGACTAACTTTTTGTCGGCTACGGGCTACGCGACGTCAGGAAGCGGCGGTGTTGTATGCCGTAGCCGGAGACGCTGCGTCATCACAGTCCCGGTTCCCAGTATCCTCCCGGGTTGTGCAGTATCACATCTTGCCGCGTCTATCCGTCTGTCGCAGATGCAGCGGTAGCGGTGTAGTTCGCTCATCCGTTGTGGGAACTGGAATAATCGCATCACCGTGAATCATCCTTCCTCAGAAACCGTCTGCGAGGACAAAATAAAGGTCATAATGTCAACTTTTGCCAGAGGCAGTGCGAGCCGTGCTCCAGCACGAGGCGCGAGGGGCGCGGCGCTTTTAGGGGGCGGCACTCGGCGCTCATGACGGGCCGTGGGGTGCGGGATTGGGGACGTAGTCCGTAGCGCTAAAATAAAGTATTTGTAAATATATATAAACCCGACTAATTTTGTAAATTTATGTATTATTACAGTATAAATTTATAAAGGCATTATTGGGAAGAATGGTGTGTATTCACCATGTTGCACCTTCATTAAACTTAAAACATTAATTCACAAATCAGATACACAACCTCCGCTCCTCTCTATTCCGAATCGAAAAGTTGTTTTGATCTCTATCGTTTTGTGACAACTTCAGGGTATTCTGGTTGGTACTGAGAGTGTGAATAACCAATACGATGCAAGCAAATTAATTGCAATGTTAAAATATAAAATTACACGATGCAACTAATTATTTTAATCCGCCATCTTCGATTATTTTAAACTACTTCCTAGATGAGGAAAGATATGGTTTGGGGATTGGAGCGTATTGAATCGGGATTTCATCTTTACTTGAAGTTAAAATGATTCGAGTTTAATATTGCTATTATGTGTAAAAAGGGGGAAATGTCGTGCAGCAAAACCTCTCCTTTCCTCCCTACCTTGGTCTATAGCCACATACATTTTTTCAAGAAATATTTTGTATGTAGAGAATCTACTTATACAGCGTGCTGTGGTAGTTAGTTTACTATGTTAATGTTAAGGTACTAACCACACAATGCCTGATAACTAACCTAACCTAACCGCCGCAGCGCGCTGTGTTAAGGGAATAACGCCAATGTTGTTGTTGTTCTGAGATTCCCAAACATGTTACGAGACATTTTAGTGCTTTTAAGTTGTAGGCTAAATAATAAAACGTCTCTATCTTTTGTCCATGTAGTTTGTTTGGTTTGTCCCACTAGAAAAATATCCTAAAAGGTAGTGGTCGGTGCATAAGTACCTCCGTTTGTTTAGTATCATTTCAATCAAGTTCTCATTTGTTAACTGAGTCATTTCGGGGCAATGGAGATGGAGTGGGAAATGTTTAGAATTATAAAATACTTCTCGTCATTACAGATTACTGAGCTTTCGTTGTGGTCAATCGATTAATCATCTGTATTTCTCCCAAATTGGCAGCACCTTAAATGAGTTTCGATTGTATTAACGAAAAAAATATGTTTACAACCAACTTGAGTTATTAGATTAACTGGTATTAAACTTAAGTGATCCAAACACTTTTAGTAGTTAAGATTCAATATAACAGAAAAAATAAAATTAAGCTTTATAGCTATACAAAACCTTAAAGACTAAATACTCGACGATAGAGTCTGTATAACTGAAAAACGTGTTATACATTAGAACCAATAAACAGAAATGTAAAAAAAATTAACAGTAAACTTTGCTTTTTTCATTGCAAACTTCAGCCTAATAAATTCCCGGAACCGTCAGAATCTTGGTCGATTTTCATTATTTTTCCCCCAGACGAAATCTTTCCCACGCTCAGAACAGGTGTACTGTTATCAGTTGGTACTTCCCACTTCCTACTCAGTTTTGGGGTTTGTTTTCATTATTATTTTTCTTAAACAAACACATAATTGTTTGTTGATACGCAGTGTAATCCCCTGCGTCAGTGGGTAAGTGTGAGGTAGGGTGACCAAACGTCCCGTAAAAACGGGATTGTCCCGTTTTTTCACGATCGTACCCGGAGTTTCAAAAAAGTCTTTCGGGACGCCTAAATGCCCCGAATTTATATTGGGTACTAATAAACACATTTTAAATCACTGATAAACTAATTTTTCCAATTGATAAAATATTTGTTACTTCAACGAAAACAGTATTGACATAAATAAATGATACGTTGCTATTTGATCAACTGGTGTCGTTAGCGGATTTTAAAGTGAAAAGATTAAAGAGTGGACTAATGAAGATAAAAAACTCCTCAGTGTCACGAAAAATGGGTTTGTTTGTAAAAATTCATACCAGGCCAGAAAAACTCTCTAAATTTTTGAAGATACGCCAGTATATTTTTGCGGTCCCTGCCCATAATGGCAGTACAGAAAGAATGTTTTCGCTTATGGACATTCAATGGACGGACGAAAGGAACAAGATGGGAGTGTAGACCCTTTCTTCCGCAATCCTGCAAGTACTACAACTTCAAAATGAACTGTTCTAATTTTTAAAACTTTATATTGGATATAAACAGAATGAGTTTTTAAATGGCTGGAACGAAAGCAAAATATCCCCAAATTAAATCCTAGAGATAGTTTGACTAACGATTTAAGTTATCTTGTTTAATACTGTTTCAATAATGTTTTTTCTAATAATCTGTGTATTAATAAATAAGTATCCACTGAAAAATTATTGTTTTAATTTATTATATGCCTCGGAATTAGAATTAAAATTAAAAGGTAAATTGAAAAAGAATTATATGTCTCAAAATAGCTAAAACAACATGTTTCAATGATTAGGCCCCTCGAACCCCCCTAGCTCGGATCGCCCCCCAACCCTATCCTTGGGTGTATTCCGTTTTTTCAAGTTTATGATTTGGTCACCCTAGTGTAAGGGAGCCGTGCGATCGTAGCAGGTAGCCTACCGCCGCGCGCCGTGCCGTGCACCGCTCCTTGAGATCATCGTGTACAAGATATAGTACCGCAGTCGTAACAACACAAAAATAAATGAACGACAAGTCACACATAAAGTAAAGTATAGACTCGGTCTTACTAAATTAAAATTTACTGAAATTAGTTAAATTTGCTTAGTTGTTGTTTCCCTTTTTAGCGAATTTCCTCTATAGGGAAGAAGCTATTACCTTAAAGCTATAAATCATGTTAAGACTTAAGCCCGAGACCACGATAAATTTTCGTTTTGAGGTCCCCAGACGATATACTTTTATTATGTCACGATCTTACGATTGTTAATTTTTTTCCCGCCTAATAGAAAGGGAAACGCATTTGTTGCGAAAGATCTTATATTCCTGTTTCGCTGCTTAGTTCGGAAATCACTACGTATTTTGTTTGTAACAAATCCTCAAAACTAAAACATTTCAGCGATAAACCGAAACTTCTCCGACTATTGAGATGCGCGGTTGTAAAAATGAAAATCGTAAACCGAACATAAAGCCGTGTCGTGCAAAATGATAACGCGACCGCGACGTCGATACGGGTGCGAACTCGTCGATCACCGACCAATCGCGAGGGGCGACAGGAAGTGTGCAAATATCGATAAGGTGTCCAAGATGGCGGCTAGAGTGCAACGGCATGAAATCAGCATATCTCGTGGCCGTGATAAAGAACCAGACGTTTGGGGGCCTGTTAGGGGCGGCGGCGCGGCCTCAGACACGATCGAGTTTGGTTTTGAAAATAAAAATGTATATTTAGGATGGTTTAGTTTCATTGCTTTACTATCAATGTACACACCAGAGGCAATTTTAAATATTTAACAGTCTTCTAATCGGACTTACTACCTTTTTCACAAACAAATTACCCAAAACAATTAAAGATACTTTACATTTATTTGTCTTAATGAATATAATGATACAAACAAAAAGCCAAATGCCTGACATACGACATGATGCCCAAACCGAACATTTATGTTCGTGGGAGATGCTACTTCAAACAAAGAGATTTTTAGAATTGCATATTTATTGTAAAAATTAATGTGATGTGCTATCGTTAAATACGGTATAATGTGTCTGTATTTAAATTATACAATTTTGAAATACAGTAAAACTATTAACAATTCTAAACATTTCAGTTTCAAATGTTCAAATTTGCTGATCAATTTTAAGCAGTCGTAGCTTGATTACTCAAGAGGAGAAAATAGTTTAAATCGACTCAAGGCTGTGAGCGGTGATTCATTTCACTTTTAAATACCCGCTGTCGAACTACCTTAGGTTCGCCTTCATCAATAATGTATCTATATTTGCAATTCATCCGGTCGAGACGGTCTCTAATTAATTGTGGGTCAATAAAACTTAAACACTTGTACAAGTTGTGTTAAAGATGATTTGCTGTTGCCCCATCTAGACGTTTTCATTGTGAAAGTGATGTTACCTACAACTTTTAACAATTAATGAACATTTTAAATTTTATTCCAAAATTAATTCAAGACCAACTACGTGAGTGGAATGGGCTTGTTGAAGATCCTACGTATATTTGAAGCCCCGTTCAACCTTATTGTCTTCATTGTAAACTGTTCATCATAGGTGTCGAACGCTCAGAGCTCCGAAATTTACGCTTTCCCCCGCATCCACCGGCTCACCCTATCCCTAAAGCTCCCGGATTCCCCGAGTCCCACGGACCCCAACCCCTGGACGCCATCTCCGGTGTCCAACATTCTTACACTCCTCCCACACCCATCTCGTTAAAGTCGGCAACAGGCCTTAGGACATCCTTTGTGTGGAGATCTGTTCTTTCGGCGGACGAACTATATTTACTTGTTTGAAAAGAGGCCGAGTAGTCTGCGTTTCTCACGGTGGGCACACACACGCGCACGCGGACCGCCCAGCACCAAGGACGGCGGCCCCCTACCACCGCCACACACACCGCCGCATTCCCCGACTATTGTCCACTACACATTACGCACCCCTTCAATTATGCCCTCTCGTTACGAATAACCGTTATTGTTCGAAAACATATCGAGAGATTTAATCTTGAACGACCTCTTTCTCCCTATGGAAGAAAGTTTCGAACTTCGGTCGGATTATGGTTCGGATCGTTGATAAATCTCATTTAATCCTCGAAACATTTATAAATGCTACCCAAATAAATTAGCTGCCTCATAAGTAAACCCGATGAGTAACCTTTCTTTGTCCCTTTCAGTAAACCATTGTAGATGAGTTGTTTTTCGTGTGAAATGAAAAAAGTGTCTACAACTCCACAATAGTTCCTAGTATATTTTAAAGCCAACAACGTATTTAACACTGACTAATGGTAGCTTGATTTAAAAGCAAAATAGTTTCAGCATAGATACAGTTTCAGTTAGTAGTTCATTTGACTTGCAGTCTATAGATACAACCATACCCAGTAAAATGATTAACCCATTCCACCGATTTTTTCGAAAATATGATTATGAACACTATAGGTCTGAAGTTGTCGACTTCTTTCTTCTTACTTCTGTAATCAGATGTAGTTTACACCATTATATTTTCCATCTGTTTCTCGTCGTGATCTGACGTTTGACTGTTTCTTCTCCAGATTACAAGTTCTGCCGATACACCGCCAGTATGATATCGGCCGCGAGTGTCGCCGCGGCGCTGCACGGCCTCGACTGGACTTCGAAGAACAACGTTCCCCTGCCCGACCTCCTGCTGAGGCTGCAAAGGATACTCCATATCGAGATGGTAAGAAATCTGACGTTTCCTTACCGAAAAGTAGAAATAACTTCCCGATTTAAATCCATCCGAAAAAACGTTCCACCAATCTAAAAAACGTTGGATGGAAAAAATACAGATTATTAAGATAGAATTTTTGCGTTTGTCCCGTTTCAAGATTGAAAATGTCCTACTACCCCGTTTAAACTAAAACTATTCAAAGTTTGGATATACTCACATTCTTAAAATAAAATACTTCATGCACTACACATTGTGCTAGGCTCAAGATCTAGGCTGGATGAGTAATTTTCATCCATCCAGTTTCCCTTTTAACTTTCAACCCCATCGCGAGTATTGACACCGCGAGTGGCACCACTCACCACTCGCTGTTGCCAGCCTTGAGCTAACCCGCATCTAAGTGGCCCCTCGCACAAAGGACCAATCACCAGTTCTCATCATGCCTCCACATAATAGAAACTCATTACACTGTTTTCATCATGCGACTGGATTTTTTTAAATCGCCGAGGCTTTATCGTTTGTGCTTTGACTGGTTTTTAGTTGAGATGAAATAGGAAATTTACTAGAGTCCTTGTTGAATCTCTAACCTTTTTCTGCATGGCGATTTAGTCCCCAAAAATATATGTATATAACAAATATAGATATATTATATAATAACAATAATAAAAATATACATAATAACAAATAAATAAATAATAAAAGCAAACAAATATTTTTGTATAACTTTGTTTCTATGTTGGCTGTTTCCAATAAATAAATAAATTATTGAAAATCTATCTGACTAATAATTTTTTCCGATCCTTTTACCTTTTAGCGAATTTCCTCTTTAGGTAAGAAGCTATTACCGTAGGTCTCATCGTAAGACTTAAGCCCGAGACCATGATAAATTTTTGTTTTGAGGTCCCCAGAAGCCAAAAACACTATTCGTTCAAATTTATATATATATATATATATGTGTGTGTGTGTGTGTGTGTGTGTGTGTGTGTCCATAACTTTTGAAAAAAAGACATCCGTTTTGATGAAATTTGGCATGAAAGTGTAAAGCAACATTCATGACTTTTAAGTTTGAAAACCAGAATGATCGGACCATGGGAAGGGGGTTTTATGGGAGATTTAAATTTTCCAAAAAATCAGTTTTTGAATTTTTTACCATAACATTTTTAAAACACTCAATTTTGGTTTTGACCATTTTATAGAGCTTAAAAAACAAATAATATGTTGTTTTGAATTATTAAACTAGGTCAAGTGGTTGCAAAGAAAATCCAAAAAAGTGTTTGTAAAATCTCCCATGTTAATCTTATGAGAAAAACGTTTTTAGCTTTTTCACAGTTAATTTTAGTCTAAACTTCACATTTACCAATCGGTTCAGCTCTACAAAACAATCATTTTGGAGTTTAAATTGTGATTCTACATCCATTTGTTGCAGAAATATTCAAAGTGCTAAACACAGTACGTTGTCCAATGTTATCCTTATGGAGAATGATTACAATTTGATATCTCGATTATTTATGAATGTATATCGATGAAACTTGGTATGTGGCTTCTTCCAGTACTGGTATATTGATATTTGTACAAAAAATTTTTTGTTTGTTAATTGTACCCACAGCAGCAAATCTGCATACTCAACCCTAATGCTATTCTTATGGACAATAAGTAAAGTTTTATATCTCCCTTGATTACATAATCAAGGGAGATATAAAACTTTACTTATTGTCCATATTAATCATTTACCAAGTGTTAACCATTTATGTACATACATAAATGATTAAAACTTGGTACTTAGCTCCACCTGGTTGAGTTATATTGATAATTGCATAAAAACACATTTCTTATATTTCTTGTTGCAGCAATCCTGCATACTCAGCCCTAATGTTATTCTTATGGAGAATAAATAAATACATCACTTATTAATAAATATATTTTTATGAAACTTGGTAAATGGCTCTATGTGGTAGTGAGAAACATATAGGCTACATAAATTGGAAATTCACTTAGTATGCAGGTTTGCTGCAACGGGGGTATTTATATTTAGGCTAGTTCTTATCTCACTCTTTCTATATTTTAACTGATTATTTATTTATTCTCATGCTACAAAACAGAAATAGTCCAATTACATTGTAGCAGCACATTACAACTAAATCAGAAACTAAATAATAAAGGCTGACAATATAAGTAAGTCTTTAATTTAAACATAATACAATAAATGTGTTACATTGCAACAGCACAATTTACATTGAATCTTTTTAACGAATCAACTTTTAATAGGTTGTTTCAAACAGACTAAAACTGGATTTGAGAGATAGATGTAGAGGGAAGATAAAGATAACCTAAATTTTAAAGAAAATATTGTAATTTTGTTCTCAAACAATAACAATAGTTCAGTAATGTTTCCCTTTCTTTTGTTACAACGGCAGTTTCTGGTTTCAGGACTACCTTCAGAGCTGCCTGTCGCAGATTGAGGAGATGGTGACCTCTGCCATCACCAACATGAAGCTACAAGTGGAGCCAAGTGCAGAGCGACCCGTAGCCGCGGAGCAGACAGAGAAGCATGCGGAGCAGCAAAGCGCGGGGCACGGAGCACCGCACGCCAAGGCTGGGACTCCCACGGACGTCCGGGACATCCACTTCTGACGACCACCGCACGACGTAGGGCACTCGCATTGTGATAAATATTAAAGACTAGGAGTTTCGAAGGTAAGACTGGTCGAATTAAGACGTTTCCTGCGGTCGTGCGATCGAACGTCAGAGAAACGGAGCGGGAGGGACCTCCGCTCACGGGGAAGGCAATCAAATACGCTTTGTTATGTTACAGTTAGGGGTAGATCACTCGGAGCTCTTAATACCTTAAGTTTTTAGTTTAACGTATCTTAGATTTATATCGGTTAGAGTAAAGTTTAGTCAACTCGAGTCATGTATATAGAGTAAGTCGTACACATCCTACGAGTAACACTTAGGTTCCTAGATTCGTACGGGGTTCCCCCGGCAATGCCTAAAATGCATCCTGTATACAATTAGTGGGCTCGTTCTGTACAGTAGTTTACGTCAGTATCTTCTCGGACCGTTTTGCTCAATCTGTTTTGTACTTAACATGTTCCAATTCGGCGGTGCTCTGCAACTATGTACCTCCCCAGATAGAATACCGTAGTGCAATAGTCGAGTCGTGTGCCATTGAACCTTCAACCGTTTTAGTCATTATTTTTGTACATACGACAAATTATTACTTAACACCTCCTGTAAATAGTCTGTAGATATCGCTGCGCTTCTTATATTTTATATAGAGCTTATAGTGTTTTATATATATTATATTATTATACATATCGTTTTATTAGATTGTTAATCGATTCGCATATGTTGTATTTTAAAGAAATATTTTTGAGAGTTCGCAGATTTTATTGAAATCGTATTCTTTATGGAAATATATACTTTTAAGAAAAAATGTACACTATACAGTTAAGTTTTTCTTTACCATACCAGTCATGTACCAGTCACTCATCCGATTGAACGTAGTCACCGTAGCCTTTCTTCTGAACAAATCCTGTTAGTAGTGTTATTAGTCGGTCATATACCTCAGATTCCACACAATATGCTACCACTGTACCTTTTCCGTTTTCAATAAATATACATTTCCAGTACAAAAACCTCTTATTTTTTACCTGGTATTACCTTAATTTTCTTCCCACTGATTTTTCAAATGTGACATGTAATAAAGTGTGTAAGTTAAGAAAATTAACTGTTACATTTATGTATACAATATGTGACAGAACTCCTGAGAGCATAAAACACAAAATGATCACAATCAAATACATTTAACAAATATTGGAAATTGAGAAGAAGTGCTACTTAAAAATAACCTAGTTGTGTATCTGCAGTGACTGTTGAGTGAGTACACTTATGAGGCTGAAAAGACCATTGCTTCTTCCATTGGCTTTTTTTATTGTCCAACCTGACTTGACTGCCCCTAAAGAGTCAAGTTTTCCCTCTATAAAAACCCCTATTTATTGAATAAAAATATTAATTTATAACAAATTTTAATTATAATAAAAAATATCTTCACATTAGATTCTTAGGTCATGAAAGGAAAAACACATCTTGTCATTATAAGCTGGAGTTTGAAGTTGATACTTATTCTTTCAGAGACTTCCTTGAACAATGAAATAAACCTATAAACTAAAAAAATTATTGTTTTTCTAAATAATTATCCAGAAATGATCACATTGGATGTTCTTCCTCAGAGGCCCAAATAAAATTAATCTGTCTAGTCTGACAGGCTTGTCATCATCATTCTCTAAGAACCCTAATCCTTAGCCTACCAGGTGCGATCAGAGACCTGGGTGAGGAAAGAATAAACTTTTAAGGAAGCGATTTTTAACTCAGATTTCAAAACGAAGAAGAACAACAGAGGATCAATAAAATGTAATGGGAAGGGACTGAAGCCCACATATCGGCTCGTGAGACTCCCAAAAATAACAGAGTAAAGTATAAAAGGGTGCAAAAGGCAGTAATACAGTAGTAGGACAAAAAGGTTTGCAGGTGGGATTTTAATGGGTCAAAATCTGTGAAAGAAAGAGTAGATAAACCTTTATCATTCGAGTGTAAGTGAAACTTGTTTTCGCTATTCAGTGGTGGCACTTATCCCCAATAATATATTAATAACATTTTGATACGTTTTGTTTTGTCAGGACCAGCTGAGGTAACAGAGGTATCCCCGTTGCTTAAATATATATCATCCATGTTAGACCTCATGTGGATCTTCGTGAAGCCTGAGTAGGGGGTGCCAGCAGAAGAGTGGGGGGGATCAGCGTTGGAGGGGAAGTTCTCAATACCATGTCTCATAATAGTATTCCTGCGGAAAACATTTGGCTAGCATTTGGAAAATTTGTTCTTGTACGATCAGCTGTTTTTTACTCTTAAAAAAGTTTATTTGCTTTTGCTGATTGTTTGATTTAATTTCAATATTTTTTCCTATAAAAGTAATTTTTAAACATGGGCGCAGCGAACTCTCTTGGTTGAAGGCAAATGAAAATAATTTGTGTTAGGCCTAATCAATAAAGGCTGTCCCACACTTCTCGCGAATACACCCGAGCATTCGGCCGAATCCCGAAGATTCGGAGTAGTCGCGAGAAGTGTGGGAGCTGCACAAACCTTTTGGTACAAGTACACTATCGCCAAATGATTCACTCGAATGTTCGGAACGGGTCTTGCACGAAATCAACCGAATGTGCACAGCGATCTAACCAAGTACACGCTCACCCGATATCATGCAATACCATGCTCACCCATTTGCTTCTGTTCGTCTCTCTTGATTTGTGCCAAAAACCTGACAAAAAACGGAGCACGGCAAACACGAGTCATGGCGAGGCGAACTATCCCGAACATACACGAACACACTGAGTACACTATCGCGCTCGCCTTTGTTGGGCCACATTGTACTGGTAGCAAGTACACGGGACGGAATGTTCGGTGAACATTCGGGAGGATGTTCGGCCGAATGTTCAGGCCTGTTCGCAAGATGTGTGGAACAATCATAACTAAGATCTTTGCACAACATCACTTCGTGGTTGCAATGTTTTTGGATTGGCACGTAACAGATGATTCTCACAAGCGATTTTTAGTCAACAGATTAAGAACAGACGTCAATCAATCACCCCCACCCTAAAAAAACCGGTTTATACCACTTGAACCAATAAAACCTAGGCTTCACGAAGATCCGCACGAGGTCTAACATTCAAACTGATGTATTAAACATGGGACGTGGACTGAATAAGACCTTTATTTCCTTTGTTCACACTGTTCAAATCATAAAAATGACTTATTTGGGGGTTTCATAAGCCGAATCTTCATGTAAAATTGTATTTTCAATAAATGTACATTTTTATGACACCATTTTGTATCTTTAATATAAATTTGTGTAATCTATATTGACAGCATTTTTTCCATTAAAACAGTCACCACAATTAAATATTTGCAATGCAAGGTTAGATATCACTTCAATCGCAATTATATTTGTCCCCGAGTTCAATAAATCAAATCAATGTGCTTAATGTTATCAAATCAATATATAAGTGTGAAAATCCCTAAGCCGACTATGACAAGGGGATGGGGAGCTACAAGGTACAAAGCATTGTGTTGGGGCCTTTACAATGTCTCGTCATCCCCTCTCTTTGGGGTTGTCGGGGAGAAGGGGTACCCGGAGAGTTGCGAGCGTGCCAATGGCCGAATATTATGTTCTAGGAGACTATTTGTATTTTATAGTTTTAACATCACAATAAACAATAGATTTACAATTACATCAATGATTTTTATTACAATTTATTACTACCTCATAGTCAGAAGTTCATTACCAGTGCTTTTAATTACGATCAGTGACACATAAATACAGTCCACTATATAGAGTTCGCTAAATTAAAATCGCGAACAAATATGTTGTCAAAGTATTTATCTGATACGTGTTTTAAAATTTTACATAACTAAACTTTATTATTAAAAGAATTTCTAGACTTTGGTTCGGCGATTTTAGATCTCTAAAACTAAAAATTTGTATTCACATGTTTGGTACTAAAGCTCTTACTATATACATGCCTTCTGGGATTTTCAAGAACATCCACCCTCAGGGCTCCACTCCACAGTCTTTCAGCATTCCAAAGTTGACTGTATAAAGTTATTTTATTTGGCCAGCCAGCTGATTATAATGTAAAATGTTCAAAACATCTAGATCTCTCTCCATAAGATCCTGGGCAAAGAGACATCAGCAAATCTTCAATAAGTAAACTCTTGTACTTTTAGCTGTAACAAATTGAAAAACGGGTTGCAAAACTTGGCCTAAGGCCTTAAAAAATTAAAATCAGCTACTGAATGATAACACTTACTACAGACAACAACCTTTAATATGCCATACCAATATCAATGTATAATTTACCAATATGTTCATTATAATTGAAAATTGTAATAAAATTCAGACAATAAAATAAAAAATATACTGCTTTTGCCCAATGGCATATCAAGTTTTAATGTTTGACCTAATGGATTTGTGATTAATTAATAAGGTAATAAGTTACATATATGACAACTAGCCATAAAAGTTTATGTGTTTTGTCACTGAATGTAGTACAACGGTTTTTTTGTCTCCATGAACACCACAGTTGAGCGAGAATGAACTGTTCCGTTGAATCCAGGCTTAGTAACTTTAAAAGGCTTTCAGAGACATCAACAGATTTCCTCCAGGGAATGAAGCACTTTTTTCGCACTAAAACATTTATTGATTAAAAATACAGACAATTACAAACACTAAATATCTGCGACTTTTATAATCTACAATTCCTGCATATATTATGTTTATGGTATTTTACATTTTATACAAACTGTTTCAACAATTTTATTCACAACACACACGCTCTTGTAAAAACAGAGACTCAACAAACAATGTAACCAAGCAGGAAAAGTGGTTCCAAAAACCTTTCAATAAATTTTCCCTCTAATTATTCACATACAAAATCCACAAAAACACATTGAGGGAGTAGCTTTTAAGAAAATACTTATTATTTTTTAGCTAGTTTTACAGCACCCCTTTTATTGCACTAAGTAATTTGAGACAAATTACTTAATGATAATACTATAATGATTGGAACATTTCAGCTGGATATTTTGTGCACGTCGAAAAACTTAAAGATTAGGTTTTGTGCTTTTCAGGAATGTTTATTTAATAAACCAAGAACAGAATTTAGAAAATTCACAGAAGAATCATGACTTTTACTCAGAACAGACATACTTCAATAAAGTACTGTTTAAGCTCAATTACACAATTTTCCTTAAATATTTCACTACAAACTACTGGAGTTTACGAGTGTGGAACGTTGTCGAGCGGGATCAAATGTCTTGTGAACCGGATGGGCTGAAACGAAGAGAGACAGAGCTTAAAAAGGGAGAAGGGTATAGATTGTATAGCTATCAGATTTAACATGCAATTGATAAGATCAGACTAGGGCTGGTTCTGGAGAGCCTAGGACAGGGAAAACTCACACCACCCAGAATATTTCAATGTAAAAAGGTTCCTATTTATTTTAACCCTTTGACCCCAATGAATTTGTAGATGGAGAAGTCAAATCCGTGTTATTTTGTTAATCTTTTATATGTTTTAAACGCCTAAACATTTAAAATTATTAAAAACGCCCAGTCGTCAGACACACAATGGATGGCTATAAAGTAGTAAAACACCTGATCAGATGTTCCAACTCACAAATAATCAACCAACCTATCAGCTTGCAACCATTTTGTCCACCATTTACTTAAGGTCCAGCCTCTCCTTCAACTTTGCTACTGACGGGTGAACTTTTCATAAGTTGTAGATAACACCTCCTTCCCCTCCGAGTGAGAAGCGATTGGAAGCCTCAACCCAAGTGCTAGCCCCTGGCTGGTAAGGCTGCTATTAGTCGTGGGCAACTAGTTGGACAACCTATCGATCAACTAGTCTCTCAGTGATCTGGAGCAAAGCACCTCAGATAGGCAACTGCACACAAGTAGAAACGGAATAATTCGCACACCTTGTCAATAGGGTGTCAAAGATGGTGATGAGCAGTGCAGAGCTCTAACTTTGCCTTCTATTTAAAAAGAGATAAATAAAAATTTATATTTAAACGTGCCCATTTTGTACCCCGAATTAAAATTTCCTCTCATTTGGTACTTTAAAAGCTAGTGTTCATTTTTATCACTCTCCCCCGGAGAGCTAAATTAAAAAGACAATAACCCCTCACAGCATACCTGTGTACTCATCGAATTTCCAATGGCTAGATCTGAACCTCACTACAACATACTGGCAATAACAAAATTTGATTACTAAGTAATCAAAAATAGGTTGATATAAACTTAGTATATTCTTCTAAAGAATAACATTATGCAAATACAGAGTTTCTACAGAATTTCAATTTTCTATTTCCCTGACTTTTCCCTGATATCCCCTGACCAACTTTTTGAAATACGTCTTAGCATTTTCCCTTTATAAACAAGCATGTGTTTATTATATATTTAATAGGTAAAACAAAATTAAATAAATTTATATCAATAAAACTCAATCACAGGTCTGTAAAAAAATACTTTTGAAAAATTGTTTTATCTTTAATAGGTCATTTTACAGTGCCCGGCAGCAAAGAAGTCCGTTGGGCTGCAGCCAATAGAACGAGAGCGCGGCGTTGACAAGTGTACAGTAGCCTCGCACAGTCCCGGCACCCTGCTAAAAGCCGCTCGAGGCTACAGGCACCACGAAGCTCAGCAGCTCCGGTGCGGCATGAACTGTTAATACTGAGGGTGATTTAATTTATTCTCTTTAAATTATTAAGAGAATGCATATAAATAATAAAAATAATATTAGTATAATTTGCAAATTGCTGTACTATTAAATTATATAAATATTGTTAATATCTATATTAATGAACAATGTACAAAAAGTGCCTTAAAAGCTTTCGGTATCCTCCTGTATGATTTATTGTAATATTTTTGTTTTACACAAATAAATCAAACAATAAACATTTTACACAATTTTGCGCTCACTACTATGCACAGTTTTCCCTTTTTCACTGTTTGTAGACGGTTGTTCCATGGTAATAAACACAAATACTAAGAAATAAAAAACAAAAACACAACTACCATATAACACTCAATATTAACTAAAAAGTAGAACTGATCTTAAAACATTATATGACTATTGTAGCACAGTTTGTGCACAGTGTTTACAAATGCAAATTAAATTAAAATCGACGTCCAAAACATGTCATCTTACTTATTCCTGTGACGTTCGGCAGATTCCTTGGAAACAGATTGCCGGATATAAGTACAACACCCCTTCGCCCTTCTTTTATTCATTGTTCAGAGATTTATAGGGAAAATAATTGCCATAATGGTTTAAATTTGGAGTATAAAGAGAAGTAGTACTTTTATATTATTGCTGTTTATTTGAACTTTACTTCTCACTTTGAATGCACCATAATCAATGGTAAAATTAAAACAATATAAAAAATAATATAAATCATAATTCCATCAATCTTAGGTTAGGTTAGGTTAGGTATAATACAATCAAGTATATATTTTTCTGAGAAACAATAAATTCTCTGCTGACATATTCTTGGATCTTAGCTTTTAAAAAAAGTGCTTGGAACCCTATTTTAGTTCACTGCTAATTGTTATATTGTTTTAAAAACCTTTAAGATACACTCTTTGACCGAGAAATCGTCGTGATGCAGCGTAATCTAGATTTTTTAGAAGATAATACAAAACAAGTAAAATTATGATATTTTATAAACTAAATATACCTATACAATATTTACTGCATTGAATAAGATTACACATATTTGTGTCAATGGGGAGCAAACTAACTATTATATGACATACGATGATTGAACCATTCAATTATTTGGCAGAAAAATAAGTTCCTACAGCAGCTATATTTGGGGGGGGGGCGCATTTTTCGGTTCCGGCACCCACGCTGACTGGACTCTGCGCACGCCTATGTCTATGGTGTAGTTCCACTCCAACTAGGGTAGCCAACTCATTAGGCACAAAATACGGGACATGACGAGCTGTTCATAAGTAAGTATGGATTACCTCCACCCCCGTCATTGGGAGACCAATTGGGAGATTATTCAACCAATTGTGGTTCTGAGATTGAACATTTTTTAATAAGTAGTTACTTTTCAAGCAAAGATAGAATTATCAAGCTTATAGGATTTTAAAAACAATAATTTTAACTTCAGCGCATTACACAATTAATATTTTCTGTGTAATTTTAATTATTTATTTTATAATATTTACCCAGAAATTATTTAAAAAAACCTTTTTTGAGTTCCGACCTTAACTGAAAATATCTATTATAAAACTATATTTGTAGATCTTTTAGAGTTAAGACGTTTAGTACATCAAACAAAATCAATATAACATCCACCACTCAAGAACTCCATTTGCAAGCCTTGCAATCAAAAAATAAAATAAAATAATTTTTTAATATAAAAGGAAAAAAGCTATCGCCCTAAACGTTTTTATAAAATGTTCGTAATTTATTGTTCTTTAACACAGTGTTACAAAATTTGTTGCAGTTTTACATGTTTTACCCGAGCGCCTTGATTTAATGTAACTAGTACAATGATTCGGCGTCAAGCGCTTTTAGAGCGGGGAAACAGCTTGGCACAGACAGATCTTCCACTCGAGATAAAAATCTTTCTCGCATCAGAAAGTATCATGAATAAATGCCAGAAATGTGCCACAAAATTAAATGCACGACATCCCCCCACCACATTTAATATCGGTGATCCAGTACTAATTTAAAGTCATCCCACATCAAATGCTGCCTTAGACGAAACTGGAAATTATTTGAGGTTTAAGAAGGCCCTTTCAGAATTAGCCAAGTATTAGGACCATCGCCTTACCATGTCAGCACCTTGGACGATCAACAATTCGGACCATACCATACTTCAATGATAAAAAAAATATTACTGCTGCAAGTTGAACCTGAAGATAGTGCTAGTGTTTCCCTGTGTATTTATCCCCATAAATGTCCCCTTCATTTCCCTATTTCCCTTTTTGTGAAGTATGAAACTGCCATTAGAATCTATATTTGTAAATAATGTTAGTTATAAGTCAATAATTATTGTGAGTTTAGTAACAGCCATGTATGTTGTAATAACTATGAACTCTTCATTTTTGTTTAAAGTCCCAGTTATGAGGGGATACCACATAAATCCAGTGAACAAACTGTTATGAAACCTGCGTAACACAATATTCCTATTCACAAACTCTGCCATATACCTTCCCCCCCTCACAATCATAAACAGCTGTTGTTAAACTGCCAAATATAAACTGTTAAACTGAGCGACCATGAACAGTAGTGAAACCCTTTTTATCTTGTGATATTGTGTAAATATAGTGTACCTTTTTAAATAACAGTTAGTATTCTTTATGTTTTCCTTTTCTAATAATATTTTTCTTGTTGTCCATTGTATGCAAAATTTCATCCGATTACCAAGTTTAAATAAATGATATCATAATATAGGTTAGGATTCCAGCCATTCATAATTTATTCAACAACATCATACCGAAACCTCATATTTCATTGCATGAAACAGTCACTTTCTGAGGGGATAATTGAGATGTTTCATAAATCATGTTACATATAAATAATAAATTTACTGGATAGGCCTATATAATTAAAATGTCAGACCCCAGGAATATCATTTTGACCCAAGTTCATAATGTTCATTGCCCATATTAATGTCAAATGCTACTTATCTATCATAAACAAAGCCTAAAAATTATGATAAGATCATAAAAAAACATATATATTATTGTATATAGATAGCCTTTAAGTTTCCCCAAGCAGTTTCAAATACCTAACTAAATTTAAATACAACAAAATTTCTATATTGATCTCATTAAATATATAGATATGTGTACGTGAATGTGTTATGGCTGGCAAGAGCCAAAAGTGCAAAAGTGCATGTATAATCTCAAACCCAGAAGTGCATGATGTTTTGTGAACCCCAAATTGTTGTAACAAAGGAAGAAGTTTCTTGACCAGGACACTTGACGAGATGAGGGCCTAGTGTTAACAACTAAAGAGGGCCTTGTCCTTGTTTTTCTCCCATTTTAAAAAGGGTATTTTGTGCCTACCGAGCAAAAATATTTTATGAAACAGTCAGTTACAGAGCGATCCCCCATTTAAAAAGGCCACTTCAAAATATTTTAGCTCTTTAGCAAGAAGAGAAGTTAGTTATTGGTAAGATCTCTCCAGTTTGATACAGTACCACCATTAGTGATAGTCTACTTGAACATTAAATAGGCCAAAGGAACTCAGTTATTCCAAAACCTATTAACCAGTAATTAATGTGAATATCTATATTTGAGAACTTCCTTTTAGCGAATTTCCCCTATAGGGAAGAAGCTATTACCGTAGGTCTCATGGTAAGACTTAAGCCCGAGACCATGATAACTTTTCATTTTGAGGTCCCCAGATGCCAAAAACACCATTCGTTCAAATTTTTATATATGTATATATATATTTATATATATATGTGTCCGTAAGCAAGATAACTCTCGTAAAAAAGGTCCGATCTTAATGAAATTTGGTACAAATGTGTAAAGTACCATTTATTTGAACGAGATCGAAAACCAGATGAATCGCACCATCCGAAGGGGGTTTTTTGGGGGGTTTTGAACCCCAAAAATGTGTTTTTTGGGGTTTTCACATGTAATTTTAATTTAAATCAAATTTTAATTTATACCATTAAATTCAGCTTAAAAAAAACAAACAATTTGGTATTTTGATCATTGCTCTACGTCAATTGGTTACCGAGATATTGAAAGTGCTAAACACAGTACGTTGTCTAATGTTATTCTTATGGAGAAAAAGAAAAATTGTATATCTCGCTTATTTATGAACGTAAACTGGCAAAATTTGGTATATGGCTTTATTTGGTTGTAGTCTATTGATATTTGCACAAAAATCCATTTTTTGCCCGATAGTTCCCGTAGCAGCAAACCTGCATACTCAGCCCCATGTTATTCTTATGGAGAATAATTAACGTGTTATCTCCTTTAATTATGAACATAAATTAATAGAACTTGGTATCTGGCTTTACCTAGTTGAGTTATAATGATATTTGTATAAAAGCCCATTTTTAGTGTTCCTTATTTCAGCAAACCTGCATACTCAGCCGCCATGTTATTCTTATGGAGAATAATTAAAATGTCATAAATCGTTTATTTATGAATGTATATTGATGAAACTTGGTATGTGGCTTTATGTGGTATTAAGATAAATTAATATGCATTGGAAATTTGCTGAGTATGCAGGTTTGCTGCTACGGGGGTATTATTAACTTACCTTCAAGAACATTTAATTAATTAATATCATTGAACTTTGTAATCTTTCAAAACTAATAAGACATTGTATCCCAACAATGACTGTTAAGACGACATGAGATCATAATTGGCAGGAGTATTTTTAATCATAACTAAATTCAGCATTTGGACTATTACATTTAAATCATTATGTGTTTGTCAATGATGCCATTTATTTATCCACGCCGGCACGGAATCCCCACCTGAGATTAAGGACTCTGTAAAATCTACCAACAATTTATCTAGCCTGAGCATATTTCTGTAAAATCAAAACAATTAAAGAACCTTCCTCATTATTGTAAACCTATTTTGTGAATCCCTTTCTTTTAATTTTATGAGACACTTCATTTATGTATCTTTTAGTAATAAACCCTCTTTGTTCATTGTAAAGCCAATTTTATTATTTCAAAAGGAGCCTAGTTAAGAATTTACTCATAAGAGAATTAGCCATTTTAAATTGTAACAGAACTGACCTGACAGGACAGCTGTAGCTTTGTAAACAAACCAAGTTCAGAGTAGTAAAAGTTAGTTGAAGAGAATTTAAATACACAAAAGTATTTAAATGTAATATTTATTTATCAATATAAAAAAGTAGAGTCCAATACTTTATGGATATTCTATAGTTACAAGCTTACATAACATATGTTAACGACGGAAATTACACAGAAATTAAATATGCCATTTGCAGCTAAACCTTACGTGATAGAATTTTTATTTTATTTTTCCCATAATCAGTGCAAAACATACAAAAAAAATCACTGATTACATTTTAGAAAATTTTTCCATCGCAGACCTGTGAATTGAGGATTAAAAGATGTTAAGACTAAACTCCTTAGGAACCCTTAGATCATCAGCCAACCATTGGGACTCCACCTGAAAAATACTGCTACGACAGACAGTATACAACCTGGAGCAAAGGATCCCCTCTGTTTTTTTCATCATCAGATAAATTAATAAAAGAACGAATCGTCATGTAAATTTTATATGATGCCTCACAAGAAGTTATTTTTGTTGTGATAATGTCCCTCATAACTAGGGATGTGCATTTGAACTTCGAGCTTTTTTGAGCCGAATATTGCAGTATTCGGCTTGGCTCGAGATTTGCAAAAAAGTTTGAAGTTCAAGCCGAATATTTAAAACGCCGACTAGTGAAAAGAGTTGTCTACAAAAGTAAATTTAAAGCAAAAACTTTCCAGAATTAATGTTAGAATTCTCGTAGTTTCCGGTATATTGCACACCCCTAGAGAACATTTCCATCAAAAAAGCTCGGCTCGAAAACGCTCGAAGCTCGATAACTTAGAAAAAAGCTCGGCTCGGCTCAGCTCGAGCCAGAAATCACTATTTGCACACCCCTACTCATAACCTATTTTGAGACTTAACAAAGATTACAAAATTAATTTTGTGAGGAAGCTTTAAGGTAGAATAGTAATCAATATTGTCTATAAACTACAAATTTATTTTCATATCTCTAGTAGGTGGGGTCAGGACGTAACAAAATAAGCTTTATCTTTGGGTTCCCTGACTGAATTTTCCTGACTGATTCCCTGACTTTCCCTGACCCTAATATCCCTGGTGAAAAAATATTTTTTGGCCAGATCTGGGGCTGTTTGGGCCAGATCTGGGGATGTCTGGGCCAGATCTGGGGATGTCTGGGCCAGATCTGGACCAGATCTGAAGATGTCTAGGCCAGAACTGGGAATGTCTGGGCCAGATCTGGGGATTTCTGGGCCAGATCTGGGGATGTCTGAGCCAAATTTAGGGATGTCTTAGGAAGGAAGATATGAAGTGAGAATACTGCATAAATGATGAACAAAAAATATAAAAATATAATATAAACTTTTTTGAAATCATGTAATTAGGAATTAGTAATGAAATAGCTATACAAATATTTAATTAGTCAGTAGGAGGAGGATAGTAATTATTACTGCTAATTAACAATTGTTTATAAAAAGGGTGTTACTATCAAACTTATAAGTCAATGACAATGAAATGCAATGTTGCACAAGTGAAAACCAGAGCCTGATTCCTGATTAACCATTAGGCTGACTAGGCTGCAGCCTAGGGCACCAGTCAGTCAAGGAACTCAATTTTTGTTAATAATCTAAGAAGTGCGGTGATCAATTGGTTAGAGGGAATTTTATTTCCAAGTGCCCTTTCCTGTCGCCACACCTGCTTCATTCTCAGTTTGACAGAAATTAAATTTAGTTGTTCCTAAGCATATGTTTAGTTGTTATTAAGGTTTGATGGGTTCCGAAATTTCGGGAATTTTTCAGGAAAAATTATCCTGTTTTCCAGGCAAGATTTATTTTACCTTGGGATTATTTTGGGACGGGATTATGTCCTCAAAACGGTAATCTGTGGTGCAATCGTCTTTTAATATAATTAATATTGTTGGACCAAGGTTGGTTAATTGTTGTATACATTACATTAATATTATTATCTTAATACAAATATTTAAAGGGTACACAGTTATAATTATTTTAGAATTAATTATCATAATTATACATTTATATATACATTTGTTTGTGCTCAATAAAGAGAATACCTCGAAATATTGCAACAAAATGGTGTTAATTTCTTAAGTGTTCGGTATATAAATTAACTTTATATTTTTGATTATAATTATATTAAATATATATTAATTTGCTCGCAGTTTATTATATTTTAAGGCAAGAATGGATACATAAATCACAGAACAAACTGAATTTGTCCCAAAACTTTCATTTCACTTAGAAAAATAAAACTAAAGTCTGCGTCGCGTAGGTGTAGACTATTGGTAATTTGTATATCCCACTCCATCCAAGTACACCCACAAGTCATGATGGCCGCGGGGGTTAAGGTGTGGACAGTAAGTCAATGTTCATAGGTTCAAGACCAGTCCAGGTCATGATATTTTTTAAACTAAAATCCTTTAAAAAAATGTATATTATTGGTTTATCAAGCCACTCAATTGGAAAAATCATATTTTTAAAATTTAAATAACCATTAAAATAAAAATTATATAGTTCTGGCCTAGTTCTGTCCAATTCTGGAAGAGCCCAGATATCTGGTCCAGAAAACTATTTTTCCACTAGGGATACCTATTAGGGGCAACCGGTCACACCACTATTTTTAGTTGCGCAACTGATCATTCATGGCTAATGGCTCCAATTTTACTCAATTCCCTGCCATATCATCGACAATCGTCCGACTAGTTGCCCCCGGCTAATAGCGGCCTAAGCAGCAGCTGCAGGACTATTGTCCAGCAACAAGGAGAAAGGGATCTGTTCGGCGGCTACAAGCCAACTAACATCGGCCAAACTGTGCGCTGTGTAGTATCTGCCGAAAGCGGCGATGTTTTTAGAATGTTGCGATAAGGGCAGCAATTTGGGCGGGGTGAGGAAGCAGAGGATCCTTCCTCCTCATTGCCGGAAAATAGGTGTATTACAGCCTATGTGCTGTACAAGTTCCGTTTTCGTCTACCAGGTTACAGCACGGGTCAGACCCAAATTGCAGACAGTACTTATAATGGTACTAGTGACCGTCATATGACTTTAGTAGCAGATTTAAAAGGCAATATATTGGGCACTACGGCTAAAAGGGTTAAGTGGTTTACGGATTTGTCTGAGAAAGTGTAGGAACTAAACCATATATCCCTTCAAGAGGTAACATATATAGTGTGATATTGAATAAGCTAAGAGTTAAAACACAGCAAAAATTTACAGATGGGTTCCTACAACAGGGTTTCTGCAGAATTTCAATTTTGTATTTCCCTGACTTTTCCCTGATCCTTCTGTAAAACTCCCCTGACCAACTTTCAAAATATGTCTCAGCATTTTCGCTTTATAAACAAGCATGTGCGCACAATTTTATTGCTATACATTTAATATGTAAAACATTATTTTCTGTATCATGTTTATCATAGTTGTTAGTAACACAAAATTAAATAAATTGATCTCAATACAAACTTAATAATTGAGGATTACAAGATGTTATGAATAAACTCCTTAGGAATCCTTAGATCATAGGCCAACTACTGGGACTCCACCTGAAAAATACTGCTACAAAGGATTGTATACAACCTGGAGCAAATCATCCCCTCAATTTTTTCATCATTGGGTACCAGATGGAATAAATGTAGTAAAAACTCACCGTCAACAGCAATCCTAAAGTTCATTGGTTGTGAACAACTGTTTCGCCCCTATATCCTAGGGGCATCATCAGCACGGGGTCTTCAATGAACTTTAGAATTGCTGTTGACGGTGAGTATTTACTACATTTATATTGTCAATTCCTGGTTTGCCATAAACAGCAACAGATGGAATAATAAAAGAACCGAATCGTCATGGAAATTTTATATGATGCCTCACAGGAAGTTATTCTTGTTGTGATAATGTCCCTCATAACCTATTTTGAGACTTAACAAAGATTACAAAATTAATTTTGTGACGAAGCGTTAAGGTGGAATAGTAAACAATATTGTCTATAAGCTACAAATAATTTTCATATGTTTAGTAGGTGGGGTCGACACGTACAAAAATAAGCTTTATGTCTGGGTTCACTGACTTTTCCTGACCGAATTCCATTCCTTGACCGTAGAAACCCTGTAACAACTTAACTATTTTAAAGGGTCAACCAATTCATAGATGATATGACAGATTAATTTTTGTTTGTTTCTGACAGATTAATTTTTGTTTGTTTCAAGGAAACAAGTCAGCTATCACTTATTTGAGAAAAAGAGGTTAACTATCAAAAACCTCACAAAGTTGTTCACCCCGATTGTCATTGAAAGATGACAACTCCTTCAAAGTCTTATAATCTTCTCATTCCTTATGTTTTAACAGATACATGGATTTTTTTGTTTGGAGTGTTAGGAGGATATTTTATTAATAGTGTTAAAAAGGGCAGATATACACTGAATATAGAATGAAGTAGAAAAAACGGAGTTACGCACATGTAACTCACAATAATTTACCAATCCCGTCAATTTTTCCACCATCACAACAGACTATCCAAAATCAGTAGTACCTAAATCATACAAAAATTAATAACCCACTGAGTTCAGTCAGCATATGTTTATATCACAAGTAATTAATCGTTCAATAATATTCACAAATATGAAATATTTCCATTTGCTTTTGGGATGACATTTGTAGAGTAAAATTTAGATCTGGCTTTTTAACTAACATAAAGACTGTTGTTGTGTGGACCAAATGTTTAACCCTTGACGTTAGCAAAGTAATATGTCAAGTAGTTAAGCAATCTAATTGGTGGCTGATAAAACACCATACAATTCATACGGAGTGAACATTACCTGTTTCCAAAAATCCAACTGAAAAACCCCCCTGATGACTGGGAGTCGTCTTGAGCTGTAAATAAACACAAAAAAAGATAAAATTGCAATTTCTCTAAAATATGTGACATAAATAACACTTACCTACTATAAACAAATTTTTTTCTTAAGAGAGTTGTCCAAGTAAGAGAAAGTTCTCTATTTTCTATCTATTAGCGAATTTCTCCTATAGGGAAGAAGCTATTACCGTAGGTCTCATGGTAAGACTTAAGCCCGAGACCATGATAACTTTTTGTTTTGAGGTCCCCAGATGCCAAAAACACTATTCGTTCAAATTTATATATATGTATATATATATATTTATCCAGAACCCAAAAAGTGCTCTTTTCAGCATCCATAACCCAATAACTGCTCTTAAAGAGCACTTAAGAAAGAGCACGTAATGGGAGCTTCCAGAACCCAAAAAGTGCTCCCTCTCCTCTTCCCCACCACTACTCCCAACTACCCCTCGCCCGCTGGTCCCAGTAGGTGCTCCTGCATGTTTGCAAGTGTAGGGAAATTTCTCCCAACGTCCGTGTTTGCCGCCAAATCGTCCCGCCCGCCACTACGCAACGCTCGCGCACTCGTCACGTGTTGTTAATACAAAAACCGTTAGGGACCGCACCTTTTCACTTCCGGGACACACTCTTCGAATATCTCGGCAACCCTTGATCATAGAAAATAATTCAAAATACTTAAATGATTGTTTTTTCGAAATGAATGTACCTAGTAAACTGAATTTCCTATTAAAATGTGACGTAAGAGAACCTCATTTTTTTGCTGGCGGGAATCACACAAGATAATCTACAATACTTAAACTTTTTTGCTGGTTTGGTGACTGTAACATTGTGGAGCCCATGACACGTGAATAATACTGTCTTAATAAACATTAAGTATGTATGATTACTGTTTTTCAAACAGTTTAGATAATCTTTAAAATATAATATTCTCACAAATTACTTTTCTGCCCGTTTAGCTTGAAGTACAGAACATTAATGACTATAACTTTAAAGTTAGTACATAAAATGCATATTTTTGTGAATTTTACTTCACAGGGAAGGTGCCTTTAACGTTTTTAAATCCATAGTTATTTTGGAAACACTGTTGTCTTTCGGAAATCTGGGCTAATGTGGTGGACGACCGATCCGGATTCCAAAAAATTCGGATTGTCCGGTGTCGGATGTTATTACGGCCACGCAGCCGATAAGGGTGTCAGTATAAGCCTGGGTGCCGACCTGTGCTGATATATAAAAATAGGCACATGTAGAGTCCAACTAGTGCACCGGCGTCCCGGCGCAGCGTTTCGGCGGAACGCTAAACGAGAGTGGAGGTGTTGCTAATCACGGCGTTTTGCCTGCTTCGGAAAAAGTGTTTCTGAAAAAATCTGAAAAAGTGTTCAACAGAATCTGCTTGGATTTTTCGTTTTGCGGAGATCGCCATGCATAAAAGGGGCCTATGAACGCTTGATACTTACGTAGTAAAAGCAGTACCTGATTAAAGCTAATATACAAGGCTGTATGAAATTGCGAGCTTCGACATTACTGCAATAGCTGATTCCCTATACAGGGTGTTCGGAAAAAACATTTCAAGAAATCAGGATTTTATTCTACACATAAAAATAAGCCAAAAATTTCATGTACACATATGTCCTAAAACCTATAGTTTTCCGTCCATCCGTCTATATGTGTTTTTTACATAATTTAACATAACTTTAAAACTATTTAAGTTATAAACTTCAAACTCAGATCATAAATATTAATTAATTAGACCAATTTTCGTGCGAAGTTTCAAGTTTATACTTTTTACCATTTCTAAATGGCGACCAATTTTAGTCTTCAAAGCTTAATATCTCAAATACCGTAAATTTTAAAAACATTGCCAAGACATAAAAAAGATGCAAAATTTAATTTACTTTTCATAAATGTATAATTTGTTCAAGATACAACACAAATAATGGAGTAATATAAAATCTTCTGTAATTACTACATGCATAAATGCTAAAAATGCCCCAAATTTGCTGTAGAAACTACAGAAAATTATAATTGTCTCCATTATTTGCTTTGTAACCCTAAACAAATTTTACATATTTGAAAAGGAATTGTCTCCGTTGTGTACTGCCATGTGCATACCATACACCGAACAACGACAGGGGAGAGAGTGTGTCTCTTCCATTAGTGAAAAAATTCATTTTTTGCCCTTTTTCCAGTTTAAAATGCTTTTTTTGCGATAACAGCCATTTTCTTAGCCCAAAAACCAATTTGTTGAGCCCCAAAACCGTTTTTTTGACCCAAAAATAACTTTTTAACTAATAAACAAGACATTTGTTCATAAAAACAGGTGTTCTCCTACCCCAGGGGGTCAATGTACACTCGATTTACATATTGCGAAAGCAAGGCGGGGAGCCCGCGCCCTGACCGTGCGGGCAATTCCAAAATTGACTCTAAAACCGGAAAACCGAATTATTTTGCGTACTTTTATCACAAATGTGCTTTCTATATACTCTACGAGTAAGGATAAAACTGTTGTAAGTACTACAAACCGTTAACATTATCTATAAAGAGTATATAAAGCGATATCTTGTCAGAAACAAAAGAACACAAAGGCATTTCACGTTTAAACCGCTATACCTCTGGACTGACGAGGCCTATCGGGATCGAATTTACCTAGGATTAAAGGTAATTTCGATAGGTAACAGCCTAGCGCAATTTTAACCATGGGCCGACACCAACCGGCGATCGCCGAGCGATTAGAAAACGCGACTGGATCTGGCGGCGGTTCACTGACGCCACTACGCCCTGCGCGCAGCGGCATCGTGACTGGACCTTAGGAAATGAACACGTTATACTATGTATATGTTTTTATTGTAAATGAAGGAGCGTGTTTTCCCGATAACGACGGTCCTGTTTTCGGGTCTTTGCGGAAAAAATTGCCCGAGATAGAGCAGTTTAAAGTTTTTAGATAATCGAACTTTGATTATTTGGGTAATTTTGTCGAATTATGACTAAACAATGATTAGAGTGTCGTTAAATCGAGTTGTATGTCAAAGCCTGGATATATAGTATTACAGAAATCGTTTAAAAATGTATCATTGACTATAGTTTATCTTTAAATTTACTAGTAAACTGGACTCGTCTCAGAATTAAACTAAAGTTAATGCCAATTTTCTCAATAATTTCGATAATTGGACTAAACTATCGTCATGTATTTTACTTACTATACTCCAAAGAGCTGGAATTTTAGCTCGATACCTAGAAATGTGTAATAGTCTTTGTTTATATGCAACAAAATGTGACAAACCACTTACCGAGTGTCGGTGATACATTTAGTTTTTCAATAAAACATATTTTCTAGTTAAAATATTGTTAATTTTATCGATACTAGTGGGCACGCGCTGCTCAGCAGCTGTTGATGAAACATTGTTTATTATAATCAGCTG
Source organism: Allygus modestus (assembly GCA_963675035.1). Taxonomy (NCBI): domain Eukaryota; kingdom Metazoa; phylum Arthropoda; class Insecta; order Hemiptera; family Cicadellidae; genus Allygus; species Allygus modestus. Next base: position 183,229,814 of record OY776112.1, on the reverse strand, counting down.
TACCAACCCTTTTCTTTATATCTGTGCCCTTAGGGAGAATTTTATCAAAAAACATTTTATATAAAAACCAATTTTATCAAATTGGTTTCCCTCCAATTTTCTCACCGAGACCTTTCATTCAATTATATGGTTGATGGGTGTGAGACTTATGGTTTTCTCAAAGGTTCCTGGGTAATTGAGGATATATATATAGATAAACCAATTATTACAAATTTATTAGTATTTAATCAGTTGAATATCGTACGTTTAGTGTAAAATACACTTTTAGGCGAAATTTGGTCCATTTCGAAAAAAGAGGTTCCTCCTACAGATATTTTTTTCGACGTATTTGACAAATAGTAAGCACTTTTTAAAGTGAAATTTTATCATTCGACAAGTAATAAAGGCTTTTAAATGCAAAATACTAAGGGGAAAACTATATAACCGTAGTTGATAACTTTTTATAACAAATTGCCTTCAACTCGGGAAAGTCAATCCCACGGCATACGCGTCTCTAGCGCCTGCGGGGTCATTTTTATATTTTCCCCAAAAGCTGGATTGGGTAAAATAGATTTTTGACACAATTTGCATAGATAAAAGACGTAAAAATTAGCTTTTAGCCCAGGCGAGTCGCGTCTCGATGCGATTTTTCGGCTTTGAGATATCATCAAAAGATCAAACTTATAAAAAGTCGATAAAGTAATTTTTTCCCACATTTAAGCGTTAAACGATATCTGTTTAGACAAACAACACAGTATATCGATAATTAATAACCAAACGAGTCTGAAGAGTCACCCGGAATTTTGGATTCTAGGGTATTTTGGGTATTGACAATCGATATTGGGTCAATCAATATTGATTGATTATAGCCTAAATTGTTTTTGTTCACCCTAATACTTTTTTTTAACCATAATTACGCCCATAAGGTCCTAATCTGTTACTGGAAGCCTGAATTTAGCTAAAATACGGAGAAAAAATAATGTTATCTAGGAAAAAGTTTTTTTACCCAAATATTTCATTTAAAAGCCTGAAATAAGCAATAAAATGATTTTTTTCACAAGTTGAAGAGACACACTCTCTACCCTGTCGTTGTGCGGTGTACGATGCACACATGGCAGTGTACAACGGAGGAAATATTGCATTTTTTCATCTGTAAGCGATTTTTTGTAAAATATACGGTTTTTGAGATATTAAGCTTTGAAAATTAAACTGGTCGCCGTTTTGAAGTTGTAGAAAGTAGAAACTTGAAACTTTGCACGAAATTTGGTAGAATGTAGTACTGTTTAAGATTCGAGTTTGAAGTTCATACCCTAAATAGTTTTAAAGTTATGTTAAATTATGTAAAAAACACATGCAGACTGATAGACGGATAACTATTGGTTTTAGGACATATGTTCATATGAACTTTTTCGCTTATTTTTATGTGTAAAATAACACCTTAGATTCTTGAAAAGTTTTTCCGAACACCCTTGATATTGAAAAGAACCTTTTGCAGTAATTTCAAAGCTCGCAATTTCTTGCTGCCTAGTATTTACTCGGTATTTGTATACCGATGTATCGATAATATAGTAATTAAGTAGCCATTTGATTAATTATATTTTTCAGCTGATATATCGATTCTAAAACATTAGAATTTAATCGTTTTAGCTCGGCTCTTTGTTTATGACAAACACAAACCACTTAAGCAACTAATCCATACTCATTTGAATGTGCTACTAACTGTTGGAAATTCTTGAACTACTTCAATATGAAGAGGACCGCACCTGTCTCTGACGTAATGTAATTTTTACTGCTAAAGTTGCCTTTTTTGCCACCCACCTAATGCTGTGACCGTTACTCTAAACCTTACAGGACCTGTGTGTGTACGTCCAGAAACTACAGCGTGGGACTCATGTAAACTCTGTTAATAATTTCTCTCATGGTGGTCAACCCTCCAGACCTCCATTGTGACCCTTTATTTGTGAAACCCGGCGGCCTGGCGCGGCGCGTCAATGACGCCGGTAGCGAGCGGTGGACCTACAAGAGGAGGGTATATGCTCACAAATATGCCATCACCAATAATCCGGTGGAGGGCCTATGAATGGACTTAGACAACAGCTCGATGAAAGTTACTGCCCCAATCTCACGGATACAAAAGGCGTTAGCGTAAACAAAATTCTTTTAAATGTCAGGCAATTACTGTACATTATTTATTTGTTTTTATTACCACGTCTGATTAATACCTCAAGAATGAAGTTTATTCGTGCTAAGAATCAGGCAGCTTATAAATACAAAAAAATCATGAAAGTAGTAATCTTTATAAAGTTTACAAGTAGCCTGTACCGGCTTCGCTCGCGATCACAACGTAATATTATACTGACATTCCCGACCGGCTTCGCTCGCGATCACAACGTAATATTATACTGACATTCCCGTATAAATATTGCCTTACCGTTCCAAAGCCAACATGGCCTGCTGATTAACTGTGTTTACTCTATCCAGCTGATTGCTTAAAACTTATAGTTATTTCCTAATGTTAAGCTTATGGAAAAAACTCAAATTTAAGGGGCCCCAGGACCTCACTCACAAATTATTTCTCTATAAAAAAGGTTTCCTACACAACTTCACGTTAGGCTCTTTCCAATGACATCAAAAACATTAAAATCGGTTCAGTAGTTTAGGAGGAGTGAGTGTCACAAAAAACTTGCTCGCCTATTAAATAAGTACTAATAAACCTGTCGTGGCTTCGCTCGCGATCATCATTTATAAATATTGTGTTACCGTTCCAAAGCCAACATGGCCTGCTAATTAACTGTGTTTACTCTATCTAGCTGATTGCTTAAAACTTATAGTTATTTCCCAATGTTAATCTTATGGGAAAAACTCAACTTTAAGGGGCCCCAGGACCTCACTCCCAAATTATTTCTCTTTAAAAAAGGTTCCCTACACAACTTCACATTAGGCTCTTTCCAATGACATCAAAAACATGAAAATCGGTTCAGTAGTTTAGGAGAAGTGATTGTCACAAAAAACCTGCTCGCCTATTAAATAAGTATGGATAGATTAAATAAGTATAGATTTAAAATTTGTGTAATTAATTAAAAGAACAAAAGGTGTCCGATGATAAAGGAGTGGAGCCCTTTCTTTAATATTAAACGGCTGTAAATTTTCAAACTATCTTCGATATACGTTACTAGGGTAATGTGAAGTACTTTTTGTGTTATTTTGGAATTAATTCCCGACCCCCAATCAGAGTATGCTTGGTGTAACTTTATTTATATCATGACAACCCCTATTTTATTTTGCTCCAACCAAATTATTTCGCCCAAACTGTACATTGTACATTTAAAAGTGAAACCCGATATTTATATTATTTATGTTATTTACTAAACCTTTCTCAACATCCTTGACTCCTTATTTCCTCCTTACTCCTCCTTACTTTCTCCTTATTTTAAAAACTGCAACCGAAAGGTGTTGCGCTCAAAGTTCGTATGCCCGATGTCGACAATCCGCCGTCCTTCAAAGGGTTAGTTAAGCCTCACTACAATTGTCCTCAGCTGAGTTATGGACAATTGCCGTTGTTAATAACTCAAACATCTAGCTCGCGAGTGGCCGGTGTTTCTCAAACGCCTCTTCCATTGCTGAAATTATGACGTAAAACAGCACTCAATAACTTACAAAAAAATATCAATTTGATCCGTTCTATTGAAAAAATGCCTATAAAACATATAAAAAATGCCATTAATATACATTTATTTTACAGTAACTACAGTTTTGGTTTTTAGTTTTCAATTTTTGTCAACATATAGTATTTTCTGTAGAGTGTAGGCTTCCACGGTCGTCTTCAATATCTAGGTATTTTTCAACATCTATAGTAATTTCTGTTAAGCATTGCACGTTTTATCAAATATAACTCATATTATCGCGTACAAGCCCGATGGTCCATACTATGGTGATTAATTTATATTTCACATTTCAAGTAATAGACAGGGTTTTCATGTAATATGGTAACAAACTTGGGAAACTGACTCATGTAACTAGAATATAGATAAAATTTCCTATAAACATAGGTCCTAAAATTCTCGGTTTCCCGTCTGTCGGTCTGTAAAGATTTTATAAATAAATTCTCACCACTCTTAAACCGCTTAAGGTATCAACTTAAAACTTTGTGTGTAAATAAGGGCCAACAAGACCTATTTTTTCGGAATATATGTTTGTAATTTGATTGCAAAATGGCAGCCATTGTAGTTAACCTAAATATCATAACAACTATATTTAACAAGTTCAAGAGACAAAAAAATGCGAAATTGAAGTTGCTTTCCAGTATTGTGTAGGTTTATTCAAGCAAACACAAATAACTGAGAAATTGTAAACTCTTTGAGAACATTAAAACTATTTTTGTTTTTTACGTTGTTACCAAAATAAAAGGATACATAATTTTAAAGCAAATTAAAATTCTCACCTTTTTTGTCTCTTGATTTTTTAACAGTTATAGTTTCTAATATATTAAGCTTTGAAAACTGAAAATTATCGACATTTTTAAATGGCACAAAGTAGAAACTTGACATTTTATAGGAAATGTTGTTCTTTAAGTGTTTATGTACGTACAAAGTTTGAAGTTGATACCTCAAGCGGTTTTAAAGTTATGAGAAATCTATATAATATAAAGCCTTAATTACCCAGGAACTTTTGAGAAAACCATAAGTCTGGCACCCATCAACCCCATTCTTGAATGAAAGGTCTCGGTGAGCAAGTTGGGAGAAAAATATTAGTTTTTTAGTAAAATCTTCCCTAAGGGCACAAGTTAAAAAAAAGGACTGGTACAGCTATTTATAATAAACATGATTTTTATCAACAGCTGCTGAGCAGCGTGTGTCCACTAGTTATGTATTTAATCTTGACAGACCGTCAGATGGAAAAACTGAGTATTTTAGGACCTTTGTTTATGGGAACCTTTTTATTCATTTTAGCAACATGAATCGTTTCCCGAAGTTTGTGAACAACTTTTATGAACACCCTGTTATATGTCCCGTATTGTAAATTTGATGATGAAATAAATAATTAATTGACATTGTGCTTCTGAATGGTACTTATGCGAGTAATAATAACATAAAAACAGAGTAATTATTGTTTTCTCACATTACATAGATCAAAGATCTGCTAAGTAATTTAGGGTGTTCATAAATTATTGACACTTTACTAAACTGCATAAATAAACAGATAACCAATCATTGTAAAAATATACCTACACGATTTGTCTCGTTATATATAATAAACCAGTATTACTACTATATAAGAATAATTTGATTCACTAACTTATTTCATCAACAAATATACAACATCTTTTCAAGTGATTTGAAACCACCATCATCTCCTTGATTTGAAACCACCTTTGCAGTTAGCAATAATGGGCACACTTTAAAATGAAATTAATCAATATCCAGTCATAGTAAAAATACGGTAATAGGTTTATTAAATAGAATATTGAACGCGGATAATACAACAATAAATGAATAATTTATAAAATCACAGATTTTACCAATCAACCAACTGAAACGTTTCAACGTGTTATCTTGATTAAAATGCAGTCTATATTCAACAATGTATTTATTAATGAGATGTGCGTCCATTTCCTCCCTAAACTGACCTGAGCCAGGCAATAATCTCAAACTTACTACCAGCCACTGGCTTAATAAAATATAATATTATATTATATAATAATATTTTAAGCAAACCAGCGTAATACCATTTAAGAGTTATAAAGAAAACTGAGATACAACACATAACCGGGTAATAAGTGCTTCATGACTAAGGAATTATGGTATTCAAGTTTATTTTAATAAGCATTAGGCCTATATCGTATATTGCTGTAAGCAATGAAACTGATGTTGCAGGATTTTAAGTTTCAACCTGAAGAATCAAACGATTAACAGCTTTTTAAATGTTTAATTGTATAAGCTGAGTTTCCATTGTGTATAATTTTATAATTTTTAAGTGATCTATTTACCAAATATGACCTTAATGATGTGAATATCTAAGTACTTTTCTATCAATTTATCCCAATTAAAAATAGCATTCAGTGAACATTTTGTAATTTGGGAATCCTGCTTATCGTTAACATTCTGTTAAATTTGTTGGGTCATCCCTTATTATTATTGTCATGAGTAACAAATATAAATAAAACTCATGAATAATGATTTTGCTAATGTAATTCTGACAAAGTACATTTTTATTCATAGTATAAATGAAGTACTGGATACTCTTGATAATCTGACAAAATTGGGACCTTACTATTTTCGGATTACCAAATATTATAGATTACAGAGGATACCATTAAAACAATGCTAAATAGCCAACTCACTGTCTGTCTGTTTGTCTTTCTGTCGGTAACGCTCAAGGACAGGTTTTTGGTTGCTTTTCGTAGAAAAACTGACTTTGATTAAACTTTTTTTATTTGCTCTATGACGAAAAAAAACGTGATTTTGTGTGGTTTTGTTTGCTTTTCATAGGGAAACGGGAGCACTGATTTGGATAAAACTTTTTTCTATGTTCTATATGTGCGTTTAAAAGTTTTAAGCTAATTGGATTTTTTGAAATCACCTTAGGACTCTGCTCCACGGGGTTTTAAAGATCCTAAGTTATTTTATTGACAACGCATTAATTTAAATTGAACCAGATGATGACTTAAGAATATTTATTCTACAAACAGTGAAAAAATGTTGTATTTCTTATTTTAAACGTTGAGAGAAGATTGGTAATAAATAACATAAGTATACAGAGTGGATATATTTTCTAAATCTATATTTGTCAGACTCAAGCACTCACTGACATAGTGATCACTTTACCTAAAAAACGACAATGTCTAAAAAGAGAATTTTCACATGGTGGTATATGTACAATAATAAAACGTTTAACAAATCATATAGGGCACTGCCCTAATTTAATTTTATATGGCAATCTTTCGAGTATTAATATTTACTGGACCTTGAAAGTTGATATTCGGTAGGGACATAACTAATACATCAGAACAAAACGCAAGCATATTCCCATTACAAAAATGTTTAAGGGCTTCCATCCCCCTCCCGGAATTTCAAAATAAAATCTTTTAACAATCTTGCATCTACTACTGGACTGATGGAGCTTAAATTCGGTAGGAATATAGCTGATAGTTCATATAATACCTACTCCAAATATATTGGCCCACTGGCCTTTAATATAAGCGTGTTAATCATCACACACCAACTACTCAACCAATATAGCTGAAATTTGATAGCTTAAATGAAATAAGGAACAACATCATGACCATAATTGGGAGGCACGGTGTTATTCTCTGTAGATTTCACACAGACCTTTGTGTGTGAGACATAGGTGGATGAGATACGCCTCCCTAAAAAGTTTTTTTTTATGTAGCCGACCACTGAGCGTCTGAACTTAACAGTAAATATGAAAATGTATTTTGGATAAGATTAAGGGGTTGAGAGTTTGCTTATGCCCTTTTAAGAGTTGAGAATAGAACATTGATAGACAAATGTTTTTTTCACAAACATCTCTCCGTCACTCGGCACAATCGTTGAATAATAGGATTTACTGATCGACAGTTTTTTTTTTACCGAGGTTCATAAAAAGTTCAATTTGGCAAGTGCCTGGCTCTGTGATTGCCCACCAATGAACAAGCAACGAAGATCAACACAAAGGAGGATTTACATATACAAAACGAGGATCGAACATATACATTTTTTAACACAATTCTTTTAACCATGTCCACGCCGTTCACTAACCAACAGAGTTCCTCTACTTAGCAACAGTACCCGAACTATCTGCCAGTATATTTCGTTAACTTTTTTAACTGTACATTAAGCATGTAAAATGTAATATTAATGTTGTAAAATTGTATACAACTTAATAAACTTAATAAATGTATATTATATTTATATTGACAAATAAAATCTTTCTTATCTCATTCTCTCTCCTAAGCTTAACAACCCGTTGTGACAATGTTCTCTTGCCATTTTTAAATGGTCGAGGTGTGCTCTTTGAACTACTCTGAGATCGGATACTTTCTGTTAAAATACTGTTACTAGAGTCAAAAAATGGATTATGCTTGATCATCCAGACCATTTATTTAAAACTTTAGCTTGGAATATCGCTATTTTATTAGTTATATGGTACATTCTTATGTACAAGAGATCATCCAATTTAAAAGGAATTTTTGCTCCTTCATTTACTAATCTCCGTTCAGTTTGTTCCTTCGTCTTAGCGTGCGCTTTCTTCAAATTCCTTAAGTTCTATTAAACTTTGATTTTACTCCCTCCTTAGCAGATGGATCTCCAAGTAATTCTTTGGCTTCCCTCAATAATGACCATTCATATATTGATATGGTTGTCAGAATAATATTTCTGTGTGTTCGCGCAACAATACTGAGTTAATTAATATATTAATTAATTAAGCATGCAAATGGTATTTTCGTTCTGGTCTTCGGATTTTTTATAGTTAATTGTTGTTTTTATTAAAGGTAGTTGTGGTAAGGAATTTGTTGTTTACACGGTACGACTTCACATTTAGCTAGGCCATTATGTAAATTATGACTAATAGTTTTTTTTTTTTAAATACTCTCAACAAAATAGTTGAGAATATTTACTGAAAACCACCTGTAATTTGAACACCATGTGCAGTATGCCTCCCCTTTCAGAGTGGGGACATCCAAGTGTAAAATCACAATAGCTACATGATTAAATATTTCGTCTCACAAAGTAAAGGAGGAGGACTGATTTTATGGGATAGTTGTTTATTGGCCTGTGTAGTTTTGTGTTGTGGTTAATGCCCAAATGTTTGAAAGGCCATCGATCCACTTTAAGTAGGGGTTTGTGTGAGTAATAAGAGTGAAACATTGTGGGGGTTGTTTTTATGACTCCTCCAAAATGCCCTCCAAAATAACTGAGAAATAAAATAATTGATCTCATTGTAACAAATGTATCACATAAAAAATGGATACTTTATAATAAGGTACTCAAAGGGTACATTCCCTTGAAAAAAATCAATTGTAATCTGATGAGTGATTTCGGGGGAAATCGAAGTTTCCTTTAGTAACGTCCTAGCCGATATTTTTTGAGAAAATTCACATATTGTTGTATTACCACGTGAGAGTTACTGTGACAGCTTACTGCATGATTGTTTTTTATCAGCTCCAACGATTACTTAGGTATGATAAATTATATGAAAAATTATAAATTATTCAAACTTCAAATGTGTTGTCCAGACAAATTGGAATCTTCCTGAGATTAAAGATTAACCAGTCGAATTCACAGACAAAAAACTCCTATTTCCAAAGTATCAGCAAATTCCTCCCTTGGGATTCTGAGGTCCGTTTTGTACGTCTACAGAATATGATTATAAACATAAGTAAATGTACCTATATATTTAATTCTGTAAGCGAATCGGCCCCCACGAAATATCTTGAGCTAGGAAGAAGTTAAGTTAGGTTATGACGATTCATTTTAATGCTTGAGGGCCAAGGACGGTGGGAAAAATATCAGTAATGTCAAAAATTACGTGGGCCAAGGACGGTGGGAAAAATATCAGTAATGTCAAAAATTACGTGGGCTACGCCCCACTGGACTTCAAAGATCCAATGATTTTCTTATGGAAATATCACTACAGTGTTTTATTAAAAAAAACACTGTAGGCCAATAGTTTATTATTAAACTAGCTGCCATCGTTCCCGGTTTCACCCGGGATTATGACAGTTGTGTGTGCTGCATTCTGTGGTTGACCCGTGGAACTACTACGAATCATAATCAGCTGATAGACTTTTCATCAGCTCAAAACCAAAGCGAGAATATCACAGGGTTAGAACTTTTAAGCCCCGTGGGGCAAAACCCTATGGGAATTTCTTGAAATCCCTTCTTAGTGGTGGCCTTTGCTATAAGGGGAGTCTACATGCTAAATTTCGTGCTTCTAGGTGCAATGGTTTGGCCTGGGCGTTGATCGGAATTTTGTATTTGAAGATATAGATGTAAAAACTTCTATGAGCATCTTGTCCGGTTTACAATATTTATGTGTCTAAATAAAGGGAATAATGCGTAGATTTGCAAACTTTCCTCAAAATTCACATTTGTTCTTAGGGCTACGCCCCAGATCTTTCAAAAGTTGCAATATTAATCTTATGGAAGAACAGTAAACATTGGAATTGAGCATTTGACAGCTGTTGAATTTAACAAAACACAATATAGAAGTAAGATCAGCTATTTTAATCCAACATCTGGAGTGGCATCATAATTTAAACTGCTCGAAAAACAACTATCATTTTTACCCAGATTGTGAACATTAAAACAAAATACAGAAAGCTGCCTTTTGTAGTAGGCATCATTGGTTGTAATGTTCGGGACACAGGTTTTTACCAAAGTCCATACATACTGCTGCATAACCAGCATTTTTTACAGTCTCCTTCCTTTGGTTTTAAGGTCATAAAGCTTTTCTGCTTTTTTAGATAGAGTTTCAATTGAATTTCGATTCCCCTAAGTTTACTTTCAGTTTCAGTCTTATGTTGAGCGTCTTTACTTTCCTTAAGCTCAATTTTTAAGCATTCAAGCTTAATGTTATGCTCGTCACAAAAGCTAGAAGTATCAGTTCTTGGGTATCCGAACGAAATATTGAAATGGTTATTAAAAACTGTTCGATATGACTCATATGACACTTTAATGTCTGGGTATTTGTCTTTAAATAGCGTATGCATCTTACTCACACTTAGATCTTCTGGAAGGTACTTTTTGCTTGAATCTGGTTGAGTAATGAGCACCACGGCCATTAAAACTATCTATCTGGGCTTTCATCAAATTCATAATTTCATCACTGTGAATATGCTTTCGATGCTTGTGATGTTTCCCTCGCTGATCCTTTGGTGAATGGCCTGTTAGCTTTAGACTATTTCTCAAATACTCTACTTTTTTCTTACTTATCCCGTGAATAGTAGAAAACAATGAAAGTTATTTAGTCTTGGACTTGACTCCGTCTTCCCCGGTACTGCGGTGACTTAGCCCCTTCTTCCCCGGCACCCATAATCTTTACCCCTATTTTACTATGTCAATGAGCCCCTTCATCCCCAAAACAAACATACTGTTGTGTTCAGCATCAAAAGCCAAATAAAACTGCATTTCAAACTCAATTTCCGCAAAATATGGACTTGGCCCTTTTTTCCCCTGGACCCTTTTAGTTACTAAAATTAAAAAACAAATCGAGATAAATGTTGAAACAATATCGTTATGGTGATAACAATTACATGATTTATAAGCAAATAAAAATCTAGTAACCAATTTTATAACCCTTTATAACTAGAAAATAATTATCAAATTCCAATTGGAACAACACCGATTAAAAATACACAGGGGCTATCGCTATAAAATTGCATTTAAAACCAGCCCATACTTGAAAAAAAATGGATGAGTAAAGTGGATAGAATAGAAAATTAAAAGTCCGTTAAAAATAGGATAGTACTCAAATAATGGTAAACACTGAAATTAGACTCCTCCTCTCAGGTGGTGTCAGAGAGCACTTCCCCCCTTCCCCCTCCACCTTCAGACGCGTGGCTAGTAATACCATTGACACTACGTACGTGGTTCCGTATACTACCACGTACTACTACAATGTCAATGGTTATACGAAACCTGAAGTGGCTCCTGATATATAACCCTAAATCCGATGCTGTCCAAATGCGATACACTAGATTTTGTAAACTGTTTTACCTGTTCACACTCTGACCTAATGCCACAAATGTAATAACAAAGTGTAGCTAGTTTTAAAGAGTGCTATAACGTATCTTTCTTAATATCTAAAATCCAAATACCACTATGACTGACTCACTTACCACGAAATCTCAAAAACCACAGAATGGATTGCAATGAAATTTGGAACATACCTTTGGAACATAACTTCGTATTGGGTCTTAGGTGCTCACTAAGAAAGGGTTTTGAGAAATTCCCATAGGGCTCTGCCACAATGGTAGTAAAATTTCCAATCCTGTGTTATTCTTATGGACATTCACTTTAAGTTTGAGCTGATAAAAATACAAACAGCTGATCTTGATTCGTAGTAGTTCCACGGGATAACCACAGAATGCAGCACACACAACTGTCAGTTTTTATATATTAAGATTATTTGCGGGGCGAAGCCTGCGAGAACAGCTAGTGAGTTATATATTTTTAATCAACCTGTAAATCATTATTATTCCAGTTTTAACACAACAAAACATTGGTTTAGAGTAAGGTGACCAGACGTCCCGATTTCGGCGGGACAGTCCCGCTTTAGCGAGGTATGTCTCCCGGCGATTCCTATGGTGACGATTCCTATGGTGACAGCCTAATTTTCCGCTTTAGTAGTTTGACATTTAACTCAAACTCATTGATTTTTTTAAAAACCAATATCATTTGTTTAACATGTCGAGTACAAGACTCGCGTCGACCAGCATTGTGTTGAATTGTTCAAACACTTTGAAGCAAAACAAAAGTACCGTGTCCTAACATTTTTCTAAGTTTTTAACTGAGCTAGTGCACTCTCTATGCCTGGGACCTATGCACCAGTGGAGAGAGTTTTCAATGCCATGAACAATTGACGGGCCGAGAACAAGTCATTCTAGTTAAAAACTAGAAACAAAGAAATGCATGTTGTTGCTAAAAAGTAATGTGAATTTAAGCTGAGTTCAGTTTTAATTATATTCAAGTTAATGAAAGTTATTCACTCCTCTGAAAAAATAAATGCTTTCTTTGTGATTGATGTTAATTTATTTGTTTAATAGCATCAATTATGTTAATAGACAAGCAACCAAATTGTGGTACGCTTATTGTGTGTCGTTTGAAAAATTCACGCATACCGTTTGCAAGGAATTTTCCAGTAGATTGGAAGAAATTAATTATAAACTAATTTAAATTGGTCCTCAGGGCTACATTCCACAGTCATTTAATGTTTAAATTTAAATCTTATGGAGAAACATTAATAAATATACGTGTTTATATTTGACAGTAGTTCATATATTAACAAACTAGAATTTCCTAGGCGCATCCCGTTTTGAGAAGCAAGAGTAGTAAATAGTTAAATAGTAAACAAAACAATGACACCTTATAACAGCTGTTTATTTAATTTAATCTAATTAAGAAAAACCCATTTGATCCATTTCCTCTTCTATAAATGTATACATAACCTAACCATGTATAAAGTTGTGTATACATTGGTTCTAATCAGTTTTCACACAAAAATCACATGATGATACTTTACCAATTTAGTGTTATTTTTCCAATTGTCTGGTTGTCTTTGAACAGATGTTATGATTTTGTTGTTTTTATTTACAAATCCTAACCCTAACACCAAAAATAATTGTCTATACAAAACTATATTTTACTGGAGATGAGGCCTGATAAGAACATATTTCTTTACCCATAAATGCAATAGCTGCTCCGACATTACGAGAGCCCTAACGCATTTTTGGAACAGGAGCAGGTAAAGGTTTTAATCTGATGTATTAACTATCTTCCTAACAAAATTATACTCCATTGGCCCAGTTAACTACTAACGTCAGTAACGTTTAAATTTAAATTGTAAAGTCTCAAAGGACATAAGGGAAGGAAAATATAGGCCTGTTTCTGATTATGGTTCAATGTCTGGCGTATTTCTACCAAACTTTTGCTTAATCAGTCTGGTATGTAGTAATATGTTAACACCGAAATTTGTAGTCCTGTCCACACTTATGCGTTTCCCGTATTCTATAGATGAATATTTTTGTTCTTACCCTAAAGACATTTTAAAAAGACCTTTGTAATTTAAAAAGTATAAACAAGTATTAATTTTCATCTTGCTTCGCAAACTGTGAAATCGGCCATCCGGTCCAGTCAGATCTCGTAACCTATTGTCGTTGGGCAAGTTGTTATGACCCCCACGACTAACCCTCATCAACTTGTCATGTACCCGAATGTCTCTGCGGGGTTCATGAATACGGCACCAACCCTTAAATGTTATAAAAAACACATTAACTTGAAACCGAACCCTTCACCGGCCGCCTTGACACACATGTACCCGGTACCAGCCACCCCTCTTACCCATTCCACTTACACCCCTCCTCCTTCACCCCCTCGAACTGTTGATTTGACAAATTATTTTTATCTTCCTCTTATTTTTATTATTAAATTTATTATTTAAAACTCTAAAAGCCCTTCAATCATTGTTTTACATTAAAAACCATGATGTAATGATCCATAAATAACTAACAAATAGGATTTTGTGTTACCGGTCCGGTCATTTACTATAGTAAATTATCATACTTTTACCAATACAGTTTAATTAGAATTGTTTTTCTTTGTCTTAACCAATGAAAGGACGGGGTGTAAAGGAGCCAACTATTTTTTTAGGTTGGGTATGTTAATTCACTTATAAAGTTGTACCCCCGTATCCCCGGCAGTAACGGCTGGTGAGTTACAGAATTAGTTAAATAATTTTGTATACATTTTGCGGCAAACCTAGGGGGAAATGAAGCTTTAACGTGCTTTTTGGAGAAAAATCTTAAATATAATACACTGAGAGAGTTAGAGGCAGATGGATCTGAAATAGTTTGGAGAGTGGAGAAGAGAATGAAGGGAGTATATATATTGGGTTGTGGAGGGGCAACCTCTCTACCCTACCTGTAAATTGCCTTGGTGCCGTATTTAAGCTTGTAATTAATAACGCCTGATTAAACTCTTAATGATGGTCAGATTTGGTGCCGTATTCAAGTACCGCCTGTCGCTGTACGCGATCATTGCGACACAATACGCCTTTATGAATTTCAAAGCTGATTTCTCTTTCGCCTCTAGTGGTGGGTCCAGAAATAAAAAATTGGAGGGATGGTTTCTCGGTCCATAAATGGTATTCAAATTCCCCGGTGGGTTTAAAATCTAGTTTTGACTAATCTGCATGTTTTTCAAATACTTACTAAGTAGTTATATATTCACACAATACTAATAAAAAACCTCAAAATTAATTAATAACTTTAGTAAACGGAGAGCTTAATATAATATATTAAGCTCTCCGTTTACATAATGATAATAAAATAACTTGATTATGGAAAAGATCGTTAAATTTCAAGCATTTCCAACTAATCAACACTACTATTATAAAAATGAGATGGTGTCTGTCTATTGTTCTATTTATATTTACAGACACTTATCCCTACATGAGTGTACGTACGGACACATATCTCTGCGCAGGGGTTTGTGTCCAGCAGTAGGCCTACACAACATATGTACTGCTGGATGTTCAACACATCTCATTTACAGTTCAAACCAATAGACTTACTTTAGTTTCTTCCTTCAATATCGGTTTATCTTGACTTTTATATCATGCAAATTTACCTGTACCTACAGTACAGTGCAATACAATCAGATGTTATTTAAAAGCTTTGACTTACGTATTTGCAATCAGCTCACCTTCACAGACACGCACTTAAAGAAATTTGATATATCAATTTATCCGTTTTATAGCTGCAAAAATGTCCTATCAACAGCCTTGATACACATGGTTTTCATCCTTCGTTGCGTAGGTACTATGGTTTCAGCGGTATTCATGCCAATGTAGGTTTCTATCTGGGCCTCCTTCAAGGTGTCCAGACAAATGCAAATGTTCGGGTGGGGAGACTGGCGTGTGTTTTAAACATTACTATGAATACTTGCACAGGCATTTATGGTCTGTCAAAGGTCCGATGAGTTTAGACAAATGAAAATAAGAATCCGTAGCGTTAATTAATTGTTTACATTCCATCTTCCGCCCGATTACCCGGCTACCCGGCTACCTGGGGTATCGTTGGCGCTTTCCCGGTGCGTGCCAGGCTGACCATTTTTCGACCCTCGCATAACTGGCGCTTTCCCGGTTTACCCGTGGCCTTCTGAAACAAAGGGAGCTGCTGGGCCTTTCTGGTGAATTCCTTCCATATTTTTGGGACTTCCTGTTGTAAACTATACGTGGCGTCAACTTGGGGCGAGGTGAGAAACTAGAAACAACTCTAGTCGACCACGACAATAGTCTCAGCCTTTATATTGTGTCGGCTCCGAGTTGGTTTGACGGCTGAAGGGTGGCGTCATTGGTGAATCAGTACTTGTTTCAGTAACATTATTCAATCATTTTTTGTTCCAAAAGAATACTAAATTAAATCACGGAGGTCTAACGTGATGTATCCCGAATATTTATTTACTCTGATTCCAAAACCTCGTCCACACCGACGCGGGAGCGGTCGCGTTCTAGTTATTATAAATTTACTACCGGACTTTCCGCGGGAAGATCGCTGGCGGGAACTGGAGGGGACACACCGACGCGGGAAGGCCTGTATTCTACTTCAACAGTTGAGGTCCCTCGAAAACGGTTCACTTCATTCTTGGGACAGTTTGTATAAGAAAGGGCTATTATCAGGTCAACCTCAGTGGAGCGAAACCTTCCATGAAACGTTGTCCGTAGCAAATATTTCTGCGTCCCACATATATATATCAACAGGAAGGATAACTCACTTTTAATACTATGAAGGCATTTTTAAACGACGGGATCCCTCCATATCAATGTGTCTAAATAGTTTTTTTTATTTTTTTATATATAAATACAACCACTTTTTGTTTTTTTAGGAACCACTTTAAGTACTGACTTCAAAGTTGGTACGTGTATTATACTACTTTGGTGATCAATTGGTATTGAATTTGACGTTTCTATATTGATATATTACGGCCGATAATATTTAAAGTTTAATTCCTTCAAAACGGCAAAATTGTGAAAATTTATCTAGGCCTTAAAAAGGTCTTAAAAGATGTGAACTTGTAAGCCGAAAGAGATTGTGTGATATTTTATAGAGTCCTTAACCCATAAAAAAGAAATTAACATCTTTACGAGTTAAATCTTCCAAATCCTGATTACATTGCCACATATTTCTTGCCAAAAATTGCAATTACTCTGCTGTGGGTTGAGTGATCTTTAAACTTGTTACACCATCTCTTTTCGCTTATGATTTTAAATTTTATAATGAATAAATATTGTATTCTAAAATATTCAGTTACTATCTCTTTTGTAAATTTACGTATGTGTTAAAGTACAGCAAAAGTGTAAATATACTTTGTAGTGTTTTGAGGCGTAGTTCATCTTACCATGTTAATTGTAACAACATTTATTATGCTACTTAAGAAGTTATTCTGCATATGTGTTAAAGATACCTTATGCTATGTCAGTGTCGGTGTGCCGCCGCTGCGGGAGATCAGGGCCACGTGTAAACGCCCGATATATTTGTGTGTTAAGTGCGTAATTATATTATGAAATAATTATTTTCTCCTTGAACATACAAAACTAATGGAAGTTTAGCCGCATAAAATGGCGGTTTGCGAACGAATTTTGATCGGGAGTAGGGATCCCTCCTAAGAGGGCGCTCCAGTCACGAAACTTTTCGCGTTTCTACCTGCTTCGCCCATAAGGCCAATGTTAACTTTCAAAGCCCGTTCCTCCTCAACGGGTTATTCGATATCGTTGATTTATGGCTCATTTTAAATAGCAAAAATATGCCTAGTGATTTTAGCAAGCAGAATTTCTATATCGTAAATAATTAATCGATCAATAAAATTCCAAAATATTACATATTTACGATTTTTTATGCACGAAATATTTATGATAACGGAATTCTGCTAACTGAAATCGCTAGATATATTTTTGATCTTTAAAATGAACCATAAATAATGTATTTCGGATAACCCGTTGAGGAGAGACGGACTTTGAAAGTTAACATTGGTCTTATGGGAGAAGCAGGTAGACGCAGAGGACTGGAGCCCCCTCTTAACATACGTGTTAAAAATTATGGCTAAGAGGATTAATGACATTTTGATTAGATCTAGGCCTATGTCTTTGCGTGTATTAGCTATCTCCCCAATGAACTTCAACTCCATCAATACAGATGTAGGTACAATAAGATACGCAAACCGTAAGTTGGAGCGAGATGATTTGCTATAAGTATTTTGACGGTCAGGGGGAAAATTGACTAACTCAATGGTTGAATCACACGTTTACGTATTGCAATTTAATGAGCTTTATAATTTGATTCGCCTATCAAACTCTGTTGAGGTGGGCAAGCTAAGTTCATAGTCATAGTCTCTAGACTACTTTTTGTTAAATTACTTATGTCATAAAACCCTTTCTTGAATTCAATACTGCCGTCTATTGCAATACTGAGACCGTATTCCCGCCAATGGTCCCAACGACATTAGAAGACCTAGAAGACCTAGAAGACCTACCTGAACCAGATCATCCCGCCGATTTATTATTGTTTGTTGTTGCTGCTAAGGTTTTTAAAAACACTCACTCTGTTCCATATGACGAAGACGGAGGGGGAGAGGTGCGAATGTGGGCTTGAATACGTCATTGGGTCGAGTACACCCCATGGCCTTGAAAGCCTTACCTAAAAACCTTAGAAGTCCATCACTCGTTGTGTTGTTATATTATGATGAATTTTTTTTTATGATGAACTGATTTAATCCGTTTATCATGCAAGCATATTATGTGTACTTATTTATTTATGTATTTTGTTTTAACTATATGATTACCACACGATTATACCGCTATACTTGAATGACGCGTATTTTGCATAAGGATGCAAATACGCATCATACTTACTAAGGAGTTGCGTCAATATTATTCATCACCTTTTTCTTGATTGTCAATTGTAGTCCACTGCTGTGCTGTCTTAGGCCTATTTTTTTGCAGTAACATAATTTGATGCATGACAGTGCTAAATCATTCGGTACGTACGTAGTAAAAGGTGTACCTACATGGCTCGATTTCATTCGGAGTTTCCATTGATATATCGATTGTTATTGTATGTTATCCGTTATAATTTAAATGTGCAAAATATTTTACAAAACACAGTTATTCTATGCATGAAGTGATTTCTTTCTGGTGCTACAGTATCTTTCATTTATCAAGAACGATACACCATAGACAATATTAAAGGTATAGCCAAATAACTTTGCCTCTGGAGAATATCAGCTGTAATCTGATACATGCCAGAGAGAGGGTGATCATTGAAATATGTTTCGGCCAGGTAAAAATGAGATTCCCGATTCTTGGTAATTGTGTTAGAGTCTCTTTGGGCAAGATTCCCAAACTGACATGGTGTTATCAGTTGTGTTGTGCTGCACAATGTTGCGAATCACCTTAAAGGATGATTTTGATTATGATCCGTTGGATATCCCACCAGAGGAACAAAATTATGAAGGTATTGTCCGTTATGAAAATGACGGTACCCTAATACAAGGAAAAGATAAACGTGCTGCTTTGATGGCGATTTTAAATATTGCCTAAAATTTACAATGAGGATGTTTCAGTTATGTAACGTAAATTGAATTAAATAATTATATCTGTAACTATAATGTTCGCATTAATTTTTCTAACTACTTAATAACATATTATTTATTTAACTTGATGTTTATTATGATATTAAGTTAATTTTTAATTTTTTGGGAGTGGTTGTTCTACAGAAGTGGCAAGGAAAACGTTTTTATTCACATTGATTTAAAAATCATCGGTTTTCCGTCTGAAGGTCTGCCTGTTTTATTACATAATGAAAAAGTTATTTTAAACCAAAGTAAGTATGAAACTCACCTTTAATACATTTTTGTCGAGTAGGATGGCCTATCGTGGAATTTGGTATAGTTGTTTTTCTTTTTCCCAATAACCTCGCACTATTTGAAACAATGCAAATCGTATTATACTGTAAAATTACCTTATTTTGTAACTTAACGTATTTTATGGGCTTCAGTAAATCCTAAAAATAAATCCAATTCTGATACCACTTAGAAAATATTTTTCGTCGTTCGTATTTCGTGCCTTGGGCAGAACGCCACAAGGACGTATTACCCCAGTCTCAATGATGACTCACTTACTACCGCACCCGCCAGACGCCGGCGGCGCCGCGCCGGTGCACACCGAGACGAGGGAGGGGGAAGGCCACCCTAGCGCAGTGTGCCATACAAGGCGGTTTGGAGAAGCCTAAGATTTACTCAGTGAAAGATCACAAGTGAAGAGATCAAGCAGTGAAATAAAATGTACATTCCGGGTGACCAAAAAGCGCCGGAATATCTTAAAATTGTTTTAGTTATATGTTCATTCATGGATTATAGTTACTCCTCATTTACTTAGTAACCTTTTGTTCAAATGTGCTATTTGCGTTATACAGAATGTCCCTGAAAAGCATCACTAAACTTCATAATTTTGTTCATTTTATCAAAATAAGCAAAGAAAAACCTGTGAATATAGGTCCTATCTCGATTCGTTTACAGTCTGTCGGTCTGTATGTTTTTTTTACATAATTGATCCTAACTTTTAAACCGCTTAAGATTTTAACTTCAAACTTGGTGTGAGTATTAAATCTATTATGACCTATTGTCATGCGGAGAATCTAGTTTATACTTTGTACCAATTCAAAATGGTGATAATATTCAGTTTTCAAAGCTTAATAACTCAACAAATATCAAGTTAAGAAAAATTTAGCTAGAGAGTAAAAAGATCTGAAATTTAATTTAATTTGTTGAAATGTACAGTTTATTTAGGGTTATAACACAAATAACGGAAAAAATTTAAATTGTCCAATGTTGAAAATATGAACAATTACCAAAAGTTGCTGTGGTAATTTTGGAAAATTTTTATTTTCTCCGTTATTTGTGTTAGGACCCTGAATAATTTGTACATTTCTTGAAAGTAAATTCAATTTTACATATTTTTTGTCTCGTGACAAATGTTTCTAAAATTTAGAGTTTTTGAGTTATTAAGCCATGAAAACTAATTATGGCCGTCATTTTAAATTGGCCCAAAGTTGAAATTTGGTAATCCTCATAAAAATTAAATACTAATAGTTTTATTACTCACACCAAGTTTGAAGTTGGTACCTTAAGCGGTTCAAAAGTTATGAGAAATTATGTAAAAAAAACCCTACAGACCGACAGACGGTAAACGAAGCGAGATAGGACCTATGTTTACGGAACTTTTTTGCTTATTTTGCCCCAAAGAACAAAATTATGAAGTCTGGTGAAGCTTTTTAGGGACACTCTGTATATCCCACTATAGAGAAAGTCCAAACAGATCTTTATTCTTCACACGTGATAGTATAAGCCCGTATGACCGTTTGTGAAATTCATAAGCATGATAGATAGCATTAAATGTCATATTAGGTCTACCAAAATGATCCCGAAATTTTGTGTATATCTTTTGTGATGATATTGTTTAATCTTACAACAAAACTAAGTGACAACAAGAATATTTTCTGAGTTTTAGCGATAGAAACAACATACTGTCGGTAATTATTATATTGGACAGGAAAATGTTAGAACATAATGTTTAGCACACAAATTGCTTTGATAAAATAAAGGTAAATAAAGTACCTTGATAATAAATGTGTGAAACGGTATATTTTGTTTTGTTCATTGTCAGCACTGGGAGCATTTATTGGGCTGTGGGTCAATATATATCAAAGCTGTTGCACTAGTTCTACAGCACAATAACCGCTCCCGGCTACGAGCACTTTTTGTGATCTGGAAGAAATCGATATATTACGAGCACCTTTTGGGTTCCCCGTGTATATATATATATATATATATATCTATGTGTCTGTGAATGCGATAACTTGAGTAAAAATCGTCCGATTTCGATGAAATTTGGCTCAACTGTATAAAATGACAATAATGACTTTAAGTTCGAAAACCAGAAAAATCTGACCATGGGAAGGGGGGTTTATGGGGGTTTTAAATTTTCCAAAAATCAGTTTTTTGGATTTTTTACCCTACAATTTAAAATACCCCCATCATAGCAAACCTGCATACTCAGCGAATTTCCAATGCATAATATATGTCTTAATAACACATAAAGCCACATACCAAGTTTCATACAAATATATTCAAATATAAGCGATTTGAATTATTCTCTATAAGAATAACACTGGTAATGAGTACGTAGGTTTGCTGAAACAAGGAACACAAACGATTGGTTATTATGCAAATATAAATAGAATTTAACCATATAGTCATATATATATATTAGTCATATACTAAGTTTCATCAATATTCAATCATGAATAAGCGCTATATAACATTTTAGGTATTCTCCATAAGAATATCATGGGGGCTGAGTAAGCAGGAATGCTGCAACAAGGAACCAAAAAAATGGGTTTTTATGCAATTATCAATATAAATTAACCAAGTGAAGTTATATATCAAGTTTTATTAATTTATGTTCATCATTAAGGGAGTCATTACATTTTACTTATTCTCAATAAGAATAACATGGGGGCTGAGTACGCAGGTTTGCTGCAACGGGAATAATCAACAAAAAAAACAATTTTTTGTGCAAATATCAATATACCAGAACTACGTGAAGCCACATACCCAGTTTCATCAACATACATTCATATATAATCGAGATATCAAATTTTATTGATTCTCCATAAGGATAACATTGGACAACGTACTGTATTTAGCACTTTGAATATCTCTGCAACAGTTGGGCGTAGAATCACAATTTAAACACCAAAATGATTGTTTTGTTGAACTGAACAGATTGGTAAAAGCATATGTGAAGTTTAAATTAGAATAAACTGAGGAAAAGGAAAAAACCTTTTTCTCATAAGATTAACATGGGAGATTTTATGAGTAGGTTTTTTGGATTTTCTCCGCAACCACTTAACCTAGGTTAATAATTCAAAATAACATACTATTTGTTTTTTAAGCTCTATAAAATGCTAAAAACCAAAATTGAGAGTTTTAAAAATTTTGGTGTTAAAAGTGCAAAAACTTATTTTTGGAAAATTTAAAACTCCCATAAACCCCCCTTCCCATGGTCCGATTTTTCTGGGTTTCAAACTTAAAGTCATGAATGTCATTTTACACATTTGAGCCAAATTTCATCGAAATCGGACGTCTTTTACTCAAGTTATCGCATTCACGGACACACACACACACATATATATATATATATATAAATTTGAACGAATAGTGTTTTTGGCATCTGGGGACCTCAAAACAAAAAGTTATCATGGTCTCGGGCTTAAGTCTTACTATGAGACCTACGATAATAGCTTCTTCCCTATAGGGGAAATTCGCTAAATTCTCTATAGGGGAAATTCACTAAAAAAACTTATTTTTGGTTTTGACCATGTTATGGAGCTTAAAAAAACAAATAATATAGTATTTTGAATTGTTAACCTAGATTAAGTGGTTGCGGAGAAAATCCAAAAAAACCTACTCATAACATCTCCGATGTTAATCTTATGGGAAAAATGTTTTTGGCTTTTCCTCAGTTTATTTTACAGTAAACTTCACATTTGCTTTTACCAATCAGTTCAGCTCCACAAAAAAATCATTTTGGTGTTTAAATTGTTATTCTACACCCAACCGTTGCAGAGATATTCAAAGTGCTAAACACAGTACGTTGTCCAATTTTATCCTTATGGAGAATAAATAAAATTGTATATCTCGATTATTTATGAATGTATATTGATGAAACTTGGTATGTGGCTTCATGTAGTACTAATATATTGATATTTGCACAAAAAATGGATTTTTTATTGATTATCCCCATATCAGCAAACCTGCGTACTCAGCCCCCATATTATTCTTATGGAGAGTAAGTAAAATGTAATGACTCCCTTAATTATGAACATAAATTAATAAAACTTGGTATGTGGCTCACCTTGTTGAGTTATAATTATATTTGCATAAAAACCCATTTTAGCGAATCCCCTATAGGAAAGAAGCTATTACCGTAGGTCTCATTGTAAGACTTAAGCCCGAGACCGTGATAATTTTTTGTTTTGAGGTCCCTAGATGACAAAAAAACTATTCGTTCAAATTTATATATATGTGTCCGTGAATGAGATAACTTGAGTAAAAAACGTCCGATTTCGATGAAATTTGGCTCAAATGTGTAAAATGACATTCATGACTTTAAGTTCGAAAACCAGAAAAATCGGATCATGGGAAGGGGGGTTTATGGGGTTTTAAAATTTTCCAAAATCAGTTTTTTGAATTTTTCACCCTAAAATTTTTAAAGAACTTTATTTTGATTTTGACCATGTTATAGAGCTTAAAAAAACAAATAATATAGTATTTTGAATTATTAATCTAGGTTAAGTGGTTGCGGAGAAAATCCAAAAAAAGCTACTCATAAAATCTCCCATGTTAATCTTATGGGAAAAAGGTTTTTGGCTTTTCCTCAGTTTATTTTAATGTAAACTTCACATTTGCTTTTACAAATCTGTTCAGATCCACAAAACAATCATTTTGGTGTTTAAATTGTGATTCTACGCCCAACCGTTGCTGAGATATTCAAAGTGCTAAACACAGTACGTTGTCCAATGTTATCCTTATGGAGAATAAATAAAATTTGATATCTCGATTATTTATGAATGTATGTTGATGAAACTTGGTATGTGGCTTCATGTAGTACTGGTATATTGATATTTGCACAAAAAATTGATTTTTGTTGATTATTCCCGTAGCAGCAAACCTGCGTACTCAGCCCCCATGTTATTCTTATGGAGTATAAGTAAAATGTAATGACTCCCTTAATTATGAACATAAATTAATAAAACTTGGCATGAAGCTTCACTTGGTTGAGTTATATTGATAATTGCATAAAAACCCTTTTTTTTGTTCCTTGTTGCAACAAACCTGCTTACTCAGCTCCCCTGTTATTCTTATGGAGAATAACTAAATTGTTATATAGTGCTTATTTATGATTAAATATTGATGAAACTTGGTATGTGGCTTCACCTAGTTAAATTATATTTATATTAGCATAAAAACCAATTGGTTTTGTTCCTTGTTTCGGCAAACCTACTTACTCATTACCAATGTTATTTTTCTGGAGAATAATTAAAATCGCTTATATGTGAATATATTTTTATGAAACTTGGTATGCGGCTTTATGTAGTACTAAGACAAATATTAGGCATTGGAAATTCGTTGAGTACACAGGTTTGCTGCGATGGGGGTATTTTTGTTCCTTGTTGCAGCAAACCTGCTTACTCAGCCCCCATGTTATTCTTATGGAGAATAATTAAAATGTTATATAGCGCTTATTTATGATTGAATATTGATGAAACTTGGTATGTGGCTTCGCCTAGTTAAATTCTATTTATCTTAGCATAAAAACCAATTGTTTGTGTTCCTTGTTTCAGCAAACCTATGTACTCATCACCAATGTTATTCTTAAGGAGAATAATTAAAATTGCATATATCGGTTATATGTAAATATATTTTTATGAAACTTGATATGCGGCTTTATGTGGTATTAAGACATATATTATGCATTGGAAGTTCGCTGAGTACGCAGGTTTGCTGCGATGGGGTATTTTATTTTTCCAGATAGATGGACATGCAGCTAAACATGTGTTCCAGTCGCGCCATTACGTTACGTGGCAAAAAGCCATTGATAATGTCGGGGGAACATTGACAGGTTAAAAAAAAAAAAAACACTTAAAGTACCCTTTTATTAGACAGAGTAAGGTATGACAAACACAATTTATTGATACAAAAATTAGGCAAGTGATCAGCATTTACGGAGATCTTTAATGTCTTTGACAATTAATTGTGGCACATTCCCTAATGGCAAATTCAAAGGACAGTTAAGAGACCCTACTTACTAAAACCCCTAATTAAACCCTAATTAATTCATAGGTCATTGCAAAGTTCATCTACTCATCTTCAAAAGCTGAAAGTAAAATGTAGCAAATTCCTACTTAATTGCAATGGCGCTATTGGACAGCCACCTAAAAATGTTAAAGTAAATGTTATCAGAGACAACTCTACCAGCAGTAAATTCTACCTTAATTATAAAGTAGATGTCTTCTTTAAAAGAGCCCTAAAGAAAAAGGTGCCAAGCAGATGACTGATATCTAATTTCAGCCCGAAGCATGGCATGATTATTTTGTGTGTCCTAGGCATTTTTTTTTTTAGATTTGAAATAAAAAGTCCAAACTCTGGTTTTGTTACAATCTAAGGTTCTTAGAAAGCAAAATTAATTAATTAATTGGGTCAATAACAAATAGCAGCGGGATCCAGAATCAAACCTTAAATACATGTTCAAATATTACTCAGGATCAAGCTGGCATATGCCCACTATTATAGTCTCAGCCAGTTGGAACAAGTGTGGAGCCGCCTCAAGCTCTGGCAAGGACGTTTGCATACTGCCGCTTTGGTTTGTCTACTATTTGATCAATTTGTGATTTAATCTTAGCTGGAATGGGACTTTTCAAGCACTCTGCATCAATTACGAATCATCTTGACTTAAGAGTTGGTTCTAGGGAATACAAATAAAAATCTCTTTAGGGTTATTTTTGTTGTTCTACATCTATAAATTTATTACATGCAAAATAAGTTATCAGTTGTGAATGCATATATTTTTCAAATATTTTGGAAAGGGAAGGTAGAATTCCCAGAGGCCCGAAGTTAAGAGGGTCAGTACGTTCTCCTATTTTGTATACAAGCGTTATTTTGATTAATTTTAATTAGAAGTATGCGAATAGTGATTTCTGACTTGAGCCAAGCCGAGCCGAGCTTTTTTCTAAGTTCTCGAGCTTCGACCTTTCTCGAGCCGAGCTTTTTTTATGGGAATTTTCTCTAGGGGTGTGCAATATACTGGTAGTGATTTTATGACCCGAGCCTAGCCGAGCCGAATTTGTTTACATATAATTTGATACTTTCAATATTGGTCATCTTTCATTCTATTCTCCTGTATTTACTAGCCCTACTTTCAATAGGCCTAAATAAAGGTCCAAAGTGCAAAAATAACAAAATACATACTGAAAAGGAACATTTATTGAGACCAATTGTTCATAGTAATAAACAGTTTTCTTTTAATATTAATTGGGAACATAGGGAAAAAATAAAATAGCCTAAAGGAAGAGAAATACAAATTTTAAACAAGACTGATAAACCCGAATGTAGTTATTACCATTTTTATAACAGCCATAATAAACAGTCTATATGTCAAGATGTACCCTCCATGTAACCAAACATTTAGGCCCTAGCCTAATTGCCAAAACCCAGTAAGCCTTATCTCTCATTCAACTGACGGTAAATAGTAAATTTTAGGTTATCCTTTTAAAAGTTAGTTAAACCAGGACACTCAGCAGCTAACCATATTGTAAATATAATCACTGTAAACTATCATTATATCTTATTTTACTAATAGAAGCAAGTTATCCAGTAATCGTAAGACTGGCTTATGTTGTATCTAACCTATTACCTAATAGGCTTAACCTATTATATCTGCTTCTGAAACAGAAGGTTTCAGAAGCAGAAGTTCCTGGTGCAAGAGGATCGTCAATGCATTCTTCTTTCATCACTAATTTAACAATTTGATAGCCTACAATTGAAAGATTAAATGATTTCTACTGGCGTTTATTCACAAACTCAAACAATCCCGCGGCGTTAACAATATGATTTTAATCGCACCAGTTGTAGTGAAACAACACACTGCGTCAATTTGATCGTGTCTTGCTCTTGGTTAGGCGTTCATAGAATATAATCAAGTATAACATAGTAAATAATATGACCTCAGGTATTATAATGTGCGTGACATAACCACACATTTAGAATTTTGAAAAATCCTTTGATCTTGTGAATCTTGCAATTAGTGATTTTGATTTGTAAAGTATTATAACAGCGATGCGACAATAATTGTTAACTTTAACAACTACAGTATAATTACAGTTGTATTTCTATTCGCTTTATCTCTTTAAGAACATTAGATTCTACATCAATTGACGATTTTTTAACAATTCAATTGTTGGAGAGTACTATTTCGGCTGTACAAAACGCCGTCATGATTTGGCGTTCATCAGCTACAACCTTGTCCCTGGTCATTGATCACGCTAAAAAAATATGTATGTGCTGAGTACGGAATCGCTTTAAATAACACATTGAGATCCGAGATGACCAAGAAAAATGTAATAGTATCATTCAAAACATCTAATAAGCTGTCATCACTCTTGAAACAACGTGAGAGGCCGAAAAATAATGATACTTATAAGACCGATGTCTATAAACTTAAATGTGATGATTGCCAGAGCTTTTATATTGGTCAGACAGCCCGGTCATTTGAAAAGCGATTTAAAGAACACATCCCTAAGAAGTCAACAAAGTCCGCCTACGCAAACCATTTAATTGATACCAAGCATAACTATACAAACATAGATAATAACTTAGAAATACTACATTTTTGCAAGAAAGGTCATTATTCAAAATTCATCGAGCGTCCAAAGCAAATCCTCAAAA
This sequence comes from Allygus modestus, assembly GCA_963675035.1. Classification (NCBI taxonomy): domain Eukaryota; kingdom Metazoa; phylum Arthropoda; class Insecta; order Hemiptera; family Cicadellidae; genus Allygus; species Allygus modestus. Next base: position 183,201,555 of record OY776112.1, on the reverse strand, counting down.
CTTGATAACGACAAGTTATCTTTTGAGTCAAATATAACATATAACACTGCAATAGAAATACTAGGCGACAGCGGAAGTGAAAGAAAAGGACCCGATAAGGAACAGAGGTAGAGGAGGGGCATGTGACGTCAAGCATCGCCATGCGTTACACGAACAGTCATGACCCATCACCCGCCAGTGACGATTCGCATGTGCCGTACTTGATCTAGTCTAACTGGCCAGTTTTTTTAAATTAATGTTTTCGTGTGTGTGTTTTTCGTGTCAGTGTTTTGTATCAAACTATGACGACTGCTTCACACTTCCCTGAACAGGATTACAAGCTTGGTGTTTAACTTGATAATGAGCCCTTTTGCGTCTCCAAACCATTGGTAGTTTAACCAAATAACAGGATCACTTGGCAGAAATCCAGTTAATTAAACCTTATAGATAATACCCCCGTCGCAGCAAACCTGCGTACTCAGCGAATTTCCAATGCAAATATATGGGTATCAGGACTACCTAGAGTCACTTACCAAGTTTCACAAAAATACATTCATTAATAAATGATATATAGCATTTTATTTATTCTCCATAAGAATAACATTATAAATGAGTACGCAGGTTTGCTGCAACAAGGAAGATAAGATATGTGGTTTTTTTTTGCAATTATCAATATAACTCAACCAGGTGAAGCTACATACCAAGTTTTATTAATTTAGGTTCATAACTAAGGGAGATATAAAACTTTACTTATTCTCCATATGAATAACATGGGGCCGAGTATGCAGGTTTGCTGCTACCGGGAAAATCAACAAAATTTTGTTGTGCTATTATCAATATACCACAAGTAGTTGAAGCCATATACCAAGTTTCATCATTATACATACATAAATAATCAAAATATAACATTCTATTTATTCTCCATAAGGATAACATTGGACAACGTACTGTGTTTAGCACTTTGAATATCTCTGCAACGGTTGGACGTAAAACAACAATTAAAACGCCAAAATGATTGTTTTGTAGAGCTAAACTGATTGGTAGAAAGAAATGTGGAGCTTTTAGTGAAATAATCTGAGGAAAATCTAAAAACCGTATTCCCATAAGATTAACATGGGAAATTTTATGGACACATTTTTTGACTTTTCTCCACAACCACTAAACCTAGCTTAATGATTCAAAATACTAAATTGTTTGTTTTTTTAAGCTCTACAAAATGGTTATAACCAAAATGTAGTGTTTTTAAAATTTTATGGTAAAAAGTTCAAAAAACTGATTTTTGGACAATTTTAAACCCCTATAAACCCCCTTCCCATTAACCGATCGATCTGGTTTTCGAACTTAAAGTCATAAATGTTACTCTCCACATTTGTGCCAAATTTCATAAAAATCGGGCGCTTCTTTCAAAAGTTATCGCGGTAACAGACACATATATATAGATATATATATATATATATATATATATACATATATATAAATTTGAACGAATAGTGTTTTTGGCATCTGGGGACCTCAAAACAAAAAGTTATCATGGTCTCGGGCTTAAGTCTTACCATGCCACCTACGGTAATAGCTTCTTCCCTATAGGGGAAATTCGCTAATATTAAGCGATCCAGAGGCTTTTCCACAATGACACCACTTATGCTTGCATCACATGTAAAAGAGGCTTAATAAGGTATAATTTTGGATGCTTAATAATCTTCATTGGTCCATGACCAGATGATCATTTAGGTTTTATTGAATCAAGTCTTTAGGTTACTCTAGTCTTTATAGCTAATGGTATTACAACGGAATTTAGATTCTGGTAATTCTGGTAAGTAGTATGTTTGAGAGTTAATGTTGTTCTTAACTTAGGTATTACATGCACAACTACAACTTTTACACAATTGTGACATGACGTGACAGTGGTGATACGTACGTGCATGTTGCGTGTAGAGGTGCATCTGCTCCTGGTGTCTCCTTTGCTGATCCTGCTGCATGGCCGGGTCCCTGCGGTAACCTACGTTGTGCAACTGGTCCAGCCTGCACACAGACATACACTCAATCGACACACATGGAAATGCCACTTTTTGTCATATGGCTATTAGTGGAGGGAGGTATCTACTAGAGATATTTCTCTTCGCCTCAGAGAATTATCCATGTTTTCTAAGGAAGTGGAACTACAGTCCTACAAGCCACTGGGTGAATGTGGGTTTACCATTTAGTTACTAGCCATTAATGATTGGCGGAGATCGATCCCTAGACCTTACAGACCAAAGTCACAGATTCTTATCACTAAACCAGGCCGTTCTCAATTCTTTAGTAACATTAATTTTTACTATTTTATATAAAAATCTATCAATTTTGTAGAATTTCCCAGGGCTGTACCTTAATCAGGGTCTGACCTGGGACAACCAAATAGACAGCATTTGCTCCAAAGTCTCCTCAAGCACTTATGCATGCGAAACCTTGCAAACTACTGTTCTAAAAACGCCATAAAAATGGTCTAATTTGGCCAATTTATTCACTAATAGCCTATGGAATTAGGTTGTTGGGCAGCTGCTTGAAATACAAATTTAAGATTGAGGTTTACAAAGGAAAAGCACTTGGCTTAGGCGTTTCACTGAAAAAAGGTAGAATACACAACTGGTTCAAATGAGCATAACAACAATAAGAAGATATTTACACACACATTAAGTAATATTTTGTTTCCATTGGAGACTTCCTCAGATGACGAGTAGAAAAATACTGTCTGTTAAAACACAGTTTGAATTTGAACTAGTTCAGTTTTTTAAGCCGGGATCAAATTCCAGATCCTGAAACGTCGTAAAACTAGTTTTTCTTGTTCAATAATGGCAAATGTACGCAATATCTTCTCAAATAACATAAACAGTGAATTTTAAACTATGTGTAAACATGTCTTTACAATCCTTCCCTACTTAAGTTGCAAGAAAAATTATGCCCTCACAATTTTTGCCTGAAATTGACTGAGAATTGCCTCTGACCAGTACTACCGAACGTAAACACTCCCAGTTCCTCCCACGCGAGCCTTACTTCTGTCTCAACTGGTGGTCGGGTGGGTCATCCGGCTGTGCTGGTGTGGTGACAACCTCCCCCTCCAGGCTGAGGGTCGCCTCACCCAGCTGCTTGGACTGGGATCTCAGCTCCTCGTTGAAGCGAATCGCATTCGAGAGCCTCAACTGCAGAGAGTCTCGCTCCTCCAACAACTGAAATTTCTCATTTTGAATCCGAAAGCGAGCATAATTAAATTTAAAACTACAAATTTGTTAGAACTTCAAACAACCAACTAGTGTTAAGTTTAGGAATCAAAATTGTGAGCATATCGACTACCATTAAATTGCAAGTACATTTTATCACTTATGTCAAATTATTATAAAATTATTTGAATGAGTTTTTTAACGTTCAGGACCAAGACATATTTGCTCACCAGAAGAAAATTCTCAAATCTACATAGGGGTCACAGTTAGTTAAGACATACTGAATACACTAACTGACCCCTCGAACTAAGCTGAATGTTAATTAGAAAAACACAATGGACAAGTATGATACAAGAACGTTTGTGATATTTTTTTACAAACAAAAAATAACTTACCTGCATCAGTTCTAGAGAAAGCTCTTCACAGCGAACATCTCTCAAATGAAGAGTATAAAGAGCTTCATCAAGACGCTGTCTCAAACTTTCCTCCTCAGAGTTTATAAATCTCATCTCTCCTCTGATCAAGTTCTCTTGGGCTTCATTAAGAGCTATGGAGAGCCTTGTGATTTCATTATCTTTCATAGACAAAACTAGTTTCAGTGATTCAATTTCTTTTGTTAGCATCTGGTTCTGATTGTGCTCCATATTTCTATAACTACTGTCATCATCGCTAGAACTTTGCTCAGTTGAAATCCTGAATGGCTCGCTAGCAAAGGTCCGAGCGTGAGCAGATTGTTGGGGCTGGTGTTCAATTACTGATCTATCCTCAGAGCTCACATTGGTTTTAAAAGTTTCAACTTCATCTTTCAAAGCAATTATAGCTTTTTCTTTCTCTTCAATCTCCACTCTAGCTTCTTCATACTTCAAACTTAATTCTGACAAGCTACTTTTTAGCCTTTGAACTCTATCTGATAATCCCATTTCTGGCCTATCACCGGTCTCTTGTAGTAATGACATTAAGGAATCATGAGTTATTTTATAGTTATTTAGCTCTTGAACGAGAAGGTCATTCTGTTGATTACATGACTTCAGTTTGATTTCCAACTCATTACATTTGTCTTGTATATCTTGATAGTAACTGTGTGTATTTCGTAAATCGTTAATGGCATTCATTAACTGTTGGTCTTTCAAAGATAACTCGTCTTTATATTGTTTCTCGATATCTGCGACAATACCATCTTTAAATGATTCCAACTCTTTTCTCATCACTTCTTCTTTAGACAAGTCAATATTACTTTTTTCTTTATATTTTTCAATTTCTTTTTTCCACTCATCAATAAGATTTTCTTTCTCTAAATGGGATTCATCTAATTGTTGTTTGAGAATTTCTACTTCGGATTCCTTTTCTTGGAGTAATTTATTCAACTCAGCAACTTCAGCACATAAAGTTCTGACATCCTCAATATTTTCAGGCTGTGAGGATGGAACAAATATCTCTTTTGGGAACTTTTGAACGGTATATGATTGGTTGACTGCTTCCATTTCAGACAACTTTAAGGACAGTTCTTCTTGTAAGTTTTCTTTAGCTACTATTGTTTGGTCTATTTGCTGGGTCATTATTTCCAATTCAGATTCTTTGTCATCCAGTAACTGGTTCAGCATTTCATTTGGATCAACGACTTGTTCTTTATTAGTATTTGGTAGATCGCGCAACTGACTGTCCTCATCCTTTGCTAAAGTGAAATACATTTCCTTATATTTATTTTTCTTATCATTCAATGTTTCTACTTCAATTTCTTTGTCACGCAACATCTTGGTTAGTTGTGTGATTTGCTCAACGAACTGATTTATTTTACCTTCTTGAATATCTTCTTCTTGTAAAAAGAGATTGCTAAAAGAGTCATTATCAAAATTATTTAATTCATTCTGATTTTTAGCATCAAACAAATCACTTGATTTGCAGCTCAATTGTGCTGTTAGATTACTAATAATAGAATCCTTTTCTTCCAATTTTTTACCTAGAGAATTCAAATCTTCACCCCAATGTATAGCTAGTTCCTCAGATGTTGATATTGGATCTGTACCCCACAAAGCTTTACTTGAATTTTCTTCTCTTACTTTCTTCTTCAGATCCCAATTTTCTTTTTCCAGTATGGAAACTCGTTCCTTGAGAGAAGCCAACTCCAATTCTTTCTCCACCAATACCTTTTTAACACGATCAATTTCTATAAAAATATCACCTTCCTGCTTTGGATAATTTTCTGATTGTAAAGGTAAGACCAATTCTGGTTGGTGAGTGCCAGTTTCATCACCACTTGCTCTGGACTGAGGACTCTGCTGGGTAATATTATCAAAGAAATTACTATCTTCAGTTAATGATACACCTTCATTGTTTTCTGTTTGTCTGCTTGGTTGTACTTCAAAAAATGGATTTATACCCGATGAAACTTCAAACAAGTCATTGCCTGAAGAAGTGAATCCTCGGAATAGAACTGGGCTTTCTCCATAAATGGATGGAGGCTCAACACTTACTTCATTATTTTGTGAAAAACTTCCAACTACTCCACCCACCTTTTCATTTCCCAAATAATTGCTTAAACTGGCATCATTATTTATTTCCGTTTTAACCACATCATATTTTGTCCACAGCTCAATAATTTTTCCTTTTAACACAGATACTTCGGAAATAAGGTTTTCATTTTCTGACTTCAAAACTCCACAGTTTTGCTCAACTGCCAGGATATTTTCATGAGCAGACAATTTAGATTGTGATGCTGGTGATATACTCTCTAAAGCAGAAGAAAACCTATTATTTTCTTGTACAACATTTTCATTCCCGTGGATATATTCACATAAATTATCACTTGTGCTTTCCTTTTCAGTTTTTATTCCTTCTTCCAATGACTGTATTAAACTATGTAATCTTTGATTTTCTTCTTTCAACTGCTTAAACTCAACTTCATTAATTCCTTGTATGATGTTATGCTTACTTTCATCTACCTGAGGGACAGAAATCAGAGGTTTCTTTACTTTATCTTTCAATTCAACTATTAATGATTGAAGGTAATCATTTTCAGCTGCGAGTGCATTTAGTTTTTCTTCCATTTCTAATGCATGTTTTTCAGCTTCTGTGCATTCACCTCTTGGCTCATTGCTTCTAATATCCGTTTGTTCCTGCAACTCTGCAATTGTCCATTCTAATCCCTGAACTTTATGTTGCAATTCATTACTTCTTCTTTGCCACATTTCAACTTCTATGTCTTGCCTCTCTTTCATTTCTATTAGCCTCTCATTCCCAGATGTTAATATGTCAATTCTTTTCAGGAGCCCTTCTCTTTCTGTTTGTAACGTATTTAGGTTAGTAGTGCATTCTTTAAGACTTTTCTCCAACTTTTCAATTTGAGACTTTAGTTCTTCTTGCATTGCAATATCTAAATCATCAAAACCAAAACTCCTTTCTCTGCTACTTCGTTCTAAACTGTCACTTTTATTCTTGAACTCTTTAACTTTCTTGAAGAGTTTTGCGCATTTGGTTTGTGCAGCCTTCAATTCTTCAGTAAGCCTGTTATTTTCCAATTCATACTCTCTTAATTTGCTTTCTAAATTTGATACTTTTGTTTCTAGTTCAGAGTTAAATTTTTGTTTTTGACTGTACTCATGTTCTAGTATAGCATCTTTGCTTCCCCAACCCCACCCATCATCCTCATCTTTGCTGGCTGAAGCCCAATCTTCATTATCTAGTGAAACACTACTGGCTTCACCAACATTTTTACCTGAAGATTCTAACTCTTGTAAATAAGCTTTCAAATTTACATTTTCAGAGTTAACTGTTGATAGCCGATTTTCAAGTTCACTTATTTTATCATACATTAATTTGATCTCATTAGCATTTGACTGAGGTGAGAACTCAGTTGAAGGCTCTCCAGTAATAGGTGTTTGAACTGATGGAATTATGTGTTCAGTAATGCTTTGAGGTGTTTCAGACATGGTAAAGTAAGTTTCCTGTGCCTTTGCAACAACATCATCTACTTGCTGTTTGGCCTTTTCCTTTAACAACTCATATTTCAATCTTTCTTTTTCGTTTATTTCTTCACTTAATTGCTTTCTAAGTTCCACTACGGTTTGACTAAGTTGCATAGAAGGGCTTGTGCTTGGATTTGATGACAAAAGCTGGGATTCTAGCTCTTTTATTCTATAAATATAAGACTCTTTTTTGTCAAATTCTTTATTAAGTTCTTCTTCCAAATTTCTATGGTTGCTTTTAAGTTCTTCCAGTTCTTCTTTGGTAATATCCACTATTGTCTGTTGCATATTATTAAACTCTTCTTCTAATAATTGCTTTTCTAAACACAATGATTGGTATTTCTCAACAACTTCTTGTCTCTCTGATTCTACTACAGTGATTCTATCGTTATACCTCTGAATCTCAACTTCCATGAACTGTTCATTTTCATTCAATCGGTTTTCTAAATATTTAACCTGATTATCACGTGCATCCTGCAATTCTTTTAAATTAATCTTCAATTTTTCATAATCTTCAACTGTTTTTTCATAACTTGACAACCTAAATTGTAAATCAGTCATTTCTTTAGTAAGAGCAAGACCTTTATTACGTTCGCAGATCAATTCCTGTGATAACTGTGTGTTAGTGCTAGTTGATTCATTCAAAGATCTTGAAAGCTCGTTGTTTTCATCTTTAAGTCTTTCAAGGGCATCACCTAACATTTCTTCTGTGTTAAACAAATGTGATATTTTCTGTTCAAGTTCTCCTTTATGTTTTTCAAGTTCTTCGTTATTTTTCTCTGCTTGGCATAAGCGAGCTCCTAGCATTTCTGCTTTTTCTTCCAAAGACTGTCTCCTCTCTTCAACAGAGCTTTCAATCTGTAAAAGCCTCAGCCTCACTTTTTCCAATTGATTTTCTAATTCCTCTATGTAACCTTCCTTTTCTTGTAGCTTTGCCCAGGTTTGTTGATATTTGGATGTTACATTTTCAAGTTGCTCACTTACTTCCAAAATTTCTTTTTGGTTTCCTAACATTTCATTTTGAAACCCTTCTAGAAAGGATTCATTTTTGAGAGCGTCTTGTCTGTAATTTTCCTGCATCTGATCCAACTCCGTCAGTAATGATTTATTCAGTCCACTTAAATCAGATAGTTCACTTTCCATTTTTCTTAACTGATCAGATTTGGTTGCAGAAATGTCTGTTAACTTTTGATTTAGATTTTCTAATTCCTTTATTTGTACAAGTGTATCGTACGTATCACCTGATGAACTTTTCAGTGTTTCTAGTTCTTCTGATTTTACTCTTAGTACTTCTTTCAAAGAATTATTTTCTACCTGCAAAAGCCTATATTTTTCTTGTATTTCTTGAACATCTGGAGGGTAGGCATTACTAAACTGGGAAATTTCAACCAGTTGCTGCTGAAGTTGCGCTTTTTCATTTTCTAAACTAGAAATAAGAATCTCTTTTTGAAGCAGTGATTTTTCCAGCTCTTCCACTTTTACTTCAAGATCTTTAACTAGTTTAGTTTTAAGTTTAACATTAGCTGCCAATTTTTTCATCTTAAGGGATTGTTCTTCAAGTTTTTTATCAAAAGACTCAGGCTCTGAGCTTTTGTTTTCCCTCAAAACTTTAATCTCTTTTCTTAAATCTTCTTCGACCTTTCGAGCGTTAATCAACTCTTCCTCCAACTCTGCAATCCTCTGTTGGAGAGAAGCTGAAACTGTCTCCAACTCATGTGATATCCTGAGGACATCTTCACTTTTTAGTTTATGAAATTTTTTGTATTCAGACAATTTACGTGTTCTTTCATCTAGTACTTTATCTTTATTATGTAGACTCTCATTCAATTCTTCAACTTTCTGCTGTGTGCTACTCAACTGTTCTACTTGTTGATATAACCGATGCACTTCAGCTGTTGTTGACTGTAGGGCTTCCCTCAAACTATTAACTTCACCTTGTAAATTTCTGCTTTGTTTATCTAAATTGTTAAGCTCGCTGTCCTTTTGTGCAAGAATTTGCTTCAGTAAAATCACTTCCTCATCGGGTGAATCAGTTTTCGTTTGTAGAATTTGGTTTAACCCATCAACAGTTTCCTTAAAGCGAGTACAGTCTTTCATGAGCTTCTCGTTTTCAGTTTCGATAGACTTTTTTATCTTTTCTAACTCATCACAGTGAATTAATGTAGCACTGAGCTTTTCTTCCATAAGGGAATACCGACTCTGCCATTCTTCAAGATTAGAAGTCATATCTTGTAAATTTTTTACATCAAATGTGCTTTCTAATTCACTGGTTTTAAGTGGATGCATTAAAATGTCTTCTTTGATTTCAAGCTTAGCAGTCAAATCCTCAATTATGTTTTGATACTCAAGAAGTTTCTGCCTGGTATGTTCTAATTCAGAGTTAATCAAAGTTGAGTCACTTTCCAATTTCATGAAATTGTCCAGTTTTTCTTCCAGTTCTAGGCATTTCATTTCTGCTGATATTTTAGTCTCCTCTATTTGTGAAATTTGTGATTTTAATTTTTCTAGCGCATCTTCTCTTTCCTTTAAAATCTGATCTTTTTTCTTCATACCTGAAACAAAAATAAATAGTTGTGTGATTATTTATACTAGGTGTACGCTCATTCTTCCTGTAAGAGGATGAACGAAGATTGCATTTTAAAATAAACATTTTTTGTATGAACCTTTGTTACTATATACTTGTTTTAGTCAAACACTTTTACAATAAGACCATAAACGTTTAGGCCATAAACGACATATCTAAATAATTCGAGTTTTTTATAAACTGTAAACTGACAAAGAAAACTCGCAGGTGTACGAATGTGTAATACTAATGATTTCAACAAATTACCTGTATTTTAAAGTGCTTAGAGTAAATTGTTATTGATATATTATTAATGAGCCTTGCTAGCGTGTCTACTACAATACTTTACAACCTAGTAGTTTATTTATTAAATTGCTAAGACCCTAAAGAAAAGCCAAAATTTCATACTTACTACAATATTAAACTTTACTAAACTTTATTTGTAAACGTAATAAACCCATCGTAAATATAATTCTTGCAAACACTTGCTCTGAGCCAAATGGCAGGGGCAGACAAGGCATTACACTGAAACGCAAAAAAGAGCCAATAATTCCTTTCTTTTCTAATACTTTAAAAACTACCGAATAACATAAAGTGTGGTATTTATTTTTACAGTAACATGGAGTAACATAAAATAAATTTAAAATGTATTCTTATGTACAGTTTTGCGTTTCACCAGAATGTAATAGACAAAGACGAGAAAAATTAGAATGATTTTTTGTTAAAGATAAGAAATCTCTTTGTTAATTTAATGACTCATTGTTCGTTTCTTAGATCTAGAAAATCATCTTATAACACTCCATGCTTTTCTGATACTTACGAGACAACCCAAAAAACGTGAAGCACTAGATATTATTATTTGTGGTACAACGGATGCAAAAGAGTGGTATAAAATCTTGTCTCAAGTTGAATTTTGCGAGTAATCTGATGATTCAATTATATTTTTAATCGGACCAATGGCAACGGAGTTATATTTTTTCACCGATTTCAAAGGGCCACCATTCGGAAAGGGTGGGAATGGATAGGCCAGTTAAAGAACTTGACCTAAAAATCAAAGAAATGAATTCTTGTGCCAAATTTGACTGAAATAGAGACTAAAGCGTTCTCGAGTTATTCGACCAACACACAAAAAGGTTTGAATAAATTTTGTTGAGTATAGGGGATTCACTTCGTTCATAAAAAAATACAACAATAAATGGCAAACAGTTTGTATGCATGGATAATATTCCACAAAACCATTACACCCCCCACCAAGCACTTGGTAGTGAAGGAGTTTAAGCGCTTGCTTTATAAACTGAGGTCCGCCAGGTCGATCACAAAAAAAAATTCTTAAAAACATTGTGAGGGTTCAAACTAATCTTGCTGTGTTTTTCAATGGGACATTAACGATGCTTTCTAAAACACGGTCGACCTTAGATAGTAACTCCAAAAAAACACTCGAAAGAGGATTTAGTTCTCTTCTTTCTATTACAAGTTAACAGGTCACTATGCCATTGATCAATAGACATTACATGATTTAGTTACACTGAATCCAACTAGGTTTTATTTTATTTTTAAACCTTTCCAAAGATATTTCTACTTTATTTTCTTTAGCTGTATGTAAATCGTAACAGGAACTATTGAGAACAGCATAAGTCTGACACCATATACATGAATGAAAGGTCTCGGACAGGTTTTTTTATACAACCCGTCCTAAGGCTGTACATTAAATCAAAATTTGTTAAAACATATTATTAAATATCAAAATTCGATCAGCTGAGTGACTTGATATGACTATAAACTGAAATCAAGAGAACAGTTGGAAAAACTAGTTTGAATAAAATCATGTTAAACAAGCATAGTGATTTATGGCTAGAAGTGTATAAACCACTTTAATAAACAATTTGGTACAGTGAGCATAATGGAAATAATTGGTGCGGTTCCGTTCCGGATAACTCATTTTTTGGATAGGCCTAATCAACTGTTGGTATTTCAAGGTTAATTTTGGAAAAATGTGCATTCATCTTGGAATTTTCCCAAAGTAAGTTTAAGGGGAATGTGAAATATTTATAAATGTACATTAATAAGGCTATTTCTTGAAGTAATCAACAATCACTTCAACCACAAAAAAACTTCACTTCGAACGGCAAATAACACTAAGTACCACAGTAGTCTGCGTTTTCACCACATGCAGGTGTGAGAGTTCATGGCACGGTACACTGATCCTTTTCTTTAGTATGATATGGGAATGCGGTAAATGCAGTATGGGTCAACCACCCAACCCTCATAGGTGGATCAGGAATGTAGCGAAACCCGTCAAAACAACCCCTAAGTTCAGTGACTGCCGCCGGTGGGCGGTCTCTTGGCGCACCATGAGTCATACGCCGGACTTTTCCTCTCTATTATTCATCATCCATTTCTTGTAGAGTGTTCCGGTTAACACGGTTTTCGGTTTAGCCGGGTTTTACTGTATCCGTAACAAACAAATATGTGGATAAAAATAACTTTTAACTTAAAAAAATTATCACCTCTACCTGAACAATTTATTTTTAAATAATTGAAAAAACAGAGTTAAATAAAACATTTGAAGTAACAATAATAATTAAAATCAAGTTTAATCAAGTAGTCAGGGCAATTATCATAATTGCTTCAATAATTAAAATAAGTTGAATATATTTGTTGGAAATTTGATTTGCCTAAACAAACTAGAACTTGTAAATAAGGTTGTTGAACACTGAAATTGTTTTATTCAGCATTTTGGGTCACTATCAACCATTTAGTATTGGCAGACAGCTAAAAACAATGACAAAACCTTTTTTATGTGCAAATAAACTGTGAAAATCAAAACAAGTTCGGTAAAAGGGCCATATAAAAGGAAACTACATAAAAAGGGCTAAACTATATGTAAAATATGATGCAATCTAAAAGGAAAATGGGATTGTTGTTGTCAGTCAAACCATTTCATTTAAGTTTTAAGTACCGTACTCCACACTCTCAATCTTAGGTTTTAAAAGCTCTGAATTTCCATATGCTCTTGCTTCTCAATCTGCCACACTACTAAGTTTCCAGCATTTGGAATCATAGGTGCCTATTTCTGTTGGTCAATAACATGTCTAAAAAGGCAGGAAAGTACTGCAATGCATTCGTAAAATGGGCAAACCAGTGAGCAATACTCATAAAAATGGCATTGCTTTTAACTTAAATTCAACCTATGTCTAGCCTTAACTGAGTCATAAGACAATACTATATTTATTTATTAATTTAAGGTTTTTAGTAGAGGAAGATCTATACTGCAGCGATGATATTCATTTCCTTAGATACCTATTGATTTTTGCTTATTAGGTAATTGGGCATACAACTAATGAGGGTTCGAACCACTGAGCCGCAACATTGTCATATATCATATTTCTTCGGATGATTAGTGAGGATTGAATCCTGGATCTTGCCGACCCAAGCCACTTCTACACCACAAGTGAAACAACTTGTCATGTACATAGTAAGATGTTGAACTCACTTTCAATCAAGTCTAGCTTCTCAGCTTCCAACTGGGTAATAGCTTTGATGTGACTGTCTAAATCACATTCTTGCCTATGCAGCTTTTCTTCCATTTCAGCAATTCTTTCTTTCAGGATAACACCAGCTTCTAAAATAGAATTCAGACATGAATTGAAAAGAAGAAGATTCATCTAAACAATTACACTGAAATTATCTCCTATAGCATCGGTCAAAATTAAGACATCCAACAGCCCACACAGTTTAGAAAAAGTCTCTCAAAAAATGTGGTTTAAACGCTTGTTGAAGTAATAATGAACATTAGCTATCTAATAACCAATTTCCCAGATTTGATACTTAAAAACATAACAAAAACTTGAGATAAAAGTTCAGTTAATTAGATTTTTGTATAGGCGGTCTCACACTACTCATGAATGCGCCCAAATGTTCGGCGAAGTGTGAGAGCTGCATGAATAGCAAATATTGATTTGATTGAAGCAGTGATCAATGTTTGGTTGAAACATTTGGGCGTCTTCGCAAGTAGTGTGGGACTGCCTCTAGCCTAATTCATAATACTAGTAGCTTTTCAAAGATATGACCACACAACTCCTTGTCAAGTTTACAATAATTAGTCCTCATGAAAAGGAAACAAATACTAAAGCAGGAGCCAGTCTTTATTCGTTTTGGTAAAAAATACCCTGGAGAACAATGTTACTACCTACGGTGCCCCTGTAATTACAACCTTAGCAAATCTGGAACAAGTATTATTTAAGTGAGACTGCATCTTCCAACCTAGTAGCACCGAGACAAACAATTTGGGGAAGTGCTAAATTATACGAGCAAAATATTAAGAAACAATGGTAACTCATCTCATAATGAACGAACAGGTTTCTACATATCTGAAGTAACCCATCACAATGTTAAACAAATTGTAACACCTACAATCTGGATGTAGTTGACTAGAATGAAAAAATATATGATTATGACTTATGAATGTGATATACTAATGAAACACCATTGTGTAAATAAAAAAAATAGTATGGAAAAAACAATAAATTGGTCATATTGGTCATAATGTTCTTACAAACTACAGTAGAACTCCAACTACCCACAGATTGGGTTTGCAGCAATTTCTTATTCCTATTAATTTATTTCTTATTTTCCTACCTGTTTGAATCTCCAATCATACGGGATGTAATAAAAGACGTCTTACAACGCTTAAGATATATTTACACTTATACTGATTCACATACAGACGGTAAACATATATAAAAGATGGTACTAGGCTATCGATTTCGACCAGTCACACCAGTCATCATCAGGCCAATGAGAGAACTGACAGAATCAAAATGGCATCCTTGCTTATATCCTATTGGCTACCGGAAGTTCCGGATACAGGTTCCTAAATGTGCCACTAGAGTCGAAGTTAACTTGTTCGTTAATCAATTTATCTCTATTTTTACATTTTTCTTTAAATATAAACAATTCTTCCCATGCATTCATTTCATTTCCTTTTTTACAATTCTTGAGGATGCTGAGGTTTTCTTCTATTTTCCCTATGGTGTGGCCATTTTATAAAAGATGTTTTGCTACGTTTGATCTTTCGGGTTTCCTGACGGTTTTCAAACGTAGCAAAACATCTTTTATAAAATGGCCACACAATAGGGAAAATAGAAGAAAACCTCAGCATCCTCAAGAATTGTAAAAAAGGAAATGAAATGAATGCATGGGAAGAATTGTTTATATTTAAAGAAAAATGTAAAAATAGAGATAAATTGATTAACGAACAAGTTAACTTCGACTCTGGTGGCACATTTAGGAACCTGTATCCGGAACTTCCGGTAGCCAATAGGATATAAGCAAGGACGCCATTTTGATTCTGTCAGTTCTCTCATTGGCCTGATGATGACTGGTGTGACTGGTCGAAATCGATAGCCTAGTACCATCTTTTATATATGTTTACCGTCTGTATGTGAATCAGTATAAGTGTAAATATATCTTAAGTGTTGTAAGACATCTTTTATTACATCCCGTAAGTAATAACAACACGTAATATGCTAATAAAAAAGTTGTTTAATCTCCAATCATCCAACAAGATTTTGATGACGAATTAGAAAATGAAAAATCAAGAAAATAACAGTAAGAGACTGATGAAAAGTCTAGGGTCAGGGCCAAGATGCAGGGAGCATTATTTTCAGTTAAGGTTGCATTCTTCCTGTTTGTTATTTGTTACATTTAGCGTTATCAATCAAATATTTGATTTTCTTCGCTTGATTCCCAAGCAGTATACAACTATACAAATAGGCTGAATCCTCAATTCATTCAGATAAATTGAATTTATGTTGTACTAAACTCAACTAAAATAACAGGATATTCATTATTTATTATTACTTTCCATTTTCACTTCATTTATTAATTTTAGAAGTATAAACTGGTAAAAGTTATAAAGTCAAGCAAAATAGCTCATATGTAGCTCATCTCCCACTGAGACAGTAAACTGCAACTCCTTCTTGAGTCGGTTAGTTGATTTATTTATTATTAATCACTACGTAGAATTATTAATTTCTACTTTCTTACACTAATAATAATAATAATAATAATAATGACAGAACACAAGTCTACATTGGATGAACATGGATTCAAAAACCATTAACCCTCCCAGTGGCATGAAAGATTTTGACGTGTTGCCTGAAGAGATAGGGTCATTTTGCATACTATTCTTTAGAAATTCGTAAAAAATACAATTGTGAAGTAAACATATCATTATGCATATTTGTTTCGTTCACAAACAAACAGGAGGATTTGAAATTGGTAAGCTAATTGAAGAAATTCAGAGAGGTGATTTTCAAGATAAAATGAAAAATTTTTAAATTTCATTTATAAATTTTGAAAGTAAAACCTTACTGTAAGCAAACCAATTTTTTTAGGTACATATTATAAGTGTACCAAATGTTGCTCATCTAATTCCCAACGTAGAAATATAAACAAGTCATATAAAAAACAAATTATATACATAATTACATTGAATAATTTGGTAAAAGTGCAAAACGGCTATTTGCACGTTATCAGTTTGATATTCCAAAAAATTACCCTAACAATATATAAATACAACAAAATCTAATTTTATTTGAAGGTTATAAAATTATATAGACAGTGATATAAGAATGAATAGTCTAAACATTTTTTCAAAACATTATTAAAAACATTTTCAAAAACATTATTAGAAGTGAAATTTGAAATTGTCTTTAAAAAAATATTTTTGCTATTCAATGTGAGAGAATTTTGTTATAACACCTGATGCTCACAAATAAGGTATGTAATATGATTCACTAGTTATTTCCCTACAAGAAAATATATAGTTATGTACCAATATAAATACACATAAAATTGTTATCATGTTTTCTTGAGACAGCAGTCTATCTGTAATATAACTAACATGAGGCCTAGGCCTATGATTCACACTGCTCAATTTATCACTTTTAGTAATATTTAGGCATAAATAATGTGATACATATTACTATTCAGACACACATTACACTTCACAACACATATTTCACAAAAACACCGTGGATTTACAACGAAAACACGAATTATAAATTCACTTTCAAAGAATAAACAAACCCACTTTACAGCTGTTGGCCCAAACAATAGCAGACGTCTTACGCCAAGCAAGTTTTTTCCATTGGCTAGACAGGCTGCCAACCTTATGAAAAATATTCAGTGTTCTTTCCTCTTGAAATCCATATAAGAACAAACATATAATATAAATGTAAACTTCATATAACATGTGTTTTGCTAACCCTAGCTTTGCGAGGTTCTGCCACGTTTTGAACAGGTAAAATATTACTATTTTCTAATTTCGCTACAAGTCTGTCCGATTATATCTCGATGTAAAACCAAACACCACCATAAAGGGAATTTATCCCCGTTTGCAGTGGTACCACTCGTTTCCGGTTAAGAACTAAATTTACCTCGCAATGATTTCTTGAAACTTTACTCTTTTCAGCCATTTCGGAACACATACAGGGCGTCACAGGCGACTTCACACAAAATTCTGATTCAAATATAACTTTCAATTACATTGCTCTGCTGCTGCTATAAGGTTCATTCATGTAATAAAATGAAAGTTTAGAATGTTATATTTTGATTGGTATAAAAATTATCTGATTACAAGCCTATATAGGATCGCGGCTTTTTAAATGCTGTTTCTGCACTTGAAAAATAAAATTACTCAAATCTTCGCATTGCGAGGGTTGCCACTTCAGATACACGTTTGAAAACCTCGCATTGCGAGGACTGCCACTGGGAGGGTAAAAATTTGTAAGGCCTTCAGACTTCAATTTCCTATTAGCCCAGTCACCTTTAGAGCCCTTCCCGAACCCAAGCTTGACCCCATCCTCCGGGAATTGTTGTATGTTGTAACGAAAAACCATACCAGTTTTGAAAACTCCCAATTTTTTCCTTCACAACCACTTTTTGGCCTTATTTGACTTGGCTTTATCATAACTTTTCCCTCATACACACACTTTTTTTAATTACATACTAAGTTTCACTGTTCATAGCTATATACACTGTAATGGTACCCAAGAACACCACACCCTACCACCGCCTCCACACCAAGCCAACGTTAGTCAAGTCAAGATGGAACGGACTAAGTTACCTTGTATTTCATCAAAGTCTACGAGATGCAACTGAAGGTTACCTTTGTCATCCTCCAAGTCTGCGATTCGCTCACGCAATCGATTCATTTCCTCGTTCGTATTTTCCTGTAAAGTCAAAAGAGTACTTCACTTAATTTTTAATTTAGATACCATCATGCTGCACAATTTTTTACATCACAATCGGAGAATTTGTTTTACACATCTCAATCTTTGTTTTAACTTAAAAATTCATATTGATTCCCTACACATGTAAAAAGATTAAAAGAACTTTTAATCAACAGGTTTACTCGTTATCACACATCAACTAAATGTTTAAACCAGCAGTTTATGACATCTGAAAGCCTAGTGTAAACGAGCATGTGGTTCTAGTCTTAAATTACATTATGTAACCCTTACTAATTAATATTAAAAATTGGCATCTTCTTGTCCTTATTACACAATAAGGAATTCCATACATTTTCAATTTGGTAAGTAATTTTTAAAGTGTTAAAATAAATAAAGCACAAAATTTATCTTTTAGAATTAACATTTTCAGATTTATTATAACACCAATAAGTGTAGAGATCCATTTAATCTCAATAATTATGGACAGATTATTTTTATTTGTCAATTTTAACATTTATTCCTCTTTAAATCAAAAACTTTAACAGGCCAAACAAATTGGTTTACTCCATGCTTTTTAAATTCTCTTCTTACACATGTAGTAATGGAAAAACTTGTGTTTTTCCCAACATTTTTAAATTTGAGTTTTTATTTTGAAATATTTATTTTGGTGCTCCCTGAACCGAAAAAAGTCTGTTTTGAGGTGATGTTCGACGGACATACAGATCACACCAACGCTATAGCCTAATTTTTATGAAATATTGTTTGTATGTACTAATCCACATTATCCGCTTATCTCCCCAAAAACACTCAAAAACATAACAAATCCTAATTTCTCAAAACCAGCAAAACGATTTTAGTTTAAGTTTGAAGATTTATAGTGCTTTAAGTCACCAATAACATTCACACTTCTAGGAAAGTTCAGGTCCAGAAATTATAGGGCTATTTTTCACAAAAATATATTAAATTCAAATTCAAATTTCTTTATTGTTTGAAACATGTAATTACATGCATAAACATTGTCAAAGGTTCTTAATCTATTTCACAGTGCATATTTATATACATTTTTCAGTCACAGTAAAAGTCAAATTAGGCCTAAATATCAACACAATATATTTACATGAAATATCTACAGAAAAAAATTTACAAAGTACACGCGATTTATATTTCTACAATTGTAAATCATAAGGACACGTCATGATTAAATATCTCTTGAGTTCTGTCCTAAACTTATTTCCATCTAAGATTTTTATGTGTTGAGGAAGTGAATTAAAAAAAAATATTGTACCTTTAACATAAGGACTATTTTCTGTTGTTTTGAATTTTCTATTGACTCTATAAAAATCAAATTTTCTCCTTGTATTATGAGCATGGACATCACTATTTTTACAAATATATTTATTATCCAGTTTCAATAGCATTATAACTTGAAAAATATACAAAGCATAAACTGTCAAAACATTAAATTCAATAAATATATTTTTACATGATGTTCTAGGATTCACCTTAGCTAGTAATCTTAAGGATTTTTTCTGGAGGATAAAAACTCTGTCCATGTGTGTTTTGGCTGCACTTCCCCATAACAGTAGGCCATAAAGGGTACACTAGGCCATAGTAAACTTTCATTAACATACCAGGATGAAGATAGGAGTTAATTCTTCGTAATAAAAATAGGCTAGGTGATATTTTTTTACAAACATAGTCAATATGTACTTCCCAAGAAAATTTGGTGTCAATATTAATACCAAGAAATTTACAAGATGCGACACATTTAACACTAAAATCATTGCTATTTACAACAAACTCCTCATTTACACCACTTGGGCTAAAAAACACTAGTTGGGTTTTATCTATATTAAGCAACAAATTATTTTCTTGAAAATAAAGTTTGGACTCATTGATAAACGTGAGAACTTTATCTTTCAAAGCGGGATAGTCTTTCGCCCAGCAAAGACCAGATGTATCATCTGCATACATACTAAGGAAAAAACTATTGTCCAGTGAAATCTTAAAATCGTTAACATAACATATAAATAGAAATGGCCCTAAAATTGAACCTTGCGGCACACCAAATTTTACTACCCTAACATCTGATCTTCTCTTTTCTATTAGGTATCCATCATCATACATAATCTCAGTACATTGCATCCTATTTTTAAGATATGATTCTATTAACAGCAATAAACTTCCATTAACTCCAACATTTGACAACTTATTTAACAGAATTTGGTGATTAACCCTATCGAAAGCTTTCGATAAATCTAAGAATGTTCCTGATACTTTGTTACTATTATTTATAGATTCCAGAGCTGTATGAACAAATTCTGCAGCCGCAGATGTAGTGCTACGCCCTTTTCTAAAACCATGTTGAAAGTCTTTCATTAAGTCAAGAGAATTATAGAAACTAGTTAATGTTTTAAAATAATTTTTTCAATCAATTTACTGAAAACAGATGTAAGAGCAATGGGTCTATAATTCTGAACATCAGTTTTTGTACCCTTTTTATACAGTGGCTTTATCAAAGATAGTTTTAAAGCTTCTGGAAAAATTCTTTCCTTAAGTACATTATTAATAAGATGTAATAGGGGAGAAGCTAATTCAAACTTACATTTTTTCAACAAATATGGTGAAATTTCATCCCAGCCAGAGGTCTTTTTATTATTTAGACTATTTATTATATTCAGAACATCATCGTAATATATCTCAGAAATATCAGATATTATATTATTTTCAAAATTCTCATTACCCCTAAGCAAATATTCACAAGCATCATTTTCAACAGAATCAATAAAGTAGTTATTAAACTTATTACATACAACTTTAGGCATACATGTTATTTCATTATTTACATCAATTTCAATATTAGGCTTAATACTATGGCTAGAATTATCACCTCTTCTAATTTCATTTACCACAGCCCAGCAAGACTTTGATACACAGTCAGATGATTGGATTTTATTATTAATCTTGTTAGCTTTTAACTTTTTGATTTCTGCACGGAACATTTTTTTGTATTCAGTGTATCTGTCTTTATAAAAATCTAACTTATATGTTTGATGCCAATCATACATTTCCTCCATTTTTAGTCTTAGATTGTTTGTTTTCTTGTCTAATTTAACAGGATTTGTTTTTTCTTTCCTTTCCTCAGATTGACCTTTTTTAGTGGACAGGCCAGATCAAGATGATACCTTAATAAATCCAGAAATACCTCTCACTTGTCATTTACTCCCTTTGACTGATAGACCAAATTCCAAGACTCATTGTATAAACTATATTTAAGTAAGTTTATACTATTTTCGGAGAATATTCTTTTGAATTGACATTTGACTTCATTTACACTTTTATCTTTACATCCAATTATTAATATCTGACCCAGATGATCAGAAATATGCCAATTAATGACATTTACAAAAGATATATTAACAATATTGGTAATTACATGATCTATTGAACTTACATGATTAGGGGTGATTCTTGTTGGAATGTGACCTAATAAGTCGTACATACTGTGTGATAAAATAAAATCCTTAAATGTTTTAGTTTTTGGTAATTCATCCAAAGTATTTATGTTAACATCTCCAATAATTATTATATTTTTCTCATTACCTCCTAATGATAACTTATTTAAAACACCCTCTAGAGAAGATAAGAACATATCACTGTCACCAGATGGAGATCTATAAACTCCTACTATAAAGAAGACATTCCCACAGTAAATTATTTTAACAATAACAGCTTCAAAATCTAAATCCGTACATATGTTTTTAGCCAATTCAATTTGTTTAACAAAACTACAGTTTGGACTATCCTTATAATAAAGAGCAACTCCACCCCCTTTATGGTCACTTCTACAATAAGATGCTGCTAGCTTATAATTAGTAAATTGAAACAATCCAATATTTTCATGTGATTGCTGATGTTCTGTTATTACAAACACACTGGGGGAAACTGAATTAATATAATATTCAATCAAATCAAACTTATTTCCTAATCCCTCTACATTATACAGGGTGTTTCAAAAAGAATCATCCGATTTAGAAAAATCATAGCTATTCATCTGTGAATCCGATGTGCTCGAACAATGTACTGTTAGAAAGAGGAAGCTCTGGAGTTTAACGTCGTTTCCGCCAGGTAGCAGTAGCGCGCTTCTGTCAACGCCCAGCTCAGTAGTTGTCAAAATGGCGTCTGCACAACAGAAAGCGTTTTGTGTAATACGGTTTGCTAGATGCGAGTCTGTGATTTCCGTGCAACGTGAATTTCGTACCACATATGGTGTTGATCCTCCTACAGCCCAGAGCATAAGAAGATGGTATAAGCAATTTAGTGATACAGGCTGTCTCTGTAAAGGCAAATCATCAGGTTATCCCCGTGTGTCCAATGAAGACGTGGAGCGCATCCGCCAGAGTTTCACCCGTAGCCCGCAAAAATCCACTCGCCGTGCTGGTAGGGAACTTGACATTCCTTCGACATCTGTATGGCGTGTTTTGCGCCGCCGTTTGCGTTTTAAACTGTACAGGATTCAATTACTACAAGCTTTGCATGAAGGTGACAAAGTACGACGTGTTCAGTTTTGTGAGTTTATCCAAAGCCAGATGGCAGTAGATGATGAGGAAAATGATGATCGAGATTTGGTATCACGCATAGTGTTTAGTGACGAGGCAACTTTCCATTTGAGTGGAAAAGTTAACCGCCACAATGTGAGAATATGGGGGACCGAGCAACCACACCAAATTGTACAGCATGAGCGAGATTCCCCAAAAGTTAATGTTTTTTGTGCAATCTCACGGAATAAAGTGTATGGTCCCTTTTTCTTTGCTGAGAACACTGTTACGGGAATAACATATCTCGATATGGTAGAAAACTATCTCTTCCCTCAATTGGAAACAGATTCTGATGACTTCATATACCAACAGGACGGTGCCCCACCACACTGGAATCTTCATGTGAGAGAGTTTTTAAATGGTAGGCTTCCTCAAAGATGGATCGGCCGTACTGGACCTAATGATTCCGCGTTAAGTCACTGGCCTCCAAGGTCACCGGACCTTACTGTTTGTGATTTCTTTTTGTGGGGGTTTGTAAAAGACAATGTTTATATCCCTCCCCTTCCAACAACATTGGTTGAACTGAAGAACCGCATTAGAGCAGCCATCGAATCCATCACTCAAGATATGCTAGCTAAGGTGTGGGACGAATTTGAATATCGTATAGACATATGCTGTGCATCTAAAGGGGGCCATATTGAGCACCTGTAAATGGTATGTAAAAAAACTTTATTAGTTGTCCTTTAATATGAAATTAACCTCATGTCCATATGATCATTAGTTTTGAAATTATAAAACTTTAAAATCGGATGATTCTTTTTGAAACACCCTGTAATGCAGCAAGGAAAATTGTTTACAGTTTAGTGTGCAGTCCAGATCTATAGGCCTATCCTTGTTACCACCAACCAGCTGCTGATTTTTAATCAAAACATTCTTAGGCCTACTTGCCTTCTCATTGAAAAAATGCTTCTGGATTAGGCTACCAACGTAGGATTTTCCTGAACTAAAAAATTATCTCGACTATAACCTAACACTATAGGGGTATTTATTTCTACTTTCGCATTAAAACTTAGACCATCAACATAATTTACAATTTGTTCAGCAATTAATGCTTTACCCAACCTATTGATATGAAACCCATGTGAGGTATGGAACCTTCTACCTATCCTGCTTATATCTACAAACTTAACATTATTAAATCGCTTACAAATGTCTTTGATTTTTTCATTAGTTTTCTTGATCTCTTCATTTACACAGGACCAATCAGGTAGGTCATGCCGGTGTGGAGTTGAGAAGACCATGACATTTGTTTGTCTTAATGCATACAATCTGCGACGAAGGCTTCCAAGTAGTTTGTTTGCTTCATTCCTAGCGACATCATTGGTTCCAGCCAAGAAGACCACTGCATCATCCTTACTCATCTCTTGACATTCACCAGTAGTTCCCGATGTGGCATCTTGAAATTTTGCACTAGGCTTAGTGAAATTAACAACATCTAGATTGCCTGTACACTTTGACATTATTATTTTGGCTAAGTCTCTTCCCTGACTATCTGCAAAACACTTTATTTTCGGAGTCCTCCGCGAAATTTGTTGGGCTTTAGGTTTATTTTCATTAGGTCTATGGCAAATTTGGATTTGAGGAACTTCATCACTAGCAACTTTACTATCATCATTAAACTGTTCATCTGATTCTTGAAGTAGGCTATATCTATTGCTTACTGGTACCGGAGAGGAAATCTCCACAATTGGTTGTGACTGATGGTGCGATGTTCTCTTTAAAGGTACTGTTTCCCATCTTCTAGTTGCAAGCTTAGGCCAAGTGAAACCTACGTTTGCTTCAGTTTGCTCAATGAGGTTAGAACCCTGAGAAGTAGCTAACTTTTTACCAAGTTCAAAATCACTTTTGATACAAGAGTCTCTTAATGATTTTATTTCTTCAAGCAGAGTGGTGTTCTCTTCCTTCAGTGCATTAATGATTGCTTTTAGCGTGTCAACTTCTTTAGTACAAACAGTCGCAGGTTCATCTTGCAACTGACCTATATTACACCTCATGCATACCGTTTCACTATTTTTGTTTTGAAAGCCTAGGTTATCTTTGACACAAGGTAGGCCTATATGTTTGCTTTGTTCAGTAGGTGTATGTCTTACATTTGTAGGGGTTGTTGTGTGTTTTATGGATAATGGACTTGATGTTTTATTTTTATCATATTCCTTACAAATCTCCAAAAGAGCTCTTTTAAAACAGTCCCTGTGTTTCACTGCCATTGATTCCAATGGATATCACAGTTAAATAAAATGAATATTCAGTTTATTTCCCATAAAACCATAATCTTTAAATAACATTTACTTTTTGCAATAAAAAAAACTTTTACTATGAAAATTCAGTTTATTTCCCATAAAACCATAATCTTTAAATAACATTTACTTTTTGCAATAAAAAAAACTTTTACTATATTTTAATAGATAGAAAAAAGCCTTTTAAACAATGAAAAATCTAAATACCAGACTCATGAGTTATTATTCTATAGTCAATGGTGCAGAGAAAATTGAAATGTTCAATTACCAGTAAACTCTGCATATTGTACAATTTTACTTTTATGGGGAATCAATAAAACAATCACTTCTCTCTTTAAAAAATTAACTTTCATAAGCCTCATTGTGTGACGCTATTTATGTATATTTTGTACATTGATAAATAAAGTATATTAGTGTATTTCCTATGGAAAGTGAACTATTAGCATGACCCGCACGGTAAAACTTAGGCACCACCATAGAAGTTCCTAACGTGACCCCCTGAACACGTTTTGGGGGGTCGTTCAAAATGATATATATACATACAGTCAACTCCCGATTATCCGGGGTAATGACCGGTTGGAGGGTCACGGATAATCCAAAACCACAGTTAAAACAAAGGGATCCAATAAATTGAATGTTACAAATATAATGAAGGTTTAACAATTTTATGCTACAATATTGTGTTTTAATATCATTTAAGATATATTTATGTAAATTAAATACTTGTAAAAATATTGAAATAATTGTGATAAGATCTACAAACAATCACGATAATAATACGGTAGTTAATACTAGCAATGGCTGATAACAGTAAATACTATCTAAAACGCCAAATTATATTTAATAGGTAAAGATCTCTTAACACCGAACTCTCTAAACTACACCGAACAGTATGCTAATTAATTTCGCACTGAGGGAAAACCCCATGAGCAGCGGGGAAGGGTGATTGTTTTGAAATGTTTCTATTTTTAGTCGTCCGCGTCCGTCCGTCCGACCGTGACTGAGGGTGAACGGCCGCTGAGGGTGAATGGCGGGAAGGGTGATTGTTTTGAGATGTTTCTATTTTTAGACATCCGCGTCCAACCGTCCGTCCGTCTGTCTGTCACACTGCCTAGCCAGCTAGCCAGGTGCTGTGTAGAGCAGTGTCAAGGTCATCGCTCCCCATCACGCACCCACGGCTCATTAGCGAGATGACAGACTCTGAGATTATGTTACGTTTACTAAATTGTTTGTACAGGCTAGTATTTATTCTGATAAATAAAGTAAATGAAGTACGATTCAAGAGATAATTTAGCAAAATAAATTGTTATTATTGCTCTATAATGTTTAGAAGGGGATAAATAAAAATAATAAAAATAAACCTTTTATGACCCCGGTTAAACTGCAACCTGATTAACCCGCTCCTGGATAATCGGGAGTTGACTGTATGTATAGGCCTATATATGTGTATGCACTCTAGCGGTCGCATTTTTTGTCTGATTTACTTCAAATTTTCCTTTCTATAATCAGTTGGACAAGTTCGTTGGGAAAAACAATTGGAAAACTCTAAACCCTTTAATGGGGATTAATCTTTTAAATTTCGAGTTTTTGGGCCCAAAAATGGTCAGAAAAGCCCCGGATGTAACATTAATGCATGTAAAAAGATGGGAATTATTGAGGCGAAAGTTTTAAGCCATCTCTCGTCATTCTATCATAAACATTTACCGAGTTTTAGAGAAAATGTGTATCGACTAAACACAGTACGTTGTCTTACATTTAGAAAAGCCTATTATTCATTTGTTGGTGTACTTTTATCATTCCCAGCAACCTCACGCCTACTTTCAAGCCTGACTGGACCTTCTACTAACCTTATAAAGCACAAAATTGTATTACCAGCATTGCAGGTAAATTAATCCAGGAGCATCAGAACTGCCGAAAATTAATGTTTTCAGATTTCAATAAAATTGGAATAAATGTATGTTTTTACACTGGTTTTGAGTTTTAAATGTGGAAATTCACTTCCCTCACATCAGCGTGCTGCGTGCGAACTCATTTTGATTTGACTTGGTATTACTCATTACTCATTAAAACTTCCAACAGAAGATATTCGGCACATGTTGCTACATGGCCCTGGGTGGACATATTCCGGAGGCAACATATAGGAGGAAGGGGATCCCCTCCTTGAACCTGTTATGTGTGAATACCCCCACCGCAGCAAACCTGCGTACTCAGCGAATTTCCAATGCATATATAAGTATTAATACCGCATAAAGCCGCCGCTTACCAAGATTCTATAAAATGCATTTATAATTAATCAATATATACAATTTGAATTAACCCTTTTACTGCTGATGTGCGAAAAACGCCATCATGCGCATATGCTCACGTCACTAATTGTGCGAGAATCGCCGACGTGCGCAATAAAGCACATCTACTATTTCTAACTTATTGGCCTTAAATGTTTACCAAATACCACAAAACTTGAGATACTCGTTGTCAAGACTATGAGGAACATAGAAAAGTAAAATTTATACTCTGTGACTTGTATAACCTATAAAGTTATACTCATTGATTTCCCCCATTACCTGAGCATATTCGACAGTTGCTCTGTGTAGTGAGTGTTGTCTGCCATCCGTCTTTTGATTGTTGTTTATGTTTACTGGTGTTGGTTTGTTAGTTATGTTAGTGGATTTATCTGTGGTTTAGTGAGTTAAAGTTTTGATGTTATTACGAAAATGGACAAGCGGATTAGATCGCCAGTAAGTGAAAATACCATCGTAAATAGGTGTTGACCCTACCTGTTTCGGTGAGCGCAGGTGTTGTTTTTTTTTTTTAAATGTTCTCCATTGTAAATATTTTTCATTGTTAGTTACATTATTTTAGTCTGTTTTTAGTAGGGGTGTGCGAGTACTTGAAACTTCGAGTTTTCGGACGAGTATTTTGATATCCGAACTCGACTCGAAGTTTTAAAAACTACTCGAAAGTTCGAGCGAGTATTTCCCGCCGATTTCCGGACGATCGCTAACGATTGCGACCGGCCAAAACGCGTAGTAACGGCCGCAAAAAGCAATCGCATCACGTAAAATCGGCCGAAAATGACGACCGCAAACTACTGCGACCGGCCACAACGCGTAGTAACGGCCGCAAAAGGTGATCGTAACACGTAAACTCGGCAAAAAATGACGACCGCGAACGATTGCGACCAACCAAAACGCATAGTAACGGCCGCAAAAGGCGATTGCGTCACGTAAAATCGGGCGAAAATGACGACCGCGAACGATTGCGACTGGCCAAAACACGTAGTAACGGCCGCAAAAGGCATCCGTATCACGTAAAATCGGCCAAAAATGACGACCGCGAACGATTGCGACCGGCCAAAATGCGTAGTAACGGCCGCAAAGGGCGATCGCATCACGTAAAATCGGCCGAAAATGACGATCGGACCACGTAATTTCGGCCGTGACTAACGATTATGTCATTTATTATTGATTATAAGCGATGTCTGGACCAGGTGAAATTGGCCAAATGACAATCGGACCCTTGTTTCATCGGCTGGAAACGAATGTCAAACCTTGTTTTGTTTGTCAATACGTAATCCAGTTTGATTGTACTGGCCAAAACTTTGTATTTCTACTCGTGTATTAGTTAGAAACCATGTTTGGATTATCAAATATAGGGTGATATCCAAATCCCATTACACTATTTTAAACTACCAACTGATGGCAAATACTCGCTCGAAAATACTCGAAACTCGAAAATAATTGGCATTACTCGACTCTACTCGACTCTATTTAAAAAATCACTACTCGCACACCCCTAGTTTTCAGTGTTATTTTATGTGCCTTACAACATTTTGCAATTTATAAGCCAATTGTACATGTTTTTATGAACAAATTGATAGTGTCAAGTGTATAGGCAACTATGTCTATACTATGTCATGAATAAATTCTGAAAAAAAACATCAGAATTTCTGCATTTATCGAGGTAATGGCATGTAAATTTGGGTGCGTGTTTACTAATGCATGTTTTACAACATAGATGTCTAAAATAGGTTGAGATATAAGTTTTAGAGGTAGTTTTTATAGTCCAAACAAAAAAAATATATATTTTTTATTTTTATATTTTTATTTTTTGAAAACAAAAAACTATTACATACACCAAAATATATATTTTATTTGAGACAAACAACTCAATACAAATAAAACAAGACATTAATTATAAATTTCTGATGAAAAATAAAGTTACAAATTATTTAATGTGAGCATGAAATTTGCTTTAATTGAACCTGGCAGTCTTGGAAGTCAATCTTAATAGTGGTCTGGCATTATTTATGACGTCATACAAAAAATGGTTGGCAGTAAAAGGATTAAATTCTCTATAAGAATAATATGGGGACTGAGTATGCAGGTTTGCTGCAACAAGGAACACTAAATATGGGTTTTTATGGAAATATAAATATAATTCAACTAGGTGAAGCCACATTCCAAGTTTCATCGATATAGATTCATAAGTAAGCGATAAATGTCATTTGAATTATTCTCCGTAAGAATAACATGGGAGCTGAGAACGTAGGTTTGCTGTAACAAGGAACAATTAAATACCCCCGTCGCAGCAAACCTGCGTACTCAGCGAATTTCCTACGCATGAATATATTTCTTACTACCACATAAAGCCACATACTAAGTTTCATAAAAATACTTAAATAAATAACTGATATATAGCATTTTATTTATTGTCCATAAGAATAACATTAGGACTGAGAACGCAGCTTTGCTGCAACAAGGACGATAAAAATATGGTTTTTTTGCAATTATCAATATAACTCAACCAGGTGAAGCTACATACCAAGTTTTAATGATTTATGTTCATAATTAAGGGAGATATAAAGCTTTACGTATTCTCCATAAGAATAACATTAGGGATGAGTATGCAGGTTTGCTGCTAAGAAGATAATCAACAAAAAATCAATTTTTTGTGCAAATATCAATATACCAGTACTAGGTGAAGCCACATACCAGGTTTCATTAATATACATTCATAAAAAATCGAGATATCAAATTTTATTTATTCTCCATAAGGATAACATTGGGCAACGTACTGTGTTTAGCACTTTGAATATCTCGGCAACGGTTGGACGTAGAATCATAATTTAAACACTAAAATGATTGTTTTGTAGAGCTAAACTGATTGGTAAAAGCAAATGTGAAGTTTACATTGAAATGAACTGAGGAAAAGCCAAAAACCTTTTTCCCATAAGATTAACATGGGAGATTTTATGAGCAGGTTTTTTTGGATTTTCTCCGCAACCACTTAACCTAGGTTCATAATTCAAAATACCATATTATTTGTTTTTTTAAGCTCTATAACATGGTCAAAACCAAAATTAAGTGTTTTAAAAATTTTAGGGTGAAAAATGCAAAAAACTGATTTTTGGAAAATTTAAAACCCCCATAAACCCCCCTTCCCGTGGTCCGATATTTCTGGTTTTCGAACTTAAAGTCATGAATGTCACTTTACACATTTGAGCCAAATTTCATCGAAATCGGACGTTTTTTACTCAAGTTATCGCATTCACGGACACATATATAGATATATATATATAGATATATATATATATATAGATATATATATATATATATATATAGATATATATATAGATATATATATACATATATATAAATTTGAACGAATAGTGTTTTTGGCATCTGGGGACCTCAAAACAAAAATTTATCATGGTCTCGGGCTTAAGTCTTACCATGAGACCTACGGTAATAGCTTCTTCCCTATAGGGGAAATTCGCTAACTTCCCTATAGGGGAAATTCGCTAAAATGGGTTTTTATACAAATTGTTTTCAACTCCACATACGGGTGAAGCTACATTCCAAATTTTATTACTTATGTTCATAATTAAGGGCGATATAATATTTTACTTATTCTCCATAAGAATAACATGGGGGCTGAGTCCGCAGGTTTGCTGCAACAGGAACCATCGGGAAAAATTTTTTTTCTGCAAATAACAATAGACAAGAAGATCAAGCCTTAAACAAGTTTTAGTGGGATATGTTCATAAATAAGTGAGATATAAAATTTGTCTTATCCTCCATAAGAATAACATTGGACAACGTACTGTGTTTAGAACTTTTACTCTGTAACAAATTGACGAAGAGCAATGATCAAAATACCAAATTGGATGTTTTTTTAAACTGAATCCAATGGTGCAAATTATAATTTAATTTTTCCAAAGATGAAATGTAAAACATTAAAAAAAACTCATTTTTGGGGTACCAAAATACCTCTTTGGATAGGTCAGATCTGTCTAGTTTTCGAACTTAAAGTCATAAATGTTGCTTTATAGATTTGTACCAAATTTTATAAAAATCGGACAATTTTTATGAGAGTTATCACACACACACACACACACTCACACACACACACACACACACACACACACACACACACACACACACACACACACACACACACACACACACACACACACACACACATATATATATATATATATATATATATATATATATATATATATACAGTTTTGAACAAATGGTTTTTTTGGCATCTGGGGACATCAAAACGAAAAGTTATCATGGTCCCGGGCCTAGATCTTACCATGCCGACTACGGTAATAGCTTCTTCCCTTTAGGGGAAATTCGCTAAAATTACTCTTCAATGCCTCAAATAAGGATATTCGGGTGTTATAAGGATATTTGGTTTCTGGAAAAAAGTACCAGAAGAATTTCTATATAATACTTACTGTAAATTCTATAGTAAATGATATTTATTGCCGAAAATAGAGTTAAAAGGGAGAATTTATGAGTCAGTTTTCTGATACCGTTTATTTAAATGTGGTTATAACAAATCATAGCATTCAACTTAGCCCATTTAGCTGAGCAGTACCGGGGAGACCGAGCCATCTCGTTGATATTTGATTAGTTTGTGGGTGAAAAATATGTCTATATACAATCTTTATTCAATGGTTCTAGTTACTGTTTTCAAGAAATCACATGTAGATACTTTACCTTGTGTTTACTAGTTAATTTATTCATAGCGTTATGCTTTTGTTGTTTTGATTTGAAACTCGATAAGCCCAATGTTAAAATTGAATTTTCTTGGGGTTGAGGTTTTTACCAATTGTATTTTTAGGTCCAAAAGCACCTAATTCCAAGTTTTAAAAAATGTTTCCGCTGGATTCCGAGATAAATTTAGCAGACAGACATTGCTCATATTCGAGTATAGGGTTATTTAAAACTAAAAAAACATAATGGATTTACCAAATCATTTGTAAAATTTAAGCAGATGAAATTTTAATACCTTTTTAAGCAGGTCCCGTTCCTCTTCCAAAGCTCTCAGCTTGATCTTGAACTGAGCCTTCATTTTGATCGTTTGCTTGTTGCTGTTTTCCAAAGCCTCAGTCACTTCTTTAGTTTTGACAGCAGCTGCAGCTACTTCTTCTTCCAAGGCCAAGTTCTTTGTTTGCAGTGCGACCACCTTCTCCTGCAACTCCGCCACTCGAGTGGAGAGGTCGAACCTGGCCGACTCTGCCGCTCGATAGTTCTTCTCCAACTGCTGAAGTCTACAAAACACATTTATTATAGGGGTGTGCGAGTACTTGAAACTTAGAGTTTTCGGCCTAGTATTTCAATCCTTGGACTCGATTCGAAGTTTTGAAAAGTACTCGAAAGTTCGAGCGAGTATTTCTTGCCGATTTCCAAACGATCACTAACGATTGCGACCAGGAAAATCACGTAGTAACGGCCGCAAAAGGTGATCACATGACATAAAATTGGCTGAAAATGACGACTAGAAACAAGAATTGGTCAAACGTGTGTAAATGATGACGGAAAACATAATATCGGCCAAAAATGACTTCTGGATTACGTTATTAAGGCCAAAATTACAACGGTATACATAATATCGACAAAAGTGGCGACCGGGTCGCTAATATCAGCCGTGATTAACGATTTTATCATCAATTATTGATTCAATTCAATTCAATTAATTTCAAAACCTCTTTATTCAACTATATACATTTCAAAAATATACAAGAATGATTATTATAATTCACTAATGATTATAAGTCAAGTGATGTCTGGACCAAGTGATATTGGCCAAATGACAACTGGGCCGTGTTTAGAAAATACACACACACCTTCCTTTCTTCTTTTATTATTTGATCGTCTTGTGAATAAAAGTTTATAAAGAAATATATTTGTCTTATTTGTGTTTTTATGTGACTGTTATTTGTATTACTGTTATTGGAATTATATGATCTAGGTAAGCAGCCTACTGGTACAAACACCTATATAGCTTGACTAAAAAGCGAAACACTAATCTAATAAATAAAATCCTAGTTCTACAAAAATACCTTTTTATTATTCAAAATTACATACATGATGCGATAAATTGAAGTTAAGGGGAATACAAATAATTTACAAAAGGATGGGGTTGGATAGAATTTTCTAATAGGCCTATTTAATTTTTAACATGTGGCTTTGACAGTCAGTTGAGCTGAGATCTGATGACATTCGTGGCGGCTTTGTCATGAAATCTTAATATTGTTTATTGAAATATGGAAACTCATGAATAGTAAATAGTCCAAAACTTAAATTTTAAATAAACTTTGCCAATTAGGGTGATCTCAACAATTAATTTGACTTATTGTTCAATGTCCAAATAACACAGTATTCTTGTTGATGATATAGTTTTTATAAATTGATTTGATTTGAAGTTAACTTGGGTCAGATTGAAGAACGTTTTTTAATATTTATTATAGTTCAAATAAGTTAAATAGTTCTTCTCTGTAGCTCTTAATGAATTGGCTAGATTTTAGCAATATATTTCAGTTCTTCACTCAGATTTCAATATACCTTCTTGACTGAGAATTATTTACTATTGGGTTGGGTCCCATAAAAAACTTCTAACCACACTCAGGTCATTGCATCAAAGAGAGAGAGTAATCTTGCTGTTCAACACTCACAACAATGGACGCACAGGTTTAACCCTAGGACTGCCCTGGGCTGATTTATGCTTAATTGCTCGGTGCCCTGGCAATTTTGGCCATTTTGCAGAGGTTTTTTTAACAATTCGCAGTGCCTAAACTACTGTTGATAACCTAGTCATATGTATACTCGTTTTGTTCATAAAAGGAAGGAGATTTTGAATAAAATAAAATAAAAGGAATCCCTGTTGGTAGTTTTTTTGCAAAATGTGAAAAACCAAAATTTTATAACAATTTTTGAAATAATTTTCAAAAATAGAGTCCTAGCATTTTTACACTAATTTTTTTACAGACAATCAAAGATATACACAATTTAGGCAATTTATTTCCCTACGTGGAAATGTGTTTGAATTATTTTAAAACATTTTGTTACACAAATTATGGAAAGAAATACGGAAACCGTGGAAAATCGACAAACTTACGCTGTACATTTGAAAAATTAAAATAAAATAAAAAGTATAGAACTAATATACTAATACTGTTATATTACTAAAGGTAACAATACAGTTATTGGAAATAATGCACTTTTGTACAAAGTAATAACTGTTTTTATGACTTTATATGAGTTGAAAAACATAATTTGAGTTTCGCCGAAAGCGAAAATTAGTTATTCAAAGCTAAATCTAATTTTTGTACTTTATTATAATATAATAAATGATACTTATGTTTATAGTAAACACAGTTCTGAACAAGAATATATATATATATATATATATACATATATATATATATATATATGTATATAGAAATATGAACAAATAAAGGTTCCATAAGCATATATTGATTTTTGAACAAATTTGTAGCATAGGCCTTGCCGTATTCAAGCAAAATCTGCAGAGGTTACTACAAACAATAAAAGATAACCCTATCATATGCATACTCTTTTTGGTCACAAAAGAACAGAGAATTTCAATAGAATAAAATAAATCCAACGCGATTAGGTAGAATTTGAGATAAAGTAAAAAAAGTGAAATTTCCAAATTCATTCTAGGCCTAACCTAGAAAACACTCACATTTTCAATAACGCACATTTGAACATAAATAATAATATTTACCCATAGTAATATGGATAAATATTACTACTTGCTCACACACTAACCGACAATACACTTGTTTTTTCACTAAAACACTCAGATTTGATAGTAAAATACGAATAATAACCTACCGGTACTAACAAACAGACATCGGCTCTGGCTAGCAGAAAGAATAAACAACTCGTATTTCCTGCTACCTAATAAGAGTCACTTGACACTCCATACACTTGGCACCGCTATAAAGAGGAAGAAGGTTTTCCTGGCTTCAAAGTGATATGATTTACATCACACTAAATCAATTTTATAAGTATTTATATCATGATTTATAATTCCGCAATTGTCGGGGAATAGGAATAATCAAGGGCCTGACTTAACAGCTGATTTCATAATTTATTTCTTAGACTTTCTGAAATCGTAAGCTAAATGTCACTTCACGAAAAGAAAGAATAACTCATGTTCTTTCTAATGGTACCAACGACTTTCTGTTTGGGCCAAAATAGAAACACTACGATTTTTTTGAAGAACAGCTGTTTTACGAGATTTCGCCGGTTGCGAGTCGAAAATGTTCCGTGCGCAAACTTTCGTTCAACTTAAAATAGCAATTGTATTGATCTGTTAGTGCTACAAGGTTCGTTTATATATGAAAATGAAAGTTTAGAATCTCCTCTTTAAAATGGTATCAATATTATTACGTTTCTCGGTCATCTTCAATGCATTTTAACACGTTCGCTGCGGCGAGCGCCATGTGACGCTCGGCAGAACAACGCCGCGCTCTGAGAGCGCCACAAGGCGCTCTGACTACATGCAAGTTCCATTTGGTCTCGTGCTGGCAGCACTGTGGTGAGGACGGGTATTTTATGTCAGCGTTTTAGCTAGGAATGCGAGCTTAATTTTGGTGTAGGTTGGTAGTAAATTTCCCCGTAAAATTCCCGTTCAAAAGGGACAAAAAACCAGGTTTTGTCCCATATTTCTGGGATATTCTCCCTGTAATTGACATTACAAGGGAAATGACTAGTACCCAGGCAGTGCTGCTACCTGTGGGTGTTTCAGCGAACTACGTCCAGTCTCGTGGAAATGCAGCACATCACCGAACCGCTGTTTTGTGATTCGTCAGACCGAAATAATTGAATTCGTCTGTGCCAATCTAGTTCGCTGCCGTGCTCGGCGTACGCCCGCCATTGGTGGGCCGCAGCGAACGTGTTAAGCAGTTCAAAAAAAAATGACCCCATTCCCCGAATGTCGGGGAAAGGACACTAGGCCACGACATGCATTCCCCGAATGTTCGGGGAAAGGCAGTCCTAGGGTTAAAAGGGTTATGGTAAGTATAGCAAAGGAGATCAATTTTTATTATCTCTCTCTCTCTCTCTCTCTCTCTCTATATATATATATATATATATATATATATATATATATATATATATTAAATGTATTTGAAAGCTATATATATGAAATTTATTTGAGATAGCTTTACAATTTAAATTAACTAGAAAATACCTAACATAACTAGTGAATATGGGGAAACTGAATAAAAAGTTATACTGTATATGTGAAATTGTTACCAAATACATACAGTACAACATCTTACAGATGAAATAAGCCTACATAACTAAATTAACATAATTATTTAACATAAAGGGAATTATTACTGTTGGGGTTATATACAGAGTGTTCAAAAAAGGTGGGGACATAATTTACGTAGTGATTCCTTGGGTCAAAATAAGCAAAAAGTTTACATAAACATATGTCCTATCTCCTTTCGTTTAGCGCCTGTCTTTCTGTATGTGTTTTTTACAAAAAAAGTCATAACTCCTTAACGGTAAAGCTAGAGCGTTGAGATTTTGCACAAATGTTAATCTTATTGGCCGCTTTCTTTGTGCAAAATGTGAATAAAAACTCTAACCGTTTCAAAATGGCGGCTATTTTAAATATTTGACACCAAATTTCATGAAAACCGTTAATTTTACCAAAAAATTACAAGATACATAAAATTTAGTAAATTTATGGAGATTTCAACGATATCTTATTAAGCTTAGTTTGGACAAAGAATAACTGAGAAATTAATTTCTTTCTTGCTATACCTACAGTTTTCTCCATTTAAACAGTGTTAAAACTATAACAAATATTATTAATAAAATTAATTTCTCCTATAAAGCACAGAAACCTCTCTTCAGCAGTACCATTTTCGTTCACATAACATCAATGAAACTGAGTTGGTCAACATGTGTTATATCTGGTGAGGAATCAATAATCAAAGAGTAGTATTTAGATGATTTAATCTGCTCAACAATTTTTGATGAAACAGACTCCCCCATAACTTTAACTAACACCTCGCACAC
This sequence comes from Allygus modestus, assembly GCA_963675035.1. Lineage (NCBI taxonomy): Eukaryota > Metazoa > Arthropoda > Insecta > Hemiptera > Cicadellidae > Allygus > Allygus modestus. The sequence continues at coordinate 183,164,417 of OY776112.1, read as the reverse complement.
TGTTGATGATAAGTACGAGGTGAAGCCACTGCCAGGGTTACCATGTCGAGCAATGTGTTCAGACAGAAATGGGTCATATTCTGCTATCAGCTCCAAACACATCATAAAATTCCTGTTATTAACTGACCCAAAAACTTCATTTTCACCTCTAAAAGGTAACCCTCTGGAGGACAACTTTTTGATAACAGAGACTACTCTTTGAAGTACACTCTTCCAGAACTTAACTTCTTGTTCATGTTTGGATAGCATATGATGGTCAATCCTATTGTTTTCTACTCCTCTCCTTTTTAACTGTAATAAACAATCCATATGAGTCACTTAAGAGCTTTAGAGCTTTCATGTTCAGGAATTCTCTTTCCTGCATGGACCCAATCAATAAACCCCACTTCACTGGAAAATGCAGTTGTATTCGTACTACCAAATAATCTGCAAGGTGCACAGAATATGGAGCCATGAGATGGTGAATAAAATAAATACTTTCGCTCTACTGCCCCTCCATTCAATCATATTCCGTCTGGAAAACATGCTCTTTCTGCAAGCTCGTTTTCAACCATCTGGATACAAACGAATGGACTTCAAAAAATCTGCATTAGTGTTTTGCTTAATGTTATTTTTAACTAAAAACTCAAATCGTTTTATCATTAATTTCCCAATAATATGGGCCATTCCTTGGCATAAATAGAGAATCAATCGGGTGAGTTCTGGTAGATGATGATGATGATGTGGGCCTATCATCAATAAGTATGGTTGGAGTTGGTAGGCCTGTATCTTTGTGTTTCGTCCTCCTTGGGCGAAAAAATACGAACACAACTCTCAGGTTTCCTAGGCCTAGGCCTACAATCACCGGTAATGTTACACTCGTTTTCATTAGCATCAGCAATAGCAATGTGCTCACCTTCACTTTCTTTACCAAAAGTATTACTATTATTGCTAACGCCTGAATCTACTCTACTTTTGTTGGAAGTAAAGAAATTGTCAAGCTTTGGTACTTTTTAACTAGCTCATTTTCCTTTTTCTTTTTTTGTCAGCTATTTTAAGGTAAGCCGATCCACTGAGTCTTTATTCAACTCATTTGTTCACTAATTGAAATACTGTACGCTGTACGTAAACTCGTACACAGTAATCTGCCCTATTGATTCACAAGTTCCAAACACACACTTGTTTCACATTTCACCCTAGATAATGTTAAAACAAACACTAAAGTCGGCGTCAATAGAACTGGCAGGTCAAGATAGGCTAAGGTGTTATACCATAATGACAAGGATTAATGATAGTCAAGGTGACATTACATGATTTGATTAGCCTAACCTAGGCCTACTTATTAAATTACCTATACTTTTATCTTATACCTATATAACCAGGAAACATATTTCTTCTATTTTTCACTGCAGAGAAGATAATATTCTCAAATACTTATAGATGTTGGTATATTGCTCCTCCAATTAGACATTCTGTTTTCTGGTGAGGTTATTTGTAGTACAGTCCTCATTTACTCAGAAAGATACATTTGTAAAAATAGTAACCACGTGTTGTGTTTTGAATAAAATTACTTAGCTTAAATATTCTAGGCCTATTCTAGGCAAATATTTAAATCTTGCAAGAAAAATTAAAATGTTAAGTTCCAACTTGAAAATATGGTAGTTTTAGTGATTGGGGTAAAGTAGGCTAAATATCTGAAACCCTTACTATCCGATCCGTACCCGATCCGAACTTAGCTATCCGAACCGAAACCAATCCGAACAAAAAATTCACGATTTGCACACCTCTAATAGACATTAAGGGGATACCAGAGGTGCCATTGAGTTTAAGCAACCATTCAAAGTTTGAAAAGAGATGGAGGTCTATGTTGAAAAGAGACAAAGATACCTGACGCTGGTATCCCCTCAAAGCGTAACACATCCACAAAATGAAGCTATGCCAAGGTGCGTTCATCGAGTCTTTTCAACACACATTCCCCTTCAATAGTCCAGAAGGGGGGGGGGGGGAGGAGCCAACTCAAGCCTATAGGAGCCACACCTCTTAATCAGGCCCTGGCTACAATCATCAAATATCAAAAAATCAATAAACGGTACCAGGAAACTGACACATACTTTCTCCCTTTAGCCCAAATTTAATGAATAAATTACTTTTTATTTACTAAATATAGAATACAAAGCACAGTGGAATGTAAAGAAAATCTTGTAAACAAGTTGTTTTCAAAAACATCCACCCAAATCCCTGTTTTGGAGGCGCTACAGAATCCATTGCTACACACGTAGTTTTAAGGGGGGAAATGCCCCCTATTCCCCCCTCGGGGTTTTTAAGGGGCAACATATTTCGAATTTCCTCTGTTGGTCAATGCTAACTTGACAAGCATATATATCAAGTTAGAACGAAATTGATCAGTAAATAAGAGAGAAATATTCATTTTTGTATTACCCATAAGAATAACATTGGACAACGTACTGCGTTTACCGCAAAATGAAAATTTAAATTTTCTCCGCAACCAGCAATTATAGAATAGTAATTCAAGATATTAAATTATTTAGTTTTTTAATGGTGAATAGTAATATTTTTTATATTGATGTTTTTTTATGAAAAATAAAAAAACTGAATTTTTGATATTTTAAGTGTTGTAATTTCTGAACCCGAATTGTTACAGAAATACGGGTGGTGTCATTTTGTTGGAAAACCAAAGTTCTACAAACGACCAAAGTTTAATCAAAATCGTTAGAGCCGATTTTTAGAAATCTTTATTTTTCATGGTTTTTGGGGGATAATTACCCTTAAAAATCAAAAATTCCAAAAAATGAAAAAACGCCTGGAGATATCGTGGATTAGTACCTACATAGCAAATTTCATAAAAATAGGACCATTGGTTACGGCCCTAGCTCTGTACACATCCATACAGACAGACACACAGACATCACGTAAAAATAACTTTTTTGGGTTCAGGGAGCACCAAAACAAATATTTCCACTAACAACTGAAATTCAAAAATGTTTAAGAAAACAATACTTTCTCCATATACTACGTATAAGGGGGAGAAAGTAAAAATTATAAAAGTTCTGATAAATGGGTGGTATGTTAAGTACTATTTTGCAAAATGTGCCGTGATGGTTAGGCTGGGTCAGTTTATTACAAATATGTCTGTAATCTTAAATAAAATTCACTGACTCCAGAGTCTCCTGTAACAAGTTCGCTGCGGCGCAGTCGATTTTGACCGGCCGCATCACGCGCATGCTGCACGGTCGGAACCGACCTCCCCCTCTATTGAAACTAAACTAGTCAGTGTGAACCCAGCACTTGCTCGAGGCAGGTTATTTGTTGTCAGCGTGTAGTGCAGGTCCAGTAGTGTTGTCGGGTGGTGTCAGTTTCCGGATCCGGCGTTTTACAAAAATGCACCACAGTAAAGTCAAAAAGAGGTGGTTGGGAGGGTATTTAAATATTGTATATAAGTGATAGTGATAAGAAGATTTATCAGTATAGTACTTTTTTAACACATAATAACAATGAGACTGTGTGTCAACGTGGGACAGCCGATATCGACCGCGACGGGTCTCGTGCGGGTGCTGCGAGGCCGAAATTGACTGCAATATTATGACGTCGTAAGCGGCTAAACTAAAGTACTGGAATGCTTGAAAACCACATGGTCGGTCTTCTATTCTTCATAGGTAAGTAGTTCAACACTTATATTTTTTCAGCACCCGGGAAAATTTCAACATCTTTTTCCAGCAGCCAATGTGTTAATCTACCTACACCACTACGTTTGCTATTCACATACTTGACTTTCTTCGCCTCCAGTTCGTCCTTCAGCCACGTCCTCTCCTTGCCCATCCGCTGCTCCAGAGCCACAGAGTTCGCCTGCATCGCCTTCATCTGGCTCCTTGTCGCCTCCAGTGTGTCCAGAGTTGGCCTTGTTCTATCTACACCACTACATTTGCTATTCACATACTTGAGTTTCTTCGCCTCCAGTTCGTCCCTCAGCCTCGCTCTCTCCTCGCCCATCCACTTTTCCAGAGCTAAAAAGTTCGCCTGCATCGACTTCACCTGGCTCCTCGTCGCCTCCAGTGTGTCCAGTCGCCCTTAATCTACCTATACCACTACGTTTGATACTCACATCCTTGACTTTCTTCGCCTCCAGTTCATCCCTCAGCCTAGCCCATCCGCTGCTCCAGAGCCACAAAGTTCGGCTGCATCATCTTCATCTGGCGCCTCGTCGCCTCCAGTGTGTCCAGAGTCGCCCTTAATCTACCCACACCACTACGTTTGTTATTCACATACTTGACTTTCTTAGCCTCCAGTTAAACCCTCAGCCTTGCCCTCTCCTCGCCCATCCACTTTTCCAGAGCTAAAAGGTTCGCCTGCATCGTCTTTATCTTTCTCCTCGTCGCCTCCACTGTGTCCAGAGTCGCCCTTAATCTACCCACACCACTACGTTTGTTATTCACATACTTGACTTTCTTAGCCTCCAGTTAAACCCTCAGCCTTGCCCTCTCCTCGCCCATCCACTTTTCCAGAGCTAAAAGGTTCGCCTGCATCGTCTTTATCTTTCTCCTCGTCGCCTCCACTGTGTCCAGAGTCGCCCTTAATCTACCTATACCACTACGTTTGGTACTCACATCCTTGACTTTCTTCGCCTCCAGTTCGTCCCTCAGCCTAGCCCATCCGTTGCTCCAGAGCCACAAAATTCGCCTGCATCGACTTCATCTGGCTCCTCGTCGCCTCCAGTGTGTCCAGAGTCGCCCTTAATCTACCCACACCACTACGTTTGTTATTCACATACTTGACTTTCTTAGCCTCCAGTTAAACCCTCAGCCTTGCCCTCTCCTCGCCCATCCACTTTTCCAGAGCTAAAAGGTTCGCCTGCATCGTCTTTATCTTTCTCCTCGTCGCCTCCACTGTGTCCAGAGTCGCCCTTAATCTACCTATACCACTAAGTTTAATACTCACATCCTTGACTTTCTTCGCCTCCAGTTCATCCCTCAGCCTAGCCCATCTACTCACACCACTATGTTTGTTATTCACATACTTGACTTTCTTAACCTCCAGTTCGACCCTCAGCCTTGCCCTCTCCTCGCCCATCCACTTTTCTAGAGCTAAAAGGTTTGCCTGCATCGTCTTCATCTGGCTCCTCGTCGCCTCCAGTGTATCCGGAGTCGCCCTTAATCTACCTATACCACTACGTTTGATACTCACATCCTTGACTTTCTTCGCCTCCAGTTCATCCCTCAGCCTAGCCCATCCGCTGCTCCAGGGCCACAAAGTTCGGCTGCATCATCTTCATCTGGCGCCTCGTCACCTCCAGTGTGTCCAGAGTCGCCCTTAATCTACCTACACCACTACATTTGCTATTCACATACTTGACTTTCTTAGCCTCCAGTTCGTCCCTCAGCCTCGCCCATCCACTTTTCCAGAGCTAACAGGTTTGCCTGCATCGTCTTCATCTGGCTCCTCGTCGCCTCCAGTGTATCCGGAGTCGCCCTTAATCTACCTATACCACTACGTTTGATACTCACATCCTTGACTTTCTTCGCCTCCAGTTCATCCCTCAGCCTAGCCCATCCACTGCTCCAGGGCCACAAAGTTCGCCTGCATCGTCTTCATCTGGCTCCTCGTCACCTCCAGTGTGTCCAGATTCGCCCTTAATCAACCTACACCACTACGTTTGCTATTCACATACTTGACTTTCTTAGCCTCCAGTTCGTCCCTCAGCCTCGCCCTCTCCTCGCCCATCCGCTGCTCCAGGGCAACAAAGTTCGCCTGCATCGTCTTCATCTGGCTCCTCGTCTCCTCTAGTGTGTCCAGGGTCGCCTTGCCCTTGCGCGCCATGTCCTCTGACAACAGTGTGATGGCCTGCGTGCGTGCCGAGATCACGCTGTCCTTCTCCCGCAGATTTTCCTGGACAATACAATATTAATAGAAACTTTTTGCCACCGCCAGGCATTTTTAAATTGTTTCACCCCATTAATAGACCTAAAAGTTGTCCTGTGGAATATATGACTCTGTTTCACATTCACCTTACAGTACGAAGCACCTATAAGCCAAGTATTTGAAATGGCGATTCGAGAGGTACTAACCGTCCTGAAAACAGGAACTCACCTGACCTATGTTTGATTTTATAAGGTCTTATTACACTTTTTGTTTGCTGTGTTTTAGTGAATTTCCCCTATAGGGAAGAAGCTATTACCATAGGTCTCATGGTCAGACTTAAGCCCGAGACCATGATAACTTTTCGTTTTGAGGTCCCCAGACTCCAAAACACACTATTCATTCAAATTTATATATATGTGTCCGTTAACCCGATACCTTGAGTAAATACCCCCGTCGCAGCAAACCTGCGTACTCAGCGAATTTACTATGCATGAATATATTTCTTACTACCACATAAAGTCACTTACCAAGTTTCATAAAAATACTTAAATAAATACGTGATATATAGCATTTTATTTATTCTCTATAAGAATAACATTAGGGCTGAGAACGCAGGTTTGCTGCAACGAGGAAGATAAAAATGTGGGTTTTTTTACAATTATCAATATAACTCAACCAGGTGAAGCTACATACCAAGTTTTAATGATTTATGAAATTTGAACGAATAGTGTTTTTGGCATCTGGGGACCTCAAAACAAAAAGTTATCATGGTCTCGGGCTTAAGTCTTACCATGTGACCTACGGTAATAGCTTCTTCCCTATAGGGGAAATTCGCTAAAAACATCCGATTTCGATGAATTTGACACAAACATGTAAAGCAACATTTATGACTTAACTTCGAAAATCAGAAAGATCGGACCATGGGAGGGGATTTATGGGGTTTTAAAATTTTCCCAAAATCGTTTTTTTGCATTTTTCACCCTAAAATTTGTAAAACACTCAATTTTGGTTTTGACCATTTTATAGAGCTTAGAAAAACAAATAATATGGTATTTTTAATCATTGAGCTAGGTTAAGTGGTTGCAGAGAAAATAAAAAAAAGTGTTAGTAAAATCTCCTATGTTAATCTTAGGAGAAAAAGTTTTTAGCTTTCCCTTAGTTAATTTTATTATTAACTACTTCACATTTGCTTCTTCCAATCAGTTCAGCTATAAATACCCCCGTCGCAGCAAACCTGTGTATTCATCAAATTTCCTATGCATGCATATGTTTCTCACTACCACATAAAGCCACTTACCAAGTTTCATCAAAATAAATAAATAAATAAGTGATCTATAGCATTTTAGCGAATTTCCCCTATAGGGAAGAAGCTATTACCGTAGTCGGCATGGTAAAACCTAGGCCCGGGACCATGATAAATTTTCGTTTTGAGGTCCCCAGACCCCAAAAACACCATTCGTTCGAGACTGTATATATATATATATATATATATATATATATATATATGTGTGTGTGTCCGTGAGCACGATAACTCTCATTAAAATTATCCGATTTTCATAAAATTTGGTATAAACGTGTAAACTAACATTTATGACTTTAAGTTCGAAAACCAGCCAGATCGCTTTATCCGAAGGGGTATTTTGGGGGGGTTTTGTACCCCAAAAATGGGTTTTTTGAATTTTTTACATATAATTTTGGAAATAGTCAAATTTTAGTTTTTACCGTTGGATTCAGCTTAAAAAAACACACAATTTGGTATTTTGATCATTTCTCTACGTCAATTGATTACCGAGATATTGAAAGTGCTAAACACAGTACGTTGTCTAATGTTATTCTTATGGAGGAAAAGAAAAATGTTATATCTCGCTTATTTATGAACGTATACTGACGAAACTTGGTATATGGCTTCATCTGGTTGTGGACCATTGATATTTCCTCAAAAAACCAATTTTTTGCCAAAGGCTCCTGTAGCAGCAAACCTGCGTACTCAGCCCCATGTTATTCTTATGGAGAATAAGTAACGTGTTATCTCCCTTAATTATGAAAATAAATTAATGAAATTTGGTATGTGGCTTTACCTAAATGAGTTATATTGATATTTGTATAAAACCCCATTTTTTTGTTTTCCTTCCTTCAGCAAACCTGCATACTCAGCCGCCATGTTATTCTTATGGAGAATAATTAAAATGTCATAAATCGTTTATTTATGAATGATATTGATGAAACTTGGTATGTGGCTTTATGTAGTATTATGATACATATATATGCATTGGAAATTCGCTGAGTACGCAGGTCTGCTGCTACGGGGGTATTATTTATTCTCCATAAGAATAACATTAGGGCTGAGAACGCAGGTTTGCTGCAAAAAAAGAGAAAAAATATAAATATACTAGCAGTTACCCGCGGGCTTCGCCCAGTTTGAATTTATACGATCAGATGCTGTTCCCTCTACACCAAAGCTCTGGAGTAAATGACCATCATGGTACACTCTGAATATGCAGTGGAAGAGCTCAGATGCGGCAATAAACTCACATGCTGATCCGTAAGTTGATGGTTTCAACATCTCACGACGGTAGTATTCAGGGGAGATGTAATTATCCCCTTTAACATCATGAGTTAAAATTTGGAATTTTGCCCAATTAGTCGAAACATAGTTAATAATTTCCTCTCTTACTTGATCGCTGTATAAATTATTTCCGTAAACTGAATAGCATATAGAATGAAAGAGGCACGAACCATCTGGAGGCATGTGAATAACTCTAAACTGTGAGTCTGTTTGTCCAAATAGTGTTAATTTTGTATTCATATCAAAAATTCAAAAAAAAAAAATACATAAAAGAAACCAATAAAAATAAAAATATTGCTAAAATTGTGTATTAATGACAAAAACAAAAAACTAAAATATCATAAAATTCAATAAATTAGCTTTTAACCTGTCACACCACAACACAAAATAAAGATCATAACATAAACAAATTCAATAAATTAGCTTTTAACCTGTCACACCACAACACAAAATAAAGATCATAAACATAAACAAACCAATGAATAATAACAGCTGTTTGTAAAAATTTTTAAAGAAACAGGTGGTAATGTAGAGTTTGCAAGACATTCGCCCATTTTTAACATTATTGGCTTACTCCAGTTCAAAAGAATTATAAATCAACGTTCTACCGTGGTTTTACTGTTTGTGTAGAATAGCAACAGCTGTTTACAATATTTTAAATTAGTCATCTGATATCATCAAAACAAATCTTTCTTCCATAAGAATAACATGGTAACTTTGAAGATCTGTGGGGCGGAGCCCTATGGAGATACCGGCATGTAAACTGCTTAGTTGTCCTATTTAAGACCTAAAGAATCAGTGTACAAAATTTCAGCTCTCTACCTACATGGGAAGGTGGAGAATTCTTGATGAGTGAGTCAATGAGGGCTTTGCCTTTTATAGGTATAGATTTTGGGGCAATTACCAATATAACTCAACCAGGTAAAGCTACATACTAAGTTTTATTAATTTTTGTTCATAATTAAGGGACATATAAAACTTTACTTATTCTCCATAACAATAACATTAGGGCTGAGTATGCAGGTTTGCTGCTACCGGGACAATCAACAAAAAAATCAATTTTTTGTGCAAATATAAATATACCAATACTACGTGAAGCCACATACCAAGTTTCATCAATATACATTCATAAATAATGGAGATATCAAATTCTATTTATTCTATATAAGGATAACATTGGACAACGTACTGTGTTTGGTTTGGATATCTCTGCAACGGTTGGATGTTGAATCACAATTTAAACACCAAAATGATTGTTTTGTGGAGCTGAACAGATTGGTAAAAGCAAATGTGAAGTTTACATTAAGTTAACTGAGGAAAAGCCAAAAACCTTTTTCCCATTAGATTAATGTGGGAGATTTTATGATCAGGTTTTTTTATTTTCTCCGCAACCACTTAACCTAGGTTAATAATATTTGTTTTTTTAAGCTCTATGACATGGTCCAAACCAAACTTAAGTGTTTAAAAAATTTTTCTTTGAAAAATGCAAAAAACTGATTTTAGGAAAATTTAAAACCCCTTAAACCCCGCCTTCCCATATTCTGATTTTTCTGGTTTTCAAAATTAGTCATAAATGTCACTTTACACATTTGAGCCAAATTTCATCGAAATCGGACGTTTTTTACTCAAGTTATCGCATTCACGGACACATATATATTGATTTTAAAAAAGGCCAAAAACTTACCATTTTTATATTTAAAGCTTTAAGCTTCTTCAGACAATACAACAAACTTCTGATAACCAAACACTTAACAAAATTTACATTTTTATAAGTAATGTAAATAATTGATAAAGAAAATTTATAAATTTGAACGAATAGTGTTTTTGTCATCTGGGGACCTCAAAATAAAAAGTTATCATGGTCTCGGGCTTAAGTCTTACCATGAGACCTACGGTAATAGCTTCTTCCCTCTAAGGGAAATTTGCTAAACAAATCATTTTGGTGTTAAATTGTGATTCTACGTCCAACTGTTGCAGAGATATTCAAAGTGCTAAACACAGTACGTTGTCCAATGTTATCCTTATGGAGAATAATTAAAATTTGATATCTTGATATTTATGAAACTTGGCATGTGGCTTCATCTAGTACTGTTATATTGATATTTGCACAACAAAATTTTTTTTCGATTGTCCCCATAGCAGCAAACCTGCGAACTCAGCCCTAATGTAATTCTTATAGAGAATAAGTAATGTTTTATATCTCCCTTAATTATGAACTTAAATTAATAAAACTTGGTATGTAGCTTCAGCTGGTTAAGTTATATTAATAATTGTATATAAACACATTTCTTATCTTTCTTGTTGCAGCAAACCTGCGTACTGTCTTACCCTTCAATGTTATTCTTATGGAAAATAAATAAAATGCTATATATCGCTTGTTTATTCATGTATTTTCATGAAAATTGGTGAGTGGCTTTATGTGGTAGTGAGAAACATATACATGCATTGGAAATTCGCTGAGTATGCAGGTTTGCTGCGACAGGGGTATTTTCTTTCATAACACTTTTATCGTGACAAAGGCACACATTTGATCTTGTTTTACAGGACAAAAAGTATAGGATCTACTTAAGTGCCTCAATACGGGTTGGGAGGCTGATTGACGCTACACACACGCCTTCAAAAATGATTATTACACCTCAGGTTGTAGCATGGCTATCTCCCTTACGACCTGTACTGCACAGTGAACATGGAATAGACTGTAGGAACTTCCAGACGTGATCAGGATTTGTTTGATCATCATTATGAAGCTTTGCAATTCACATTATTGTGCTTCACACTATCAGTAAAACGATCAATTTCACATAAACCCAAATCCAAAAAAGGCATTTCTATGATACAAATGGTTTGTTTGTGCGGTATATTATTTATCTATCGCACACTGGGTTAACAAAACTGCCAAACAAAAGTGTGGATAAGATAATGCAGATTGTTGGAGAAATAAATAAAACTGCCTCAGAGAGTCAATCTGCAATTAGCAGAAAATCAGGAAGCTAAGAGCAAGGCAATGATGCAAGATGGGGCAGTACCGTAAACAATTTCTAACGTGGAATTGAGACTTGGCAGGACTCTGTCAAAGTACAGTCTACTCTTGATAATTCAACAGATGTAGAACCAGGCCCTTGTCGGATTACAAAATATTATGGATTACGAAGGGTACCATTAAAACAATGCTGAATCAAACTAAAATCAAAATACTCTATGGTAATGAGTTGATAAAAAAGTCAATTTCAACAAAAAAGTTTATTTGACTTTATAAACATACGTTTAAAAATAAAAATAGATTTAGAAAATTATTACTATCTATTACTGTCATGTAAATGTGTTAACACATTGACAATAAGCACCGATCTTTCACATTTTTACAGGAGATATGACGGGCACGGCCTTGTCGGATTACCAAACGAGTCAGTTTAGCAAATGTCGTTCTATCAAAATTGAATGGCTTTAACATACCCTGATTATATTACAATATTTCAGCAGTTAAAAATATAAAATCTTACTGATTTACAAACTTATAGTATTAAAATACTGCAATTAAAAACTACATGATATTAAACTCCCATTGCTCCTTACAGTAAACAATAAATAACCAGTTTTTAAACTGAGGAGGGCATTTATTAGGAAAACTTTGGCAGAATTCTGTAAAACCAAAATTGAAAATATGCTTACAAATTATAACTATTAAAATGTCGCTTTTTTTGCATTACCAACTTGTTGACTTACCTGTAAGTCTAAAACCTTCATTTCCAGATCAGCAATTTTCTGCTTCACCTCAGAGGGAAGCTCCGGCTCTGGGGGGGTTACCTGTGACAAACATGACTCTAGAGTTACCTGTGGCAAACATGACTCTAGAGTTATCTGCGATAAACATAATTCTAGAGTTACAGCGACTTCCGGCACAGCTGATGTCATCATCTTGCTAGGGATTGGCAAGAACTCAAAAATCTTTATTTTTTGAGAAGTTTTCAGTCAGTTTTTCAAATACTTAACTCGACTTCAATTTTAACAAGGTGGATGAAAATACAGTAAAACCCCGTTTAACCGAAATAATGGGGGCGGGACCGTTCCGGATAACCGATTTTCCGGTTAAACTGGAATTGGTATTTTAAGGTTAATTTAGGGGAAAAACGCATACAAGTTCCAGTTTTCACAACGTCAATTTATTGAAATACTTGTACTATTTACAAGTTTACAATATAAAAGGCTATTTGTTGAAGTAATCAACAATCTTTTTCTGAACCTTTTCGTCACAGCAGTTGCGGGCAGCCTTGTCTCACCATCTTTTTATCAGTAACAAATCAGCGGGTGTAGATTCGTGTGACTGCTCGACGAATTGGAGTGCGACCTAAAAAAATACCCATATTGGACTGTGCCTACACATTCTTGATTTTTATTATGAATTTAAATAAAAGGGACATTATTTAATACAATATGAATGAATAAATCCTACCTCGAAAGCATTAAAAGCAGCGTCTGCTACTACTCGGTTGACATCAAATGCAGTCGACGTTTCTACGTCGTCATCTCCATCAACGGGCTCTGCTGTTTCTCGCACATGCAGGTGTGAGAGTCTGCAGTAGAAGACCTCGCCGAGTGAATTTTTAATCCTTTAGTGCGAAATGGGTCAAGCCCCCACCCCCTCGTGACTGGTACAGGAATGTGGAAAACCCGTCAAAACAACCCCCGAGTTCAGTGACCGCCGCGGCCGGCGATGTCTCAGCGCACCATGTGTCATCCCGCCGGGCCGATCCTCTCTATTATTGATTATTTATTTCTCGTAAACCGTTCCGGTTAACCCGGGTTTCGGTTTAGCGGGGTCCGGTTAAGCGGGGTCTTACTGTAGAGCTATTTTTTTACTGCCGACCAACCACTGATGATAAGAAATCCCAAAGCGTGTAATAATAGTAAATGATATAAAGTTGGTCAGAAGAATCTGACACTAACGGTTACAAATGGCAATTGAAATGCGTTTTGTTGGCTGTAAATGGTGATTTGACTGCGTAATACAGGCCGTAATCGTAGATCGGATCAACTAATAACCAGCCGTGGAACCATCGAATCGCGTAATATTTGCCATAATGACTATTTAATCATATAATATTGTCCTAATCGATGAGAGAACCACAATAACAGCCGTGCATGACGCTCACAACCGGACCACGGAAACTTGGGCAAACACGAGGGTCATCCAGAAAGTAAAGAACGTTTGCTTACTGCACCTAGCACAGCTCCTCCATCACGCGATTGCGTGTGTGGCAGTCCACCCACCTCCCCACCAAATCATGAGCTGAGTCTCGTTGCTGTACGGTCATGCGTCTTATTTCTCTAGTGATTCAAAATGGCGGTGTCAATAGAAAATCCCACCAAATGTGAGATATGCAGTGTGATTTGGTTTCTGCATTTTTTAAATGTACACACTATTGACATTTTTAGACAAGCACTAAAGTTTATAGTAAAAGTGTAAATAAGTCTTTAATTTGAGTCTTCATAGGAAAATATTGGTGCAATTTAATGAGAGAAGATCCATTGTGCACAACGAGGATCGGAGTGGCAGGTCATTGCTCGATAAAAATAATTTGAGAGAAAGACTTAAGGGAAGGTTTGAGGAAAACGGTCATTAATATCTCAGCACATTACATAAATTTCAAGATCTTGTTTTTGCACTTTCACCATAAACATTCTTTGGTTTTTGCCTAAAAATGTCAATAGTCCGAACATTTTTTAAAATTCAGAAACCGAATAATATTGCGCATCTCGTATTTGCAGGATTTTTGATTGATGCCGTCATTTTCAATCACTGTAGAGATAAGATGTGTAACCGCACAGCAACGAGACTCGGCTCATACATTGGTGGGAAGGTGAGCGGACTGCCACACTCCCAACACTCGCAATCACGGTGATGGGGGAGCTGTGCTAGGTGCGGTAAGCAAACATTCTTTACTTTCTGGTTGACCCTCACATCACAAGCGGGCCAATAGCAACATACCACTAGCGCGTGCGGGGTCCGCGGCGAGGCATAGTCACTGGTCATCTGCTGGATCGTCTTGTCCTGGTCCTCCAGCTGCACTCGGATGTGCTCCACGATCTCGCTCACTCGCCCCAGGTCCTCCTGGCCCTTCTTGCTCTCGAACCTCGCTCTGGAACCAGCGGAGATGATAAACAGGTGAAACTGTGATCTAAACTGTAGTTGGGCCGATGAATAAGCTTAACGATCTTGGGCAAAGTATATACAACAGGCAATGTTGATAACACTGTTCCTGATAGCTTTGATTGAAGTGAAAACCTAGTTGTGGCAGGGCCTTTAAATATATATCTCAACTCAAACTGTTTGTTGCATCATATATCTTGCACATTTTCTGCAAGAAGGTCGCTTATTCAGTGGCCCAACTATTAGTTTACAAAGAAAACTGGGTAAAATAACAGAACCAATAAAGTACATTATGGTTAATGAAGGTTGAAATTAAAATAATTGTTTCTTTCCGCACAACAGTTTTTGGGCCATAACAATTATTTCCTAACACCGTACATAAAATATTAACTAAACTGCTGCATGCAGCAAGTTGTTGTAGCTGTCATAGCTGGGAGATCTCAAGTTGTAGTTATAGGAACAATGGTCGTTTTAGCATTACCTAAGGAGCACATGGATAGAAGATGAAAAATGTCAATGGAAAGCAATTAGAAGTAATGAAGTAATGAAAGTATGTTCTTTTTCTCATACCTTTATTGAGAAAAGAAAATGAATACCACTGCAGCGTTCACTGATCTTATTCCCCTTTATGATACAGTTTGTAGCCTTCAGATTAAATTTGATAATCTTACACCCTCTGCTATTCTTTTGTGACATTTTAAGTTAATTCACAGGCTAGTTAAAGTACAATTGGCTTGCAAAGCGAGCTCATTCAAGCAAGTGAATGCCGATCTGCCTCAGGGGCCAGTAATTGCACATTTTCTCTTCAAATTATATATAGCTGATATTCCTAACAAATTACACATAAATTTTATTCACACTGACGATACTTGGTGTCCAACACAAAGACAAACATGAAACACAAGCAATACCATTGACCTTGTAGTCTTGAAAGGTTATTTTAAGACCTGGAAGCTAAATCCAAACCCGTTGAAAAACTAAAGTTGCCTGTTTCCACTACAGGCATTGGAATAAAACAAGTAAATTTAAAAAAATCTTACTTCCACTTAAGGCCTACTTTAACAAATGATAAACACACCAGATTAGTGAATTTCCCCTATAGGGAAGAAGCTATTATCGTAGTCGGCTAGGCCCGGAACCATGATAACTTATTGTTTTAAGATCCCCAGATGCCAAAAACAACATTCGTTTAAAACTGTATACCGGTAATTTTATATATATATATATATATATATATATGTGTGTGTGTGTGTGTGTGTGTGTGTCTGTGTGTGTCCGTGAGCACGATAAACCTCGTAAAAATGATCTGATTTTGATGAAATTTGGTACAAACGTGTAAAGCAAAATTTCTGACTTAAAATTCGAAAACCAGACAGATCAATCTATCTGAAGGGGTATTTCGCAAGGGCTTTGTACCCCAAAAATGTTTTTTAGCGAATTTCCCCTATAGGGAAGAAGCTATTACCGTAGGTCTCATGGTAAGACTTAAGCCCGAGACCATGATAACTTTTTGTTTTGAGGTCCCCAGATGTCCAAAACACTATTCGTTCAAATTTATATATATATATATATACCGGGTGTCCCACGAAGAGGTTTAAACGTTTGATTTTATATTACGTGCCCATTCATGCACCAAACTTTTTTAAACTTTACACAGTTTACAAAGTAGGTTCTAAAAATATTCTGGAAAAATTTCAGCTCCCTAACCTTAATAGAAACAAAATGGCGGCATATTGAAAAATTTACCAATTTGCTTCCTATAAAAACTACTTTCATGATTTATTATCTGATTTGTTTACTACGTTGCGGTTCTAACGCTCATTGTTGAAGAACAGCTGTTTGATTGTAAAATTTCGCTTGAGCCATAAAAACATAACCTAACTTTCTTCGGTACTGTTTTACTGAAAGTGGAGTCGAGAAATGGCTTTTAACGTTGAACAAAAAGTTAAGTGTTGTGCGTGGGCTATTGCTTTTGGCAACGTCACTGAAGCAATTAGACAATTTCAGGTTGCCTACCCAGGAATTGAACCACCTAGTAATCCAACAATAACCAAGTGGAAAAATCTTTTGTTAGAAACTGGTAGTGTTGTAAAAAAGTACTCTAGGCGATCTAATGAGGAAAGAGAAGAACTGATGTGCGCATCAATGCTCCGCTCTCCAGGTAAACCGAAATCACTAAGGAAGGTTGAACTTGAAACTGGTGTTCCGAAGTCTTCTGTACAGAGAATTATTAAGAAAAACAAAATTAAATTTTTCAAAAGTCACCTAGTTCATCAGCTTCTTGAATAAAAAGTCATATTGCCCTAGAATGTAACAATAAAAATATTTTATAAAACCAAAAACACCTTTTTGAATGTTTTTAAAGTATCGTTTTTCAATATGCCGCCATTTTGTTTCTATTAAGGTTAGGGAGCTGAAATTTTTCCAGATTATTTTTAGAACCTACTTTGTAAACTGTGTAAAGTTTAAAAAAGTTCGGTGCATGAATGGGCACGTAATATAAAATCAAACGTTTAAACCTCTTCGTGGGACACCCGGTATATATATATATATGTGTGTGTCCGTGAATGCGATAACTTAAGTAAAAAACGTCCGATTCCGATGAAATTTGGCTCAAATATGTAAACTGACATTTATGACTTTAAGTCCGAAAACCAGAAAAATCGGACCATGGGAAGGGGGGTTTATGGGGGTTTTAAATTTTCCAAAAATCAGTTTTTTGCTTTTTCACCCTACAATTTTTAAAACACTTAATTTTGGTTTCAACCATATTATAGAGCTTAACAAAACCAAAAAATATGGTATTTTGAATTATTAACCTAGGTTAAGTGGTTGCGGAAAAAATCCAAAAAACATGCTCATAAAATCTCCCATGTTAATCTTATGGGAAAAAGGTTTTTGGCTTTTCTTCAGTTAATTTTACTATAAACTTCACATTTTATTTTACCAATCACTTCAGCTCCACAAAACAATCATTTTGGTGTTTAAATTATGATTCTACGTCAAACCGTTGCAGAGATATTCAAAGTGCTAAACACAGTACGTTGTCCAATTTTTTTTATCCTTAAATGGAGAATAAATAAAATTTGATATCTTGATTATTTATGAATGTATATTGATGAAATTTGGTATGAGGCTTCATGTTGTACTGGTATATTGATATTTGCACAAAAAATAAATGTTTTGTTGGTTGTCCCCGTTGCAGCTAACCTGCATACTCAGCCCTAATGTTATTCTTATGGAGAATAAGTAAAGTTTTATATCTCCCTTAATTATGAACATAAATTAATAAAACATGGTAAGTAGCTTCACCTGGTTCAGTTATATTGACAATTGCATAAAAACTCATTTCTTATCTTCCTTGTTGCAGCAAACCTGCGTACTCAGTCCTAATGTTATTCTTATGGGGAATAAATAAAATGTTATAAATCACTTATTTATGAATGTATTTTTGTAAAACTTGGTGAGTGGCTTTATGTACTAGTGAGAAACATATAAATGCATTGGAAATTCGCTGAGTACGCAGATTTGCTGCGACGGGGGGTATTTTATTTTTTCATACATATAATCTTTAAAAAGTTATATTTTAGTTTTTCCCATTGCATTCAGCTTAAATAAACACAAAATTTGGTGATTTGATCATTGCTCTACGTCAATTGGTTACTGAGATATTGAAAGTGCTAAACACAGAACGTTGTCCAATGTTATTCTTATGAAGAATAAGTACAATTTGATATCTTGATTATTTATGAAAGTACACCAACGAAACTTGGTATATGACATCATCTAGTTATGGTCTATTGTTATTTGCACAGCAAACATTTTACCCATGGTTCCCGTAGCAGCAAACCTGCGTACTCAGCCCCCATTCTTATAGAGAATAAGTAAAATAGTATGACTCCCTTAGTTACATGAATATAAATTATAAAACTTGGTATGTAGCTTCAGCTACTGTAGTTGAGTTATAAAAACGTTGTATAAAACCCATTTTAGCGAATTTCCCCTTTAGGGAAAAAGCTATTACCATAGGTGGCATGGTAAGAGTTAAGCCCGAGACCATGACGGATTTTTGTTTTGAGGTCCCCAGATGCCAAAAACACTATTCGTTCAAATTTATATATATATATATATATATATACAGGGTGTCCCATAAGTAAAGTGCCAAACTCTGGGAAAAGGTTATATTGGTCAAAATAAAGATAAAATCAAGGATAAAATTTTCCCCAAAAACGCTTCGTTTACCAGATATCCGCCATTTTGGATTTTTTACAAAATAATTGTTATCGTCAAAATTTTTCAACCGATCTTTATAAAACTCGGTAAGTATGTTTAAATAAAGGAGACCTACTGTAGAAAAAAAATTCAACTTGGTCCAATTTAAAATTTTAAAATGGCGGCCATTTTAAACTTTTAATCTAAAATGGCGGGAAAACGGTAAAAATACAAATACCCCCGTCGCAGCAAACCTGCATACTCAGCGAATTTCCAATGAATATAAAACATAACACATTAACACTTAACAGGGTTCATAAGAAATATATTCACAAACAAGTGATATTAAAAATATTAATTATTCTCCATAAATATTAAATAACATTGGGGATGAGTACGCAGGTTTGCTGCAACAAGGAACACAAAATAATGGGTTTTCATGCAAATATAATTATAACTCATCTAAGTCAAGTCACATACCAAGTTTCATTCATATAAATTTATAAGTAAGCGATATATAACATTTTAATTATTCTCCATAAGAATAACATGGGGACCGATTACCTAGGTTTGCTGCTACAGGAACTATACGTCAAAATTTTGTATTTTGTGCAAACAACGATAAACCCCAACCAGAAGAAGCCATATACCAAATTTTGTCAGTTTATGTTCATAAATAAGCGAGATATCCAATTGTTCTTTTTCTCCATAAGAATAACATTAGACAACGTACTGTGTTTAGCACTTTCAATATCTTAGGAACCAATTGACGTAGAGCAATGATAAAAATACCAAATTGTTTGTTTTTTAATGCTGAAATAAATGGTAAAAATTAAAATTTGATTTAAATAAAAATTACATATGGAAACCCCCAAAAAAACCATTTTTGGGGTACAAAACCCCCTAAAAACATCCCTCTGGATGGTACGATTCGTCTGGTTTTCGAACTCGTTCAAATAAATGGTGCTTTACACATTTGTACCAAATTTCACTAAGATCGGACCTTTTTTACGAGAGTTATCGTGCTTACGGACATATATATATATATATATATATATATATATATATATATACATATATACAAATTTGAACAAATGGTGTTTTTGGCATCTGGGGACCTCAAAATCAAAAGTTATCAAGGTCTCGGGCTAATGTCTTACCAAGAGACCTACGGTAATAGCTTCTTCCCTATAGGGGAAATTCGCTAAAATGTACTAAGACCAAATTTTTTTAGAAAATTTTATTTCCAATCTGTCAACACAAAAAACATGAGAATCGAATGAAACATAACCGAGATACATTGAAACCATTTATTGAGTGACAACACATAATGGGATTAAAAAATGGATTTTTTGCTGCCTCATAACACACATTTCAATGTATCTCGGTTATGTTTTGTTTGATTCTCATGTTTTTGGTGTTGACAGATTGGAAATAGAATTTTCTAAAAAAATTGGTCTTAGTACGTTTTTGTATTTTTTACCGTTTTCCCACCATTTTAGATTAAATGTTTAAAATGGCTGCCATTTTGAGATTTTGAATTGGACCAAGTTGAATTGTTTTTCTATAGTAGGTCTCTTTTATTTAAACATACTTACCGAGTTTTATAAAGATCGGTTGAAAAATTTTGAAGATAACAATTACTCTTTATATTCACCCATATAATTTTTTCCCAGAGTTTGGCACTTTACTTATGGGACACCCTGTATATATTTGTCTAAAACCCAATATTAATTTTGTTCCTTGCTGCAGCAAACTTATGTACTCAGCCCCAGTACTTGTAAAATATCTCCACCCCAGAAAGCAAGTGATATTTGCTTCGTGACACACCAACTGTCCAACTGTTGTATTATCTCTTCATTGAGAGGATAAGTAATAGTTGACAGCAGTATTCTCTGTTGGTGATTAGTGAGAACTACATCCTCTTTGAATCCTGGCACACACAAAACTAGGGACAGATTTTACAATGACAATGAGAAGTCTACTTCAGTATTTATAGTCAATGGTAGTATTAAGACATATATTATATGCACTAGAAATTCGCTGAGTACGCAGGTTTGCTGCGATGGGGGTACTTTCCATTAATTTAATTTACTTCAAGAGCTTAAAAGGACTAACCTATCTTCTTCAAGTTTCTTCTTAAGGAGGTTGCTCTTCTCCTTGAGAGCGCTGGAGGAGTTGGTCCCACTCCGCTTGGCGGGTGTGTTTGAGCTCCCATCGTCAGCTTTCTTCTCGCCTGGCTTGGAAATCCGACGTGACGCTTTCTCTCTAGCTTTGATTCTTGACAATGTACTGACAAGTTGCTGGAAATCAGTAGTTCATCACTGGTCTACATAGCAAGTAATAGTTCAAATAGGCTAATAAAGAGTTACAGTTAGAATTAATGTGACACGATGTACATTTTTACTACAGTATCGGTAGTTAATATTTGTATGAGCTGCACAGTAGATTTATTTATTTATACATTGTTCTAATAGCAAATCTAAATTTCATATTTTAAAGTAGGATCTGCTGCAGAAAAATCATAATCTTACTAACCCTCCTCTCCCCTTTTCAAGAGAAGAAGATTTCAACTCAATTGTCAGTTAAATGTTAGTTAAAAAAATTATGGTAAACATATTTAAATAGGCCTACTTTAAAAAGCCAAACTGTACCAGTAACTTTTGAGAAAACCATAATTCTGACCATTAACCATATACTTGATTGAAACGTTTGGTGAGAAAATTGGAGGAACAATATTGGTGCTTTAAGAAAGCTCTCTCTTCTAAGGCTATAAATTAAATATTTATTAATAACCTATTGGAATCTGATCAGTTAGCTGTGTGATTTGATTTGACTATAAAACTGATATCAGGTTAAAAAGTGACGAAGCTATCGGACAAAGCTGTTAGTTAGCCTACTATAATTTTACTATAACATTGAAGAATTTTTCTAAAAGGTGAAGTAGGCCTACTCCTTATCAAACTATTTTTTTCATCATAAGGAGGCTGGAACCAGTCACACTTTTTACTTTTGCGCTTAAAAAATGTTCATGACTCTTTTTCCTCATTTGGGGTACTACTTACGATTTCATAAGCGGGTTTCTATTAATATTTCAGTCAAACGCAGTTTAGTTATTTTGAGTATTCGACATTTCATGTGAACACTAATGAATATTGTTAATTTTGCATAAGTTTGAAAGCACTATCAGAACACTTGTTTCAAAACAATAACTCATGCGTTGGTTATAGGCCTATCGGTTATGAATTTGCAGCGGTTGAAACATGTTGTAATTTGAAATACAAAGACATTGAACAATGCACTAGTTAGGTTAAGATAGATTTTGTTACCTATTTATAAATTATGTAAGATAACCTAACCTATTCTAACCCGGCGGTTAGGTTATGCTCTGGTAGGTAGTGAGGTGTACAAGTTGGAACTCTACACAAAAACATTACATTTCAACACTGGAGGCTCTTACCGTCCACTTTTGGAAAACATTGATATATGAAATGTAGGACAAATATGGATAGGCCTATCGATAGTATCAAAATCAAAATACCGGTTGAAAATAATCAAAACTCTTAGGAAACCGTACCCCTCATTTGTTGCCTCTATCTATTTTTTGATAGTGAATCACTTGTCAACATGCTGTGGCAGTTAGGATAGGTCAGGCATTCATCATCAAAACACTATTTTACCATAAAAAATACAGTAGGCTACCGGATTATTTTAATCACATAACGTACTGATCCCTAGTATCATTCTTAATTTTGGATTAGAAGTTGGATAATGAGAGCCATACATTGCTCCGAAAATGCGTAGCTCCAAAAGTCAATGCGGTACTAATAGTGCATTTCGGAGTACCTAGTGCATTTTTGGAGCTACGCATTTCGGACTAATGCCTTTCAACCTAAATATTTTCTCGGAGTACTGCCTTTGCATTTTTTCGGGGTTATGCATTTGCGGAAAAAAGCCACGCATTTGTTTATACAGCTCCGAAATGCACTGTTTGGAATGGTTTTGTGTTCTAAGGCACTGTTCCAAAACAAATCTAGGTTCACTCAACAGTTTGACATAACTCCGAAAGGTTCTCCCGAATGCGGTGGATGGAGGGGAGCTGTAGAGGGAGAGATTGAAGGCGTGGCTAGTGTAATGTCACAATGACACCATCTTCATCATTGGTTCTCATCTCTTCCTGCGTTATTTTTAAATGGGTGTGCGATAATCGTAAAATTTAGTGTTGGCAACACTGAAAGGCATATACTGATCCCCTCACCGAGGCTGACGCAGTTCTGATCGTATTGAGTAAGTTAATGATAAATAAATGGAGTCTTTACCTCCAAACTATTATCAAATCAAGAAATAAAATGTGAAAATCTGAATTAGGTACATAAAATAATGATTGTATTACCTCCAGAATATGAATTTAATTTATTGTTGGGTGAGTAAACTGTTTGTGTGCGTTGTTAAAGAAATTTACGAATATCGTGAAAAAGACATTGACGTGTAGATTTGCTTTTTTGGCGGACGGGGTCCTTTATAATAAAACCGTGTGTAGGAATATTGGTTTGTTAATTAAGTAATTATATAGTACAGCAATATTATGCGATAGTATAAGAAATTAGGTATTTATTGGTACATCAATAAGCCAATTTAGGCCTCATTGCGGATCTGACAAAAAACCTGCGTGTCAATGTGGCAACACGGCGTACATTCGTGGGGCAAGTTATTCTCTTTTCATTGGCCAATGCCGCCATTTAAAATCCTCCTCTAACCCCTTTTGTCCCCTCCAAATTAAATAGTACCACAAATACATAACTCCGAAAAGTAGTACTCCGAAGTGCATTGCTCCAAAAACACACTACTCTGAAAGACAGTAGGTACCTTGAAAGGCCTTATTTTGAAAATATTTTCGGAACAATGCATTCCAGAACACTGCTTTTGGAGTAGTGCAATGCTTTTCGGACTAATGCCTTCAAATTTATAGTTTTAGCAAATTTCCCCTATAGGGAAGAAGCTATTACCGTAGTCGGCATGGTAAGACCTAGGCCCGGGACCATGATAAATTTTCGTTTTGAGTATTTGTGAGCGTGATAACTCTCGTAAAAATGATCCGATTATGATGAAACTTGGTATAAACGTGTAAAGCAACATTTATGACTTTAAGTTCGAAAACCAGCCAGATCGCTCTATCTGAAGGGATATTTTGGGGGGGTTTTGCACCCCAAAAATGGGTTTTTGAATTTTTTACATATAATTTTTTAAATAGTCAAATTTTAGTTTTCACCATTGGATTCAGCTTAAAAAATCACACAATTTGGTATTTTGATCATTCCTCTACGTCATTTGGTTACCGAGATATTGAAAGTGCTATACACAGTACATTGTCTAATGTTATTCTTATGGAGGAAAAGAAAAATGTTATATCTAGCTTATTTATGAACGTACACTGACAAAACTTGGTATACAGCTTCATCTAGTTGTGGTATATTGATATTTGCTCAAAAAAATTTTTGCCAAGGGCTCCCGTAGCAGCAAACCTGCGGACTCAGCCCCTATGTTATTCTTATGGAGAATAATTAAATGCTGTCTCCCTTAATTATGAACATAAATTAGTAAAAACTGGTATACGACTTCACCTAGTTGAGTTATATGGATATTAGCATAACAACCCATTTTTTGTGTTCCTTGTTGCAGCAAACCTGCGTACTCAGCCCTAATGTTATTCTTATAGAGAATAATTAAAATTGTATAGTCGCTTATTTGTGAATATATTTTTATGAAACTTGGTAAGTGGCTTTATGTAGTATTAAGACATTTATATCTCCATTGGAAATTCGCTGAGTATGCAGATTTGCTGCGACGGGGGAATTTTTTCTTTTTCGGAGTACTGGCTATGCATTTTCAGAACAATGCCGCGCACCGTTGGATAACTTAGTTTTGCAATTATTCCAAAACGTAAATGTGCCAAAATTCAGAAAATTCTATTAGAAAATTTCTTAGGACTTTGCTCAATTTGCATTTCAATTTGATCTACCTACTGTACTGCAGACAATGATTTGATTTACATCTGTTACTTAACTGAAAAAACTCACCAGTCGCACAATTGAGTGAAGTAGGCCCTACTAAGTGCTGTGAATTATAAAGAATTTTTAAGTTCTCAAATGTCATATGATAATTATATTGCACATGTCACCTGGATTTATTGATTTGTTATTGAATTCATCTTTGTTGAAAATGTAAATCAGACTATACATAGTTGAGTTAAATGTTTATCAAAGCTTTTATATCTTGATTCTATTTAATCTTTTTATTTCATGTACGATACTCAATTCAGTTCAATTTAATAAACATTATGAACAACTACCTCAAACCTGACAGGTTTTCAACAGATCCTAATGCAGAATCCTACTCAAGAATGGAATCATTGGATTAAAACATTCAATAACTTCGTAGCATCACTGGAAAAGTTCAAGAGAAGACTGTTTATGACTCGGATAAACTTAAACTCCTTATAAATCACATTGCACCATCAATATACGACTATATATCAGAAATCAGTACTTATGAAAATGCTCTGTCAATCTTGAACAAACTCTACAAGAAACAAGTCAATGAAATTTTCTCTCGTCACATTTTATCAACAAGAAAACAGCAGATGACCGAAAGCATTGACCAATATGTGCAAGCTCTAAAACTGTTGAGCAGAGACTATAATTTTCAATCAGTAACTTTGGAGGAACATAGGGACAGCTTTATAAGAGATTCATTTATAACTGGATTCGTATCTCCAACTATAAGACAACGTCTTTTAGAAAATACTAATCTGACTCTGGAAGAAGCAGTAAGTACAGTACAGTCATTAGAATCTGCTCAAAAACAATCCGAACTATATGTTAACATAGGAGAAAATGTGATTCCTCTAAATGCTGTATCATCCGAATCCAATCTTAAGGGAACAGTACATCTTTAATCCAATCTGAAGGCACTCTTAAATCGAGTACATATGAAGGAGAAAACTCCACTCTGGCTGCATCTCATTCATCGTGCTACTTCTGTGGGTGAGCCAAACATCTACGTAAGTTCTATCCTGCCAAAGATGCAGTGTGCCACAAATGCTCCAAAAAGGGACATTTTTCTAAGGTATATAAAAGTAAAAGTATCCCACCTTATTCTGCAAAAACTTTTGCGAATACAAACAATGTAATGACTGCATCAATCCCATCCTTATCTAAAGCTATAATTAAAATCAAGATTAATGGTAAAATCATTGATGGGTACTTTGGTATTATACGGATGCCACTATTTTTGGAGGTTAAATTTTTACCAGATACAAAGGATAACTACATAATTCGAAAAAACGTACTTTTATTGACTTACTGTACAAATTTTATATCATTCTGATGAGCGGTCTTTGTGTTGTGCCTCCCAAAAGGCAGCGATGTCCGCTAAGATCGTGTTGAATGCGTTGCCGCCGCTAGCAACCAGACCCGATCGCCACAGGTACTCCGCCAAATATACAGCGCGCTGCGGCAGTTATGTTAGGATGGGTTATCATAAAAATACATACGGTTTCCTCTTCATTTCGAGGTAAATCCCACACCAAAAGAACGTCACTCATTATGAAAACAAATGTAACGTAGTGCACGGCAATAAATCACTCATGACACTGACCCAGTTACAGGTGGTGACAGGTGATGCGCGCGCTCCGGTCAACGACCTGACCTTGGCCTATTTGGAGGGGGTTTGGCGACCGGAAATATGACTTATCAGGTATCATTCGATTCGTAACGAAACAAGGAAAGTCCTACAATCATTTTTATGATAACCCATCCTAACATAACTGCCGCAGCGCGCTGCATAAGCGTGGCATCCGTATAATACCAAAGTACCCATTGATGCACTAGTTGACACAGGTAGTTCTGAAAGTTTTATAAATCGTAATGTAACTAAACGGTTAAATATTAAAACAATTCCAGGTGGTGGAAAGGTATCAATGGCATCTACTTCCTTGTATTCTCAGGTTAAAGGGTATTGCATTGTTCATTTAGAGTTTTTAGGTAATAATCATGATTCAACCAAACTTTCCGTTCTTCAAAATCTATGTGCAGATGCAATTATAGGTCATGACATTTTAAAACAGTATTCACAAATCAATCTTTCATTTGGAGGATCTAAACCACCCATTTCTATTTGTGCTTCAGCGCCTGCCATGGTACCTCTTCCAACATTATTTGGAAATCTAACTATTGATTGTAGACCTGCAGCTATTAAGTCTAGAAGACACTCTCAGGTAGATAAACAGTTCATTGAAGAAGACGTACGTAGGCTTCTCTCTGAGGGTATAATAGAAGAAAGTAAATCTCCTTGGCGAGTCCAGGCCTTAGTTGTAGCTACTGAAAATCACAAGACGAGAATGGTCATAGACTACTCACTAACAGTCAATAGGTTCATATTGTTGGATGCCTATTCTCTCCCCAACATAGAGGAACTTGTTTCAGAAGTGTCCAAATTCTCTTTCTTTAGTACGGTGGATCTTAAGAGCGCTTACCACCAAATTCCCATCAAAGAGGAAGAGAAACCATTTACTGCCTTTGAGGCATCTGGGTCTTTGTACCAATTCTATCGCATACCATTTGGTGTTACAAATGGCGTAGCATGTTTTCAGCGAGTAATAGACAAAATAATATCTGATGAACGACTCCAAGGAGTTTACACCTATCTTGACGATGTTACTATTTGTGGGGAAGATTAAATGGAAAATGATAGAAACCTCAAGCGTTTTTTCTCTGTTGTTAATAAGTACGGTCTAACTCTAAATAAAGCAAAGTCTTCTTTTTATCAAACTTCCATCAACCTCTTGGGTTATACAATTGAAAACAAAACTGTACGTCCTGACCCTGACAGGCTAAAACCTCTGTTAAACTTTCCTAAACCAAGTGATATCTCCTCCTTAAGACGAATCATTGGCATGTTTTCACATTACTCTCGATTTGTTCCAAAGTTTTCAGAAAAGATTAGAACACTCACTAACTGTAAAACTTTCCCACTACCTGCAAAAGTTAGTTCTGTTTTTGAAAAACTGAAAGAAGATATCTCTAAATCAGTTGTAACAAGTATAGATGAAAATATTCCCTTTGAAGTTGAGTCCGATGCTTCAGAGTTTGCGATCGCTGCTACGCTTTCTCAGTCTGGTAGGCCAGTAGCTTTCTTCTCACGTACTCTATCAAATTCAGAGTGTCGACATTCTGCCATAGAAAAAGAAGCTTACGCCATAGTTGAAGCATTGAAGATATGGAGGCACTATCTCATTGGAAGACACTTCAGGCTAGTTACGGACCAGAAGTCGGTGACTTTCATGTTTGATAGAAAGCATTCAAGTAAAATGAAAAATGAAAAGATAATAAGGTGGGGCCTGGAACTAACCCCATTCAGTTATGACATTGTGAATCGGAAAGGTACTGAAAATATTGTGGCTGACAGTTTCTCTAAGATTTGTAGAGCAGTTAGTCTAGAGAGCCTACGTGCAATACATAAATCTCTTTGTCATCCAGGCATTACGAGGATGATGCATTGGATACACTGTAACAACCTACCCTTTTCAATGGAGGATATTCGCAAAATTACTGTTTCCTGCAGTGTGTGTGCAGAGATTAAACCCAGGTTTTTTAGAAGGAATAATGGGAAGCTTATCAAGGCAACTTCTCCTTTTGAACGATTAAGAATTGATTACAAAGGACCTTTGCCATCCAATAGTAGGAATCGTTATTTGCTAACTGTTGTGGATGAATACAGCAGATTTCCTTTCGCATTTGCATGTTCGGACATAACGTCGAATACGGTGATCAAGCACCTTTCAGAACTGTTTTCTGTTTTTGGTCAACCATCTTACATCCACTCAGATCGAGGTCCATCTTTTGTTTCACAAGAATTAAAACGAGTTCGCACGCAGCACGCTGACGTGAGGGAAGTGAATTTCCAAATAAAAACTTTTAAAACTCAAAATCAGTGTAAAAACATACATTTGTCCAATTTTTATTGAAATCTGAAAACATTGATTTTTTGGCTGTTCTGATACTCCTGGTTTCATTTACTTGCAAAGCTGGGAATACAATTTTGCCCAATATAAGGTTAGGAGAAGGTCCAGACAGGCTTGAAAGTAGGTGTGAGGTTGCTGGGGATGATAAAAGTACTCTAACAAAGGAATAACAGGCTTTTCTCGTGTAAAACCCCCATAAGACAACGTACTGTGTTTAGTCAATACACATTTTCTTTAATAACTCGGTAAATATTTATGCTAGAATGACGAGAGAGGGCTTAAAACTTTCGCCTCTCTAATTTCCATCTTTTTACATGCATTTATTTTACATCTGGGGCTTTTATGATCATTTTTGGGCCCAAAAACTCGAAATTTGAAAGATTAATCCCCCAAAAAAGGGGTTTAGAGTTTTCCGATTGTTTTGTCCAACGAACTTGTCCAACTGATTACAGAAAGGAACGTCCCTACCAAATTTGAAGTAAATCGGACAAAAATTGCGACCGCTAGAGTGCAAACACATATATATATATATAAAATTTTGAACGACCCCCCAAAATGTGTTCAGGGGGTCACGTTAGGAACTTCTATGGTGGTCCCGGGCTTAAGTTTCACTGTGCGGGTCATGCTAATACAGTAGAGCGTCGAAAATCCGAACGTCAAAAATCCGAAACGTCAAAAATCCGAACCTCTCCTGAGGATGTTATTAATACTGTACTGTATTGAATTAGCACGGAAACGACATATGTTTTAAAATTTCGCGCCAAACTGCCGGCGCCCGGCGGGGGAATGAGTGAGCGCGCCAAGCCAGGTAAATGACCTTGGGCGTGTCTATTTTTAACTGACTACAGTAATGTACATAATATACGTAAGTACAAAAAAACTATTGTTTTTGTTTCATTTACTATAGCCTAGAACTGCATATTTAATAGTGTAGGCCTAATTATGTGTCTAAGAGGCATTTCTAGGTTATGTATGAAAATCCGAACAAATCGGTAATCTGAACCACCTACGGTCCCAATTGGTTCGGATTTTTGACGCTCTACTGTAGTTCACTTTCCATAGGAAATTCACTAATAATTTCTTCACTCCAAAGAAATAGCGACCAGTCACTCTACACCTTATAATCTCCTAGAGACTGGCCAAGTGGAATCATACAATGGAATAATTTGGAGAACTGTTATGCTTAACTTAAAAACAAACAAACTGGATATAAAATATTGGGAACATGTATTACCACAAGCCTTGAATGCTATCTGCTCTTTACTGCGTACGTCAACCAACCCCTCATGAAAGAATGTTTAATTATCCTCGAAAGACAGGTTCTACAGGCGCCTTACCTTTATGGCTGACCACCCAAGGCTCAGTGTTTTTGAAAAAGCACGTGAGAAATAATAAGTATGAACCACTGGTTGAAGAAGTACAGCTGATCGATTCCAACCTAAACTTTGCAACAGTTCAGTTCAGAGATGGAAGACATATCTACAGTTTCTCTCAAACATCTTGCTCCAACTGAATATTAAGAATCTCTCTCGAATCATCAAGATTTATCTGAAGGTGATCAATTCCACGACAAAGAGCCTTGTGTTTTACTTGATGATAGTAATGTAACAGGAAAAGAAACGTGTATCATGCAAGAGCCAAAATCAACAGATCTTGTCAAAACAGCTGATATGAACATCAGTGATTTTCCAATAAAATCACACCGAGTACAGAAGTAACCTCGTTATTTATCAGACTACATTCTAAACTGAAGTGGCGGAGAGTGCTGTGAATTATAAAGAATTTCTAAGTTTCCAAATGTCATGTGATAATTATATTCCACATGTCACCTGATTTATTGATTTGTTATTGAATTCATCTTTGTTGTAAAATGTAAATCAGACTATACATAGTTGAGCCAAACGTTTATTAAAGCTTTTATATCTTGATTCTATTTAATCTTTTTATTTCATGTAGAATACTCAATTCAGTTCATTAAGAAAACGTGTTTTACTCTAAAATAATCTTCCCAGTAAAACCAGGATTGTAAGGCCTCGTTGTTATTATGTTTCCAACAAAACTAGGCTATCACAATTCATTCATATGGTTCGTCTGTTCACTGTAAGTTAGGCTCGGTGCGCGGCATTGTTCCGAAAATGTACAGCTCCAAAAGCAGTGTTCCGAAATGCACGGTTTCGAAAAATTTTCGGAGTAGGTATTGCTCCTACTGCTTTTCGGAGCTATGCATTTGTGGTACATTTTCAATTGGAGTAGTCAAAATGGGTCAGGATTATAAATGGTGACATTGGCCAATGAAAAGAGACTAACTTGCCCTAACCACGAATGCTGACACGTAGGATCTCCCGTCATATCCATAATGCAGCCTAAATTGGGTTATTGATGTAGTCACCAATAAATACCTAGTTGCTTATATTAGCTTACACCATTACTGTGCTTAATTATGTGTGTGTGTGTGTGTGTGTGTGTGTGTGTGTGTATGTGTGTGTTAGTTATTTAAAAAACAAATAAGTTAATCTGACATATCAATAGGATTTTTTTAAACAATTCTGATCCGATTATGACAATTGAGGTATCAATATATTTGTCTTGATTATTAGTTGTGCATAAAGGTATTTATTTTATTCGGAGCAGTTAATTTTGGAGCGATAAAATAAAGTGTGTGACATTGCTCCAAAAATGTGTAACTCCGAAAGGCAGTACTCCGAAAATTTACACAGTTTTGAAGGCATTAGTCCGAAATGCGTAACCCCGAAAAGCATTGGTCCGAAAATGCACTACTCCGACAGCAGTATTCCGAAATTATTTTCTGAGTAATGCCCATCGGAGCTACGCATTTTCGGAGCAATGCATGGCTCTCAGTTAGGCTACAGTAAGTAGAGATTCCAGCCATCAAGGTCAAGATCATAATAATGCAATTCAATCATATTGAGCAAATGGTAATGTTGTAGACCTAGCCTACCTTGCTCTAAGCTTAGAATAAGCAAGTTCTGTTGTAATTTGATATATTAGTGGCCAGGCCTAGCCTACTTTAAGCCAAAGTTAGGCCTACCGTATATCAAATGTGAATAAAGGTGCTTACCTCAGCTTTAAGTTTATTTGCCTTTTGCTGTTCAATTCTGTCCTTGAAAGCTTCTATTTCAGATAAACTTAAATTAACACCTGTTCCCGGTGGCTGATCAGTTGCAGGTATACGAGGTTCATTTTCATGAGAGACTTCTTCCATGATTAATGTATTTTATTTAACAAGTTAACTCTTTATCAAACACATCACTATATTAGCCTGGATAGGCCAGACTTGCAGATAACAACAATTTGAACAATCCTTAAAATGATTATTCACAAAATTACTTTCAACAAATTATTTTCAATTAATTTGCAACGTTGCTACTGAACTAAACTTATCACTTTTATATGCCAAGACTATGAACAATAATCACTGCAAATAAACCTTATGGGTAATGAATGGGAAAGTTTACTGTATGTGGATCACAGACGACAACTTTAAATACTTGCAATTTGTGGCAAAAGAGAACTATTTAACTAAATTAATGCAACAAATAT
This sequence comes from Allygus modestus, assembly GCA_963675035.1. Lineage (NCBI taxonomy): Eukaryota > Metazoa > Arthropoda > Insecta > Hemiptera > Cicadellidae > Allygus > Allygus modestus. The sequence continues at coordinate 183,132,056 of OY776112.1, read as the reverse complement.
TGCTGTATACCTTAACTAAACGGCATACGTCATAATATTTGTCAATAAACGATAAGACAACCAAAAGCTATACGTCAGGAAGGGACACTGCTCTGTTAGGTTAGTTAGTAAAATAAATGTCAGCTCGTCAGCTGTGGCTGTAGGACAGGGAGGAGTTCAGAGCACTTTGGAGGTTTGTGATTGGTGGGATATAAAACGGAAGTTGTTGTCAACTTTCTAATTCAGTTTGGTTTATCCTATAATAAGTAATACAACTGTTTGATGTATGTAATATATTCCAAAAAAGAATTTTTAACGAAATTATTATCGATTTTCAAGTAAGCAATTTGAATTTTCAACTAAGCAATATCGCCCAACTGATGAACTGATTACTGATTCTAAGCAAGTTATTAACTTATTTAATAACTTGTTCTTCGCTCAACATCATGCTGCTCAGAACATCACTTTGGACTCCGGCACCAAGTAAATACCATAGACATAGACTAACTACTGTAGTTAGTCTATAGTAATACTCCGGACATAAGGTGGAATCGGAAAGAAGGTTATAACAAAGTTGACACCCTGTACCTAAGGAGGTTTATTGTATAACTGGAGGTAACACTACTTCACTATTTTTGTCGAAAAAGCGAGTCAGGGATTTTGGAAGGTTGGTAGCAATAAGGTTCGAAGAGCTTTCAACACAGAAATCAGAAATCATTTATTGTCTTTAATCAACATTTGTTGTAATAGACAAAGTCAACTTATTCTACGTTTGAAAATAAAAATGTGGCATTAAAATGACATTGAGAGAGGTTAACCACCTACCATCAACATTTCAGAGCGACCATATTGGATTCGTCAAAGTCTTCGATGTTGCAAAGAACTGTTTTAAAAGCCATTTTTCCAAAGTGTTCTTAAATCTAGTGAGACACAGTCCTGGCACATAGTCCTGGCTTATTGAACAGTCTGATTCCAGTGGCCATATAGCTTCTTTGAGTTTTGCTTAACCTAACAAAGTCAACATCAATCATCCCTTTCTAGTATAATGGGAATGCCTGTTACTTCTAAGATTAAATTGATGAAGGTTCTGTTTGACAAGAAGTAAAGCATACATGATATACAGGCTAGGTAATGTCAGCACTTTTAAGCCCAACAAAGTGATGTTTGCAAGTTTCAGTTTGTTTTATGCCTACAACACCTAATTGCCTTCTTTTGCCACTTAAACACTATTTTAGAACCTGGGGAATTACCTCACAAAGTGATGCCATAAAGTAGATGAACATGGAAAAAGCAAAATAGGTATGCTTTCATAATAAGATCAGGACTAGTAAATTTTTTTTTTTAGAAAGATTACTCTAGCTAGCCTAGCGCAGATGACAGTCCCAGTTGACTTTGTTATCGAGACATATACCTAACAATTTAACACTCTTTGCTTCATTACAAGAGAGGGTAAAGATAATTTCCTCAGTTTTCTCCTTATTTAACACGAGCTTATTGATACAGAACCAGAGATCGGATCTTTCCAATGCGTTAGACTTCAACTGTTGGAGTACTTCAATATTCTTATGAACGTTAAGAATGGTTGTGTCGTCTGCGTAAAGTACGCAATCGGAAGGAAGAAAACTGGGTAGATCGTTTACGTAGATTGTGAATAGGAAGGGCCCCAGGACATAGCCCTGGAGTACCCCCACCATTACTTGAGGAGGGTCAGACCTCTGTTCATTTAACTTAACAATTTGCCATCTATCGGGAAGGTATGATTTTACCAGAGACAGTTCTACATCAATATATTAGTTTCATAAAATAACAGCTGATCATAGAATGTAAGCAGTTAAACAATGTTAATTTGAATTACAATGATGTTACGCGTACCATGAACATCGTGTTTCCAGCAACACTACAAATTGGATTGGTGATCACATGACCTTACAGCTGTTTTTACGATGTCTCTTCCGGTTAATTAGAAAACCTTAAATAGATCGACTGAGCAAACCTTTACGAAGTATGTATGGACCTAGGGTTGGTAGTTGGTACCATAGACTAACTACAGTATAGTTAGTCTATGTTGGTACACTGGTGAGGCAAATTTCTCGTTCTTTGAACTATCCTTATTGGTTGATTTATTCCTATAAGTGAATCTACTCATGCAAATCACGGGAGTAAAAGCACGTAAAAGTACCGGTAATAAATGTAGGAACAAATTAATTTTTCGTTTTAATCATGTATCTAATTTTGTCGCGAAATATGATTAATTATAAGCAAATAAACAAATACAAGTTTATTAATTTTTAAGTCATGAATAGCTACTTGTTTGATTCACTTTGTCGACTTGTTTGATTCCAGTGAATAGTTCTTTGCCTCACCGAATTTGGCAAAGAACGGCTCGCAATTTTGTTCATCAGTGTTGCCTCCAGTATTACCAATAGAACTCCTTGCCTGTACCGCTTCCGAAGTCTTGAAGATAAATAATGACTAAATTCACAAACAAAACATCTAGAGTCGACGGGATAGCCATGAAGGATAGCCTTCAGTTCACAACGGGTGGGTAGGTCATTCGATTAAATATCGACCATCGTATTGACTATCGATTCTAACTATTTGTTTTGTAACATAATACAAATGAATTTACGTGTAAAAATAACGAAGTGACTACGTACACGTCCGAAGTAAGCCGCTACCGCTTAGACCGGTGACACACGGCAGTCGCTGACGTCTGGTGCGCGCCGTCCGCTTCAGCCATCAGTTGCAGCCAGCGAGCACATCGCTGGTTGCAGCTTAAAATTACAAGTAACCGGGGAAGACACACGGGTACCGTCCGTTGCTGATCCGTCCGGTACGCGTCCGTTGCAGCGGTGCAACGGAGACTTTGCCGCAATGGACTACTCCGCCTTATCCTTTGTGGATGTTGTAATAAGTAACGTCTTGGAGTGTAATTAACCTTTTTGAGGGTAAATTGGATCTTTGAATGTATTTTTGAGTGTAAAAAGGACGATAATACTATAAAATAAAGTAATAGTATAAAATGTTAGTTTAGGTAGAGTCCAAAGAATTATCCATAGCTATCTCACTAAGTTGGTAGATACATGAAAATTCCTAACACAGTGGTCGTGCTGAGGCTTAAAGATCACATGAATAACTTTTTGTCTCAAATTAGAAACATCAGTTGTACAGTCTAGGTCCTAGGTTCTAGTTCATAAAGTGGAATGAGCTTTATGAATCTTCATGGGCTGCACAAAAAGGATGACTAATGCTCTGAGCTCGGTAGGCTATAAAATTTTGGGATTAATTTGACAGTATATCTGGTTTTATAATGACATTTAATTCTACTGTAAGACAAAGTTATTCTGATCTTTAAGCCTCAGACGACCACTCAGACCCTGTGTTAGGAATATTCATGTACAGTATCTATGTAAAAAATATACCTGGATAATTTTTGGGACTTTTGATATATTACCTAAATTAATAACAACATTTTATTCGCAACTGTTTCCCCCCCAAAATTGTACATTTATTGTAATCCCTTTTAGCGAATTTCCCCTATAGGGAAGAAGCTATTACCGTAGGTCTCATGGTAAGACTTAAGCCCCAGACCATGATAACTTTTTGTTTTGAGGTCCCCAGATGTCAAAAACACTATTCGTTCAAATTTATATATATGTATGCTTGTGTGGGGATATATATGTGTGTGTGTGTGTGTGTGTGTGTGTGTGTGTGTGTGTCCGTTACCGCGATAACTTTTGAAAGAAGCGCCCGATTTTGATGATATTTGGCACAAATGTGGAGAGTAACATTTATGACTTTAAGTTCGAAAACCAGAAAAATCGAACCATGGGAAGGGGGGTTTATGGGGTTTTTAAATTTTCCAAAAATCAGTTTTTTGCATTTTTCACCCTAAAATTTTTGAAAAACGTAATTTTGGTTTTGACCATGTTATAGAGCTTAAAAAAACAAATTATATGGCATTTTGAATTATTAACCTAGGTTAAGTGGTTGCGGAGAAAATCCAAAAAACCTACTCATAAAATCTCCCATGTTAATCTTATGGGAAAACAGTTTTTGGCTTTTCCTCAGTTTATTTTAATGTAAACTTCACATTTGATTTTACTAATCTGTTCAGTTCCGCAAAACAATCATTTTGGTGTTTAAATTTTGATTCTACGCCCAACTGTTGCTGAGATATTCAAAGTGCTAAACACAGTACGTTGTCCAATGTTATCCTTATGGAGAATAATTAAAATTTGATATCTCGATTATTTATGAATGTATGTTGATGAAACTTGGTATGTGGCTTCACGTAGTACTGGTATATTGATATTTGCACAAAGAATTGAGTTTTTGTTGATTATTTCCTTAGCAGCAAACCTGCTTACTCAGCACCCTTGTTATTCTTATGGAGAATCACTAAAATGTTACATAGCGCTTATTTATGATTGAATACTGATGAAACATGGTATGTGGCTCCGCCTAGTTACATTCTACTTATATTTGATAAAAACCAATTGTTTGTGTTCCTTATTTCAGCAAACCTACGTACTCATTACCAATGTTATTCTTATGGAGAATAATTAAAATCGCATATATGTGAATATATTTTTATGAAACTTGGTATGCGGCTTTATGTGGTATAAAGACATATATTATGCATTGGAAATTCGCTGAGTATGCAGGTTTGCTGCTACGGGGGTATATATATGTGTGTCCGTTACCGCGATAACTTTTGAAAAAAGCGCCCGATTTTGATGAAATTTGGCACAAATGTGGAGAGTAACATTTATGACTTTTAGTTGGAAAACCAGATCGATCGATTTATGGGAAAGGGGTTTTATGGGGGTTTTAAATTTTTCAAAAATAAGTTTTTTGAATTTATTCCCCTACAATTTTAAAAATACTCAATTTTAGTTTTAGCCATTTTATAGAGCTTAAAAAAACAAATAATTTTGTATTTTGAATCATTAACCTAGGTTAAGTGGTTGCGGAGAAAATCCAAAAAACGTGTTCATAAAATCTCCCATGTTAATCTTATGGGAAAATAGTTTTTAACTTTTCCTCAATTAATTTTACTCTAAATTTCACATTTACTTTTACCAATCAGTTTAGCTCTACAAAACAATCATTTTGGTGTTTAACTTGTGATTCTACGTCCAACCGTTGCCGAGTAATTCAAAGTGCTAAACACAGTACGTTGTCCGATGTTATCCTTATGGAGAATATATAAAATTTTATATCTCTATTATTAATGAATGAATATTGATGAAACTTGGTATGTGGCTTCACCTAGTACTGGTATATTGATATTTGCACAAAAAATTGATTTTTTTTTTATTATCCTCTTATCAGCAAACCTGCATACTCATCCCTAATGTTATTCTTATGGAGAATACGTAAAGCTTTATATCTCCCTTAATTATGAACATAAATCATTAAAACTTGGTATGTAGCTTCACCTGGTTGAGTTATATTGATAACTGCAAAAAAACATATTTTCATCTTCCTTGTTGCAGCAAACCTGCGTTCTCAGCCCTAATTATTATTCTTATGGAGAATAAATAAAATGCTATATATCACTTAGTTATTTATGTATTTTTATGAAACTTGGTAAGTGGCTTTATGTGGTAGTAAGAAATATATTCATGCATAGGAAATGCGCTGAGTACGGAGGTTTGCTGCGTCGGGGGTATTTTATTTAACCATAATCTGGATTGTAAAGTAATGAATAAACTTCCGCCATTTTGTTAATTGTATTTATCAGTTTTTATTCTAAAAGATTAGATAGAAACATATGTTAGGCCTAATTAGCATAACCATAGTTAAGATAATAATATGTTCAAGGATCACCTTAACCCTTTCAGTGCTATGGTCCGATATATCGTCTTTTGAATCTGTTATCAATAAACACTGTTACTGCTTCATAAGCGATTGTACCGTTAGGCGCTCAGTCTGCAGTCTGAGTCTGACATGTGGTGAAACCTGGTAGACACGAATTGAACTACCTCGTCCAGCACCTAGTCTCTATAATACCAACTGATCCACTGCAGCTGCTAGCCTGACCAGTGGCTGTGCGGTCTAAGGCGTTACCTTCCCGGCCGGGGGTAACACTTGGATCGAGGGTTCGAATCCCGTCACAGTCGGTGGTTTTTATGTGCAACTCATGGAGAGTTCACCTGTCTGTGGCAGAGTTGAAGGGGAGGGCGGACCTTAAGCAAACGGTGGACGGCTCGGGTCCAAGCTGACGGGATGGGTGGATTCTTTGTGAGTTGCACATCTGATCAGGTGTTTTGCTACTTTTTACCTATCCTTTACTGTGTGTGTCCAGCGGAAGCACGTTTTTATTAATTTTAACTGTTCAAGCGTTCAATATATTAAAAAAATCAACAAAACATCACATATTCAACTACTCCTTTCAGAAGCTTAGCACTGAAAGGGTTAAGATAGTGATAGATAACCAATTAGAAATAAATTATCACTCTATGTAAAATTCAAATTCAAATATGTCTATTTTTATGACGATTTCTTTGCTAACATTACCTCTGTAAATTGTATTGTTCTTGGACAAATAACGAATTTGAAATTTAATTTTTTTAATAAAGCAAAATAATTTAAGAACATAACAATTGCGCTTTTGTAAGTGTTAAAATGAAGAGCTAGTCCAAATTTGTCTGCAGTATATAAAAGTAAAAACTTTTTAGCTAAAATCATATTTCAAAAACATTAATATAAAAGTATTAAAAGTAAAAACGAGTTTGCAAGCAGCACGCTGATGTGAGGGAAGTGAATTTCCACATAACAACTTTTAAAACTCAAAATCAGTGTAAAAACATACATTTGTCCAATTTTTATTGAAATCTGAAAACATTGATTTTTTGGCTGTTCTGATGCTCCTGGTTTCATTTACCTGCAATGCTGGGAATACAATTTTGTGCATTATAAGGTTAGGAGAAGGTCCAGTCAGGCTTTAAAGTAGGCGTGAGGTTGCTGGAGATGTTAAAAGTACACCAACAAATGAATAACAGGCTTTTCTAATGTAAAACCCCCATAAGACAACGTACTGTGTTTGGTCAATACACATTTTCTTTAATAACTCGATAAATATGTATGCTAGAATGACGAGAGAGGGCTTAAAACTTTCGCCTCTCTAATTCCCATCTTTTTACATGCATTAATTTTACATCTGGGGCTTTTCTGACCCTTTTTGGGCCCAAAAACTTGAAATTTGAAAGATTAATCCCCAAAAAATGGGTTTAGAGTGTTCCGATTGTTTGCCCAACGAACTTGTCCAACAGATTATAGAAAGGAACGTCCCTACCAAATTTGAAGTAAATCGGACAAAAAATGCGACCGCTAGAGTGCATACACACATATATATATATATGTATATATATATATATATATATATATATATAAAATTTTGAACGACCCCCCAAAACGTGTTCAGGGGGTCACGTTAGGAACTTCTATGGTGGTCCCGGGCTTAAGTTTCTCCGTGCGGGTCATGCTAATAGTTCACTTTCCAAAGGAAATTCACTAATAAAACTGTGGAGATATATTATTTGTATAAGTGAAAATAAAAACTTATGAGGTAACATGGCTATAATAAGAGCTAATGTTATGACTGTGGCTCAGCAAAATTAAAAGAAACAAAAATTTTCATATATAGACTGATTATTGGTACATCGATCAAGTTTTTCATTTTTAATTATTTACTATTATTTAATATATATGTAAGAATATACAAAATAGTAATGATATAACGTATATTCATTCATTATTTTAATTTAATTATTAGAGAATTTCCTTTGGAAAGTGAACTATTAGCATGACCCGCACGGTGAAACTTAAGCCCGGGACCACCATAGAAGTTCCTAACGTGACCCACTGAACAAGTTTTGGGGGGTCGTTCAAAATTATATATATATATATAGACATATATATATATATATATATAGACATATATATATAGACACATATATATATAGACATATATATATATATATGTGTTTGCACTCTAGCGGTCACATTTTTTGTCCGATTTACTTCAAATTTGGTAGAGACGTTCCTTTCTGTAATCAGTTGGACAAGTTCGTTGGGTAAAACAATCGGAAAACTTTAAATCCCTTTTTTGGGGGATTAATCTTTCAAATTTCGAGTTTTTGGGCCCAAAAAGGGTCAGAAAAGACCCAGATGTAAAATCAAAGCATGGGAGAAAGATGGGAATTAGAGAGGCGAAAGTTTTAAGCCCTCTCTCGTCATTCTAGCATAAATATTTACCGAGTTATTAAAGAAAATGTGTATCGACCAAACACAGTACGTTGTCTTATGGGGGTTTTACACTAGAAAAGCCTGTTATTCCTTTGTTAGAGTACTTTTACCAACCCCAGCAACCTCATGTCTACTTTCAAGCCTGTCTGGACCTACTCCTAACCTTATAATGCGCAAAATTGTATTCCCAGCTTTGCAAGTAAATAAAACCAGGAGTATCAGAACAGCCAAAAAATCAGTGTTTTCAGATTTTAATAAAAATTGGACAAATGTATGTTTTTACATTGATTTTGAGTTTTAAAAGTTGTTATGTGGAAATTCACTTCCCTCACGTCAGCGTGCTGCGTGCGAACTCGTTAGATTATTAAAATAATTGGGCTCCCACTGGGCTTAAGAGTTCAAATATCATCCTTAAAGATATTTCATAAATTTCCTAGCAAGAACACTTAATCACTTAATCACAGTGTAACTAGTGGATGACGCCGACGAATGATGAGTGTAGAATGCTGGAACCCTTCCCGCGTCCGTTGCAGCGGGGCAACGGAGGGTCATGCTGCAACGGACGTATGCATATAGGATGTCAACAAAACATGAGCTCATTTGTTACCAGCGTTTTTGTTACATCATTTACAGTAATAATATTTGTGTAATCTTAGGTCCTAAAACGCTCAGTTTCCCTTATAGCTGCAATTTTTGTTGTTCACTGAAATAATATAAATTTCTTGTACAGTTATTGAACTTAGTTGAACGATTGTTATTAAATTGTGTAAGCCTAAATAGATCTTTGTTTCGTTAGCACGTAATTTTCTAGAAATAAATCAGCATAGTATATTCATCCTTTTCAAAATGGCAGCGATTTAAAAACTTTAAATTTAAATACCTAAAGGCCTTAAAATATATTTAAAGGCATCAATGTGCTTTTAGCGAATTTCCCCTATAGAGAAGAAGTTAATTATTTTTTATCCTTTTGAGTATTGTAAAATTTAATCTCTCAGACAATAAAGGATAAAAGTAAGAAGGGCTTAATATTATGCACTGTTTTTATCGGTAGCCCATGTACTTTGTATTTCATAGGTACAATAATAGACGTTCTGTTTTACTTTCATCCTTTTTCTAGTAGTTCCCACAGTTATATTATAAAAAAAACTAAACGAACAAAAAAAATTAGCTTTATATATTTGTTTACAAATTTACAAGTTTTATGTTGTTTTGGGTTACAAATTTTAAACTATCCCCCCGTCAAAGTAAACCAGCATACAGTAATACAAATATACCTCATATCACTATACCACTCATGAAGCTGATGACCAAAAGTTTCATCAACATACATTTATAAGTAACTGGCTGATACCCGTGCTTGCACAGTAGCTGATTAAAATTCCTGCTGCAACTACATCTGTTTAAGTAATTATCTGATCCATTAAACCCAAAACAAAAACACTGTAACTTCAAGGGCCACTGGGGCATAGCCCTAAGGGATTGCCAAGATTGGAGTAGGCCTATATATGTAGCCCAGATAAATATCTACCTACATGCAAATTTTCAGCTCGATTGGTTGGGTATTTTTTACGTTAAAACGGAACATACAAGTCGACAGACATACAGACACCACATTTCTTTAATAAATGTATAGGATAAGAGATACATAAGATATGTTACTTTTTATCCACAATAACATATAAAAGTACAAAACAAAATAGAAGATGCACCTTGTAAGTTTATTTTTGTCACCTGTCTCAACCTACCTGTACTCCTGATAATAGAGAGGCTGAAAGATAGATAGCATTAGCTTCTTTATAATTGGTTCTTGAAGCAGTAAAAAAACATCTAAGAGCACATCTCGCATGACAGGGGAGACAAAAAACTAGTTGTCGTTCAATTTCTATTTTCGTTTTAGCGAATTTCCCCTATAGGGAAGAAGCTATTACCATTGACTACAGATACTGAAGTATCTATAGTCAATGCTATTACCGTAGTCGGCATGGTAAGACCTAGGCCCGGTACCATGATAACTTTTCGTTTTGTGGTCCCCAGACCCCAAAAACACCATTCGTTCGAAACTGTAGTATATATATATATATATATATATGTGTGTGTGTGTGTGTGTGTGTGTGTGTGTGTGTGTGTGTGTGTGTGTGTGTGTGTGTGTGTGTGTGTGTGTGTGTGTGTCCGTGGGTGCGATAACTCTCGTGAAAATGGTCCGATTTTGATGAAATTTGATACAAACGTGTAAAACATCTTTTATGACTTTAAGTTCGAAAACCAGACAGATCGCGCCATCCAAAGTGGTATTTTGGGGGGGGGGTTGTACCCCAAAAATGGGTTTTTTGAAGATTTTACATGTAATATTTTAAAAAGTATAATTTTAGTTTTCCCCATTAGATTCAGCTTAAAAAAACTCACAATTTGGTGTTTTGATCATTTCTCTACGTCAAATGGTTACAGAGATATTGAAAGTGCTAAACACAGTAAGTTGTCCAATGTTATTCTTATGGAGAATAAGAACAATTTTATATCTCGCTTATTTATGAACGGATACTAATGAAACTTGGTATACGGCTTCATCTGGTTGTGGTCTATTGTTATTTGCACAAAACAGCAATTTTTGCCGATTATTCCCGTAGCAGCAAACCTGCGTACTCAGCCCCCATGTTATTCTTAAGGAGAATAAGTAAAATGTAATGTCTCCCTTAGTTATGAACATAATTTAATAAAACTTGGTATGTGGCTTCACCTTGTTGAGTTATATTAATATTTATAAAAACAACAATTTGTTGTGTTCCTTGTTGCAGCAAACCTGCGTACTCATCCCCCATGTTATTCTTAGGGAGAAAAATAAAAATGGTATATATCGCTTATTTATCATTGTATATTGATGAAACTTGGGATGTGGTTTCACCTAGGTGATTTATATTGATATTTGCATGAAAACCCATATTTTGTGTTCCTTGTTGCAGCAAATCTACGTACTCATCCCCAATGTTATGCTTATGGAGAATAATTAAAATTGTATATATCGCTTATTTGTGTATATATGTTTATGAAACTTACTATCCAGCTTTATGTGGTATTAAGATATTATTATGCATTGGAAATTCGCTGAGTACGCAGGTTTGCTGCGACGGGGGTATTTTATTCTATGATAAGAATAACATTATTAGGACAGAGTGAGAAGGTTTACTGCCATGGGGGCCAAAACAATGAGTTTTGTAGGCAAATAGCAATAGACTATATGTTTACTACATGTCCATAAGCGAGATGTCAAATTCGATAGTAGTAGTTACGTATCCAGGTCCTCTTTTAGGAGATTATAAAGCGTAAAAAAGCTCCTTTATCGGATAAAATATTGGCGTAATTATTTAATTTGTATTAGATGATATACAAATATTGTTACAAACAAAATAATACAGAGATCCCAGTAATTGTAGTTGGTGGAGAGCCATACACGTTAATAGTTTAATTTTGTAATGGCGTGTTTTAAATGTAGAGTTATTAATTGAAATGTTAAACAGTACAACTTTGGTCACCCACCAAACACACCATTTGAACAGCATGAGACTTAAACACATCAACACATCATGTACCATCGTGTAGCCTGAACAGCGAGCACATAATACAATAGAGAAGCTACTCGGAGCGGAGAGTGCGGCCAGCCTGGATGTTGTAATCTTATGACCCTTCCCCTCCTTACGGCATATTGGGGAAAGAATTCGACTAGATAACTGATCCCATGCCGTCTTCTGCGGTCTACGGAACTAAGTGTGTACCCTTATGTATTTAGGTGCTGTTTAATACCTAGGAAAATAATAGTACACCATAAGATGTGCAATCAAAATGCTGGGAATACCTTATGTTACAGTATTTAAATAAAGAGAATCCCTTAAGTCTTGAAAATGTAAAAACAAATTCTGTAGAACATTGAATTGCAAATCAAATCAAATCTCCAAAAAACAAATCAAATGATCATCAATTCTGCCTTTATAGTGAACAATTATGACAATATGCTTTTATGTTTGTGTGCTAATACAAACTTGAGCTTCCAGAAGAAAGTTATAAACACTCTGTAATGTAGTATAACCTCTTTAATTTGTCACCAACGTTACTGAGAGGATAGTCGGAACACAAAATACCCCCGTCGCAGCAAACCTGCATACTCAGCGAATTTCCAATGGAGATATAATGTCTTAATACTGCATAAAGCCACTTACCAAGTTTCATAAAAATATACTCACAAATAAGCGATATATGCAATTTTAATTATTCTCCATAAGAATAATACCCCCGTCGCAGCAAACCTGCGTACTCAGCGAATTTCCAATGCATTGATATGTTTCTCACTAGTACATAAAGCCACTCACCAAGTTTGACAAAAATACATTCATAAATAAGTGATTTGTTACATTTTATTTATTCCCCATAAGAATAACATTAGGACTGAGTACGCAGGTTTGCTGCAACGAGGAAGATAAGAAATGAGTTTTTATGCAATTATCAATATAACTGAACCAGGTGAAGCTACTTACCACGTTTTATTAATTTATGTTCATAATTAAGGGAGATATAAAACTTTACTTATTCTCCATAAGAATAACATTAGGGATGAGTATGCAGGTTAGCTGCTACGGGGACAACCAACAAAACATTTATTTTTGGTGCAATTATCAATATACCAGTACAACATAAAGCCACATATCAAATTTCATCAATATACATTCATAAATAATCAAGATATCAAATTTTATTTATTCTCCATAAGGATAACATTGGACAACGTACTGTGTTTAGCACTTTGAATATCTCTGCAACGGTTTGACGTAGAATCACAATTTAAACACCAAAATGATTGTTTTGTGGAGCTGAAGTGATTGGTAAAATAAAATGTGAAGTTTAAAGTAAAATTAACTGAGGAAAAGCCAAAAACCTTATTCCCATAAGATTAACATGGGAGATTTTATGAGCATGTTTTTTGGATTTTTTCCGCAACCACTTAACCTAGGTTAATAATTCAAAATACCATATTATTTGTTTTTTTAAGCTCTATTACATGGTCAAAACCAAAATTAAGTTTTTTTAAAATTTTAGGGTAAAAAATGCAAAAAACTGATTTTTGGAAAATTTAAAACCCCCATAAACCCCCCTTCCCATGGTCCGATTTTTCTGGTTTTCGAACTTAAAGTCATGAATGTCATTTTACACATTTGAGCCAAATTTCATCAAAATCGGACGTTTTTTACTCAAGTTATCGCATTCACGGACACATATATAGATATATATATATATATAGATATATATATATATATATATAGATATATATATATATAGATAGATATATATATACATATATATAAATTTGAACGAATAGTGTTTTGGACATCTGGGGACCTCAAAACAAAAAGTTATCATGGTCTCGGGCTTAAGTCTTACCATGAGACCTACGGTAATAGCTTCTTCCCTATAGGGGAAATTCGCTAAAATTGGGGCTGAGTACGCAGGTTTGCTGCAAAAGGAACACAATAAATGGGTTTTTACGCTAATTTCAATAGAACTAAACTAGGTGAACTCGTATACCAGTTTTTATTCATTTATGTTCATAATTAAGAGAGACATAGCATTTAATAAATATTCTCCATAAGAATAACATGGGTGTGAGTACGCAGGTTTGCTACGACGGGATCCTTTGGCAAAAAATTGTTTTTTTGAGCAAATATCAATAGACCACAACCAGATGAAGCCATATACCAAGTTTCGTCAGTATACGTTTATAAATAAGCGAGATGTAAAAATTGTCTTTTCCCCCATAAGAATAACATTAGACAACGTACTGTGTTTAGTACTTTGAATATCTCGGTAACCAATTGACGTAGAGGAATGATCAAAATACCAAATTGTGTGTTATTTTAAGCTGAATCGAATGGTAAAAACTAATATTTGACTATTTCAAAAATGATATATACAAATTTCAAAAAACCCATTTTTGGGGTACAAAACCCCCCCAAAATACCCCTTCGGATGGAGCAATCTGGCTGGTTTTCGAACTTAAAGTCATAAATTTCATCAAAATGGGATCATTTTTACGATAGTTATCGTGCTCACGGACACATATATATATATATATATATATATATATACAGTTTCGAAGGAATGGTGTTTTTGGGTCTGGGGACCTCAAAACTAAAAGTTATCATGTTCCCGGGCCTAGGTCTTACCATGCCGACTACGGTAATAGCTTCTTCCCTATAGGGGAAATTCGCTAAAAGCATAGGTGTAACTTGGAGGTGGCAAGGGGGGGCAGTTGCCCCCCCAATAATTTGGAGGAAATATTATATCAATTTAAGAAAAGTCACAATAATAACGATCATGACCATTTTTGCCCCTCCAATCAAAATACTGAAACTATGTTTATGCAAAAAAGGTTAGATTATCAGAGGAACATATTTATTACTTGTAAAAGTGATAAAACTGTAGTTTAAACAGAAAATATTGAAATGTATGTACATTTATAAAGATTTAAAAAAACACTGTAAATCATAAATAAAGTTTTCTGTAATAAAAACTATCACTTTGACTATCAGGTCTACTGATTTATTTCGTCAGTGATGAGTCATTGACAGGAGAAGACATGAACAGGGCTGTTCTCAGCTTTCACGGGCACCTGGGCAGGCCTGGTGGTGTGGACCCAAGTTGGTGACATTTTTTTAGACAACAGTGGCCTAAATAAGACAATGGCCCGGCCGCCCACGCCCCCCCTGACAGACCCGGGCCCCAGGGCACTTGCCCCCCTGCCACCTCCTGAGTACAGCCCTGGACATGAAAGGAGTAGTGCACACCGGATACGTAAACAATAACAAACACTGATAACGGCACAGAAAAACAGAGCACCTGACAAAGAAAACTACATGTCATTTGTGTAATGTGGGATGATCGTGAATAGTGAAGGCAATAAACTGTGAAGTTAATTTTTTTGTTTTTATCTGCAACAACATTTTTATTTTTTTATTCAAGATCGTCGGTCTGGAAAACCGGGAGTCCAGATAAGTGCGATCCAGATTTCTGAGAATCTGCTGTAGCGGACAGTGGACAGCATCCTCCAGCCCTACCATATAATCCACAGACTGAATTTCACACCGTCCCAGCATAAATTGGTCCAATAAAGAATCATTAGTGTTTGCGGCTATGCCGTTCTTTAATATCAATTCCGGAATTATTAGAAATTAGAGACTAGATGACAAAAATTCTAAGAGGCAAAAAGCCTAGTAAATTTACATTGTTAAAGTTAATGCAAGGTCACTTAAAATATAAGTAAGATTTTAAAGTTGACTCCTGAACTATCCAACACTAGGGATAAAAGCACTCCATGTTTATTTATAATTTTATATTATTTTTAATAAAGAACATTTTATAATTCTGATGAAAAACTCAAATATTATAATAGTTATTTACAAAACCTATAGTCTTCAAAAATGTAACAGATATGTTACATAGTCTACAGTTTCACTAGCATTAACAATATTGATGACAGAAAGGAAGAGGGTGTTGCCTTGACTACAGGTCAACTAGAGGTTACACTTGCAAAATGCTCCGTGGCAGGGATGAGATCAAGTAAGCTTTGAATTATTTATTAACTTTATATTACATAATTTTGTTTACCTAATTGTAATTTAAGTACAGCCAAAACAGTGTCTAACAAAGGAACAAAATTGTTAGTAGTTATAAATATATGAAGATTAAATTGCTGAAATGTAATGCTATAAAGGAAACCCCGATTTATTCTTCAACAGATATCACACCGTTATTTTTCCATATTAAAGTTAAACAAAATTGGAAATAGTTTAGGTCTACTACTGTTTATGAATTCAAAATTCTCCATAGAAAAAATTAAAGAATATGCCTACAAAAAAAAATAGTTCACAGAAAGACACAAGAGTACAGTTATTACAACTGTGTTTATACATTGCATACTCAGTCAAACACAATGCTACACGTTTCAATGCATATTTAATGTAAGACAATGGTGCAGTTTATCCTTCTACTAAATATTTTTGGAATCAACCTATTTACAAAACTTAAAATGAGCTTTTTATGAATAGGGACTCTGAAAGTCATTCACTGATTTACAAATATAGAAATTTGTTCCAATTCAAATTGAAATGTATTTATTATGTAGTTTTAATGATAAATATTAGCAAAGAACTTTCAATACAATTTATGAAAAAGATGAGTTATTACCACCAATTTACTTAATTTTGAATACTTCCTCAATAGTTTAATTTATTGTTTGTAAAAAGGTATGTTGTAAAAAATTGTGTATAAGGTGAGTACTGGCATAGTTAATGTTATTGCTGAAACTGCAAATTAAATGTAGAACATACTTTAGTCTTTTTTAAACACTGGTTATAACTTCATTACAATTTTTAAAATGAATACCAAAACATTTTAGATGTGTGTTATAGTTAGATTGCAATTTAAAATTTGTTCAAAACTGACACGTGTTACAGTTTACCTCATGTTACCTCAGGTTACCTCATGTGTTACAGTTTGACTGTGGTTCCAGGTTTGTTCAAGACTGAGACATGCCCCGCCTCATGTGTTACAGTTTGACTGTGGTTTCAGATTTGTTCAAGACTGGGACATGGCCCGTGATATGATATTTCCAACTATTCAATAGAGGTTATTCCACATGTTTATTTATATCACATGTTAGTAGTTTATTTTCATTTTTAATATTTTGTTTTTGTTAGTCTGCTCTTTAACACGTTCGCTACCGACATGTTAAAAAAATGCCATTTCCACAGCCCGACGTCAAGTATAGTTGACGTGCAAAACTACCCCACAGCCCGACGTCAACTATAGTTGACGCACGGATCGATCCCAGTGGACCGACGTCAACTATTGTTGACGTGGACTTACTCTGTTATTATTTCGTTTTATTTCGTATCGGTCTCCTTTATCGACTTAGTTTTTGTGTGTCGGTCCACAGAAGAGACCCCAGAATAAGCAGGCATTGTGGTCTTCGTGTGGGATATTTTGTTTTATTTTAGCAGCCTGTTTACTTTTACAATGTGTTCAAACACTCGGCTAAGTTGTGAGTCTTATATCTAATAACACCGTTTTTTGTACTTTTATATGTTTTAATAAAAATGTCAAATCTTTATTTTGGTGTAGTATTTTATTGAAATTACCTAAAATAATATTTTATAACATATTTTAGCTATGTCAAATATAGTTGACGTCGGTCCACAGGTATATTTGCATAAATGAATAGAATGCAAACTATGCTATAGACCGACGTCAACTATAGTTGACGTTAATTAATTTAAGATTTGAATGTTAAAATGACTTTTTTTGGTGCTATTACCGTTGATTATGGTTATTTAGACATCTGTGAACAAAAAAAAGTAATGAGTTGCTTTCGGTCTGTGGCGAAGTCCACATGACTGTGTTTGGTCTCTGTTGAGAGTCTGTTCCTAGAGGTCGGTCAATACAGATTCGTCTGGCGTCAACTATAGTTGACGCTCGGTAGCGAACGTGTTAAATATAAAACTACTATGTGTTATTTTGTCGAATAAAGCCAGATATTCCTGGTATTCACTAGTATTTATTTCAAGAATTTACTCGACATCTCAGAATGGACAGACTTCTTTGACCTGAGAAACTAAATAATGATAACAAAATAGATGTGTGTTGTAGTTAGATTGTGATTTGACATCTTTTCAAGAGTGGAACATGCCCCCCAAGAGTTGTGTTATTTTGACTGTGGTTATATATTTGTTCAAGAGTGGGACACACCCCACCAGATTTCTATTACAGTTTGACTGTGGTTTCAGATTTTTTCAAGAATGGGACGTGCCCCGCCTCATGTGTTACATTGTGACTGTGGTTACAGATTTGTTCAAGACTTGCCCCGCCAGACTTGTGTTACAGGTTGACTGTGGTTAGAGATTTGTTCAAGAGTGGGACATGCCCCACCAGACTTGTGTTACAGTTTGACTGTGGTTACATATTTGTTCAAGAGTGGGACATGCCCTACCAGACTTGTGTTACAGTTTGACTGTGGTTACAGATTTGTTCAAGAGTGGGACATGCCCCACCAGACTTGTGTTACAGTTTGACTGTGGTTACATATTTGTTCAAGAGTGGGACATGCCCTACCAGACTTGTGTTACAGTTTGACTGTGGTTACAGATTTGTTCAAGAGTGGGACATGCCCCACCAGACTTGTGTTACAGTTTGACTGTGGTTACAGATTTGTTCAAGAGTGGGACATGCCCTACCAGACTTGTGTTACAGTTTGACTGTGGTTACATATTTGTTCAAGAGTGGGACATGCCCTACCAGACTTGTGTTACAGTTTGACTGTGGTTACAGATTTGTTCAAGAGTGGGACATGCCCCACCAGACTTGTGTTACAGTTTGACTGTGGTTACATATTTGTTCAAGAGTGGGACATGCCCCACCAGACTTGTGTTACAGTTTGACTGTGGTTACATATTTGTTCAAGAGTGGGACATGCCCCACCAGACTTGTGTTACAGTTTGACTGTGGTTACATATTTTTTCAAGAGTGGGACATGCCCCACCAGACTTGTGTTACAGTTTGACTGTGGTTACATATTTTTTCAAGAGTGGGACATGCCCTACCAGACTTGTGTTACAGTTTGACTGTGGTTACATATTTGTTCAAGAGTGGGACATGCCCCACCAGACTTGTGTTACAGTTTCACTGTGGTTACATATTTGTTCAAGAGTGGGACATGCCCTACCAGACTTGTGTTACAGTTTGACTGTGGTTACATATTTGTTCAAGAGTGGGACATGCCCTACCAGACTTGTTTTACAGTTTGACTGTGGTTACATATTTTTTCAAGAGTGGGACATGCCCTAACAGACTTGTTTTACAGTTTGACTGTGGTTACAGATTTCTTCAAGAGTGGGACATGCCCCAACAGGCTTGTGTTATAGTTTAACTGTTGTTATAGATTTGTTCAAGAGTGGGACATATACCCCGCTAGACTTGTGTTACAGTTTTACTGTGGTTTCAGATTTGTTCAAGACTGGGACGTACCTCGCCCAACCCCGCTTTCAACTCTCATCGAAGCTCACTTGGAGTTTAAAAACTGTCAAGATAAGTTAAAAAAACAAATAACTGAAACAGACCGTGTCAGAGAAGAGATAAATGAAAAATGGAAGGAATTAAATAGTAAAAAGCGGATGTTAAAAACATTACATTTGGAATTTGATAAACTGGTGAGTGGTATTATACATAAATACTTTTGATAGGAATTTGAGTTTATGTGAAGAACTGAAAATTTACTAATATTCTGAGATAATAACATTTGAGGTATGTAAAACAAATGTTGACTCTAACAATATTAGTACCTCTAATCCGCAAAATGTACTGAGGCAAAATAAGTCACTTACATTTATAAGCATGATTTCTGAATTTTGATTGGAGGTGCAAACATGGTCATGATTGTGATTATTGTGTCTTTTCACATATATTCCAATCATATTTTCTCCTCATTATTATTTGGGTGGGGGGAAACTTCCCCCCTTGCCAACCCCGAATTACTCTTATATCCTATCCTATACTCTAATATCAGTAAGGTTTGCTTGCTTGCGACACGGATCTCAAAAACGGCTCCAACGATTTCCTTCAAATGTTCAAAATAACTAATTTCAGGGATAAAAATAAGTTCTAGACAGGCCTCATCCCCAGGAAAAATCAAATAATGTAAAAATACCCCCGTCGCAGCAAATCTGCGTACTCAGCGAATTTCCATTGCATATATATGTGACTCACTACTAGATAGAGCTATTTACCATGTTTCACAAAAATACATCCATAAATAAGTGATATATAGCATTTTATTTATTCTCCATAAGAATAACATTAGGGTTGAGGACGCAGGTTTGCTGCAACAAGGAAGATAAGTAATGTGTTTTTTTTTGCAATTATCAATACAACTGAACCAGGTGAAGCTACATACCAAGTTCTCTTAATGTAGGTTCATAATTAAGGGAGATATACAACTTTACTTATTCTCCATATGAATAACATGGGGGCCGAATATGCAGGTTTGCTGCTACGGGGACTATCAACAAAAAACTTGTTTTTTGTGCTAATATCAGTATACCACAACTAGTTGAAGCCACACACCAAGTTTCATCAATATACATTCATAAATAATCGAGATATAGAATTTTATTTATTCTCCATAAGGATAACATTGGACAACGTACTGTGTTTAGCACTTTGAATATCTCTGCAACGGTTGGACATAGAACAACGATTAAAACACCAAAATGTTTGTTTTGTTGAGCTAAACACATTAATAAATAGAAATGTGAAGTTTTTAGTAAAACTATCTGAGAAAAATCTAAAAACCTTTTTCCCATAAGATTAACATGGGACACTTTTTTCGGATTTTCTCCGCAACCATTTAACCTAGGTTAATGATTCAAAATACTAAATTATTTGTTTTTTTAAGCTCTATAAAATGGTTATACCCAAAATTGAGTGTTTTTAATATTTTGGGGTCAAATTTGCAAAAAACCGATTTTTGGAAAATTGTAAACCCCCATAAAACCCCCTTCCCATAGACCGATCAATCTGGTTTTCGAACTTAAAGTCATAAATGCTACTCTCCACATTTGTGCCAAATTTCATCAAAATCGGGTGTTTCTTTCAAAAGTTATCGCGGTAACGGTCACATATATATATATATAAATTTGAACGAACAGTGTTTTTGGCATCTGGGGACCTCAAAACGAAAATTTATCATGGTCTCGGGCTTAAGTCTTACCATGCCACCTACGGTAATAGCTTCTTCCCTATAGGGGAAATTCGCTAAAACTAAAATGAAAAGTTAAAAAAATTAACATTGGGTTTATGGAGTTTCAAATCAGAACAAAAGAATTGTAACAGCTGTTCATAATCAACCAGGGAACTGTCAAAGTAATACTCATGTTGTTTATGATTATTAGTGAATTTCCTTTGGAAAGTGAACTATTAGCATGACCCGCACGGTGAAACTTAAGCCCGGGACCACCATAGAAGTTCCTAACGTGACCCCCTGAACACACTTTGGGGGGTCGTTCAAAATTTTATATATATATGTATGTATATATACATGTATATATATATAGACATATTTATATATATATGTGTTTGCACTCTAGCGGTCGCAATTTTTGTCTGATTTACTTCAAATTTGGTAGGGACGTTCCTTTCTGTAATTAGTTGGACAAGTTCATTGGGCAAAACAATCGGAAAACTCTAAACCCCTTTTTTGGGGGATTAATCTTTCAAATTTCGAGTTTTTGGGCCCAAAAATGGTTATAAAAGCCCCAGATGTAAAATAAATGCATGTAAATAGATGGGAATTAGAGAGGCGAAAGTTTTAAGCCCTCTCTCGTCATTCTAGCATAAATATTTACCGAATTATTAAAGAAAATGTGTATTGACTAAACACAGTACGTTGTCTTACGGGGGTTTTACACGAGAAAAGCCTGTTATTCCTTTGTTAGAGTACTTTTATCATCCCCAGAAACCTCACACCTACTTTCAAGCCTGTCTGGACCTTCTCCTAACCTTATATTGGGCAAAATTGTATTCCCAGCTTTGCAAGTAAATGAAACCAGGAGTATCAGAACAGCCAAAAAATCAATGTTTTCAGATTTCAATAAAAATTGGACAAATCTATGTTTTTACACTGATTTAGAGTTTTAAAAGTTGTTATTTGGAAATTCCCTTCCCTCACGTCAGCGTACTGCGTACGAACTCGTTAACATTTGGTTTCTTGAGATCAGAGATTAAAATATTTGAGTGAAGATTACATATATAGAGTAGTAAAGTAAATCAAAGGGATTGAGCTATAATAACAACTGGACGGACATTAAAAATGTAGAAAAGAGGCAAATGAGTTATACAAATCTGATTATCAGTAGGGGGAAGTGGTGAAATATTACTCCGAACTATCTAAACAAACTTACTGGCCTTCCCCCGAGCAAAGCTCGGCCCCCAGGCACTGGTCACTTATAAGAGTAAAAAATTCCCTTAAAGACACCAAATCTTTTGGGGAATTCATAATGGAATGAAACAAGTATTGATAACTATCCCTAGATAAAAATATTTAATTTGTAATACTATTAAATTTAGTTTAGTTTTAATGATGGATGATCAGAGGTTGCTGAGTTTTCTGAGAACAATTTTTTATACCAGGATCTTAATATGTCATTGATTCTGAGCTTCATAAGAAGGTGACTTAAAATTTTACATTAATAAGCCATTTTAAAACCTAGATGCCAAACAGTTTCACTCCATTAAATACCCCCATCGCAGCAAACCTACGTACTCAGCGAATTTCCATTGTCTTAATATCACATAAAGCCGCATACCAAGTTTCATAAAAATATATTCACAAATAAGCGATCATGACTTTTAAGTCAAAACATATTAGTGCAATTATAATTAAAAAATGTACCTATTCAACAGGGTATTCATGGTTATTTTCATGTTTTTATACTTATATTATAGTAGCCCTTTACTGTGGCTCTATATATATATATATATATATATATATATATATATATATATATATATATATATATACAATTTTAAAGAATGGTGTTTTTGGCATCTGGGGACCACAAAACAAAAAAATTGTTATGGTCTCCAAAATCCACCCGGACGTTTTCCAATGATCCAAATACCCCTGTGGCAGCAAACCTGCGTACTCAGCTAATTTACAATGCACATATGTCTTAATATCACTTTAAGCCACTTATCAAGATTCCTAAATTTATATTCACAAATAAGCGACATATAAAATAATTATTATTCTCCTTATGAATAACATTGGGTATGAGTACGCAGGTTTGCTACAACAAGGATCGCAAAATAATGGTTTGTTATGCAAATATCAATAGAACTCAACTAAGTGAAGTCACATACCAAGTTTCATCCATATACATTCATAAATAAGCGATATATATAACATTTTAATTATTCTCTATAAGAATAACATGGGGGCTGAATACCCAGGTTTGCTGCTACGAGATTCATCGGCATAAAATTGGCTTTTATGAAAATATCAATGGTACGGTAGTCAACTAAATACCAAGTTTTATAAATTTATGTTCATACTTAAGGGAGATATGATATTTTACTTTTTCTCCATAAGAATAACATGTTGACTGAGTTTGCAGGTTTGCTGCTACAGGAATCATCGGTAAGATTTTGTGTTTTTGTGCTAACTACAATAGACCACAATCAGATGAAGACATATACCAAGTTTCGTCAGTGTATGTTCATCAATAAGCAAGATATAACATTATATATTTTTCTCCATAAGAACAACATTAGACAACATACTGTGTTTAGTGCCTTCAATGTCTCGGTAACCAATTGACGTAGAACAATGAGAAAAACACCAACTTGTTTTTTTTCAGGCAAATTCAATGGTGTAAATTAAAATTTGACTTTAATAAAAATTACATGTGAAAAACCCCAAAAAAAAAACCGTTTTTGGGGTACAAAACCCCCCCAAGATACCCCTTTGGATGGTCCGATCCATCTGTATTTTCAACTCATTCAAATAAATGCTACTTTACACGTCCGTACCAAATTTCATCAAGATCGGACCTCTTTACGAGAGTTATCGTGCTTACGGACACATAAATGCATAAATATATAAATATACATATATATTATATATATATATATATATATATATATATATATATATATATATATATATATATATATATACATATATACAAAATTTGAACGAATAGTGTTTTTGGCATCTGGGGGCCTCAAAGCTAAAAGTTATCATGGTCTTGGGCTTAAGTCTTACCATGCCACCTACGGTAATAGCTTCTTCCCTACAGGGGAAATTCGCTAGAAGAGGACATGTCCGGGGAAGAGAGAACGTATGGTAACCCTAATTTTTTTGGGCGGGGTAAAAAAATAGATTTTGAAATATTTTTTCCAGTTATATCTAATGGTTAAAGTAAATTATGTTCACTTTCATGATAAAAATAATTTTTTAAGCGAATTTCCCCTACAGAGAAGAAGCTATTACATGCTATTACCGTAGGTCTCATGGTAAGACTTAAGCGTGAGACCATGATAACTTTTCGTTTTGAGGTCCCCAGATGCCAAAAACACTATTCGTTCAAATTTTTATATGTGTATATATATATATATATATATATATATATATATATATATATATATATATATGCACGATAACTCTCGTAAAATAAACGGTATCAGGAAACTGACACATACTTTCTCCCTTTTAGCCAAACTTTAATGACAAAAATATTTGTTATTTACTAAATATAGAATATGAAGTATAGATAAATGTACAGAAAATTGTCTAAAATAGTTGTTTTCAGAAATATCCACCCAAATTGCTTTTTTGGAGGCACTATAGAGTCCGTTGCTACACACAGTAGTTTTGAGAGGGGAAATGCCCCCTTGCCCCCCAGGGTTAAATAGCAACACATTTCGAACATCATCTGTTGGTCAATGCTAACTTGACCTGCATATAAAATTTTAATGAAATTGATCAGTAAATAAGAGAGAAATAGTTATTTTTGTATTCCCCATAAGAATAACATTGGACAACGTACTGTGTTTACCGCTAAATGAAAATTTCAATTTTCTCCGCAACTAGCAATCGTAGAATAGTAATTTAAAATACTAATTTATTTAGTTTTTTGAGCTCTTTTTAATGGTGAATAGTAATCTTTTTTAACATTTATGATTTTTTATGAAAAATCCAAAAAAACTGAATTTTTGATGTTTTAAGTCCTGTAATTTCTGAAGCCGAATTTTTCCAGAAATGCGGGTGGTGTCATTTTGTTGGAAACCTAAAGTTCTACAAACCACGAAAGTTTCATCAAAATCGTTAGAGCCGTTTTTAAGAAATTTGGATTTTTCATGTTTTTTGGCGGTTTTTGGGGGATAATTACCCTTAAAAATCAAAAATTCAAAAAAATGAAAAAAACGCCTGGAGATATCGTGGATTAGTACCTACATACCAAATTTCATAAAAATCGGCCCATATAGGTTAGGGCTCTAGCTCTGTAAACATCCACACAGACACACACACACACACACACACGGACACACACACACACAAACAGACATCACGTAAAAACCACTTTTTTGGGTTTAGGGAGCACCAAAACGAATATTTCCACTAACAACTCAAATTCGAAAATTTTTACGAAAACAATACTTTCTCCATATACTATGTATAGGGGGAGAAAGTAAAAGGTCCGATCTTAATGAAATTTGGTACAAATATGTAAAGTACCATTTATTTGAACGAGTTCGAAAACCAGACAAATCGCACAATCCTAAGGGGGGTTTTGGGGGGTTTTGTACCCCAAAAATGGGTTTTTTGGAGTTTTCACATGTAAACTCGTTTATAAACTGACGGAATTTGGTGTATGGCTTCATCTGGTTGTGGTTTGTTGTTGTTTGAACATAAAAAACAATTTTTCGCCTATGGTTCTCGTAGCAGCAAACCTAGGTACTTGGTACCCATGTTATTCTTATAGAAAATAATTAAAATGTTATATACCGCTTATTTATACATCCGTAGATGGATGAAACTTGGTATGTGACTTCAATGAGTTCTATTGATATTTGCATAAAAACCCATTATTTTGTGTTCCTTGTTACAGCAAACCTGCGTACTCATCCCCAATGTTATTCTTATGGGGAGTAATTAATATTTTAAATATCGCTTGTTTGTGAATATATTTCTTATGAACCCTGTTAAGTGTTTTAATGTGTTATGTTATATATTCATTGGAAATTCGCTGAGTATGCAGGTTTGCAGGGACGGGGGTATTTACAAATTGTATGGCCAAAATCAGCATGTTCTATATGCATCAATCACTCACTTTGAATGTCATTTTGAAAAAAAAAACACGACAGAGTAGGAAACTTTGCAAAACACTAGCTGATTACCGGTGCTTGGCACAGAGAATTCAGGAAAGAACAGCTGATTAAGATTCCTACTGCAACTACATCTGTTTCTGATCCATTAAACCTATTGCCCATAAGAATAACATGGAAACTTTAAAGTCCAGTGCGGCGAAGTACAGTGAACTGAGGGAGATAAAAATTATTCCATTTTTACAGAGAAATCCATTTAATTTGACACCTCAATCATCAAAATCGGTTCATAAATAAAAGAGTTTTGCTGTACACAAGAAATTCTTAGGGAATTAGTATAATAGATCATTAGCTTGTACTTCACACAACAACTTATAAACGAGTTTGCATGCAGCACGCTGACATGAGGGAAGTGAATTTCCACATAAAAACTTTTAAAACTCAAAATCAGTGTAAAAACATACAGTTATTCCAATTTTTATTAAAATCTGATAACATTGATTTTTTGGCTGTTCTGATGCTCCTGGTTTCATTTACCTGCAAAGCTGGGAATACAATTTTGTGCATTATAATGTTAGGAGAAAGTCCAGACAGGCTTGAAAGTAGGCGTGAGGTTTCTGGGGATGATAAAAGTACTCTAACAAAGAAATAACAGGCTTTTCTAGTGTAAAACCCCCATAAGACAACGTACTGTGTTTAGTCAAAACACATTTTCTTTAATAACTCGGTAAATATGTACGCTAGAATGACGAGAGAGGGCTCAAAAATTTCGCCTCACTAATTCCCATCTTTTTACATGCATTAATTTTACATATGGGGCTTTTCTGTCCTTCTTTGGGCCCAAAAACTCGAAATTTGAAAGATTAATCCCCGAAAAAGGGGTTTAGAGTTTTCCGATTGTTTTGCCCAACGAACTTGTCCAACTGATTACAGAAAGGAACGTCTCTACCAAATTTTAAGTAAATCAGACTAAAAATGTGACCCCTAGAGTGCAAACACACACATATATATATATATATATATATATATATATATATATATAATTTTGATCGACCCCCCAAAACGTGTTCAGGGAGTCATGTTAGGAACTTCTATGGCGGTCCCGGACTTAAGTTTCACCGTGCGGGTCATGCTAATAGTTCACTTTCCAAAGGAAATTCGCTAATAACTGACCGAACATAAATAAACTGTCTGCGAACAAGACAGTAAACAAAAAGATTGCATCAGCCGGCCAGTCTATAACATCTGTTGTAAGAACAGCGTTGCCAACTCACCAAATGAAAATGTACGACTAAAATAAACTAAAAAAATAGAATAATGGCTTGAAGTAACTGTAAATAACACGGAAACAACCAAGCAATACATAAATTAATTTACATGTCTGGCGTATATATTCGTCATACGCTTGCTAGTTTCAAATTGAGTTGCGTATATCTACGTCCAACGCTCGCAAACGAAAATTACCATTAGCGTATATATTACGTCCAACGCTTGGGAAGGGTTAATGTGTGTGAACTTATTTAAGAAAATGATTCTTTACAGAACTAGGTGTACACTCAAACTTACCATAAGAGGATGAACGAAGATTTTATTTTATAATTATATCCTACACCACGGTCGTACTCAGCTTTCAAGGGCCCCTGGGCAGGCCTGGTGGTGTGGGCCCTTGCTGACGTCCGAATCCAAGTTGGTGACCTTTTTAAGACAACAGTATCCTAAATAAGACACCGGCCTGGCCGCCGGGACCCCCCTGACGGGCCCGGGCCCCTGGGCAGTTGTCCCCCCTGAGTATTCAAAAGAGAGTTGTCACTGAAATTGCTAGATAATCACCAGTACAACATTCCTACCAAATTGTAAAACTATATATTCACAAATATTTGGTTTAGCTACTACTGGACGGAACTTGAAATTTAACATTGGCCTCATGGGGGAAGCAGGTAGATAGGTGAAAAGTTTCGTGACTGGAGCTTAAGTCGCTTTCTAGATGAAGTCCATGTGAATTAAAGTTGTTAACAAAAATAAATTTAATTAATTACACCAAGCAATTATAATTAATTCACAGGGATCTTCTCTTGAGTCATAAAGGCCCAGAATTCAAAGTGACAATGACTGCCTGGCTTTAGTTTCCATTCTAAAAGAACCCTGATGCCACAGCTAGTGACGTAGATACGGGGGAGGGGATCAGGGGGATATAGCCCCCCTTGTAACTTGGAAAAATTAAAATTTATATCCTCCTGAAATCAAGCTTATGCCTTTTGATTAAAAAGAAATGCTGTTACTGATAAACAAAAAATATGTGTGCAATATACCCAAAATATCTTATTTATATATTTAAAATATGTTCGCGCACAGTAAATAGTAGCAGGTGAACTGCACCGGCACACGACATGGTATTTGCGCGCTACAAAGTGGGACGTGAGTCACCGAACAGTCTACCCTCATCCCCTACCAGCCAGTTCGTCAAATAGCGCATCTGACCTTGACCACACAGTCTAGACGGTCTTAGTGATGTGGTTAACTTACGCCGGTTGCCATATTAGATTTATAATTTAACACATTCAGTGCGGGTGGAGTACATGAACTCCAAGCTGGCCTTGCCAGTCGATCGTGTGGAGTTCATGAGCTCCAAAGTCTAATGTTGTTTTAAAGGAATACTGTGTCTCAGCCACTGCAGCTGGATGAATGAAACTTCGTCTCGAGTTTGTCTATTCCCGTACAATATACGCAATATGGTCAGTTTTCAGTTCCCCCCCCTTGAAGGTGTGAAAGGGGGCCGCTTCCCCTGCGTGCTGTTCCAAGTTGTTTACCAACATTTCGGCTCTTATCAGTGCTTGGGTTTTTGTTTGTTTACGTTACTAGAAGAAAATAATAGAGCAGTCCGGTGAATGAGTAGTATGCTTCAGTCGTGTGGGATAGTGGTGCATTTTGCATCGCGGCAGGCGCCTACTACATTGCGGCGATCCAAATGAACTCCAAAAATTTATCGACAATAATCACATGTAATACCCCCTCGCAGCAAACCTGCGTACTCAGCGAATTTACAATGCATAAGGTATGTCTTAATACCACAATGAGCCACATATCAAGTTTCATAAAAATAAATTCACAAAAAAGCGATATATACAATTTTAATTATTCTCTACAAGAATAACATTGGGAATGAGTACGTAGGTTTGCTAAAACAAGGAATACCACAAATTGGTTTTCATGCAAATATATATAGAATTCAACTAGATGAAGCCACATACCAAGTTTCATTAATATTCATTAATAAATAAGCAATATATAACATTTTAATTATTCTCTATAATAATTACATGGGAGCTGAGTAAGCCGGTTTGTTGCAACAAGAAACTCAAAATATGGGTTTTCATGCAAATATCCTATCCTATCCTATACTCTAATATGAGTAAGGTTTGCTAGTATGCTTGCTTGCGACACTGATCTCAAAATCGGCTCCAACGATTTCCTTCAAATGTTCGAAATAACTAATTTCTGGGATAAAAATAAGTTCTAGACAGGCCTCATCCCCAGAAAAAATCAAATAATGTAAAAAAGCTCAAATGAAAAGTATGAAATGGATGATCTGTCAGAGTAGCTTAAAAGCTGGAGAGTGAAAGTTAATGAAAACAAATCTGCTCACGTGACATTTACGACCAGAACAGGCAACTGTCCCCCAGTCACTCTCAATAATGTTAATATTCAATCAAATACTCAGTCAAATGAAGTCAAATATCTAGGGATGCACCTTGACCGACGACTAACATGGCGCTCACATCTTTGGAACAAACGACTATCTCTAAATTTAAAGTACAGAAAATTGTCCTGGCTCTTGAATAGAAAATCTAAATTATCAACTAAAAACAAATTACTAGTGTACAAAGTAGTAGTAAAACCTGTCTGGACCTATGGAATCCAACTATGGGGAACCACTAGTAATTCTAATATTGACATAATCCAACGTTTTCAGTCAAAAGTCATTCGCACATCCTGGAGGCTCCATGGTATGTGACCAATGAAGTATTGCACCGTGATACACGTACTGCTACTGTGAGAGAAGAAATAACCCGATTTAGCAAGAGTTATCAAGCTAAACTAGATGCCCATCCAAACCATCTGGCTATAAATCTGCTGGACAATAGTGGATCAGTGTATAGACTTAAGAGACACTCTGTTTTGGACCTGCCAAATCGTTTTTTTAATATTTAATTAACATTTGTAAAGTTTAAGTGTTAGCTCCGTCAATGGAGTGTTAGCTCCTAACCCATGTCAATCACACTCTATCCTATTTACTTATTGTTCTCTATATTTTTTGAACAGATTGTAAATAAAATAGACAAAATAAAATAAAAAAAATGAAAAGTAAAAAAATAACATTGGGCTTATGGGGTTTCAAATCAAAACAATAGAATTGTAACAGCTGTTCATAATCAACCAGGGAACTGTAAAAGTAATACTAAAATGTTGTTTAAAATTATTAACATGTGATTTCCTGAGAGCAGAGATTAAAAGATTTGAGTGAAGATTACATATATAGAGTAGTAAAATAAATCAAAGGGACATTGAGCTATAAATAACAAGTGGAGTGACCTTAAAAATGTAGAAAAGAGGCAAATGAGTTATACTAATCTGATTATCAGTAGGGGGAAGTGGTGAAATATTACTCCAAGTCATCTAAACAAACTGACTGGCCTTCCCCCGAGCAAAGCTCAGCCCCCAGGTACTTTTACTTACACTCTCCAAAAGGATAACACGGGGGCTCAGTACGCAGGTTTGCTGCTACGGGAAAAATCTGTAAAACTTGCTTTTTTTGTGCAAATAACAATAGACCACAACCAGATGAAGCCGTATACCAAGTTTTGTTAATATACGTTCATAAATAAGCGATATATAAATTTAAATTTGTTCTTATTCTCTATAAGAATAGCATTGTACAACATATTGTGTTTGGCACTATCAATATCTCTGTAACCAATTGACGTAGAGAAATTATCTAAACACCAAATTGTGTGTTTTTAAAGCTAAATCCAATGGTGAGAACTAAAATTTTACTTTTTAAAATATTACACGTAAAAAGTAAAAAAAATTTTGGGGTACAAAACCCCCCAAAATACCCCTCTGGATGGAGCGACTTGGCTGGTTTTCGAACTTAAAGTCATAAATGTTGCTTTACACGTTTGTACCAAATTTCATCAAAATCGGACCATTTTTACGAGAGTTATTGCACCCACGGACACACACACACACACACACACACACACACACACACACACACACACACACACACACACACACACACACACACACACACACACACACACACACACACACACACACAAACACACACACAAACACACACACACATGTATATATACAGTTTCGAACGAATGGTGTTTTTGGGGTCTGAGGACCTCAAAACGAAAAGTTATCATGGTCCTGGGCCTAGGTCTTACCATGCCGACTACAGTAATAGCTTCTTCCCTATAGAGGAAATTCGCTAAAAACTATCAGAAATCTATTTTAAACACTAAAACATTGTTTCTTCATGTATAACCTATGTTTTTAGTGAATACAAATTTTTAGCTCCTGGGTCAACCTTTCACCATCTATACCGCACTGAATGTGTTAATAAACTGCAGGGAGCCATAAATCTTCATACTTATTTTCAGCGTTCTTTAACTGGCAAATATATGTAAAAGTCAACGATATTTCCCGAAGAAATAAAGCCAAATAAGAGTAACAAATAATAGAGGTCAGGTTAGA
The DNA here is from genome assembly GCA_963675035.1 of Allygus modestus. Taxonomy (NCBI): domain Eukaryota; kingdom Metazoa; phylum Arthropoda; class Insecta; order Hemiptera; family Cicadellidae; genus Allygus; species Allygus modestus. The sequence continues at coordinate 183,100,139 of OY776112.1, read as the reverse complement.
GTGAACAGGGAAACAAGGGTTTTGCTTATTTGACAATCGTTGCATGACGATGAAGTTGCAAACGTAAATACGTTTTGGTTCATATTTAGGATTTCAACACAAAATTTGCGTTATTCAACGCATTTTTGGAAAAAATTTCAAAAAGGAGAAATTTGTATTTTTTACGGAAATTCCCCGGAGCTTTATTTTCACCTTAAAACTCTGGGGAAATACGGTGACTTAGCAACCCTAGCTTAGTGATTACTTTCTAGTACTGATTACAACTGATACAAGTACTTTTTAGTCCTGGTTACAAATAATACTGATTACTTTGTATCAATGGTTTATGTCTTGGATGTGTAGGCCTATCAATAATTATGAATGTAAGGGACACGTCAGTGATATGTCTTCAATTTTGTATACAAGTATCAGCTCTAGTCACGAACACAGTTTTTTGTTTTGTATTCCTAATGAGATATCCCCCCCTTTGATAAAGGTCTATCTACGCCGCTGGTCACAGGCATAACCCAGAGGGGAGCGAAGAATTGGACACGTCGGAAAGTATCGCAGCGACAACTCCAACCAGTATTGGTCCAGTAGGAGTATTATTGTTCGTTTTAAGTGTCGTGTCCGTTTGTTTGTGTCGTCGTTTACATATAAATGTACCGTATTGTGTTTTTAATTCATTTTGACGAAACCATCTGGTCAATCAACTTCATTTTACTCAAGCTGATGATGATGCAGTTGCATCGAGACATGTACTAAACGTGTTTTCACCAATTTGAGCTGACTGACGGTACGTAAGTAATTTAGTCTTACATAACTCTAACCAGTCCTAACGGTGGGGAAATTCTTGGTGTTCACGCCCCCTGCCACCACCATTACTGTACCAATAGACCACGCTCTTTATGCAGGATTTGGTAGAACTCATAATATTGGGCGAAAAACTTCGTAAAAACATTTTTATAAATCGCTTCCTTTGCCGACTGTTTGCCTATGTTTATGTTTATGTGTTGTTAAAGGGACGGATTCAGAGATCCAAAGATTCAAAGATCCTCACACGTCAACCGAAGCTTATTGTGTGTCCCTTGTACGTTAGTATGGCAAACCAATGCCCGTACCCTTTACGAGATCCAGGAGTTTTTTACCAATACTAGCGTCCCTTTCATCACCTGGTTGCTTACAACCAAACAGAGCCCTTCTCCTTGCCCCGAGTCTCTCGCAGTCCAGTATGATATGCTTGGCAGTCTCTTCAGACTGATTGCAGAGCCTACACACCTGACTTTCATTTCTGAGTCCGAGAGTGTGGAGATGTTTCCTGAAATGGCCATGTCCAGTTATCAGAGCAATCAGCTGCTTAACCCGACCTCTGCCCAACCTCACCAACCAGTTAGTGAAGTAAGAGCTAGTATCTGCTAGCAGCCTTTTGCCAAGTGCTTGACCAGTATGACCTTGCCATTGCTGGCGATGTAAGTCCCTGGACCATTTGTTTATTGTGTGAAAAGCAGTTGTTTTGCTTATGCCACAGCTTGGCTCTGGACCAAAGAATGGCATACCGGAACCTCTTTTAGCAAGCTTATCTGCACACTCATTGCCACCTATGCCTACATGGCCAGGTACCCAACCAAGATGCACCGAGTTGCGTGTCGCGAGTTTGCAGAGAGTGTTGTAACATTCCCACACCAATTTTGACTTGATTTCGTTGGAGTCAAGAGCCTTGAGGGCAGCCTGACAATCTGACAAGATTACTATATGCCTGTCGCAATAGCGTCTGGCAATGCCGAGATTGGCACAAACCATGATGCCACAAATTTCTGCTTGAAAAATAGTACAGTGTTGTCCCAGACTTGCACAGAGTTCTGTTCTAGGTGATTCACTGTACACCCCGTAGCCAGATTTTCCTTCAATGAGAGAGCCGTCCGTGTACCAGACAAGGCTACCCTTCCTGGAATAGGGCCCTTCCTCAGATGTCCACTCTTCTCTGGAGCAGAATCCAACAGAAAAAGGTTTAGTGAAAACCATCTCCGTACTCATGACATCTGATGTCATATCAAGCACAGGGTTTTGAGCAACAGCTTTGGTGATGGTGCAATGGCCTGTTCCAGACAGGCCTTCCCTCCATTGGCCTGCGACTTTTAATCGATAGGCTGATTTCCGTGCTTCTGCCTTGATGAAGATATCCAAAGGCAGTAATCCAAGAGCAACTTCGAGAGCTGCTGACGGGCTACTCCTGAAAGCTCCAGTGACTAGAAGTGTGCCCAACCTTTGTAAACTTGTGAGTTTGGCTATGGCTGTAGTCTGGTTCACCTTTGTCCACCAGACTAGTGATCCATATGTGACTTGAGGCCTTATTACTGCCTTGTACAGCCACAGTGCTATGTGAGGCTTGATCCCCCACGTGGAGCCTACAAATCTCCTGGACGTCATGAGCACCCATTTCGCCTTATGCAGTGTGATTGTCTATTGTCTGTCTATTGTCTATTGTCTATTGTATTATTCAAATGATCATTCCAAGTCAGCTTAGAATCAATTGTCAGCCCTAGGTATTTGACTGTACCTGATACTTCAAGCCGTGTTGGTCCAAGTCTCAGCCTGGAAAGAGACTCCAGGTTCTTTTTCCTTGTGAACGGAACAACTACTGTCTTTGAGGGGTTTATGCTTAGACCCTCTCCAAGACACCAGACATTGACATATTGAAGATTGACATTCATGACATCAGCAACAATATTCGTGAACCTTCCCTGTACCATTAGGACTATGTCGTCTGCATAGCCCTGGACAAAGACGCCTCTGCTAGTGAGCTCACGAAGGAGACCGTCCACCACCAGGTTCCACAGAAGAGGCGAAAGTACACCTCCCTGCGGACAACCCCTCGTGGGTGCGATCACTATCGATTCACCTTGAAGATCGGCTCTAATCCGCCTGGAGCAGAGCACGGTCTCAATCCACCTACATACAGCAGACTCAAGACCACGCCCACGCACCGCCCGGACCATGGCCGTGTAAGTGACATTGTCAAAAGCACCTTCAATGTCCATGAAGGTGCATAGAGCGATTTCCTTAGCAGCAAGGCTGTCCTCCACCCTGCTCACAAGTTGATGCAGGGCAGTTTCGCAGGACTTACCAGACTGATAGGCATGCTGGTTTTGATGGAGAGGAGTACCTGAAAGCACTCCCTTTCTTAGATGTCTTTCTACCAGTCTCTCCAGCGTCTTCAAGAGAAACGATGAGAGACTGATAGGCCGAAATGATTTTGCAGTTGAGTAGTCTGCTCTTCCTCTCTTGGGAATGAAGACCACCCTACTGAGGCGCCAGGCTTGAGGAATGTACCCATAAGCCAGACTCGCTCTGAAGAGTTCGCACAGGAGGACCAAGAGAGCTTCCGGTCCTTGCTGTAGCATTGCCGGTATGATACCGTCCCCCCTAGGAGATTTGAAAGGGCCAAACTTGCTGATGGCCCATTTAACTTTGGAAAGTGTGACAATCCGTCTGGCTAAAGTCCAGCTTCCGCGATCAGCTCTTGGCCATGAGCCCCTTTCGCTGTTGCCGGACATGCCTAAACAGTCACTCTCAAAAATGCAATCCGGAAAGTGAGTCTCAAGGAGAAGTTTGAGACTTCCTTCAATTCCAGTGGTATATTGTCCCCCTGGTGACCTCAGGGATCCCAGGAGGCCAATAGGGCTTGAAGCTAAAACACGCTGCAGTCTTGCTGCTGCGCTGAAACTGTTTACCTCCTGTGTAAACCGTCTCCAAGAGTTCTCTTTGGCTTTTTTGATTGCAAGGCTATATTCTGTGAGTGCCTTATGGTATGGCTCCCAGATACGGCTCCGTTTGCAATGGTTATGAAGCTTCCTGACAACCGTCCTTTTACGTTCAAGGTCAGCAGTCCACCACTTAGTATTAGTGCGACTCTTTCCCCGCCGCAATGGACAATTGTCCTGGAAGCAGCTTACAATTGCGTTCTGAAGATCAGAAGCAATCTGGTCCATGTCCGCAAAGCAGCTGACCCTCCCACCTTATGATCCCAGGTGAGACAGGAGGTCAGACTTATAGAGTGACCAATCTGTTTTCCTGGGATCTCGATAGCAGGGCGAGTCACCCTCACCTTGCAGGTTAAAACAGATGTACCTGTGGTCAGACAAGGAGGCCTCGTGGCTTGCGTGCCAATTGTCAATGACTCTAAGGACTGCTTCTGAACAAAAAGTAATGTCAATAACCTCACTTCGATTTCGTGTAACGAACGTCGGACGGTTTCCAACATTACAGACATAAAGATTCTTAGATATGAGAAACTGAAGAAGAGCCTCACCTCTTGGATTCGTGTCAGAGCTTCCCCATCCGATTGTGTGATGAGCGTTGGCGTCACAACCTAAAAGGAGTTGTCGTCCGCCAGCGCAGGATGACTCCACCAAAAGTTCGAGCTCTCTCGATGGAGGAAGTTCCCCGGAGTCGTAGGGCAAGTAAACCGAGCCTGCAATTGTGCTCCATTCCTTGCCTTCATAACTCCAGGTTATAGACACCGCAGTGAGATCTCTAGAACAGAATTCAGTGAGGGTTAGGCAGTCCATACCTTTCTTCACAAGTATGCATGTTCTGACATTTTTGAGAGAGGTACAGTAAATCAACCTACCCTTGGTATCGCCCAGGCCTGCAACCCTTCCTTGGTGAAGCCATGGTTCTTGAATCAGTGCCAGGTCAAATCCCTCTCTGAGGAAGAACTGGCAGAAAGCGGCCGAGGCCGCTTTACTGTGGTGAAGATTGATCTGGAGGACCCTGGGCATTGTCCTTGACTGTCGTTGAGACAATTGAGACTTGCCAGAGTCCTAGATTGGCTCTAGAGTTGGCTGACCTAACAGCATTGAAGCAGGCCTCATCCAGGAAACAGACGAATCCGTAACCTTTTGGGTCTGGCTTAGCTGGCAGGACCTTCCATTCCTTCACCTTCAGGGTGGGGTTTTGCTTGTCGAGCATCTCAAGGACCTTTTCTGGAGTTTTCTTCAGGAGCTTCGGGTGAGCTCTAAAGAATACCCTCGTTGACCTCAAGATGTCTCTCCTTAGTCCAACAGTAAGTTTCTTCTCCCCAAGTGGTTTAAGTCTGGGGATGAGTGTCTCCAGCCAAAGCTTAGTTGCTTCGTTGATGCAGGATGTTATTAAGGCACCTTTTTCCATGTAGGTGCCTGCAAACGATGGAGCAGAGCCGTCCTCTAGGGGTTCGAGCTCATCCATGATGGCGTCTTCAATAGCTTCACCTTGCTCTGCTGAAAGCTTAGCCTCAGGATAGCCCTCCAAGACAATGGCCATTTTGATTGCGGAAATGTCCCTGTAAGAGACTCCTTTGCTAGAAGTCCCTGGATTCAAGGTTTGGTCATCATGATTTCCATGAGTTCCACTCCTGGCCTTTTTAGTAGGTCCTTCCGCCGAGGGAGGGGTGGCCATATTGCCTCTAGGGCGCTTGGCCGCCCTCGACTCAGCTTCTGGACCCACATTCGTGCCTGGAGTTTCACCCATATCATGTCTCTTTGGTTTTTTCTTTTTGCCCCTCCGAAACTTCGCTGGGTCAAAAACTTCACCTCTCTCAAGAAGTTTTGCCTGAATAGCCTTCCTTCTTTGGGCAGTGGTGAGGTTCGTTCTCTTAACCCGCAGGCTGTTCAGTTGCTCTATGGCATCATCGAGCATACCCGTAGATTTTGGTGTTCCTGGACTTCTGAGAAGCTCATCCTCCCCCTCCAGTGGGGCTGATGTGATTGAGCTCACATCGTCCATGTTGAAGTCTGTGGAAGCCTTCTCATTGTTGATAGCCTCCTCATGAGAATGCATCGGAACCTCCTGTGTTCCTGATGCACTCATTTCAGGTTGAGGAACCTGCCCTGATGGGGCAGATCCTGATGGAATTAGGGGCAAGGCAACTTCTGGAGTTGCCTCGAGGTTTGGTTCTGATTGGTTGTTTTGCCCTTGGCGGTCCATGTGGTTCCCACGAGAAGCTAGGGACGTGAAGTCGACCCGGACAGAGCCCCGCATGCCCGGGCAAGGCTGTATACTGCAGGAGGGCGCCTGGTATCCTGCAGGTACCGTTCTTGACACGATACAAAAGGCCTGGTGCCAGACTGTTTGCCTATATGTCGTTTTAATTAATGGATCATGTCTTAGGAATCACTTGAGATACTGATTCGAAACTTAACATGTGTATTACACTAGTTTAGGGTTAATTTGGTTGGCGTTTCTATCTTTAACCGTTTCAAAATAGTGGCCATTTTAATTGTTTAAAGCTTAATATTAAAATACCCCCGTCGCAGCAAACCTGCGTACTCAGCGAATTTCCAATGCATAATATTTGTCTTAATACCACATAAAGCTGCATACCAAGTTTCATAAAAATATATTCATATATAAGCGATTTTAATTATTCTCCATAAGAATAACATTGGTAATGAGTACGTAGGTTTGGTGAAACAAGGAACACAAACAATTGGTTTTTATGCAAATATAAATATAATTTAGCTAGGGGAAGCCACATACCAAGTTTCATCAATATTCAATCATAAATAAGCACTATATAACATTTTAGTTATTCTCCATAAGAGAATACCTGCTGAGTACACAGGTTTGCTGCTACGGGAATAATCAACAAAAAATCAGTTTGTTGTGCAAATATCAATATACCAATACTACGTGAAGCCACATACCAAGTTTCATCAACATACATTCATAAATAACCGAGATATCAAATTTTATTTATTCTCCATAAGGATAACATTGTACAACGTACTGTGTTTAGCACTTTGAATATCTCAGCAACGGTTGGGCTTAGGATCACAATTTAAAAACCAAAATGATTGTTTTGTGGAACTGAACAGATTGGTAAAAGCAAATGTGACGTTTACATTAAAATAACCTTAGGAAAAGCCAAAAACCTCTCTCCCATAAGATTAACCTGGAAGATTTTATGAGTAGGTTTTTTGGATTTTCTCCGCAACCACTTAACCTAGGTTAATAATTCAAAATACCATATTATTTATTTTTTTAAGCTCTACAACATGGTCAAAACCAAAATTAAACTTTTTAAAAATTTTAGGGTGAAAAATGCAAAAAACTGATTTTTGGACAATTTAAAACCCCCATAAACCCCCTTTCCCATGATCCAATTTATCTGGTTTTCGAACTTAAGTCATGAATGTCATTTTACATATTTGAGCCAAATTTCATCGAAATCTGACGTTTTTTACTCAAGTTATTGCATTCACGGACACACACATATATATATATATGTGTATAGATATATATATACATATATATAAATTTGAACGAACAGTGTTTTTGTCATCTGGGGACCTCAAAACAAAAAATTGTCATGGTCTCGGGCTTAAGTCTTACCATGAGACCTACGGTAATAGCTTCTTCCCTATAGGGGAAATTCGCTAAAAACAGCAACTTATTGAGTTTTTGATTTGTGTATTTAATAACTGAAAAATTTTTAGCCAAAAAGAATGGTATAAAGCTTTCAAAGATCACTCGACCCATAGCTGCTATTGCAGTTTTTATGAGTAAATTCTTAGGCATTCTGGTAATTTTCATAACAATTGTACATTTTCAATCATATAAATTGCGATTGTTCAGCTATGGGTCAAGTGACCTTTATAATCTTTATATGTACTATATTTTTGGCATTAAATTTAATTTTTTTTAAATACTCAGATCAAATACTTAATAATTTGTCGTTTTCAAGATTTTAACCTTTACAAAATCGAAATGGCTGCCATATTGAAACAGTTAAAGATAGAAGCGCTAAATTCAATAACAAATTAGCCCTCAAAAAGTATAATAAACATGCCAAGTTTCAAATCAGTATCTCTAGTGGTTCCTAAGATATGCGTAGTGGTTAAAATCAAATAGTCTACACAGGCAGATAGACGGGAAACGAAGTGATTTATGAAAAAGTTTATATGTTGTGTTTTGTTCCTTATAATGAGTTTATATATCAAATCCTGCATTTGTACCATACTCTAACGGGACACCCTGTATAGCCCTGTCCCATTTAAGATTACAAATGTAGTTTTTCAGTTATCAGTTTTGAGTTATATGCAACCATTACATGACATGTAATTTGCTTTAAAACAAATAAATATAGATAAGCCGGTAACTTTTGGAAATACTGAAGTATGATTCCGGTAAACCCTAAATAAAATTTTCCAAATCAAATCAAAACAGTTTTATTCACAGCCATTAGTAATACAAATTACAGGGATTTATTAAATTATTTAATAATCCATCCATATTATTAAATTATATCTTGATATACAAAATTACTTATTTTACTTATCAGAAACTTCTTTCCCTATTTCTTCCCAGACCCGATCCTTGTTCCTTTTATTTTTGTAATACTTGTTGTTAAGGCCATTCAGCACATTAGGGTACGTGTACCCCAGCGACCAAAGAATAACACAGACTGGCAATCCCTATCCACTATACATTACTGTAGTTGAAGCCGGTTTTCCATCACTCAGGGGCTTAAACGGCTCAGCCACTGGCCGCTACTGGCACAAATTTTAATTCGCCGCGTCTCATTACAACCGTCTAAGCATACAGCTAAGATAAAAGAGCTAAGATAAAATGTTTTTTTTGTGAAATTGAATAAAACAGTATGTCAACAACAATGGGTTGATAAGTTGGAATAAAAAATAAAATATTTTAATGCCTTAAAAAAATTAAAAACTAAGGAGATCAAGTTTTTGTTTTCAATTTAGACAAAGTTTATCTGTGAGGATTTTTTTATTATTTGGTCAGGAAAGTTTTATCAGCGAGAAAGTTTTCGGAAAAGAATTAAATTAAATCTGTTGGTACAGGAAAAATCTTAAATTAAATACAGCACGGGACAGCCCCAGCGACTGCAACACTCGCTAGTGGACAACTCACATGGATTCATCCCCACCACTCAGAGGCTGCCCGGCTTCAAACCCAGCACGCAATTGCCAGTCTATGACTAGTTTATATTGAGAACACAAACGCGGATCACATGATAAACGCTGCATGCAGCATTCAGACAGGAGAATGCTGCATGCCCGCGATCGACCCGCGCCCGCTTCCTGCATCCCATGCCGGTGTGACCGTGCTCATATCCTGCCATGGGTCACGTTGCCCGCATGAGCAATTCCAAGAAAGAAAATCGCTCCCGCACCCGCTCCCGCACCCGCTCCCGCTCCTGTCCCGCACCGGTAAGGACGGGGCTAACATGTTTTATACAATGGATTAATTTTTTTATGATCAATCAAGGCCGTAGCCAATGGGGGGGGGGTCAGGGGGTTTAAACCCCCCCCGAAATTTTGAGATAAATAATAAAATACCCCCGTAGCAGCAAACCTGCGTACTCAGCGAATTTCAAATGCATATATATGTGTCTTAATACCACATAAAGCCACATACCAAGTTTCATCAATATACATTCATAAATAAACGATTTATGACATTTTAATTATTCTCCATAAGAATAACATGGCGGCTGAGTATGCAGTTTTGCTGAAGGAAGGAAAACAAAAAATGGGGTTTTATACAAATATCAATATAACTCATTTAGGTAAAGCCACATACCAAATTTCATTAATTTATTTTCATAATTAAGGGAGATAACACGTTACTTATTCTCCATAAGAATAACATGGGGCTGAGTACGCAGGTTTGCCGCTACGAGAGCCTTTGGCAAAAAATTGTTTTTTGAGCAAATATCAATGGTTCACAACCAGATGAAGCCGTATACCAAGTTTTTTCAGTATACGTTCATAAATAAGCGAGATATAAAATTTTTCTTTTCCTCCATAAGAATAACATTAGACAACGTACTGTGTTTAGCACTTTCAATATCTCGGTAACCAGTTGACGTAGAGAAATGATCAAAATACCAAATTGTGTGTTTTTTTAAGCTGAATCCAATGGTGAAAACTAAAATTTGACTACTTCCAAAATTATATGTAAAAAATTCAAAAAACCCATTTTTGGGGTACAAAACCCCCCCAAAATACCCCTTCGAATAAAGCGATCTGGCTGGTTTTCGAACTTAAAGTCATAAATGTTGCTTTACACGTTTATACCAAATTTCATCAAAATCGGATAATTTTTACGAGAGTTATCGTGCTCACGGACACATATATATATATATATACAGTTTCCAACGAATGGTGTTTTTGGGGTCTGGGGACCTCAAAACGAAAAGTTATCATGGTCCCGGGCCTAGGTCTTACCATGCCGACTACGGTAATAGCTTCTTCCCTATAGGGGAAATTCGCTAATTCCCTATAGGGGAAATTCGCTAATTCCCTATAGGGGAAATTCGCTAAAACAGACCAACAAAAAATGTGTAGAATTTTATCACAACAAATTGTTTGAAAATTTAATGATGACAAGGAATAAACTTAAAAATAAAGGAAATACAAATTTACTTATTTGTTTAATTAATTTTGTTCGTTCAAGTCATAAAGAAAGTCGTAGTTAGTCAGCTGTGCGGACGCCACGTCGGGCGTCGTAGGGATCGCGGGGGAGTGTGAACGAATGAGCGGGAATTTGACATAACCTGTCAATTCACTCATCAGGACGTATTCGGCTGATCGTGTGTGCACTGTGCAGTTTACATTTTTTTCATAGTGACAGTTAGTCTTCCTAAAGCTTTGTGTCGTCTGTTTAATTGACTTATACGACGATATAAATGCTCAGTGAGCTAAGTAAAACCAAACAAAACAGTGAAAATATATTTTTATTTTAATTATGCATGCTCCTGCATCAAGGGCCCTTGCCCTAACCTTTATTTGACTAGGCAAGGCAAGCCAAATTATTTCTTATTTTAAATATAAGAAAAAAGAAATTAACCGGCCTACGTGTGCCATTGAAAGCTTAGGAGAATGCAACAAAGATTTACACCCAAATATATTTATTATGCTTAATATTTTCGCCACACTTCCAGTGACCACCTGCACTCCCAAACGTAGCTTTTCGACCCTCGGAAGGCTGAAAACTTATTTAAGAAACTCTTGTGGTCAAAGCCGTCTGAGTGGCTTAGCACTGATTTCACAGGGAGAGAGAAATTCCGACGGAAGTGTGATTAATAGTTTTTTTTCCAAAAAAAGAACCGGAGGCTTAACTTTGTTTTGTAAATGAAGTATCTTTCTTATAAGAACGTGTTTAGTTTATCTGTAATCATTAAAACTTGATTTTCCATTTCCATATACCTTAGTTTTTTTCTTGTACCAACCACCTTCTATCATTATAGACTGAGGACTGAGTGAAAATATGCCGAAAACGAAACTCTGGTATTTATTGTGTTGAAAAATATCCGTTTTATGTTGTTATATCTTGTTAGTAGTGACATTTAAGGACGTTCAAAAGTGTGTTTTTTAAGTTGGCAAGCTTGAAATAAAAAGAAGAAAGAAGAATTTAGTTGATACGATTACTGCTGTGTTTTCTGGGTTATTTAATAATAATAATAACTATATATATAACCATATATATAAGTACTATTTAAATATTTAAAACTTCACAAATCTTACTTTAACATTAGATTATATTAAGAATTGCATTAAAATGAAAGTTTGGAAGTTACTTCCTGTAACCCCGGAGCCCAAACCCCCCCCAAAAAATGTTCCTGGCTACGGCTTTGTGATCAATACCACTGCTGAAGAGTATTTGTTTTCAATAAATTATGACGTCAGAAGAACAGCATGAAGATAATAAATATTATATTCATACAATACAACGAATTACCATATCTAGTTTTAAGTTATAATTTGTAATGCTGATGCAAAAATTGCCAAAGCAATACAATTTATTTATTAGCGAATTTCCCCTATAGGGAAGAAGCTATTACTGTAGGTCTCATGGTAAGACTTAAGCCCGATACCATGATAACTTTTTGTTTTGAAGTCCTCAGATGCCAAAAATACTATTCGCTCAAATTTATATATATATATGTATATATCTATCTATATATATATATATATATACATGTATATATATATGTGTCCGTGAATGCGATAACTTGAGTAAAAAACGTCCGATTTCGATGAAATTTGGCTCAAATGTGTAAAGTGACATTCATGACTATAAGTTCGAAAACCTGAAAAATCGGACCATGGGAAAAGGGGTTTATAGGGTTTTAAAATTTTCCAAAAATCAGTTTTTTGCAATTTTCACCCTGAACTTTTTAAAACACACAATTTTTGTTTTTACCATTTTATAGAGCTTAAAAAAACAAATAATATAGTATTTTGAATCATTAACCTAGGTTAAGTGGTTGCGGAGAAAATCCAAAAAACGTGTTCATAAAATCTCCCATGTTAATCTTATGAGAAAATGGTTTTTTACTTTTCCTCAATTAATTTTACTGTAAACTTCACATTTACTTTTACCAATCAGTTTAGCTCTACAAAACAATCATTTTGGAGTTTAAATTGTGATTCTACGTCCAACCGTTGCCGAGTAATTCAAAGTGCTAAACACAGTACGTTGTCCAATGTTATCCTTATGGAGAATATTTAAAATTTTATATCTCTATTATTAATGAATGAATATTGATGAAACTTGGTATGTGGCTTCACCTAGTACTGGTATATTGATATTTGCACAAAAAATTGATTTTTTGTTGATTATTCTCTTAGCAGCAAACCTGCATACTTATCCCTAATGTTATTCTTATGGGGAATATGTAAAGCTTTATATCTCCCTTAATTATGAACATAAATCATTAAAACTTGGTATGTAGCTTCACCTGGTTGAGTTATATTGATAATTACAAAAAACACATATTTTTATCTCCCTCGTTGCAGCAAACCTGTGATCTCAGCCTTAATGTTATTCTTATGGAGAATAAATAAAATTCTATACATCACTTATTTATTTAAGTATTCTTATGAAACTTGGTAAGTGGCTCTATGTGGTAGTAAGAAATATATTCATGCATAGGAAATTCGCTGAGTACGCAGGTTTGCTGCGACGGGGGTATTTTATATTTTATCTCTGTGATTATATCTACTTCATTCAGGAGGCAAACATCATAAATACAAAATAATGTATTGTATATTTCCTTGAGATTATTATTGTGTCTTGTGTCTTGCATTCCTTGGCACTACCTAATTGTTTTTCACTCAACAGGAAAGCGAAGATAAAAAATATCGAGCCAGAAAAAAGTTGGATGATGAAAAGAAATTACAAACCAAATTAACAGATCAGCTAAAAAGTGTAAAAAAGGAAGTTGACGAGCTTGGAGCAGTTAAAATCAAAATGGAAGCATATCTGAACAGATACAAAATTTTTGAGGTAGATTATAATCTTTTTTATAATAGATACTAGCAGCCAGCGTCACTTCGTGACTTCAAAATTATATTTATTGTTTAATTTATGGTATTCTTTGACTACAAATGTTTACACAATATTAGTAAGACTCTAATTGACTTTGAAATTGTTTAAACAAACTCTGATTTTAGTTAACTATAATTCAACTCCCTATTTCATTTTTTAGCGAATTTCCCCTATAGGGAAGAAGCTATTACCGTAGGTCTCATGGTAAGACTTAAGCCCGAGACCATGATAACTTTTCATTTTGAGGTCCCCAGATGCCAAAAACACCATTCGTTCAAATTTTTATATATGTATATATATATATATATATATATATATATATATATATATATGTGTCTGTAAGCACGATAACTCTCGTAAAAAAGGTCCGATCTTAATGAAATTTGGTACAAAATGTGTAAAGTACCAATTATTTGAACGAGTTCGAAAACCAGATGAATCGCACCATCTGAAGGGGGGTTTTTGGGGGGTTTTGTACCCCAAAAATGTGTTTTTTGGGGTTTTCACATGTAATTTTAATTTAAATCAAATTTTAATTTATACCATTGAATTCAGCTTAAAAAAACAAACAATTTGGTATTTTGATCATTGCTCTACGTCAATTGGTTACCGAGATATTGAAAGTGCTAAACACAGTACGTTGTCTAATGTTATTCTTATGGAGAAAAAGAAAAATTGTATATCTCGCTTATTTATGAACATAAACTGGCGAAATTTGGTATATGGCTTGATCTGGTTGTGGTTTAATGTTGTTTGCACAAAAAAACAATTTTTCGCCTATGGTTCCTGTAGCAGCAAACCTAGGTACTTGTTCCCCATCTTATTCTTATGGAAAATACTTAAAATGTTATATATCGCTTATTTATGAATGTATATGGTTGAAACTTGGTATGTGACTACACTAAAATGAGTTCTATTGATATTTGCATAAAAACCCATTATTTTGTGTGCCTTGTTGCAGCAAACCTGCGTACTCATCCCCAATGTTATTCTTATGGAGAATAATTAATATTTTAAATATCGCTTGTTTGTGAATACATTTCTTATGAATCCTGTTAAGTGTTTTAATGTGTTATGTTATATATTCATTGTAAATTCGCTGAGTAAGCAGGTTTGCTGCGACGGGGGTATTTTCATTAAAAATGAAATATACATATGACCATGGCTGCGTTATTAGACCTTATGTTTGATCCCTGTAGTTTTTAGATATTTTGTCTTACTCAGTTAAAAGTGAGATAACTGTATTAGGCACTTCTAGCTGTCATTATGGCTGTTATTATAGCTTGTGCCTTGCCATTATGGCAACATTTTGTAAATGTTCCTGTAGTTGTTTTTTCATATCGGAAGTAACGACAACGACAAAATCTACATACTTCATTCATTGGCCCAATATCAAAACCAGTGGGATTGACCGAATTGTCTATGGCCAAGGGTAGTGGATAGGGGCGAAAACGATTAGCTCTGCCTCTACCCCTAGCACTTACATTGTGGACGCAGTCTCTTCTAGGCAAAGCAAATAAATACAAATGAAACACACTATCAAAAAACAAAACCTAAAGCAAGACATTATCTTTTTTGAACTTTTGAGGAACCATACTTGGTTGAACCTAAAAGTAGTAAATCAATCATGTGTCCCAAAAATAGCACGACAACGCTCTGAATATAGTTCGATACATATTAGATACAAAACGATTATTATATATTGATGTGAAACCAGAAAAACACTGATGTCGAAGTATACAATTTTTGATAAAATATTTGAAAAGTTTTAACAAACAAATTTTTGAACACTTCACTCATTCACTTCACTTCATTGTCTTATATGAAATGTCTAAAATTTGCATAATAAACTGATAAATGACGGGAAATCACTGATGTCAAGGTATTTAATACATGGTAAAACGTATACAAATTATTAAAAAATTGACTGTCGTTTCAAAGATTATGAATGAAGACTTAAACACAGTCTATTTTAGTTTCAAGTTTAAAAACATTAAATAATGTTCTAGGTAAACTATGAACAAATAAAATTACAACTTTTTACTTTACATTTTATTGTAAAATATATCTGGGGAAAAAATCTTCCATCTGATTATAAAATAACAGCTTTCAACATCTACCATATAACAGACATTAAATTGGTTGAAATCAAACTGGCTATGTCCCAGATTTACATGAGTGGTACTTTTCTTGGTGGTCAAAATTAAATTATTTTTCCTCCAAAAATCTATATTTCAAGAAATTAAATGAATTAGCCTATTTGAAAATCAACTTGCTTATAACTTTAAAGAATACATCATCAAATAAATAAATGCAAGTACTGTATTCTGTGGTCAAACTTAAGAACTCGATCAAATCATCACCATATGTTTTGTTATAAACAAATGTAAATTGGAAAAAGTTCACAGGTTTAACAACAGATAGTAGCACATTCGCTGAAATTTCAAAAGCCTCCTGGACGAAGGCTTTTCATGGGATATTTCCCAAACCCAAAAAGGCACATCTAGAGAGATATAGCTTTAATTTGATACCAAATATGTATAGAAAAAAAAATTCTAGAGGTCGATATGCTGCGAAGAAAAATCAAGAAATTCTTTTAATAATATAGATAGAAAAGATTTTTCAAAGGGATTTTGTCTTTATAGAAATAAATCTTTTGCTGGCAAAAATGTTACAGTGATATTGTTACCATGCATGAGTGCAGATTGTACATTGATTGCATATTGTGCAGATTGTAGATTGAAACTCTAAATTG
This sequence comes from Allygus modestus, assembly GCA_963675035.1. NCBI lineage: Eukaryota > Metazoa > Arthropoda > Insecta > Hemiptera > Cicadellidae > Allygus > Allygus modestus. Next base: position 183,084,070 of record OY776112.1, on the reverse strand, counting down.
GTAGTCAAGGTTTGGCTGACATAATTTAGATTTGACTGGTATTAATCCCATAAGCTCATTACTATGCTAATTTTAATTCACTGGCTTGCTTGATTTACAGTAAAATTTTCAAAAAGGTTTAAATGACCTGGTGAGACTGCCGAGTGATTCTACGTTATGGTACAACTATCACTGGTTTCAAACCTCAGGGGTTCATTCTCAAGTTGACATCAAGCTAGCCTACAAAGTTATTAAACAGTCACACACAAACTTTAATAACTTTGACGACTTTTCTCACCATCAGTGATGAAGAGGAATTGGCTAGCTTGATGTCAACTTGAGAATGAACCCCTGAGGTTTGAAACCAGTGATAGTTGTACCATAACGTAGAATCACTCGGCAGTCTCACCAGGTCATCATACCCAGTTTCACCCGGGAATAAAACCTGTGGTGTGTGTTGCATTCCATGGATAACCCGTGTAACTACTACGAATCATGATCAGCTGTTTGAATTTTCATCAGCCAAAACCAAAGTGAATGTCCATAAGAATAAGATTGGATTGGAACTTTGACTCCCTGTTGGGCGGAGCTCTATAGGAATTTATTAAAATCCTTTCTTAGTGGTTATATAGTCTAAAAGCCAATGACCCAAAAAGTCATATCATTTGCATACTTTTCTAATGCTATATAACCAGTATGACTTTAAATTGTATTTAAGAAAATCAAAGTCTGGCAGCCTAATCACGTTCCGAAAATGGGTAAATCTATATATATATATATATATATATATATATATATATATATATATAAGTTACAATTGTTGGAGGCAAGTCAATTAAGTCATTTGCATACTTTTCATTCTTACATTATTTGCTTTATAATAGTTCGCCGATCACCAAAATAGTAATGCCAGACCATTTGGGGGTTCCCAAAATGGCGGCAGACGTCATCAAAAGGGCGGAAAAAACGTTCATATTCAGACCATTTGCATACTCCCAATTTGTATAACTCCTTTACCTGTTACTTGACTAACAACAACTTTTAAGGTGTCATTTTGAAGAATATACCCTATTCAACATTCACAATTATTATCAAGATCGTTAAATATTGTTTATTCTATCCGTTCAAATGTTAATTCTATAAATTCAGATTTTTTCCAATTACTCTGCAGAAGATACGCTATTACTGCATTCGGCACAGGAAAACTTTAACCTGTGACCGTAGTAACTTTACGTTTTAACCCACCTAACTGCAATAAATACTATTTATTGGAATTTGCATATGTATAATTTTGTATGTGGCCCATTTTGTACATGTACATATTTTTGGATACGTGGCCATTTACAATGTAACTTTTGAGCTAACCCTTCGATTTCAATTAAATTTTGTATGACCATGTAAGATAGTATTTACTGAGACGAGTTTAAAAACCAGAGAGATTGGAACATGGGAAGTTGGTTTGATGGTGTTTTAATAAGATTAAAAACAAACCTTTCTGCTTTTTCATATACAATTCTTTAAAAATCACAATTTTGACTTTGAGTGGTTTGTATAGCATAAACAAACTAGACCATTTATTATTTTTAATAATTAACCTAGGTTGAACTGTTGCGGAAAAAATCCATGAAACCGGTTCAAAAAAAATTGCCATGTCAATATTATGGGGAATAGGTATTTAGGTTATTCACAGTAAGTGTTAATAAACAATTAACACAAGATGTTACCAACTAATTAAATTAAAAATAACAAACATTTTTATTTTAAATGTTGGTTTTACGTTCATTGGTTGCCAAGTTATCGAAAGTGCTAATTACTGTAGGTCTACTTGTCTAATGTTATTGTTTTTATGGTCATTATAAAAACTATACCTAGCTTATTTATGAACATAGTACCTGGGGGGCCGAGCTTTGCTCGGGGAAGGACAGTCAGTTTGTTTAGATGAGTTGGTGTAATATTTCACCACTTCCTCCTAGTGATAATCAGATTTGTTTAACTCATTTGCCTCTTTTCTACATTTTTAAGATCACTCCAGTTGTTATTTACAGCTCAATGTCCCTTTGATTTATTCTACTACTCTATATATGTAATCTTCACTCAAATCTCTGCTCTCAGGAAACCACATGTTAATAATCATAAACAACAGAGTCCCTTTGACAGTTCCCTGGTTGATTATGAACAGCTGATACAATTCTTTTGTTTTGATTTGAAACTCCTTAAGCCCAATGTTAATATTTTTTTAGATTTTAATTTTAGTTTTTTTTACATTATTTGATTTTCCTGGGGATGAGGCCTGTCTAGAACTTATTTTTATCCCAGAAATTAGTTATTTTGAACGTTTGAAGAAAATCGTTGGAGCTGTTTTTGAGATCAGTGTCGCAAGCAAGCAAGCAAACCTTACTCATTATTAGAGTATAGGATTCTGATGAAACCTGGCCAAAATTGAAAAACCAAAATGTTTTTTATCCTATCCTATACGCTAATTGGATGAAGCGAGCGAAGCGAGTTGAATCCTTCATACTCGTGTTTAGTCACACTCTTGTTACGCTAACTCCTTTTTAACGGTTTAATGAATTTCTTTGACATTTTCAGGGTAGCTCTTAATTGTAAATACCCCCGTCGCAGCAAACCTGCGTACTCAGCGAATTTCCTATGAATGAATATATTTCTTACTACCACATAAAGCCACTTACCAAGTTTCATAAAAATACTTAAATAAATAAGTGATATATAGAATTTTATTTATTCTCTATAAGAATAACATTAGGGCTGAGAACGCAGGTTTGCTGCAACGAGGAAGATAAAAATGCGGGTTTTTTGAAATTATCAATATAACTCAACCAGGTGAAGCTATATACCAAGTTTTAATGATTTATGTTCATAATTAAGGGAGATATAAAGCTTTCCGTATTCTCCATAAGAATAACATTAGGGATGAGAATGCAGGTTTGCTGCTAAGAGGATAATCAACAAAAAATCAATTTTTTGTGGAAATATCAATATACCAGTACTAGGTGAAGCCACCTACCAAGTTTCATCAATAAATAATCGAGATATCAAATTTTAAATATTCTCCATAAGGATAACATTGGATATAACATACTGTGTTTAGCACTTTGAATATCACGGCAACGGTTGGACGTAGAATCACAATTTAAACACCAAAACGTTTGTTTTGTAGAGCTAAACTGATTGGTAAAAGCAAATGTCAAGTTTACATAGAAATGAACTGAGGAAAAGCCAAAAACCTTTTTCCCATAAGATTAACATGGGAGATTTTATGAGCAGGTTTTTTGGATTTTCTCTGCAACCACTTAACCTAGGTTAATAATTTAAAATACCATATTATTTGTTTTTTTTAAGCTCTATAACATGGTCAAAACCAAAATTAATTTTTTTTTTAATTTTAGGGTGAAAAATGAAAAAAAAAACTGATTTTTGGAAAATTTAAAACCCCCATAAACCCCCCTTCCCGTGGTCCGATATTTCTGGTTTTCGAACTTAAAGTCATGAATGTCACTTTACACATTTGAGCCAAATTTCATCGAAATCGGACGTTTTTTATTTAAGTTATCGCGGTAACGGACACACACATATATATATATATATATATATATATATATATATATATATATATATATATATATATAAGTATAAGTATAAAAACATGAAAATAACCTTGAGTACCCTGTTAAAAACATTTTTTAATTATATTTTCACTAACATGTTTCGACTTAAAGTCATGATCACAGTGCTAATATTTATTTGGTTAACCTAACTCTGGTGTTATCAACAAATCATAAATATACAGGTTTTTGATAATAAACAGCTGATCTATTTTTCTTTTTGGTGCAATCGTTTTGAGTTTGTTCTTATATTTATAATTTTATAAATTTCACCAAAAAGAAAAATAGATCAGCTGTTTATTATCAAAAACCTGAATATTTATGATTTGTTGATAACACCAGAGTTAGGTTAACCAAATAAATATTAGCACTGTGATCATGACTTTAAGTCGAAACATGTTAGTGAAAATATAATTAAAAAATGTTTTTAACAGGGTACTCATGGTTATTTTCATGTTTTTATACTTATCTTATAGTAGCCCTATTCTGTGAATTTGATTATCTAATATATATATATATATATATACAGTATATAAATTTGAACAAAAAGTGTTTTTGGCATCTGGGGACCTCAAAACAAAAAGTTATCATGGTCTCGGGCTTAAGTCTTACCATGAGACCTACGGTAATAGCTTCTTCCCTATAGGGGAAATTCGCTAAAAGGGTGGTAATAAACTATAATTGGATTATTATTTTGGTATATTTCTATTTTTGTATTTTCCGGAAATATTCAGATGTGTCTTGGGTTGGGTAGTAGGTGATAAGCAAACAGTCGCTCAACTGATTTTGCAGTCAAACAGAATACGGCCGGATGTTGACAATAGTAGCTAACCAAAACAATTGATTATGTCGTCTGTAGTCTGTGGTCTCCTGGCCGGCAGTGGCCGGTTAGCGGTTAGTTCGGTAGTTCAGTTAATGGCGTTTGCGAATAAATGAGTTTTGAATCAAGAATTTTTAATAGAATCATTCCACATTTATTCGTTTTAAATCAATCAAAATTATGTATTCAGTATTATACTGAAAGTAAATATATGATGTAATGGAAGTTGTAGGCCATATGGAAAGGCTAAACAGTCTGTGTCTACTCGGTTACGACTTTAACCTATGAAAGGTACGGTACGATGTAAACTATGGTTCAATAGATTTACAGCTTTGAAAAATTCTGGTAGCCTATCACACAAAAATTCCAAACTGTCTCCTTTTACAGTAGAATGGGTTGATTTTTTAAGATATAATTTTCAGTAAGTAGTACGGTAAGTTGCGTTAGCTCTATTACTTGTTAGTGGTGTATTTATTTAGGATTGGTAATTTTTATATAAAAATGTGAGTTAAGAATCTCCTATTAATTTATTATTCTATCCTATTCTATTATTAATTTATCATCAGAATCACAAATGAAGACTAGTTAAATTCTGTAATGCAAAAAAACTAAAATGAAAAGTTAAAATAATTAACATTGGGCTTATGGAGTTTCAAATCTAAACAAAAGAATTGTAACAGCTGTTCATAATCAACCAGGGAACTGTCAAAGTAATACTCATGTTGTTTATGATTATTAACATGTGGTTTCCTGAGAGCAGAGATTAAAAGATTTTAGTGAAGATTACATATATAATATAGAGTAGTAAAATAAATCAAAGGGACATTGAGCTATAAATAACAACTGGAGGGACCTTACAAATGTAGAAAAGAGGCAAATGAGTTATACAAATCTGATTGTCAGTAGGGGAATTGGAGAAATATTACTCGGAGTCATCTAAACAAACTGACTGGCCTTCCCCAAAGCAAAGCTCGACCCCCAGGTACTTTTTAACTAACTTAGTTGGTAAAATCTTATATAGTTGTTAATTAACACTTACAGTGAAAAAGGTAAATACCTATTCCCCAAGATTAACATGTCTATTTTTTTTTTACTGGTTTCCTGGATTTTCTCCACAACTGTTAAACCTAGGTTAATTATTCAAAATACTTAGTTTTTGTGCTATACAAACCAGCCAAAGTAAAAATTGTGTCTTTTAAAAACTTGTATGTGAAAAATCAAAAAGGTTTGTTTTAACGAATTTCCCCTATAGGGAAGAAGCTATTACTGTTGTCGGCATGGTAAGACCTAGGCCCGAGACCATGGTAACTTTTCATTTTGAGGTCCCCAGATGCCAAAAACACCATCCATTCAAAACTGTATAAATAAACAAATATATATGTCCGTGGGTGTGATAACTGTTGTAAAAAATGGTCCAATTTTGATGAAATTTGGAACCAACATGTAAAGCAACATTTATGACTTTAAGTTCGAAAACCAGCCAGATCGCTCCATCTTAAGGGGTATTTTTGGGGGATTTGTACCCCAAAAATGGGCTTTTTGTGTTTTTTAAATATAATATATTAGTAAATCAAATTTTAGTTTTCACCATTTAATTAAGCTTAAAAAACAATTTGGTGTTTTCATCATTGCTATACGTCAATTGGTTACAGAGATATTGAAAGTGCTAAATACAGTACGTTGTCCAATGTTATTCTTATGGAGAATAATTAAAATGTAATAAATCGCTTATTTATTTATGTATATTGATGAAACTTGGTACGGTATATAGTTTTAGGTGGTATTAAGACACATATACATTGGAAATTCGTTGAGTATGGTATGCAGGTATGCTGCGACGGGAGTATTTAATCTTATTAAAACACCATAATACCCCCATAGCAGCAAACCTGCATATTCAGCGAATTTCCAATGTGTATATATGTATCTTAATGCCACATACCAAGTGTCATCAATATACATTCATAAATAAACTATTTATGACATTTTAATTTTTCTCTATAAGAATAACATGGCGGCTGAGTATGCAGGTTTGCTGAAACAAGGAACATAAACAATAGGTTTTCATACAAATATCAATATAACTAAACTAGGTAAAGCCACATACAAAGTTTATATGTTCATAATTTAAGGGAGATAATTTTTCTTATTCTCTATAAGAATAACATGGGGGCTGAGTACGCAGGTTTGCTGCCACGGGAACTATCGGCAAAAAAATGGTTTTTGTGCAAATATCAATAGATAACAACGATATAAAGCAATATACCAAGTTTCGTCAGGATAAGTTTACAAATAAGCGAGATATACAATTTTTCTTATTCTCCATAAGAATAACATTGGACAACGAACTGTGTCTAGCACTTTCAATATATCTGTAACCAATACGCATAGAGAAATGATAAAAGCACCAAATTGTTTGCGTTTATAATCTGAATCCAATGGTGAAAAGTAAAATTTCATTCACTAAAATATTATATGTAAAACACTCAAAAAACCCATTTTTGGGGTACAAAACCCCCCCAAAATCCCCCTTTGGATAGAGTGATCTGACTGGTTTTCGAACTTAAAGTCATAAATGTTGCTTTAAATGTTAGTACCAAATTAAATCAAAATCATACCATTTTACGAGAGTTATCGCACCCACGGACACATATATAGTTATAATAGCAGTTACCCGCGGGCTTCGCCCCATTTGAATTTATACGATCAGATGCTGTTCCCTCTACACCAAAGCTCTGGAGTAAATGACCATCATGGTACACTCTGAATATGCAGTGGAAGAGCTCAGATGCGGCAATCCACTCACATGCTGATCCGTAAGTTGATAGTTTCAACATCTCGCAATGGTAGTGTTCAGGGGAGATGTAATTATCCCCTTTAACATCATGAGTTAAAATTTGGAATTTTGCCCAATTAGTCGAAACATAGTTAACAATTTCCTCTCTTACTTGATCGCTGTAGAAATTATTTCCGTAAACTGAATAGCATATAGAATGAAAGAGGCACAAACCATCTGGAGGCATGTGAATAACTCTAAACTGTGAGTCTGTTTGTCCAATTTTAATTTTAATTTTAATTTAGTCTGTTAGTGTTAATTTTGTATCCATATCAAAAATTTAAAAAAAATATATATAAAAGAAACCAATAAAAATAAAAATATTACCTAAAATTGTGTATTCATGACAAAAACAAAAAACTAAAATATCATAAAATTCAATAAATTAGCTTTTAACCTGTCACACCACAACACAAAATAAAGATCATAAACATAAACAAATTCAATAAATTAGCTTTTAACCTGTCACACCACAACACAAAATAAAGATCACAAAATAAAGATCATAAACAGAGTGATGCCTTGAGTATTATTGTTGTGATCTGGCAGCAAAGTTTGTTGTCATTTTTGATAGTGATATATATATTTTTTTTAAATAATTATTAGTTGTTTGAGTTTGTTTTTTCTTTTGAACTTGTCACCGACACTTTTCTAACGTGTTAAAGTTAATTTTTAACATCAACTTTGAGTAATTGCTCCATTAAATAAAAAACTTTCTTTGTTCAAACATAAATCTAACCTCAAAACAACATTGAATCAGAAGTTTACAATATGTTCACCAGTTAAACCTAACGATAGTAGATCAGCCATGTTCTTTACCAACGAAGATCTCTTTATTGATGAAAATCCAAGTAATATGGAGCAACAGCATGAAGAGGGCGAACCATTCGTCTCTCCAAAACGTAAAGTAGCTAAAGGTAGCGCTTTAATTTCTACACACCAAAGGTACGTTTTGGATCCCTCACAACTATGCAAACAAAATCAGTTCAATGTACTTTCCGATCATAGTTAAGCTTCAGCTAGTAAAATTGATTCCTCCGAAAATAGTCCTGAACAACAGAGTAGCTTTCATAATAAAATTCCACCTATTTTTCTTCATGAAGTAAATAATCATCAAGAAATTGTTAAGGACATTAAAAATAACGTGTCTCACGAGTTTTCAACTGTGGTTAAAGGAAAGTCTCTTAAAATAAACCTGACAGATATCACAGATTTTCGGACTCTGACATCCTTTTACGAACAGTCTCATGTTAAATTGCATACATTTCAATCTGTTCTTGATAAAAACTAGAAGTTGTAATCAGAAACGTTCCTTGCTCATTAACTGAAGATGAAATCAAATCTGATCTTCTCAGTATGAAGTTCCCCGTATGTAGAGTAGTTAGGCTGCTTAATAAACAGAAATATGTTATACCCTTGTGCATTATCGAGCTAGAGAATAATGACGATGGACAAGAAATCTTTAAACTTGACAAGTTATGTCACGCTCTAGTTTCTGTTGAGCCAAAGCGAAAACATAAGGACATTCCTCAATGTACACGCTGCCAACGATATGGCCATACCAAAAACTTTTGTCACCTCGACCCCAGGTGTGTTCGCTGCACCGTCAACCATCACTACTCTGAATGTCCCCTATCTAAAGATGTGACACCGAAATGTGTCAACTGTGGTGAAAATCACACCGCCAATTTCAAAGGTTGTACACATTATCAAAGCCTCTTGTCTCAAAACAAAAATTCAAAACAACCAAAACCTAAACAACTAAACTCTAAGCCATCCATAGAGGTCATAAGAAATAGTTCCGGGACTAAAATCAATCCCCAATCAACTGAGAAAGGCCGACATCAAATTCACGAAGCCTCCTACGCTGACGTCGTAAATGGTAAACATAATTCATATAAAATACCCCTGAGAACCCGCTCTCCCTCTTCAGATGTTAATAAATTAGAAGATGACTCAAATAAGTCTGGTAATATCGAACAGTCAAGCACAAATAATTAGTAGAACTTGTTAAATCCTTAATCCCAATGATCAAAACTATTCTGACCAACGTAATCTCGTCTTTTATTAAAAATGGCTCAATCTAATAGGATTATTTTTCAAAATTTCAAAATCCTCAACTGGAACGCAAATGGTTTAAAGAAGCAAAAATCAATATTTTCTGCCTTTTTGGTTCGTCATAGTATTGACATTGCTTGTGTCACAGAAACTCACTTAATAAATAATGAGGCATTTAAGGTGAGCGGCTATAATGTTTATAGGGAAGACAGAGTGGCACCTTTTGCCTCAGGGGGCGTTGCTATTTTAATCAAATCATCCATTAATCACTGCAGTTTATTTTTACCCAACCTTGTATCTATTGAAGCCACTGCTGTAAAATTGTACTTGGATGGTGGTAGTTTTGTAAATATTATATCTGCTTATAAATCACCGAATCGAAGACTTAATTTAAATGATATGGCAAATCTATTCACTGCGCAGTCTCCTACATTACTTATTGGTGATATAAACTGTAAACACCAAAATTGGGGTTGTAGAACCACTAACCCAAATGGCGCACGTCTCTTCCAATTTATCACGGATGAAATTATGAATGTGTCTGCTCCTGATGAGCCCACTTTTTATCCATTTCAATTAAACTGTGAACCTGACATTCTGGATATTGTTTTGTTTCAAAATTTTACATCCCCCATTCTACACAATGTTGTTCCTGAACTGGACTCTGATCACCTACCCGTTATAATTAGTTTTCTTTTCCAACCTCAAAATAGTACACCTGCCAGTAGGCTAATAACAGGGAGTGTGAACTGGGAAACCTTCGGTGTAAAACTAGACGAATGTCTTCAGTTGCCTCAAAACCTTGATTCTTTTGCTGGTATCGACACGGTTATCCAAAATTTTACAAAATGTCTCCAAAAAGCAACGCAACTGGCTACTTATAAGCAGTTTACCAAGAAAAACAATAATTTCCTAACCCCTCCTGTACGTATTATTAATTTAATTAAATCTAAGCATGAAGCTCGACGTCAATGGATGAGATACAGGCAACCTCACATGCGGAGGAGACTTAACCAACTTATTCGACAAGTAAAACGGGAAATCGACGAGTACAAAATTATGTCTTACAAAGCTTATGTCAGTGATATCAATCCAAGTGATTCTAGTCTCTGGCAAGCTACTAAACGGATACTACGCACTTCCACCGTGATCCCACCACTAAGACATAACAACAATGTTTATGAAAGTGATCTTGAGAAGTGTAACGTCCTTGCTGATTTCTTCGAAGAAGCATTCTCTCCTAATAACGTAAGTGATGATGATACTGAAGCCCTCGTCAACGACAACTTTACAAATGAAACCTTAACAGTTGAGCTACCCATCAAGTATGTCGCCCCATCCGAGATAAAGGAGCTAATAAAGAAGCTTCCCTTGCGAAAATCACCTGGACCTGACCTTATCCCAAATATTGTTCTAAAAAACCTCACTTCAAAAGCAATATCGGTTTTAACCTCTATTTTTAATTCTTGTATACATAAAGGATATTTCCCAGACTCTTGGAAAAAGGCAGAAATTATTGTTTTTCACAAACCAAACAAACCCAAATTTTCTACATCCAGTTACAGACCAATAAGTCTTCTATCCTGTCTATCAAAACTGTTCGAGAAGGTTATCCAGAGGAGATTAAACAAATTCATTGAAGCCACTGAAGCAATCCCTCCGCATCAGTTCGGATTTAGACCCCAACATTCAACAACTCACCAAATACAGCGTATATCAGAAACTATTGTACAAGGATTCGAAAAAAGAGAACACTCTGCTGCAATTTTCCTTGACCTCTCACAAGCCTTCGACAAGGTATGGCATGCAGGTCTAATTTACAAACTTGATTGCTTAGGATTCCCATTGTATTTAAAACGTTTACTAAAATCATTTCTGTTTAACAGACAATTTTGTGTAAAAATTAATTCCTCGTCATCTGCATATCGCCAAATTTCTGCAGGGGTGCCCCAAGGATCAATTTTGGGACCATTACTTTTTAACATCTTCATGTATGATATTCCTATTCCACTAGACGCCACTGTGGCCATGTACGCAGACGACACTGCAATTATCACTCAGAGCAAGGACATTATCGAAGCACAACAACAACTTCAAGCTTCAACTGATGGTATTGTTCAATGGTTCAACAGGTGGAATCTATGCTTGAATCCAACAAAATCCGAAGCAAAAATCTTCTCATTAAGAAAATTTCAAATGCCACCGGGAATCGTTATTAATGACAGTACAATAAATTGGAACCCTTCAGACCGGGCAGTAAAATACTTGGGAGTTCTTTTGGACCAAAAACTAAATTTCAACCTTCATGTAAATTCAAAATTAAACCAAGCATATTCTCGACTATCCATCCTTTACCCTCTCATTAACAGAAGATCTTCTCTTAAACCTTCCTGTACCATTTTAATATACAAGAGTATTCTTCGGCCCCTTATACTGTACGCCTGTCAGGTATGGGGACTCATTATTTCTACAAGCAAACTTTCAAAAATTCAAGTATTTCAAAACAAAGTTCTAAGAATTGCTGTAAATTCGCCTTGGTACATCCGAAACATTCAATTACACCGGGAGCTTGGAGTCGACTTTATAACGGAATACGTCAAGAAAGATACAACAAAGTTTTCACACCGTCTGCCTAATGTACCGGGAGCTAGACATTTTGGACTTGGATTGCAACTATTAAACAGAAGACTGAAACCTAGATTGTACCAAGATATTTTGCCAAACATGTAAACCTTGTTTTTATTTAGTTTGTTTTAGTTTAAACCCTTTTCTTCTTTTTTTTCAAAAGAAACATTTTATTAAGTTCATTTTAGTTTTCAAAATAGTCTCAAGGTGTCTCTGATTTGGGCGAACCTACTATGTTATTGTTAATGTTTTCCATCCTTCTTAATTAATAATTCTGTGTATAATGTAAATACGTTGAACCAGAAATAAATTATGTACAAAAAAAAAAGATCATAAACATAAACAAACCAATAAATAATAACAGCTGTTTGTAAAAAATTTTAAAGAAACAGGTGGTAGGTAATGTAGAGTTTGCAAGACACTCGCTCATTTTTAACATTATTGGCTTACTCTAGTTCAAAAGAATTATAAATCAATGTTCTACCGTAGTTTTACTGTTTGTGTAGAATAGCAACAGCTGTTTACAATATTTTAAATTAGTCATCTGATATCATCAAAACAAATCTTTCTTCCATAAGAATAAGATGGTAACTTTGAAGGTCTGTGGGGCGGAGCCCTATGGAGATACCGGCGTGTTAACTGCTTATTTGTCCTATTTAAGACCTAAAGAATCAGTGTACAAAATTTCAGCTCTCTACCTACATGGAAAGGTGGAGAATTCTTGATGAGTGAGTCAGTGAGGGCTTTGCCTTTTATAGGTATACATATATGTATAAATATATTTATACAGTTTTGAACGAATTTGGTGTTTTTGGCATTTGAGGACCTCAAAATGAAAAGTTATCATGGTCCCGGGCCTAGGTCTTACCATTACCATGCAGACTACGGTAATAGCTTCTTCCCTATTGGGGAAATTCGCTAAAACCAATTTCCATTATCCACTCTCGTGGTTTTTGAACTCGTGTCAGTAAATACTATCTTACATGGTCAGACAAAATTTATTTGAAATCGAAGGGTTGATTCCAAAATTGCAGTGTAAATGGCCATGTATCTAAAAATATGTACATGTACAAAATGGGCTATATACAAAATTATACATATACAAATTCCAACAAATAGTATTTATTGCAGTTAGGTGGGTTAAAACGTAAAGTTACTACGGCCACGGGTTAAAGTTTGCAAGAATGAAAAGTATGTAAATGACTCCAAAAATTGTAACTTATTTATAGAGATTTACCCATTTTTGGAACACGATTGGGCTGCCAGACTTTGATTTTCTTAAATACAATTTTAAGTCTGTAGTATTACATTATATCTCATTCACCATTAATAATAATTTCCTATAATTTTGTATATTTCTCCCCATATAAATACCACCATACCCTAGCCATGCTGAATTCTCTATCCATTCCAATTCTCTATCCATTCCATTCTCTATCCATTTATCATCATAATGTTTTTCCTTGTTCCATAGTAATGTATGTCACTGTCATTTAATATGTTCCCTTTTATTATGTGTTATTTTGTGTTAATCAACTTGTTATTTTATATTATTTCATTTAAAGTGCTACATATTAAACAACTGTTCCCATCACCCCGCAAAAAAATCATCTCCCCTTGTTTCACAGTAAATATATTATTAATTGTGCCAATGTTCATTTCATTTACCTGATAGTAAGTGATAATCAACATCCTTCACAGTATATTAATAATTTTAATACATTAATTGACCCCAAAATAATTTAAATATAGCCTACTTTAGATATAAGATATTTGTAAGAAAATTGCAATATAGTAATATTTTACATAGTACTCCTTTTTCAAAATTAGTTCTTAGAAAACCAAATTTAGTGTCAAGTGTTTCAACATGTGATTTCTACCATCTGTACAACCCAACAATGGAACAATGAAATTAAAGACTGCAAACCCTATCCTCTTCTTGTTGCTGCCTTCCCTCCAGTGTGATAAGTTCATTTTTATATGGGGCAAGTTCCTAATTAGTAAAATTCTCCCAGTATGGCCTAAGATTTGCCTACTTAAAGCCTAAACAGTAGGGATTTTTCCTGCCCAACGGAGTAAAACTTAAATTCAAACCCCTTTTATTAATTTCCCCATTTACAATACTCTTGGCGAAGAATTATTGCAAGCTGTGTGGTAACCATCTCCATCTTGATTCTCTTATTAGGGACTTGGTAAAAAGAGATATCATAAACATTTGCAAACAAGCCTAATGTTCAAGAATATTAACAAAAGGAATCAAGAAGTAATTCATCTAAATTGAACTAGTTTTACAAATTTAATTTCAAATATCTTTCAACAAATTCTTAAATTCAGTGAAATCTTTTGGCAAATTTTCTTTGGACTTTCATATTGCATTGTTGCATTTAGTCAACAAACCTATTACAGTAAATCCATTTTATCTCTATAATAATATATCATTCGAGCCGGCACGACACCCCTCCCTGAGAAAAGAGCATTTATATTGTAATATTTCATTAGTAGTCATAAATTGTTAAAAACACTTATTGAAAAGCTTAGCCTAGCTTACCTGATTAATTTAAAGATCCCCATATTGTAACATTATCACTGTTCGACCCCATTAAATTCATTTACTATCATTCCCTGTTATAATTCCAGCCAATAAATATTGTATTGTGCACCCAGAAACAATTTGTTGTTATTTAAGCCTATGTATTAAAGGTAAAAGGTATTTTATTACAGCTAAGACTTACCTTGAGTGTGGTAACCCAACAAAAGACATTTGTTTAAAACAACCAGAACTACAAATAAAGAAGACAAAGGTAAAGTGTATTTATTAGTCAAGATTCATCTAGTGTGGGCTAAAATAATAGCCAAAGGAATTTTGTAATCTATGTTCACCATCAGCTTCATCAATGTTGATGGAAGCCATATTGCCTTATGCCTAAAGACGGCATCACCCAAAACCACATTTTGCTCTTAATGAAAAATATTCACAAAGACTCTAGAACTCGTAACTAGGTATTTCCCCACCACGAATAATTAAGTTAGAAGTAAGTAGATTAAAAGAGTAAACAAGTCATACTGGTTATATAGCCTTAGAAAGAATGCAAATGGTATGACTTTTTGGGTCATTGGCTCTTGGACTATTACCTACGTTATTGAAAGAGTGTATGTGCCAAATTTCGTTGTTGTACATGTAGAGGTTTGGCCAAGGTGATGATCGGTTTTTCGTATTTACAGATATAGATAAAAAGGAAACTTTAGTTTTAGTACATTTAATTCTTTTATTTTCAGGAATACTTGCAATATGTTGCTGAACACAATAGTGAATTTAACACTGCCAATGATATATTGGAGAGGTACAGAGTATTAAGAAACATGCAGACTCAATTAGAGAAAACAGTAGAGGAAGATCTCCAATTCATGATTCAGTCAAGTAACGACATTGATGACCTAACAGAGGTAATTGTAATTAGGTTTTAGTAGATTAAATTAAAATCTTTATTAAACCAATTTTTGAGGGAGGGGCAAACACAAAGAGTGGAATAATGAGTGTTGTGTTGCTCTTGCTTTTGCTCTTTAAAACCTATCGCTAGAAAGAAACAAACTTTGTTTAAAGTCACGCAATCAAGGTGTTTAAAGGTTCAAGGTGATTTGTAGAAAAACCTTCGTACAACTTAATTTCATAGGGAATTAATTTAACTTTGGCGGCCCCACTAAATTTGGTGAAACTGAGCATGAACTTAAACCAGCATGTGTTCCTAAAGCGTTTTTTATTGCTTCACTATCATTTCAAAATATCAGTCCATAATTATTAAAGTATTTCAATTTAAACAACCATGGTGATATACTTTTGATCTATTTTAGACTTAAAAAATGTCAAATTTACTAACAAAGATTAACCCAACAAGACCAAATTCCTGTTTTTGGCTGTTGTAGGATAAATGTAACGACATCAATGGACTGATGAACAGACTGGCTAAGGTGAGAGTGAAGGCCAAAGCTTCCAGTGACAATCTCCTGCATTGGGACACCCTGGTCACTACCATCAAGACCTTCACAGCCGACAAGTCTCTTGAGATACAAATGGTAACCTTACAATACAGTAGCAAGCAACTTTGTTGGGATGTAACATTTTGTTTGGAAAATGGTAACAATTTCACTTTAGTGCATCTTTGCTACAATTTTTTTATATCAGGGATCTATCCCGCACAGCATAATGTATTTCACATCATGTCCCAGGAACATCTTGAATTTCCCCAATGTTCTGAAAAGGACACTCTTAGGAAAGCCTCAGCGTATCTAATGACCACCCTTAACCTGCATCTGGGATATCCTTTTGAGGTACATAGAGGACATTTTTTAAATTACAAAATTGTAAGGATGGTTTTCTGAGTAGGGTCAACCAACACGGAAGTCCACTGGGAACAGTAATGAGAAGAGATCACAGAACATGGGTGGTTCCTTTGACTGTCCATTGCAAGCTTTCCTTACACCTTGGGTCCTCAATGCTTGTAGACACCGGGGGTAGTGGCACCTAGCTGATTGAGCTCAGGAGGACTAATGTGCCCGTTTGAGGGCTGATGAGCAGCAATGGGAGTTGCCCTCTAAAAACCTTATCGGCTTCTCCATCCTATCTCAGCTTTTCCACCTCTGCAAGTTCTTTTCCTTCCAGTCTTCTGCGTATAAATTCCTGTTTTGGATGACATACCAAGCAGCTCTACTGATACTTCCTATCCCGTATCCAACAATCTAAAACAAGCTATGGTGAGGTTGCACATAATCTTTTGTAGATAGAGTTATCATCTTCATCAATGGGTTTTGTTGCAAAAATATACTTATAAAACTTAGATAAGGGGTAAATTTAGCCTGCCTATAAGTAATACTATTGAGAATATTTCTTCTTAAAGGTCTAGACTCTTTTTTCAGTTCTTGATACACTTTAAAATTAGATACAATTTTTTTTATTGCATTGGAGTGTTGATCCATCGACTGTATATCCTAATGAATTTGTTTGATGTATAGTCAATGGTTGATCTCATATAGATCATCCAACACTGGGTTTCTACCCACAAGGATGAATTGAGTCGAACTGTGTTCCTAACAGTTAGTAATTCATACCCCTAATTACATTTACACTAGTTTTTAGCACAGTGAATCAATTGTTATCTGTTTTCCAGGTTAGAGACGCCACCTGGACTTTGTACCAGCAGATGTGTCGCAAACATAAAGTCGAAGACCCAGTGGCTAAAAGTAATTTTGAAAAACAAATAAGCTTCATTTACAAAACAATACAGCAGTATAAACAAATCGTTCAAATCGCCATAAAGAAATCCAAGTCACCGTTCCGGTCTGACTGTCCCAATTCTTCAGCCATGAGCGTTAAAAAGCCACACTTATAAAATCCGTTTTATAATCATAGTGGAAAGACCGTTTGGTGTGTTTGTGTCGAAGTTAGTCCAAGGAATAACATGCTGCGCGAGAATATTTTGCTCTTAGGGGTGGTAGCAGAGGAGGGGAAGTGTTCCCCCCTACTCAATGGTCCAAGACTCTTCCTTTTAAGCCCCACATCCTCCAGAGCTGCTACCTCAAATCCAACTAGACAAAACTTTGAACTATTCATCAAAACATGTAATTTGACTAATTCGTCAAAACAGATGCTTTATTATATCGAGGTTATGTTTGCAGCGTGTGTTTTGAATCTATCCCAAGAAACTTCCGCACTAAACATTACATTAGCAAAATCTAGCGACATCCCAATTATTATTTCATTGTACGACGCTATTAATAATAAATTTAATCTAAATTACTATCCACTATCCTTCCCAGTTAATCTTGTAGACAGCAAATAGACCAAAACAAAAAAAATCGCTTCATCCAATGGGAAACAAAATAGAGACAGTTAACGTCAGGTAGTGGGAGGGGGGCAGACATTTTCTTACTCCCACAATTCATTCCATCTCCCTCCAAAAAGGTTTTTTATAATCATGATCAAACTTTAGTTTTAATTTTGTACTTATTAAGACATTTTAAATATTGAATAAAATATTATTTAATGGGTTATGTTTTACTTTATTACTTTGTTATCCTCCACATTGATTCTTTAAAAGTTCTATAAAATTCCTGATAAACGTTGATCATATACTATTTTATCTTTTTTGCAAAGTTTATTTTTTCTTTATAAAAAATATATAAAGTAACTAACTATATCATGCTCATTTCACAATAAAAACAAACAGAATATAGAAAATACCCCCGTTGCAGCAAACCTGCATACTCAGCGAATTTCAAATGGTACTTCACTAAGTCATGAAGCCACTTACCAACTTTAATCAAAGCATATTAATAAATAAGCTAGATATGACATTTTAGCGAATTTCCTCTATAGGGAAGAAGATATTACCGTAGGTCTCATGGTAAGACTTAAGCCCGAGACCATGATAACTTTTCATTTTGAGGTCTCCAGATGCCAAAAACACCATTCGTTCAAATTTGTATATATGTGTATATATATATATATATATATATATATGTATATATATATATATATGTGTGTGTGTGTGTGTGTGTGTGTGTGTGTGTGTGTGTGTGTGACCGTAAGCACGATAACTCTCGTAAAAAAGGTCCAATCTTAATGAAATTTGGTACAAATGTGTAAAGTACCATTTATTTGGACGAGTTCGAAAACCTGACGAATCGCACCAATCGAAGGGGGGTTTTTGGGGGGTTTCCACATGTAATTTTTATTTAAATCAAATTTAATTTTTACCATTGAATTCATCATAAAAAAACAAACAATTTGGTATTTTGATCATTGCTCTATGTCAATTGGTTACTGAGATATTGAAGGTGCTAACCACAGTACGCTGTCTAATATTATTCTTATGGGAAAAAGAAATACCCCTGTCGCAGCAAACCTGCGTACTCAGAGAATTTACAATGCATAATATATGTCTTAATACCACATAAAGCCACATACCAAGTTTCATTAAAATATATTCACAAATAAGCGATATATACAATTTTAATTATTCTCTATAAGAATAACATTGGAGATGAGTATGCAGGTTTGCTGCAACAAGAAACACAAAATAATAGGTTTTTATTTAAATATCAATAGAACTCATCAATGTGAAGTCACAAACCAAGTTTCATCTATATACATTCATAAATAAGCTATATATAATATTTGAATTATTCTCTATAAACAAACATGGGGACCTAGGTTTGCTGCCACGGGAACCATAAGAGAAAAATTGTTTTTGCAAACAAAAACAAACCACAAACAGATGAAGCCATATACCAAGTTTTGTCAGTGTATGTTAATAATTAATCGAGATATAAAATTTTTATTTTTATCCATAAGAATAGCATTAGACAACGTTTTGTGTTTAGCACCTTCAACATCTCAGTAACCAATTGACGTAGCGTAATAATCAAAATACCAAATTGTTTGTTTTTTTTTAAGCTGAATTCTATGGTATAAATTAAAATTTAATTTAAATAAAAGTTACATGGGAAAACCCCAAAAAAACCATTTTTGGGGTACAAAACCCTCCTTCGGATTGTGTGATTCGTCTGGTTTTCGAACTTGTTCAAATAAATGGTGCTATACACATTTGTACCAAATTTTATTAAGATCGGACCTTTTTTACGAGAGTTATCGTGTTTACGGACACATATATATATAAATATACAAATTTTAACGAATGGTGTTTTTGGCATCTGGGGACTTCAAAACAAAAAGTTATCATGGTCTCGGGCTTACGTCTGACCATTGTACCCTAACTTATCGCCCTCTACATTTCGACAACTATCACATAAATTCTCTGAAACCAATTTTCAATACTCAAGTGCTTTTTATTACCTTCACATCTTTCATATAATTTAGAACACTGGCAGGTAGAGACAATTCGTGAGGTTTTTAAAATTAAAATCAATATACAATATGCTGTTACAAAATGCCTTTTTTTATTTATGTAAAATAATTGACGTTAACAAAAACAAAACTTACTTTCAATTGACCTTCACATAATATTAACTTAAATCAATAATACCTTTACTTATAAAATCATAAAATGCTAGTTCTTTAACTTTTACATTATTTTCGTTAGGATTTTGGAAGGAAATAGATAGGACAATTATTCTGATGTTCGTTCCCCATACTCTTGAAACCTGAAGCAAAAAAACAAGCGCAATCCGCGCTGTAAAAATTGCTTTGAAAAGATTTAATTTAATTACTCAAAGTTTGTTATTTACAATGTTTATCCCCCAACTTAACTTTTACTTTACTTTACTGTGTTTAAAATACTCGGTAGCCAGACTCAAAATTATTATTACAGAAATATAAAATGTACAAAATTATCCATTAAAATCACCTGAAAATACAATACATAATTTATATACTCCTGCTACTATAATAAATACAAAGTGTTGAGAATACCTTCAAAAAGGGTGAAAATGGAGAAAACCAGTGATTCAGCCGACGACGAAGACCGCCGACCAGACCCTCAGCCACGCCGCCTTCTGAATGAGGAGTCCCGTCCTGGTCGGGTTACCCCTCTTGCTCTCTTATAATTTAATCCTGTCTTATTCTAGTTTGAGCAAGATTTAAACATGACTAATCCTATTATTTACTATCCTGTATATACTGGTATACTGAGTCATCCTTTGGCTTACCGAGTTTTCTTGGGCTTTTAAAATATTGGCAAAAATTAAATTAAACATATATTTTATAAGAACTATATCAATGTACCAATGGCAATTACGGTACACCATGAGACCTATGGTAAGACCTATTTCTTCCCTATAGGGGAAATTCGCTAAAATTGTATATCTCGCTTATTTATGAACATTAACTGATGAAATTTGGTATATGGATTCATCTGGTTGTGGTTTACTGTTGTTTGCACAAAAATACAATTTTTCGCCTATGATTCCTGCAGCAGTAAACCTAGGTACTTGGTCCCCTGTTAGTCTTATGGAAAATAATTAAAATGTTATATATCGCTTATTTATGAATGTATATGGATGAAACTTGGTATGTGACTTCACTAAGATGAGTTCTATTGATATTTGCATAAAAAAACCATTATTTTGTGTTCTTTATTGCAGCAAACATGTGTAATCATACCCAATGTTATTCTAATGGAGAATAATTAATATTTTAAATATCACTTGTTTGTTAATATATTTCTTATGAATCCTGTTAAGTGTTTTAATGTGTTATGTTATATATTCATTGAAAATTCGCTGAGTATGCAGGTTTGCTGCGATGGGGGTATTATTTATTCCCTATAAGAAACACATTAGGACTGAGTTTGCAGTTTCGTTTTATCATGGACCCCAAAATCTGGTGGAGTTGCCATTCAAGTAGGTTTTTTATTTCCATTTTGATAAACAGCTGTTTACAATATTTTAAGTCACAGATATAACTAAATATCATCAGGTTCAATATAAATAAATACTTTGTCCATAACAATAACATAGGATCTTTAAAACCCCGTAGGGCAGAGTCCTAAGGTGATTTCCAAAAATCCAACTAACCTAAAACCTTCTAACCTACATATAGAACAGAGAAAAAAGTTTCATCGAAATCAGTGCACCCGTTTCCCTGTGAAAAGCTAACAAAACGTGACCAAAATCGCACTAAATCACGTTTTTGAGCGGCGGCCATTATTTTTCTAAAAGGCGTATGCCAGTTTAAAGTGGCCTAAAACCTTCTCACACATGAATAGAACAAAGTAACAAAGTTTCATCAATGTCAGTGCACCCGGTTTCCCGTGAAAAGCGAAAAATCCCGTCCTTGAGCGTCATTGACAGACAGACAGACAGAAATTGAGATAAGACGCGTTTCTGTTTTCCTATGGTTTGAAACGTAAAACTATGCAACAATTTCATAATTCCAAGCAATATACAGACAAAACTCTAATTTTATTTATATAGTTATTCTCCATTAGAATAACATTATAGCTGCTGAGTACGCAGGTTTACTGCCATGGGGACCACTAAAAATGAGTTTTGTATATAAATGGCATTAAAACCCAACCATATAAAGCCACATACCAAGTTTCATTAACATATGTTTATTAATAAGCAAGATATACATTATTCTCCATAAGATTAACATTGGACAACGTACTGTGCTTAGCACTCTCAATATCTCGGTAACCAATTGACGTAGAGCGATGATCAAAATATCAAATTGTTTGTTTTATTAAGCTGAATTTAATACCAAAATTTGGGTTTAAAAATAATTATATGTAAAAAGTTCAAAAAACCCATTTTTGGGATACAAAACCCCCCTTAAAGTCTACCTGTCTCGTTCTGTAACTCATGAAAATAGATGCTGCCTTACAAGTTTAAACCAAACTTCATCAAGATCGGACCATTTTTACGAAAGTTATCATGCCTAAGGACACATGTATAATACATATATATATATATATATATATATATATATATATATATATATATATATATACACACACACACATATATATATATATATACACATATATACGAATTTGAACGAATGGTGTTTTTGGCATCTGGGGGCCTCAAAACGAAAAGTTATCATGGTCCCGGGCCTAAGTCTTTCCATGCCACCTACGGTAATAGCTTCTTCCCTGTAGGGTAAATTCACTAAAAGTGATGTTGCTAATACTTATTATATACTTTTTAGGCATACAAGAGTAAAATATTTTTTATTGAATCAGCAAAAACTCTGCAGCCATACGGTATTGGATACGGTACTTAATACTGTCCAGATTATAAATGGTACACTTCCTATTAAAATAAACTTACCACAGTAACAAACAGATTTAGACTGTGGTTTGGTTGGTCAGTAAGTGGTAGGTAGACCATGATTTTTCAAAAAATGCAGCAAAAACAGATTTTTGTATATACTATCACTAGAAAAACCATGAATCCTAATGAATTGTATATTCATTGAATTTCCCCTAAATAGGGAGGAAGCTGTTACCGTAGTCGCCATGGTATGACCTAGGCCCAGGACCATAGTAACTTTTCGTTTTGAGGTCACTGGATATAACAAATGTTTGTTCAAATATATACATATTTCCTATCCTATTCTGTACTCTTAATACAGTATTCTGTGTGAAAATTGGACCTCATAATCAAGCAATAGTTATTTTTGTAGAGATTATAACAAATCTTTATTGCTTGAAAGAAAACTCTTACCAAAGGCAATAAATACATTTTACAGTTGAATTAAATACACAATTTTTCCTACAACTGAAATTTTGGATACCACACAACATAAACAAATTAACTTTGATCCAATTTGGCTGAATTCATGAGATTGAGGTTATAAAAACGGAGTCAGTTAGCTTGGTCCAAAGCAACAATCAATCAGCTGTTAATTTACTTCAGCTCGTTAAAAAGAAAACAGCTGTTTTACGATAAGGTGTTAGCAAAAATAGAAGAATTGTAGGTGTGTCTGTAGGAAAAAGGATATTGTTTATGCTGATCCAGGAAAAATCAAATGTTGCTAGGAAATTGAAACATTAGATTTAAGGACTTTAAAGTATAAAAATATTTATACTTTGCAGCAAACCTGCATCCTCAGCAAATTTCAAATGGTACTTTAATACGTAATGAAGCCACTTACCAACTTTCATCAAAGCATATTCATAAATAAGTGAGATATGACATTTACTTTATTCTCCATAAGAAAACATTACTATGCAGGTTTGCTGCATCAAGGACCACAAAAATCGGGTTTTATTTAAATACCTACCTAAAGATTAATATGTGTTGCACTTTGAAAGTAATTTTGTTAAATATATATTGTAATTATATGACAATGCCCATTTCATTTTTATGATCAACGGTAAATAAATTATTTGATTTACCAATGGATCCCCACTAGATGAAGCAACATTTCAAGTTTTACCAATTTATATTCATAAACAAACAAGATATCACATGTTTCTTATCCTCCATAAGAATAACTATAGCTGCTGAGTACGCAGGTTCCTGCCATGGGGACCACAAAAAATGGGTTTTGTATGCAAATATCAGTAAAGCCCAGCCATACAAAGCCACTTACCAAGTTTCATTAATATATATTTATTAATAAGCAAGATATAAAATGTTACTTATGCTTTATAAGATTAGCTTTGGACAACTTACTGTGTTTAGCACTTTCAATATCCCGGTAACCAATTGACGTAGAGCGATGTTCAAAATACCAAATCGTTTGTTTTTACTTTCTCCCCTCTATACATAATAATATATGGAGAAAGTATTGTTTTCGTTAAAATTTTTGAATTTGAGTTGTTAGTGGAAATATTTGTTTTGGTGCTCCTTGAATCCGAAAAAGTGATTTTGAGTGATGTCTGTATGTCTGGATATGCAGGCCTACAGAGCTAGAGACGACACCAGTGGACCGATTTTGATGAAATTTGCTATGTAGGTACTAATCCACAATATCTCCAGGCGTTTTTTCCTTCACTTTTTTAATGTTTGATTTTTAAGGGTAATTATCCCCCAAAAACCGACATAAAAACATAAAAAATCCAAATTTCTCAAAAACGGCTTTAACGATTTTAATTAAACTGTAGTAGTTTGTAGAGCTTTAGGTTTCCAACAAAATTACACCATCCGGATTTTTGGGAAAATTCAGGTTCAGAAATTACAGAGCTTAAAAATAACAAAATTTGTTTTTTAATTTTTCATAAAAAAATTGAAATTGCTAAATCAAATTTACGTATCACCATTAAAGAAAGCTCAAAAACCTAAACAATTTAATATTTTGAATTATTATTCTACGATTACTGGTTGCGAAGAAAATTGAAACTTTCATTTAGAAGTAAATGCAGTACGTTGTCCAATGTTATTCTTATGGTTAATACAAGAATTACAACTTCTCTATTATTTAATGATTAATTGAAATTTGATATGCAGGTCAAGTTAGCATTAACCAACAGAGGATATTCAAAATATGAATCCCCTAACCCTGGGGGGGATAAGAAGGTGATTCCCCTTTTAAAAACACTGTGTGTAGCAAAGGATTTTATAGTGACTCCAAAAATGGGATTTGGGTGAACATTTATGAAAAAAAAGGTTTCTTAGAAGATTTTATGTGCATTATACCAACTTTATATTCTATAGTTAGTAAATAAAAAAACAATTTATTCATTAAAGTTGGGATAAAAGGGAGAAAGTATGTGTCAGTTTCCTGATACAGTTTATTAGGTGAATTTAAAGGTGTAAACCAAGATTTGGGTTTAAAAAGAATTGTATGTAAACAATTCATAAAACCCATTTTTGGGATACAAAACCCCCCTTAAAATAGAGCAACCTGTCTGGTTCTCGAACTCATGAATAGTTGCTGCCTTCACGTTTATACCAAATTTCACTAAGATCGG
This sequence comes from Allygus modestus, assembly GCA_963675035.1. Lineage (NCBI taxonomy): Eukaryota > Metazoa > Arthropoda > Insecta > Hemiptera > Cicadellidae > Allygus > Allygus modestus. The sequence goes on along the minus strand of OY776112.1, from coordinate 183,058,753 downwards.
ACTTTTTTTATTTAAGTTATTGCTCCTACGGACACACACACACACACACACATATATATATATATATATAAATATTACTTTTATTAATATCACTGTACAAATGATTAAAACAAAGTACCCTTTTTTACTTTCATAGTTTTTTTTTCAACTCTTAGGTAATTTTCAAGTCATAATATTGATACATGAATTTGAACGAGTGGTGTTTTTGGCATCTGAGGGCCTCAAAACGAAAAGTTATCATGGTCTCGTGCCTAGGTCTTACCATGCCGATTACAGTAATAGCTTCCTCCCTAAAGGGGAATTTCGCTAAAAACTATCAACCCTGCATACAGTTTCATGTAGTCATGTGGTCAGTACATTACCCAATGTTTGTCTTATGGGACACCACAAAAGTTCTGGTATGTTTATGAATAAATATTGACGAAACATGGATTATGGTTTTATATTTGTGTACAAAAATTTGGTCTCACTTGTATAAAACCAGAGCACTCAGTAATGATATTCTCATAGAGAATAAATCATATGTTAAAGCTCACTATTTAGATGAACTTGCCTTAATGTAGTTGTGAGATCCATAAATTTATGTTATTTTTAATTTAGAATCGCAAGGGGAAGAGTATGACGATTGGAAATAAAAATGTATTATAACTCAGAATAAAGCAGTCAGTGACTGTGATTAATAATAGTTCCAGAAACAGTTTTTTGAACTATTATTAAAAATTAAAACTAAACAAATTTGTTTACTCTTTGTTGAGGAAAATAACTTTGGACTGTATCTTGTAATGTAGATAATTTATTTAAATCTCGATACATTGAGACTGTCACAATTTCAGACTAAATTCTAAAAATAAAATATGTATGTATAAATATGTACACTATCCATTAAATAACACAAAAAGTAATAAAATAATACAGAGATCCAAATAAACACAACTGTCAAACAAGTCAATGCACGCAAAAACTACGAGGAAATTGTAAAAAGATGGGACGGGAGTGGTAAAGGGAACTTTAGTAAAGTCAGTACAAAGTACAAAGCAAATGAATCCTCTTTGTAATGATTTCAAGGTCCGAAGTTCACTTTCACGATGCTAAAAATATTTGTTTCATTTGTAATATTGGTCTGGGAGTTCTGTTTCTGAACAAATGAACAACTTACTGCCTAGACACTTATTATCCTTACGAAGTATATTAAATGCATCAAAATAGAAAAATTAGCAAACAAAACAAGCAGCAGCTTAAAAAAGCTCTAGCCAAATAGTGGTAATTGCAGTAATGATGCTTTTTTCAGAAAATGTTAATGATGTTGTTCAAACCCATTTTGTTTCTAAATAAAATTCAAAATATAACTTAATACTACCTTTTACTTTTGTTATATATAACTTATTGATGTATGCAGTAATGCAGATTTAAGGTAAAAATAGGCAAGACTGACAGATGGTGAACCAAGCACTTCAGGACCTAAGTTATTGGGAACCTTATCTTAGTTTTTTGACAGAGATCAGCTCCCGACATTTTTCTTTGAATTTCAGATTCGCCATTTATTTCAAAGATGGTACAGAACTTAAAGACCTCGAACCATCTTTTGTGTGTAATTTACGTCAAGTATTGAGTAAAGTATATGTGTAAATATATTTTTAATACTAGTAAGATGTTTTATTAAACCATGTATTTAATTAATCTCACATCTCATTCTAAACTTTTTTTATCTTGTGGCTTAGTTTTACCACAATAATATAGAACCACCCAGTTTAAAGATACATAATTTTAAATTACTACTAATTAAAATTTGTTAAAATATTTATAGTTTGTTATTGAACAACATCAATTGAAACAGTCTCTGAAAATGTAACAATTGGAGAGGGATTTGAAGCTTTCATCTTCTCTGGATGATTGTTGCCCTCGGCACTATTGTAATTAGAACGCATTAGACTACAAACAGAATTTGGTCCCATTACTTACTTCAATTGGGTTTTAAAGCATCATCTTGATTGTCACGTATTAAAAAAGCAGCATTAAACTAGAAAAAAGTCAAATAAAATATAGTGTAAAATAAATAAAATAGTTACGACCGTTGAATTCTCAAGTTGACTGACTAGTATTTTAACTATTAGAGGTCAATATGAAACTGTTCTCACATATTTAAGTTGAATTAATTGAAGTGAGTGGTCGCTACTGAATGTCACTTGAATGAAAAACGTTTTACAGGTTATATTACGATTAGATTGTTTGGGGATATTTATTTTACAAAAAAAAAACCTAAGAGCACTTTGGGATAATTGATTCGAGAAGGCAAAGTTTTAGAGTGTACGAAGAATAGTCAAAACTTGTAAACTAGATTATGCAATCAAATGTAGAATAAAGGTGAGTCCCTTCAATCTGGTAGTGTTAACTGTTTGATAGACTTGAGACATTGTCAAACTGGTCAGATTTGAATCTGATAAGGTCCGGCAATAATGGCTGTGATGTTAGTAATGGATAATTTCTGAGATAGATGAATACACTCTACTGCAGGGCAAGCGGAAAGAGGAAACAGGTGTACCAATCTGAATAGCTGAAAAAAGTAATTCCCTCAAATATGTAGCAAGAAAAAAACACTAATTACTAGATATTCAAACTGTGAGTTAGATTATTATGAAAACAATTTAGTTCGGTTTTAGAAAATTAGGGTAAACTAACCTAACTGCTACAGCATGCTGAGCAGGTGATGATGTCTTTAGTAGGGTAGTTGCAGGACAGATGATTCACAGGCATCCCATGTCGCTTTTGTAAATGCAATAATTAACCAAAAAAAGCATACAAGAAAGATTAACAAACAACTCCATTATGCTATTGGGATCGTAGGATGCGTTAACTAATCTGAGTAGTTTGAGGGAATTTAAGCAAACAAGTTGAGAAAATAGAGGCTAAGGGAAGCAAAATTGTTATTTCCCAAGATCACTCGACTACTGGATCACTAGTTCTCTAGTTCAGAGGGAGGAGGCAGCACTTGTACAAATAATTTCTCCAGCACATATAATGAAAAATAATTATAGGAATTCACACATTAAAAATATATGGATGGGTTTCACTTGCGTGTAAACCAGTAATAGAAAAATAACCAAAAATAAGACATAAACCCTAATAGAAAGTATTAATTAATAGTAAATATTCTACCTCAAAAAATCTCTTCTGTAAATAAAACATTTAGAGGCATTCAAATTTGAAGGCTTTGTACTTATTTTGAAATGTTTTCAACTGTGGCAAAAGGCAAAAGGTGAAACCAGCACCTCAACATCTGCCACTAATTAAGATTTAAGACACTGAAAATGTACTCTAACTGTTGATAATGTATGTTATTCAACATCAAAATGTATGTTGTAATTATTGCAGAGGTACTATCTAATCGACTGAATGATTTTCTAAGAAATAAAATTGTTGATATCCTTACAATGGGGATTTTCTTTTTCAAGACATCTAGGATTGTTTTAAAGCACTGCAATGGTTTATAACGTAGCACATAATTGTAAATACCAGAAAAGTTTCAGATAAATTTTACTCGCTTAATGACTTATAAACTATAACAGAGCTGGGCAAATAAAAAAGGAAGAGGGTGATTAAATGTCAATCATTTATATTTAACATAGTTATATAAAAGGTTTAATTCATGTATACTATATATAACATCAGTAAATCAAAGGATTGAAATCGCACACAATAAATAATATACGATACCGAGGTTGGGAACAGGTGTTCATCGTTTTGGAGATTACATTAAATTAAAAACTAAATTAGAATACGAGACGTCGGAAGTGTTAGCTTCCGAGAGATCAATAGGTAATGACCAAGAGTGTACAATATTGCATGATCGGCTCACAACGGCAATGGCACTAGTATCACTGAGAACTGGACAAGGGACAAGTTTTCTATTATTGCTTCAGGCCCCTCGATACGTCTGTCCATGCGACTGCTTGACGAGGTGAAATAGAGAGAGTGGTATAATAAATATCGAGACTCACAAACATAAATTATAATTCGGAAGAAATACATCGTGTATGAATTCGGATTAAAAATGAGTAATGGGTGTAGATTCTTTAGAAATAGTCTGTTACACAAAAGCATTAGAACGAAAACTTGGTGGTTGGCCAGTTCAAAGAGAGGAGGTACAACACAAACATTGGCAGTGAACGTAAAGTGAGGCAGTTATAATGGCAGTGACAATCTGACCCGATCTTCCAGTCGCAGTGAGTTCCGGACAAGTTTCCCCGTGGTAAAATGCTTCAGGTGGCCTTCTAGCCTAGATTATACATTATCTACACTACATCGTCATCGGTTTTTTTAAACATCTACTAATAAAATATTCACAACAGTCAGTTATGTTCAGGATTTTTAGTAACAGGTTGTAATTTTCATATAAATATATAGTCAACAATACTTATTTCATACGAGTACGATAACTAATAAAAGGACATTCAATGAGAGTGCACGAACCACAATAGGTCGAGCATTTTACAAAAGACGAAACTTGTTGCGGAACCTCGTCGCTTAAACAGATTTTACCGATTACAATCTAATATCCGGCGCAAACGTACATACAATCCTTAACTCTAAACATCCTACGCTGTCGCCTAAGCCTACCAGGAAACGGCTTACTGAAGTTCGACCGCACGTACATATTTATCCATATTTCGCTACTATACAGTTAAAATAGATAAAATTTCTCAAATCAGTCCTAAAACAAATCTTACGAATAAATATAATACTAACGTCTCCGTATCATATTACTTCCTATATACAATAACCGTTTCGATCCGGGATTACTAACGAATAGAATCCGATCGAGTGATAATTACAATACACTAATACGATACGATACGGTCCCATCGTAGATACATACAACACATTGGCAGTGTGAACACCTCAGCTGGTTGTGCCCCTCCTAACACACTACTTACATTACATTACGTTACGATACAGTTACAGTTGCTTACGATATTTACAGTCGACGCATCTCGCCATTCGTCATATCTAAACCGTGTACACCGATTTAATCTACGAGTATTCCGACGAATCGAATAAAGTTTTTGCTGTCAGTCTTGTAGTCTATTTGATGTTTGGACTTAAACTACTTGGCACGGGACAGTCAGGCTCTCAAGGTGCGAGAGAGGTCTTTTGGATTTCACCATCACCGTAGGAAAGAGAAAATGCTCCCGAAATCTGAACCGACAACTGACTTTATAGTGACAACTTTAAACTCCCCCGATTGATTTTCTAGCCACAGAAGGTAATACCTTATGGAATATTCGTGTTCTCCGTAGCTTAAGTAGATTATTTGGAATGAATAAATTTAAATATAATTTCAATACAGTACTGAGTGAGCTCCTTAACAAAAATAACAATGACAAACCAGAGAAATAAAGTTACCGACATCTAAATGTGCGTTTTGTTTCTAACATATGATTAAACATTCCCGTGAGAAAACTAACTGTCAGCCAAAATGATGCTACAAAATGTCATACACTTATTGTTTCAGTAATATTTTGTACTATTCTAGGACCCTAAAATATTCTAAGTATAAGAAAGTACGATTTACAAAGGGACTCCCTGACATCCACAGTAATGGAAGATTTTACATACTGTTATCAATGTAGTTTTTCAGGTTTCATGGTTTATGATTTGAGCCTAAGACACTGTAAAGACCTAATGTGAGATACAATTACTATTTTGCATTTCCTTACTTCAAATCCTCAAATCCTTTTAAGTCTTACTTAAATTCCATTCATTTCTCTCGTTGATCTACCACTGTGCAATCCATTGTGGCAGTGATACAATTTCAAGGAACTAGCACAATCAAATAAGCAAAATGTAAACAAATTTTAACCGTGTAAAAAATTCTCAATTACTCCTTGTCTAAAAAACTTCAAATAAAATAATAAGAAGTACAAAAGAAGAATGGAAATCAGTTCTTGAATAACTCAACTATGTATAAAACTTTAGAAAATCGTAGCTAAAATTCTAAATAATTATAAACTAATACATAAATTGTAAAAATAACAAATTTCAAAATATTGAATAAAAGACAAATGAACACAACGCGGCGCCATCGGGATAAAACCAATGAGAGGTTAGCCTTTAGACAAGCAGTGTCACCCGAGAACAACACTAAACTCTTAAAACTAAACCGAATAAATACAAACACTATAGGAAGAGCCACCAAACTCAAACGAGTTTGGAAATAAATTAACATACAATATATAAATGTAATTACAATGTGTACAATTAACAAGAGTAACGCTTTCGAAAATGCTCAGCTTACAGTAATTGTCTGGTAAAACACATCCCGATAAATAACGAAATCACCGTCAACTGTAAATATGCTTGCACATCCATGGAACAACCAAAGACACAAGTAATCCAAACGACCACTTAAGGACTCTTTTTAAGGCTTTTAAATTTTCTCTATGTGCATACAAAAGGAAATCAATGCGTCAACGATTAATTTACTCACAAACAATAAAGCATCAAAGCGATGAGTCATTACTCTTACTTAAATAAGTACTGAGGGATATGAAAAAAGATCCACTAGCATTTATATTAATTTTGGCATGCCCACAAAAAACACGCTCGATGAAATCACCCCCACCCAAAGCCCCCTTTTGTCGGCCAAATAAGCTGAGCATTTTCAAGAGTCGGTTTAACAACGGATCAGACAAAAACTAGATAAGACAATTGGGTAACTAGGAATTACACGGCGGATCATCGGGTGGAGAGGGCGGAGTGTTTCCGCTTGTTGTGGCCAGGGCGGGGGCGGAACAGCGGGGCCTGGACCCAGGCTTGCGGCTCCTCACACTGGCTCCAGCTGACTTGCTGTGACTGGCGGACCTTCGACTCTGGAACCCACTCGTCCCTCACGCTAGGCAACGGAAACACATACAAATCATCAAACAATGCATTGGTTTTCCATAAATACAGTAGATTCCGAACTAATTGGGACCGAACCCGTTCGGTTTAGCGGAAACTCAGAATAGGCGGATTTTATTAATAATATCAACGTATTGACTTGATAACCCTTTGCAATCTGACGTCTGCTATATCGGTCGTCGCTGTTTTTGCCAACAACTCTGCGGTTTGATATATTGGACGTTTGCAAAATGTACGAAAAACCCTGACTATCCAAATGCTTCTGATATATGGAAGCCAGATAGTTGTGAAGTATCATCACTGTGTCCTCAGCTTCCAAACAGTATTGTTATACTCTGTGCCATGTTTTTGTGTGTGTGGTGAGTTGTTTTGTCGAAGTTATACACATCATATGTTTTGAAGACTGTTAAGAATCAGATGATCTGCTATTTTTTTTGTTTACACATTGGATTGTTTTACTCATTGGAGTTAAATACAACGAGGTAAATACAGCTCGTTGGTTTACACCAAGAAGTAATACTGAAGACAACACTGATGAACAAAATTGCAAGCCGTTCTTTGCCAAATTTTGGTGAGGCAAAGAACTACACGCTGGAATCAAACGAGTCGACAAAGTGAATCAAACAAATAGCTAATCATGATTCGAAAATTAATAAACTTGTATTTGTTTTTTTGCTCATAATTTATCATATTTCACGGCAAGATTAGATACATAAATCAAGTAAAAAAATGAATTTGTTCCAACTTTTAACACTTTTATCACAGTGATTTGCATGAGTAGATTCGACAAAAATAGTGTTCACTATTTTTGCAAACACAGATGCAATTGACTTTTACATCAGTGTTACCTCCAGTTTTACAATAAACCTCCTTGGTTTACACTGACACATTTTGGTATTATTTCAAGTTTTAGGTTATGTTTATAAGCGTATATTCAGTTTATTGTCTAAAATAAGTGGCAGTGACATTTCTTCTGTCGAAGGACAATCACTGATTTTATCCTTTTACTTCCTTGTTTTTCGAGATAAGTGTGTGAAATTTTGTGTACATGTTTATAAATAAATGGGGAGTTTGAAAATAGCAAATTATCTAATATAATTTATTCTTAACTTAAAAAAAACTAAGATCTTAATTTCTCATATTTTTGTAGGTTCATTCGGTCATTTTATAAAATTATTTACCAGTCAAATTAAATTTCAATATGAAGATCATGGAATTGTCCTATCCTTAACACAAATCACAGAAGAAAACCAAACAAAATTAAGAAATACACACCACATAGCAACAACAAATGTCTTGATGTTAAAATGTCAAAGACATCTGAACACACTCTTATATAAGTGACAGTATTTGTCAATTTTTATGGTGTTTTTTTGTTGTGACATGGGTTATGGATAGCGCAGTTTAAGAACCTTCAAATTGGATTGGTGCATGAGGTAGAAGCTACAGTGGTCTAGCCTGATCGATAAATGTGAAATCAAGGAAGCCACAATATAGGCCATCAATTAAATAAAACTGCCAAGTTAAAACACGTTAAATATTGGAGTTTCAGCAGCTGTGTGATTTAATTTGACTAAAAAACTGAAATCAGGCAAACAAGCGAATCTGTTGAGTAAAGCTTGTACAGTCGACTCCCTCTAATCCGGACTAAAAAAATTCCGGACCATCCGGCGGTTTTTTACTTACATAAATTACAACCTGTAATATAGGGAATCTATAATCATAAATCACATTTTAAGACATTTATAAGTGTACGGTACTTTCCGAAACATTACGGGGCATTGCTACTAACTCATATCCTCATTTTTTGTGACATCGATAAAAAGAAACTTGACAGCAGACAATAGGAAAATAGGACAATAGGATACGAATCAAACGCAATCGTAAGCCGAACTGAGGATATTTGTTTCCATGTAGCCCGGAAATAAACAGACACGCTCAATCCTGTCGTTTTCGGCCGTGGGAATCCCGGTGCACGCTCATGACTCATTTCCAAGGAGTAGTCCGGACCATCCGGCGTCCGAACCAACAGAGTCCGAACGAGAGGGAGTCGACTGTATATAATTTAATTCTTCAACGTGTTTTTTTTATGAAATACCTCCCTACATACTTCTTAGAAGCATGAATTATTTTATGTCATAAAAATCCATTAGCAATTGACTTTACAATTTCCAATTTCTCCTTAACGATCACAGCTACAAGGTTAAGTCTGAAGTATACATTAAAATCTTTGCCAACTTCTTAAATGCATCTATTATACCTAGTACTTTTAAGTGTAACTTTTAAACTGGCAGAAAGTGGAACACTTACAAGTTAAGGGGGAACCACCTCAGGAGGACGTTGCTCGTGCCGTCTGTTGATGTCCTCTTACCGATAATCTAAAACAACGATTTGAGTGTCAATTTTTACAATGTAAAAACATATTAAATATCTATAAAGTAAAAGAGTTCCTCCACATTGGGCTGGCACTGGAAATTATGAACAAGATATTGCATTTGCATACTACAACTTTTATTATATATATGTATATTCTGGCTGTCAGTTAATGGGAATCCACTGTACACACAATTTTTTACTGGGAGACTTGTTTTACCGGGTGAGGTTAGGACTATATAGTCCTCTACCACCTAACCTGGCGGGGTACGGCTCTTTGAAGGAGCCCTCAGTGAGATGAGAAACAGCACAAACTCAACTCAGAGTGGCCGGTTTAGGACTTGAACCCAGAACCTCTCAAACGTTACGTGAAGGGTCGCTCGTGTATTTTTCTACCATACCAAAATCTACTCCGAGTTTAAACAAAAATTTGCTGATTAAGAAGCTGATCTATAAATTTCATCATACATTTGAAATATCAAAAAATAAAAAAAAGTGTAAAATCAAGACACATTTTTATATTACTACTTATTCAGCTAGTTTGGCTTTTGACTGAGCAAACCTGGAATTTGAATTTGTAGACACAGTGGATTTGCTTTGATAAAGTGTAGGTTCATTTTGTCTCATTTTGGAACTATGGCAGTAGAGGTTTCGATACAGATCATAAGTAGGTTAAATCACAAGCAGCATAGTAGATCCTTTAAACAAATTACAGGTAGCTGGACACTTTTAGATATATAATAAAATCCAAAAATAAATTGTCTAAAAAGAATAAGAATAGCGGCCAAAAATAGTTTATCATGTCCAACTGTTATAATTACAATAGTTCAGTAAAGTATTTTTATTGAATTCCAACAAGTTCTCTTTTCTCTACGTAACCTGATTGCACCAGTGCCCCATCGTGGATTCTCTAGACTTGGTTATTCAAATAGTGCTGCTATAGAAAGACTGGCCTTTAGAATCCCAGCTGAGGAAACTTCGGTTATGTCATTTGCACCTCAATAAGATGAGCTACTTCAGTTTTGTTACATCTTCCAGCCCCTGAGGAATTGGACGCTGAAGTGTAAGCATACGAGATGCGAGGCCTGTAAATTACAATACTGGATGTATTGGCAATGATTCACTTAGAATTCTCTGGTATTGTGACTGTTTAGTGAATATTTTTCTTATGTTTCAGCTTATTTTAAACTTGCAGTTGTTTTACTGAACTGCATTAGTAACTGCTCTTAAACTTTCTTAAACAAATAAATGTATCCATAGTTGAACCTTATCGATTTTCTCTCCTTTACTCAGATTGTTGTATAATTTTTCTTTGCTTATACAATAGTTAATCTTACCCTCTCATAAGCGTACAACTGGTTGTGTGAGTTGTTTGCCAATCAAGCTTGTGATGGTAATGTATTTAGCTAGCGCTAGATACCTCACCAACACTTTACCCACAACGCTGATGTCGTCCTTATTGCCGATGGGACTCCGAGTGAGGGTAAAATGCGGGTGAAATAAAACCAACTGAGAGACTAAATTCAACTCAAGTTTTGTAGATTAAAGAACTGTAATCTCAAAACGGGTAATTAGGAAAAAGAAAATAACGTACACAATGATAATCCTGAAAACCAAATAAACAAAATCCAATGAAAAAATGTAATACCAATTTAGAAAGATAGCGTCAGATGGTTGAGTACACTAGGAAAATTTTGATAGATAATATATCAAATAGAGGGTTGAATTTTCCAATAATTTTAAACTGAAAATTAACTGTTACAACTGTAACGATTCGAGAGCCGAGACAGTGAAATGGCAGAAGATAAAGTAGGCACTAGATAAGCCAAATGTGAAGATTTTCTATACTTATTTACTTTATTTCAAACGCATTATATGATGAAATTAAGACTTTGGCTTATGTTAATTGTCATAACAATCGGTTTTCTCCATATACTCACCTGAGTATACATAGTTTGCCACAGACTTTTTGAAAACTATAAATGTATTTCGATACAGTACCTCTCCGCACTGAATTATATGGAAGTATTTAAATGAGTCTCTCGATATTGAGTACTTCCAAAGGTGACTTTAACTGTTTAATATTACAGCCTGAAATAATCTGATGAAAAGTCTCAGAAAGCTGAAGTTTCTGAACACGCCAAACATCGAAAACACTGACGCTTAAAAGTATCAAAGAAAAGAGACGCTAACCTGAAAACGACAAATAAAGAAAAGAAGAAAATCTATCAGTCATACGAAATAAAAAATCAACCCCGGAATCTTTGACAGATGGCAGAAAGATTGCAGTATCACCCCTAAGAAGCTGGTATCACCCCTGAAGACTCGATGAAGGATTTCTGTTTTAACCGATCACTTATTTACCTAGACATTCACACCAAAAAATTAGTATCTTTTCTTCAACTGAGATGCAAACCTTCTTAGGACAATTTTATTAAGGACACCAGCGTAAAGAAAGTAGCAAAATTAAACTGTATGAAAACTGTAGCAAAATTAGTACGAGAACTAACTTGCCCTCAAACACATTTGTTTAAAATGGTCTTTTGGTTCGGTCCAAATACTATTCAAACCAAAAGTGATTTGACAATTCAACAAATTACTTAAAAACAAGACATTTTTAATTTGTAGTAAAACATTGTCCAGTTATCGGACCAGTAAAATAAATCTGTTCAACAACCTTTACTCTTTAACAAATAACATTGACAAAAACTCTTCGGTGGCGATTTTTGAGTTATAAAATAACAACATCCTGTCCCAAAAAGGTTTGCAGCAAATTTTACATTTAACATTAAAATCAACAATTGAGCAATAAAAAAGAAAGAGAAGGGGACTTGCATGCTAGCATACATTCACTTCGACCAAACCGACTGCAAGAAGAGAACTGGAGAAGAGTAAAACCGACCCAACAGATTTTATTCTGTACTGACTTGAAACTTGAATAATTTTATTTGATGAACCAGAAATGCTGTAGAGTCTTGAATAATAATGTTCAAGACCAATAAAAGTCTTCTCTTTCTTTTCCAATAGTAGGAAAGAAAATTAAAAAAGGACTAATGAATTACAATTTGTCATTCTATCCTTGTAATTTTGATTACATACGGTCAAGTTTCCAAGTGTAATACAATTGAATAAAACACTGGAATAAAACTCACTAAAACACTTTTAAAATCTTAAGTAATATACAAATTATGTTACAACAATGGGAGCCAACAAATTTAACTATACAAAATGTTTGTTTAGTTATTAAGAAGACAGCCAGTTCAAGACCAGTATGTACATTATTGTGTGCATTGAAATTTGTACAAAATAATGATTACCTCCAACACTTACCTTCCATTCATTCATGTAGAAATTAAGGATTTGTTTTAAACAAAAGGAAGCAACCAAACAACATGCTACTAATAAAAGGGAGTTCCAGATATAACTTGAAGACTCAGGTTGGACTTCGAAAACCTGATATTTGCTCTTCAGAAAATATCATTTGAGTTTATTAAAATGAAGTTATAAATGCCAAAATGAAAGACTGTGGTCGGACAAAATTAATCTTAAACAATTACTTCACTATATTAGAAGTTTTCTGAAGCACCGACACAGTAAATTATTTCTTTAGTAACATAATTGTTACATTAAGAAATTACATCTTGTATTAGTACACGTCAACTTCAATTTACTTAAGAAGTAACTTCTCCTTAAGTAGTAAGGAGTAAAATAGAATATTTTTGGCTTGTCTATTGCATTAATTTATATTTATTTGTAATGCTCCCAAAAGATAAATGAAAAAGAATCTGTTATTTTATGAATTTACAAACCGTATGAATTTATAATTTGATATACATACTAGCGCAATTATTTTCCAAACAATATTCTAATGTTTCCAAACAAAAGTGCAATTATTTTCCATGTTGAATTCTAATGTTCCCAAACAAATAACTAAAAAAATTTGAGGAGAAAAATATTTGGCTAATTTAATTGTTCTCAAAATTCGACCTCAGCATTAGAGGTCCCCTGCTCTTCCTTGAGTCTCAAAACCGTATGTAAGCTATACAATCTGGTATTAATAAACAGTGAAAATAACTATGCAACTCTTAAATCCTTTTGGCAATTTCCCTTCTCTGCTCCTTAATTTGTATAGTAAATAAATTTTGAGGAACCAATGATTATAAAAACATAAGACCATGTTCGGAAATGTGCTTTGGTTTTGAGTATGGTTAACAAAGAGTACTAATGAAAATAATTTCTAAAATCTGCGCATACGTAAAAACGGTTTTAGGTTAACTCTAAAATATATTTAATAGTTTAAAATATTTTAAGAGGAAGACTATTTCAATAACACAACTGACAATACAATTTTGAAAGATACTTATAAAATTGTGTTTTTAATTACCATATAACAAAAATGCAAGACATTCAACTTTATTGCTTTAAAACGTTTCATAAGGTATATGTTTATTTAATATATGTAAAAATGTGTTAGATAACTTTTCTTATGCAGAGAATACTATTTGTATAAAAAATATTTTTACATTTGGAATTAAGATTTTTGCTTCTATGATCCAATTATTATGTATAACATACAAATTAAGAATAACTTTTCTTTCTTATAGTTTATTCACTGTACTAATTATATGGTAAGAGCATCAATGCTCTTATTACCATAAAAATCTGAAATATTGAAATTAATTCTAACTTGATTTCAAAAAGAGATTATTTTATAAAACTTTTAGTATTTCCAATCAAGATTAATATGAATGTGAATACTAATAATTATATGATAATAAGGAATATAAATGTTGGATTTTATGTATTGCACGTTTAGAAAAAAAATATTACAAATAAAATCTCCCAAATTATTAAAAATCTTTTATAAGTGAATAATTTAGAAGGTTTAATTTTTAAATATTGAAACTTTTAAAATGAAGCGTGACTAACAACAAAACCAAGGATTGCCTAAGAATATATTGTTGTACAAATCTAAAAAAGTCTTTTTGGTGAGAAGAATTGACCTTGCATCTGAATTGCCCTAATCTTTAAAACAATGAAAAAAGAATCAATTGCAATTTAGCATACAATTTAAAAAAATTTATAATATAAATAGTTGTAGCTATTTAATAATTCAATCATGTATTGTAAGAGTTAAGGGTGGGTTCCAGTCACCAACATTTGTTGTTTCTACCTGTCTCTCCTACAAGACCAATGTTAAATTTCAAAGATCATTCCTTCCCAACGGACTATCCAATATTTTTGATTTGTGACTCATTTTAGAGAGCAAAAAAAGCCTAGTGATTTCTGTGAACAAAATTTCAATATCACAAAAACTAATCATTGAAAGGAAATCCAAAATATACAATATTTACAATTTTTCAATAGGTAATATCACAATTTTGCTCACTGTTATTTTACGTCTATATCATAAACCTAGGAAAAATTACACCATGAACGTTTAGATCAAGTTTTTGAATGATACATTATTCCAGAATAATTTATCCTAAGTCAGACGGTAGGAACACCTTCAAATGCCATAAGTGGATGCATATACGTAATAAGTAATTGCTAGGTATTTTTTTGCTGTTTGAAATTAACCAAAACTATAGATTTAAGATAATCTGTTGAGGAGGAAAGGGCTTTGAAAGTTAACATTGCTGTGGGAGAAGCAGATGCAGAGGATTGGAGAACTCTTAAAGAGTTAAAAATTCCAAAAGCCAAAACATAAAATTCCTTGAAAATAATTAAACTTGCAAACTTGTACGATTTGCGATAGTCTAGCCATTCCTCCCTCCTACACACCCACACATCGACCCACCACCTGACTGACCTTGCTGTGTAGCGTGACGGTGTTGGGTGATGCTGCCTCTGCATGGCCCAGCGAGAGGTGCTTGGACACGCTCAGCAGTGAGTGCTGCACACCCTCCATGATCCCGGTGTCTATGTAGTCGAACATCCGTGCTGCGCAAACAAACAAATTTCAACTACTGTGGAACGTGGAGAGGTCAAACTTCTATAGTTCAAAATCTACTGTAATTCAAACTTTATTTTGGCTAATTTCAACTTTATTTGGGATGGATAAAAAAAACGGCCATGATACGGTTATCAAAACTAGGAATGCCCGAAAACAGATGTTGCACAGTTGGCATGAGGCCAATTTTCAGATTTTTATCCCACGAAGGAATGGGTCGCAGCACCTGGACCAGGAACTGCTTAGTTCCAATTCTCCAAGGGTATAAACAGTTCCAACCTTTCCGAGTGAACAAGAATTCAGCTAGTTACAGCTGTTTTTAGGGCTGAAATGTTTTGTTCCAAAAAACAGCTGCAGCAAATCATTCCGAAAGCAGCTGAAGCACCCTGCAGGTTAAACTAGCTGCAGCTCGAAAACTGGGTTTGGAAGCATTTCCGCGGGCTCTGTGGAACGAGCCACAGCTATTTCGCGCATGTAACTGCTAGGCACATCTCTAAACCTGCTACGTTACATTTCGGGGTGTGCGAGTAGTAATTTTTTTTAATCGAGTCGAGTCGAGTAGTGCCAATTATTTTCGAGTTTTGAGTATTTTCGAGCGAGTATTTGCTATCAGTTGGTAGTTTAAAATAGTGTAATGGGATTTGGATACACCCTAGATTTGATAACCTAAACATGGTTTCTAACTAATACATGAGTATCAATACAAAGTTTTGGCCAGTACAATTAAACTGGATTACGTATTGACAAACAAAACACGGTTTGACATTCGTTTCCGGCCAATGAAACAGGGCCCAGTTGTCATTTGGCCAATTTCACCTGGTCCAGACATCACTTATAATCAATATTAATATTAAATGACGCAATCGTTAGTTACGGCCGAAATTACGCAGTTCAATCGTCATTTTCGGCCGATTTTACGTGATGTGTTCGCCTTTTGCGGCCGTTACTACGCGTTTTTGGCCGGTCACAATCATTCGCGGTCAACATTTTCAGCCGATTTACGTGATATCAAATCAAATCAAACAACTCTTTATTCAACCAGTACATTTAGTACAAAGAATGGTGTCAAAGGTATAAAACAAATTCATCTTAATTACTCAGTAATGTTAAAATAATAATAACACCTTCAAAATAACATTTATCTCCCAGCCTCAAAACCCTTTCAATTTCAAAATTCCTGAATAATCAGAATTCATCAAGGGAGTATAAAACTTTAGCAGTGACCAACTGTTTCACTTTGTTTTGAAAAAGTTCAAACTTATTTATGTTTTTTATTTGTTGAGGTAGTGCATTAAAGAATTTTATTCCATTGTATGTTGGAGTTTTTGTGAAAAGTCTTGTCCTGTGTGCCATTGTCAATAAATCATTTTTGTTCCTTGTATTTTAATTATGGATTTGACTATGTTTAAAAAAGGGTTTCCAAGTTTTTCTTTACATGTGAAACCGTTTCAAGTGTATATAAACCATAAACCGAAATTATTCCCAGAGTAGCAAAATGCTCTCTGCAAGAAGTCTCAGGACTTAAATTTAACATAATACAAACTGCTGATTTCTGCAGTTTCAATATTTTATCCAAGTTATTTTTTGTGGTTGAACCATAATGGCAATTCCATAAGCTAAATGAGAATGGATGTTTGAATAGTAAATCATTTTCATTGCATCCATGTTTAAAAAATGTTGCAATTTTCTCAGAGAAAAAATGCCAGAAGAAATTTTGTTACAAACTTTGTTAACATGCAAATTCCAATTTAAATGGTTATCTAGATGTAATCCTAAAAACTTGGTTTCACTTGATATTTAGAGTTCCTCATCCATAATATTAATACTATTAAACTTTGGACGATTCTGTGGGTTATAAAACTCCATAATTACTTTTTTAGAACAATTAAACAAAAGATTATTCTCAGCCAAAAAATGTTTGATATTTTGTATTGTTAAATTTGTTGATTGTGTAATTACATTTAGGTCTTTGCTGGAAACTGAAAAACTGATGTCATCGGCATAAGTACAAAAATTTGATCTATAATGGATGTTATTTATAATGGATACGATTGCCTTTTGTGGCCATTACTACGCGTTTTGGCCGGTCGCAATCGTTCGCGGTCGTCATTTTCGGCCGATTTAACGTGATGCGATCGCCTTTTTCGGTTGATTTAACGTGATGCGATCGCTTTTTCGGCCGTTACTAAGCATTTTGGCCGGTCGCAATCGTTCGCGGTTGTCATTTTCAGCCAATTTTTCGTGATGCGATCGCCTTTTGCGGTCGTTACTACGCGTTTTGGCAATCGTTTGCGGTCGTCATTTTCGGCCGATTTCACGTGATGCGATTGCCTTTTGCGGCCGTTAATACACGTTTTGGGCAGTCGCAATCTTTAGCGATCATCCGGAAATCGGCGGGAAATACTCGCTCGAACTTTCGAGTAGTTTTCAAAACTTTGAGTTTGAGTATTAAAATACTCGGCCGAAAACTCAAAGTTTCGAGTACTTGCACACCTCTAGTTACATCTACCCACCACTTCCGATCCATCCCTATTCTTTAGCTGTTGTATGTGAAGTTGTTGGCATTCAAAATTTGTACCCTTTCGATTCCATTTATCCAAGTTCTACTGTCAACAACAATATTGCCAGATTTACAATACGTATGACATCTCCTATATGTAATCAGTTGGGTCTAGACCCTTTAGGAAATTGGTGTAGCTAGTGTAGTTTTAGTTGTATTCAGAAAATTGGTTAGCACTTAGGAAAGAATAAGGGTGTGATATATATACTAATCAGTTTGAAGTGTTCTTTATTGAAATGTTTCAGAGGAGGGAAGAGATTCAACACAGCTAACTACCTTGTGAAAGAATGATGAACTGAATAGAACACTAAAACACTAAAATCAGTAATATTTCAATTAGCTCTGTAGCCTTTTTCAAACTTAAGAAGAGAGCCACTCACTATTAAACACATAATTCTTTTACCAGGTGAGATAGCTATGTCCTATCTCTTTCCTCCTCTGAAATGTCTAAGCCCAGTGCTTTTTTCTAAAAAACCCTATCCTTTATTGAAATATAAAACAAATTTAGGAATAATAACAACTGGAGTGACATTAAACATGCATTTAAAGAGGCAAACAAGCAAAGAAAATCTGCTCGGCGTGAGACGACCGTAACGAAAAATTACTAGGCCTATTAAACAAACTGCCTTCTCCAAGCAAAGCTCGGTTCCCCAGGCACTCCTGGTACCAGAATGTAACGCTTGTTCACGGTGGCGTACCGGAGTAGGGCTGCCTCCTGTAGCGCAGCTTCTTGCCGTTGCGGCGGAACAGCTTGTTAGGCGTGGACTCGAGACTGCGCTTGCTGCTGGACCCGCTACTGCTGCTCTGCTCCGCCTGGTTGAAGTGTTGGTTCACATGTCGCTCCAGCATGATCTGTGGACACGCAGTCGGACGTTAGTGCGGCTGTGGGGGGCGGGCGTGCTTGCCGGAGTGGAGAAGCCGATGAGGCTGTTAAATGCCTACTGAGGGCCGCTGTCAAATGGCTACTGAGGAAATGCTGTCAAAGTGGAATTCTTAATCCAGCTCCAGTCAGAAAATTGTTTGCGTTTTTACTTGCTTCCCCTACAAGACCGATGGTACCTCTCAAAACCCGACCCTTCTCCACGGGTTATCCAAATCGTTAATTTATGGTTCATTTTTAAGAACAAAAAAAACCCTAGTGATTTCAGTGAGCTGAACTTCTATATCACAGATAGTTCACCCATACAAAAATCTTAAATATTGAATATTTTGGGGTTTTATTTAACTATTATTGTGATGTTAAAACTTTGCTCGCTGAAATTGCCAGATTTTTTTGCTCTTTAAAATGAGCCATAAATTATCGATATTGAATAATCCGTTAAGGAGGAACAGGCTTTGAACGTTAGCATTCGTCTTATGAGGGAAGCAGGTGTAAATGTGAAAAGTTTCATGACAGAAGCACGTCTCAGATTTAAAAACTTTGCCACATTTTCTTGAATCAAATTCTATAGTTTTGGGACATTCGACAAAAATAACAAACATTTTGTCATTAGTAGTTTCCTAGTTCGGAAGACCTTCTTGTTTCAGAGGGTATTTGAAATTTACATTCAACTACTTAAGAATGCGGTTCAAGAATGTAGGACATCAAACTATATGCACTTTTAGATAAAAAAACTTTTTTTAAATAACCACAATTTTCTGACTAGTTGTAAGTTATTTTTAACTCTATGACTTTTCCATATTC